>CP141136.1:26787448-27987448 GCA_035236585.1 Warburgia ugandensis
CTGAGTAGATTTGAATTTGGTGTAACAGTAGTGGAGTTGTCGTCATGTGACGTGGAGGTGACCTGGAGGTCACGGATTCAAGATATATAGAAATAACCTCCTGTAAAATACAAGGTAAAACTCCCAAACCCTGCATAAATGAGAGTTTCATGTAACGAGACTGTCCTCTCATTTGAACGGAGGATATTCTTACGGACCCTTAGACACTTTTCTTGTTTATAGAAACCAACTTAAACTGTTAGAATCGAGTAAAGAGGGAGACATTGGGTCGAATCTACGTGTATAGTAACGAAAGGACAGTTAACATGCATGCCACTTAAACTTCATCTACGTATAATGCGCCATATCTCACCGTTTACCTAATTCCTCTAAATTTAGATATCTACGGTGCAAAAGTCGTGCCTTTTTCCTGTTTGTCACGGCCCTGCAATTTGTTCCACTTTTACCGTAATAACATGCACGCAATTTGTCAAGTGCCGTATCAGACTTTAAAAAGACAGTCTTTACAATCAAATTTGTGGCTTTAAAGTTATTTCCATTTATAACATACTAAGAAAAACACGGATTTTTATGACTCTTTCATTTTTGAGTTTTCCCAAGGTAGCAATTCTGAGCTTCAACTCTATCTATATTATAATTCTAAGATTCAACTTTTTTAGATTTCTATATTGGAGAATTAGCAAAAATTACTGATGTTCCGCATTATATATGGAATATTTGCAACCCTAAAAATGATTAATAATTGACTCAGTTATTTGTACCGAATTGGGCCACACTCAGATTTTTCAAGAACATTTTTCAAGTTTTTTAGGTAACCTGGATTCTGATAATGAACTTTGAAACTGTGGTCCTCACATGCATTCTAGCTTCAATTTTTCCTGATTCTGAACCTTGTAACTGTGCCCTCACATGCATTCTAGCCTATGAGTCTTCTACAGTTGGACCATGCATCACGGGCCTACCAATTTCCGGAGATTCTCTGCAACATGGTCTAAGTCTTCCTGTCAAGGGCTGAACCTTAGCCCACAACTTTTTCTTCTTGGGAAAACCCGTGGCCCACAACGTAGATCCAGTCCATGAGAAGGGCCAAGCCAGCATCCATTACAAAAACATCGGTCTCTCTAAAGCCCTGTGCATTTCGTTTCTCGGCAGTTATGACTTCTAAAACCCTTAATTTCATCCCCAAAACCCTACTTTTCTATTAGAAATGGTAGACTTGAATTCCAACGAACACCACAAAGCTCCCAAACACAATACTCCGATGAACCCACCTGACCTTTTTCCGTCTAAACCCTGATTTCGTCACTATTGAACACTGGTTTCGTGTAGATGCAGACACTATTCCAATGCCAAACAATGACGAGACCGTTGGTGAAGCTGTGGATAACCCAACCTCAGACGGGTTTGCAGCTGTAAGCCAGAATGAAGTTGAATTGACCGAAAAAATTGAGTCTTTGTGTTCAAATAGAGGAAGAAATGGGGAAAGTTAATTTGGTTGGTAATACTGATATGGATGCGACAGTTTTGGATGGAAATGGTGGCAGAGAAGGAGAAAAAGTTGAGCTTTTAAGTTTTCCTATGGAGGAAGGAACGGAGAAAGTTGGATTGGTTGGTAATGCTGATGTGGTTGCCGCTGTTTTGGAGGGAAATGGTGGCAAAGAAGAGGATTTCTCTCAAAGAGTTAAGAGAGGTGGTGAAGAAGTGAAGTTGGAGGAGAATGACAATGTGGGCGATGAAGAAAACAAGGAAACAGTGAGCAAAGAGAGTAGCAGTGATAGTGGTGTTTTAGACTCTGAGAGTCTTCTTCTTCGAGCAGCGAAGAAGAAGATTCTGATGATGACAGTGATGATGAAGAAGAAGGGGAAGAAGAGAAGATGGCTGATGTTGAAGTGGAAGAAGGTGAAATAAGGGATGTTGAGAAAGATAATGAATTCATAGGCAGTGATGTGGAGGAAGGGGCCATTGGAGGTGGTCTTATTAAATAAAAAAATGAGTTCGAGGTAAATTATGATAGTATTAGTGTTTTTTGTATTTACAATTACTATGAAAGTGTTGTGTTGCATGCTGTTGGATTATAGGAGTTTACGTGTTATATTTGAGATGCTTGCAGTTCAGATTATAACTGCTGAGTTCATGCTGCCTCTTTACAAAACCACCGGCTTGTTTAGACTGATCAAAGTAGTTTGAATTTTATGATTCTAGGATTTTTGAATATTGTTGGTTTGTAACTATTTTGTTGGGTGCTGTTAGATGTGTAGAATATCATGTACTCAGTTTGAGATATTTGCAGGTTCACTATTGTTACTGATTTCATGCCCCTCTTACAAACCCGCTGGTAATTAGATTGACCAAACTATCAAATTGAGGTTCTTTCATTTAAATCAGTAAGAGATGTGAGTTACATAACTTGATGATTGAATCAGAACCCATAGGCTTTCCATTGTGAATCAAATATCAGTTGGATAACTGGTCAAGCTTTTTTTATTTCCAAAAACTGAAGTGTCCAAGATACATTTTAAAAGTTTGAAGTACCTAAACATGTCTCAACAACTTAACTTAGTATTCTCAGACTTTGTTTCATTTACTAAATCTGGTTTTCTCAAATTAGTATTTAATTTTGACTGGTTTTGGTTAGAATCAGATTACTTCCTCACTCTATCTGGGCTGTTGGAATTAGCTTTTGAGGGGAGTCTGGTAAAGAGTCTTCTGTTACTTAGTACAAGAGCTCTAGGTCATTCTTTTCAAGTGATTGCTGGATTGGCTTGATCAGATTTTGTGAGGTATTTTTGGTCATAGTGTATTACCTTATGCCAACTGGGTCGTTAGAAGCTTAGGTATTGGAAGGAGAGTTTTTTTTATAGAAAATATTATAGATGAGCTGGCTTGAAGTGGTGTTAAGTTGGGCTTTTTGGAAGAAATTTGACAGGTGCAGAGTTTGACATGTCCTTTTGTGATTGAGGCCATTGGAGTTGTACATGACTCCTCCATTATGGTAGATGAGATCATCGTGTAGATTCTTTTAGGTTTTGTCTCCTTCCTTTGCACTTTTGGGATTTCATACCTCTGATGTTGCTTATAATAGGGAAGGGAGGTGTGATCAAAGGATCCTCTCTTTCTGTGTTGTCCTATGGGAAAATCAATATCCCATTTTAAAGCGTACGGTATCCAATAGGTTTTACTTCCAGAAGTTGCTGGCACTTGTCTGAATGGACTCTTTTGGTGATACATGTACAACGTGATGGAGGATAACCCCTTATGTCATTATGGTAGATGAGATCATCATGTAGACTCTTTTAGGTTTTGTCTCCTTCCTTTGCACTTTTGGAATTTCATACCTCTAATGTTGCTTATAATAGAGAAGGGAGGTTTAATCAGAGGATCCTCTCTTTCTGTGTTGTTCTATGGGAAAATTGATATCCCATTTTAAAGTGTACAATATCCAACAGGTTTTCCTTCCAGAAGTTGCAGGCACTTGTCTCAATGGACTCTTTTGGTGATACATGTACAACATGATGGAGGATAACCCCTTATGTCATTACGGTAGATGAGATCATCATGTAGACTCTTTTAGGTTTTGTCTCCTTCCTTTGCACTTTTGGAATTTCATACCTCTAATGTTGCTTATAATAGGGAAGGGAGGTTTAATCAGAGGATCCTCTCTTTCTGTGTTGTTCTATGGGAAAATCGATATCCCATTTTAAAGCGTACAGTATCCAATAGGTTTTCCTTCCAGAAGTTGCAGGAACTTGTCTGAATGGACTCTTTTGGTGATACATGTACAACATGATGGAGGATAACCCCTTATGGTATTGTTTAAGGTTTATGGACAGAAAAAACAAGATGATTTTGTGACCGACATGGCCTCGATCTAAAACACCGTCAATGCAAACAAGGAAGCTGTAACTAGTTGGGACCATAGCAAGGAGTGGTTCTTGGGGTTTGATGGGAAGGGTCAGACAGGATTGATGTGATGGTCTAAAGTTAGATGAGGAGATGTTGAAATGCATGCAGCCTAATCAGGCCAAAGGATTTTGTTGAAACAGAAAAACTGGGGCTTGTCTCTAAAGATCATCCTTTTTTCCTCTTATTCAAGTCTTCACAGGCATTTGTTGTTTTCAGGGGTATTCTAATTCACTATTGGAATCGCAGTCTTATGTAGGAAGCTTTATTCCATGGTCAGCATATCCTTGTAGCTATGGTGCCACATATATTAGCTTGCCTGTGAAGGACAGAGTGCTTCTAGGGGCTGCATGCCTTTGTATAATGACATTTTCTGTTTTACATTTGTCATTTCTTTTCGTAGACTATTATCTTCACTTGGCTGGTGCAGCTAGGAGTTCTTGTCTCTGATGTATTTGCTGTATCTTCAATAGTAGTTCTTTTACTTCTACATTTTCTCAGACTTGGCTCTTCTGATGTATAAACAGTGATCAGCCTGTCAAACTTAGAATCAGCTAATATGTTAGTGTATGTGTGTTTTTTTCTTCCTTAAGGTTTTGGAACTTGAAACTTGGCTTGGGCTTAATGATGAAGGCCCTAGTACAGTCAATTAAGGACTCAAGGGTACTTTATTACCTCATCAAGTTTATAAAGGTTTTACCTTGCTTTTGTCTTTTGACTTGTGAAGTACCACTTGAATTTTGGGTATTTCATTGTTTCTTGGCCTAATTGATTGAGCCAGTTGATTTTCTGTCATAGAATTAGTGACCTTGCTATGCTTCAATGACATCTCAGTTGAGTTACTCGTGTGCATGAACTTGAGTCCACAGGAGGTATATTGAGAAAATAGTAATGGTTCTTTCGCTATTTTTTGGGTTCGCAACTAATAATCTGGGATTGGTTCTCACCATATTGATGTCTTTAATTCTAAACTTGTATATCAAATACTTCCATTCTAACATGGACTTAGGATTGTGATGCCAGATGTTGCATGGTGTCTCACATTATTTTCCTTACCACTTTATTATCCCTTTGTATGGGGACTCTCATATTGACTGAACCATTTGAATTGCAGTAGTGTATACCAACTTTTGTTTCCTTAGGTAGATAAAGATCACTAGTTTTTTCTTAATTTTTGCAATTTTAAGTGCTTATTGTGGTACTGTCTTTTTCTTCTTAGATTATTACTTTCAGCTACATGATTACTTTGCTGTGTATCAGAGCTTTGGCAGTTTTTCTAGATTAGGGATGTGTATTATCAGTTCGTTTAGTTCATAAGATGTGTATTATCAATTCTCATGGTCCAAGGTTTGGCTTCAATTTACTAGCATGTATTTGGTGAATGTACTATGATGCATACTAATAACAAATACTTATCTTGTAGGTTCTCCCTCCAGTTCCTCTGGTGGATGCTGTGTTTGAACCACATCACCAGACGGTTTCTCATGGTCTAAGGTTTGGCTTCAATTTACTAGCATGTATTTGGTGAATGAACTATGATGCATACTAATAACAAATACTTATCTTGTAGGTTCTCCCTCCAGTTCCTCTGGTGGATGCTGTGTTAGAACCACATCACCAGACGGTTTCTGTTGGGAATATTTTATCTGTAAGTTCACTTGTAACTAGAAGTCACCCAGTTGCCTGCTTCCACTTTTACAGAAGATGCTTGACTAAATGTTATGAATTCCAGCTATCTTCTATTTCATGCCCTTAGTCTATGATAGACATGCTTTAACCACATCTTTAAAGCTGGAGCTAAAAGGAAACATCCGTGAACACCTATAAATTCTCATAGACTTCCAAATGCATATAAATGACTTCAAACAGGGGCTTGAAGCCGCTTGCAGCTGTGGAAGATTGCTATTCATGAGACTTTGATAAAGTCTCTTGAGTCTGAGTTGATTTAAGGTCTCTTAAGTCTGTAAATATAAAGTTCCAGTTAAACAAACACCAACCTTCCAGTTAAACAAACACCAACCTTGGTTAAAATTTTGAAACCAATTTAATGGCTTCTGAGTCCAAATTGACCTTTAAAGTGTAAACACAATCAATTACTTTATACTCTCTTTCTATTCGAAGAGTTGATAGTGTCAATTTCCGGAGAACTAAATAGAACTTTATCTGGATTTGAAGTGATCAGTTTATTTCTTAACTCTTACCTTAGCCTTGTTCAAGTCAAGGTCATTTGAATTACCTTGACACTTACTTAGACCACTGATTAGCAACTGCCAGTAACAAAATCACTAATTTTATTTGTCTTGTTTTTTATCATATTATTTCAAGATCTCTGAATTTACTATGCAATTTTAGTTCTCTTGAACTCATTAATGCATTGATCTTCAATTTCATCAGATTGTGGGTTACAAAGTCATTATAGAGGGGCTAGCAAAGCACAACCCTCTTAATGAAGGCTCCATCCTATGGATAACAAAGAGTAGGTTGCCGTTAGGGATGGTAGATGAAATCTTTGGACCTGTTAAAAACCCTTATTGTGTTGTCTGATACAATTCTGAGGAGGAAGTCCCTGTTGAAATCAATGAAGGCACTGAGATTTCCTTTGTTAGGGAGTTTGCCAATCACATCATCAATGAACAGAGCCTCTGTAAAAAAGGTTATGATGCATCAGGCAAGAATGACGAAGAGGTTTCTGACGAGCATGAATTCTCTGATGATGAAAAAGAAGCGGAGTACAAAAGAGCACAAAGAATACTGAAGAGAGAGCAGGATGGCCAGATACGTGGAAACAAAGAATTCAGTGTTCATAAGAAGGTTCAAGTTAAGGGTAGGTTCCAGAAGACAGCTAGGCCTGAAACACCATCTATGCCCATGGGTGCGGCTCAGTCATCATTGGCTTGTGAAGGCCTTGTTAAGTGTTTAATTTTGCTTAAAATAACTCTAGATTAACATTTAATTAGATCATTTAATTAGGCAATTTTGTAATTTTAATTAATTTTAGCTTTAATCGATCATCCAATTGTTAATTTAAAAAGTTAACTATCAAATGATTATTATAGCTAATTAGATACATAATTTAGATGATTCTAACTCAGAATTTTGTTTTGTAAATAACCTGAAATAATTTGGACGGCTCAAATTGATTTAATCAGTGTAGATCATCAAAGTGGTGGATGGACCCACCTCACAAGAGAATGTGCATATTTTAAGTCTTTGAAGTAGGCTGCCAACAAGGGAGAGGAAAACATGGAAGAGGAAATCAGGGAGAAGGAAACAAGGAGTTAAAAGCAACATAAAAAGAAGGGCAAGTTGAAAAGGAGGGAGGTTAAAAACATATGCGGGAATGGTGGCTAGGACGTTTTTTTGGCTGGGGTGTTGGACACTGACGGAGGGAGGTACTATCACAACTACTCTTCCTTTGTTACTGGCCTGGCACGCACCACCAACCTTTCCACTGCCAGTCGCCAGCCAACTCCCTTTCCCACTCTTTATCACGTTAGTCATCTACACATCTCTCCATTGCCTCTTCATCCAGCACACCTTCCCTAGCCATTCAGCCCTCTATTCCCATCGTGAGTTTTCATGGTTTTCTCATTTGGTTTACCTGCATTCCCAATCTATCTTTCCTGGATTCTTATTTTATTTTCAATCTTTCAGTATTAAGGACCTCTTACAAAATGTAAGGTAAAGCTGTGTTCTTTAGGCCCTTGTAGTCCACCTCTTCCTCGGACCCCGCATAGGCGGGAGCTTCGTGCACTGGGGCTACACCCCCTTCAGTACCAAGGACAAAACCCACTTCTTATTTCATTGTAATCCATTCTCTATTCATGTTCACTGGTATCACAAAACCCAGATGCTGGCAATTAGCTCACCACTTGCTTCATCATCTCTGCCCTTTGCTCTGTTCTCCCTCACCACTGGCAAGGCCAAACAGCACCGCCTTCACCAGTTGAAGCCCTCTTCTCCGATCTCTTTAGTCCGACTAACCCACCTGAGAAAGGCACCTGCACTTTCCTCTCATGCCCAATCTTCCCTGTTCTCTCTGCTCCCCTTCTCTACCTCACCTGCCAGACAGGCTCCCCTATCTCTTGTCTCTTTTTTTCCCAGTGCCTCTCACCCTCGTTCCCTCTCACTCTCTTTACCCCGACTTCCTCTCTCGTTCCATCTCTTTGTCACAAGTCTACCTTACCTCCTTCTTCCTAGCAGTCTGGTTCTAAAAGCCAACGAACTAGCCACTGCTCATAGCCGGCATCTCCGCTCACCCCCAGGTGGCCAACACCCAGATCTCCCTTTACCGGTCTCTGGCATCTATACCCCTTCTCCCTTTTTGTTTTGCGGTCTATCTCAATCTTCCCTTGCATCTACATCCTCCGTTCCCCCCCCCATTCCCAGCCCGCTCACCTCTCTCCTTTGCCTCACCAGAGCCCGGCGAGTTTCACTAGAGAAACCCAACTCGAGTCTTCTCTAGTTGCTAGAGTTTCCTCCGGTTTCCATCCCTTTTCCTTGCTCTCTCGGTGTGCACTCTATGCTTGATTCCCTGTGTTTTCTCCCTTACGGGTTGAAGATGAACTTTGGCCACAAAATTCCGTTTCTGCCTTTTGGTTTTTAATTATAATGACATTTGTGCCTCCAGTTTAATACATTTGTGTCCTGTTTTATCCCAATTTAGTTTTATTCTTGTTTTGCATATTCGAGGATTGTAATAAAAGACAATTATTGAGTTTATTTTGTCTGTTTACTAATTAGCACCTGTTGTGACTAGTTGTATGACACAGCGGTTAAAATAGAGAAGTTGTAGTTAAATTACTATTTTCTTTTATTTTTTTATTACTTAATTTTAAAACTGTTTACTCATGTACTGCTTAATTAATTTGAATTTTATTTTTGTTAATTTTGAATTTAAATTCTATGTAAATTCCACTTTTCAAGTCAAGTTTTCGTGGGATCGACCTTTTCTTGCATTAGCTATACTACAATAGCCCGTACACATGCGAAAAACTCAACAAATTTTTGGCGCCATTGTAAGAGACCCGCAATGGAGTTTTCATAATTTTTAATTTAAAATTAAAAAAAAGCATAAATTTTCAAAAAAATTGCATTCTTTTCCATTTTAGGTATTTTGAGGTTTATTTGACAATTTTCTTAGTGCATAAATTCTATTTCTCCTAAATTTTGGTATTTGAAGGGAAGCCTTGGCGCAACGGTAAAAGTTGTCATCATGTGACCTTAAGGTCACGGGTTCAAGGTGTGGAATCAGCCTTTTGCAAAATGCAAGGTAAGGCTGCCTACCATAGGCCTTTGTGGTCCGCTCCTTTCCTAGACCCGACATAGGCAGGAGCTTCGTGCACTGGGGCTGCCCTTTATTGATAATTTTTTTTATTTTGTAGGAGAATTGAATTTCTCCTTTCTTTTCCAATTTTCTTGCCAAATAAAATAAATTATTAATAAGTATCAAAATTCAGGAGAAATAGAATTTACGCACTAAGAAAATTGTCAAATGCACCTAAAAATGCCTAAAATGCTAAAAGAATGTAATTTAATTTTTTGAATTTTGAATTAAAATTATGAAAACTCTATTGGGGTATCTACCAACGGCGCCAAAAACTTGTTGAGTTTTTTGCAAGTGCATGGGCTATTGTAGTATATCTAATGCAAGAACGGGTTGACCCCATGAGGACTCGACTTAAAAAGTGGAGTTTACATAGAATTTAAATTCGACATTAACAAAAATAAAATTCAAATTAATTAAGCAGTATATGAGTAAACGATTTTAAAATTAAGTAATCAAGAAATGAAAGAAAATAGTAATTTAACTAGAACTTTCTTATTTTGACCATTGTTACACAGCTAGTCACAACAGGTGCTAATTAGTAAACAAACAAAATAAACTAAATAACTGTCTTTTATTACAATCCTCGAATAGGCAAAACATGAATAAAACTAAACTATGATAAAAATAGGACACAAATGTAATTAAATTGGAGGCACAAATGTCATTATGATTAAAGACTAAAGGGCAAAAACGGAATTGTGTGGCCAAAGTTCAACCTTTCATCTTCTACCCGTGAGGGAGAAAATGCAAGGAATCAAGCATGGAGCGCATATCGGGAGAGCAAGGAAAAGGGATGGAAACTCTAGCAACTAAAGGAGACTTGAGTTGGGTTTCTCCAGTTAAACTCACCGGCTCTAGCGAGGCAAAGGAGAGAGGTGAGCGCGCTGGGAAGGTGAGCATAGGCGACTGGAATTGGAGGAAAACAGAGTATGTAGATGCAAGGGAAGATTGAGACAGACAGCAAAACAGAAAGGGAGAAGGGGCATGGATTTCAAAGACCGATGAAGGGAGATCTGGGTGTTGGCCGCCTGCGGGTGAGTAGAGATGCCAATTGCTATCAGTGGCTGGTTCGTTGGCTTCTAGAACTGGACTCATAGGAAGGAGCTAGGGCAGGCCTGTGATGGAGAGATGGAACGAGAGAGGAAGCGCGCTCTACCACTGAGCTAATAACCCTGCGGGCCTCCTGTGGGGGGGCCCGCTATGCCAAAAGAGAGGGAAAGCCCATCCCTCTGGGGTAAAGGGAGTGAGCGGGAACGAGGGTGAGAGGTACTGGGAAACAAGAGACAAGAGCTAGGGGAGCGTGTTGGGCATGTGAGGCAGAGAAGTGGAGCAGAGAGAACAAGGAAGACTGGGCATAAGAGGAAAGTACGGGTGCCTTTCTAAGGTGGGTTGGTTGGACTGAAGAGATCGGAGAAGAGGGCTTCGACTGGTGAAGGGGGTGCTGTCTGGCCTTGTCGGTGGTGAGGGAGAACAGAGCAAAGGGTAGAGACAGTGAAGCAAGTGATGAGCTAATTGCCAGCATCTGGGTTTTGTGATACCAGTGAACAGGAATAGAGAATGGATTACAATGAAATAAGAAGTGGGTTATGTCCTTGGTACTGAAAGATTGAAAATAAAATGAGAATCCAGGGAAGACTGGTTGGGAACTCAAGTAAACCAAACAAGAAAACCGTGAAAACTCACAGTGGGAATAGAGGGCTGAATGCCTAGGGAATGTGTGCTAGATGGAGAGGCAAGGGACTGAGGGAGAGATGGGTAGATGACAAATGCGATAAAAAGTGGGAAAGGGAGTTGGTCGGCGACTAGCAGTGGAGAGGTTGGTGGTGTGTGTCAGGTCAGCAATAGAGGGAGAGTAGCAGCGATAGTACCTCCCTCAGTTGGTGTCCAACCCCCCTAGCCAAAAAAACATCCTAGCCACTATTGCCGCATATATTTTTAACCTCCCTCCTTTTCAATTTGCCCTTCTTTTTAGGTTGCTTTCGGCTCCTTGTTTCCTTCTCCCTGATTTCCTCTCCCTTGTTGGCAGCCCACTTCAAAGACTTAAAATATGCACACATTTCCTTGTGAGGTGGGTCCATCCACCACTTTGATGATCTATACCGATTAAATCAATCTGAGCCGTCCATATTATTTCGGGTTATTTGCAAAACAAAATTTTGAGTTAGAATCATCTAAACTATGCATATAATTAGCTGTAATGATCATCTGATAGTTAACTTTTCAAATTAACAGTTAAATGATTGATTAAAGCTAAAATTAATTAAAATTGCCTAATTAGATAATATAATAAAATGTTAATCTAGGGTTATTTTATGCAAAATTAAACACTTAATAGACCCGCCTCTTATTCCAAGTCAGCTCTAGATGCATGCGGCTGTTCCACTTGGTTCACAGGTCGCACAACTGACCAATGGGGTTGGTGGTTTACCTCAACCCTTTCTGCCATTGAATCCTATGTGGCAAAATGGAATGCAACTTCAGCATCTGCAGATGGTTTTACCTGGTGGATTTCAGATGGGTGGGGGTCTTCCTAATGGAATGCCAAATCTGCAGTTTGATCCTAGCATGATCCCATCTGGGCAGTTTGAATCTATCTGGTGGTGTGTCCGGCATGCCACGGGTTGGACTCATGGGACCTGGGGTCAGCAGCCAACTGCCATTAGGAATGGGATACCAAGGCCAGGGCCATCACTTGAACACTAGCAATGATTCTGCTGTTTTCCAAGGTGGTGTTTCTACTCAGCAACAATTTAGTCCAGGAACATCATCTGATCATGGGAGAAAGCCATTCAATATAGATCGTGGTGATCGGCATTCCAGCAGAAGTGGCCAGAGGCAGTCTGGTCAATAGATTTATGCATTTTCCTTCCATCAGATAATTGTCAACTCCATCTTGTTTCACTTGAGGGGGAACGCTAGATGATAAATTCCTTTTCCTTCTTTATTTGCATAGATTTGATTAGACTTATATAGTTTTTGCATATTGTAATGTTCCCTTGTCGCTTTGGTTTCTTGTTTTATGGGTTTCCTACTTAGAAATGTTTCCCTATCTTTCCTAGGGTTTATTCCTTGTAAGCTTGTACAAATATGTATGCAATATACAACACCCATAAGGTCTTCTTTATGAAGAAATTTGCGACTCTACACTTCACTAAATCAAATTGCTTTCTAATGGTGCCGAAAGGCTTATTCTTATACTGCAATGAGTTTAGGTAAGGTAGGTGAAGGAAATTGAGGGATGTTGAACCAGTCACTGAATGAAGCCCAAACTGCTTTAGAAAGTATCAGTTGATAAGAACATCAGTTTAAAATTTATCAGCTTCCTTCTGAAACAAGCTGCTAGACATTTTCTGTTTTGGGCTTGAAGAAGTTGCTTGGTTCTCTGCAAAACAGCTCTGTCATGAAAAGATCCAATCTCTAAGGAAGGAATTGAGTCCAATCTAGTTTGTAGAAAAAGTTTAGGACCCTTAATGCAGTCACAGTCTGGGCATGCTTCATAGGTACTTCATCTGAGGACTGAGATTTGAAACCACATTAACTGCATATGGAAAACAAGATTTTGAGCTTTAGTCTTACAGGTCCTGTTTTAAGTCATTGGTGTTCCGATATCTGATACATATTTCCATATCTGTATCCTATTTTTCAAAACATACGTTGCTATGTCTATTCACATGTCCAAACACGCACACGCACACACATTAAGGATGAGAGCAGTGGATCAAACTAACTTATTCAACTTGATGTTAATGTGAAACCTAGTGAAGAGTAAGAACAATTTGGCTTGTTGGTTTACCATTTTTCTTTTGAAGCAAAATTTGTTCATTTACTGTTTCACTAAATATTTTTTCATTTTCCATCTGATATGATTAAGTTATTGTCTTCCTCGAAATTCATTGATTGACACCTTAGCAATGCCTATTCACTGCTCATAAAAATGGAAGATTCCGTGACTTCATGTCTGCAATGGTTTCTTGTGTTGGCTCTTTCCTGAATTTCTGAACTTGTTCCTGGTATAAAGTTTTGTATTTTTTTACCACCTTATAACAGGGATTTTGTTTGAGCTCTATGATGACAGGCATAGCAGAAGAAGAAAGGAAGTGCCTTTTACACTGTGTTGTCATTGATGGTGGACCTACTGGTGTGGAGTTCAGTGTTGAACTTAGTGATTTTATCATGAGAGATGTGCAGGAAAGTTGTCCGCATGTCAAGGACGATATTCAAGTCACACTGATAGAGGTATTTCATTAAGTTTCATGTGTATAAATTAAGAAGGATCGAGATATAGAGTCACTGTCTGAGGTTTTCAGTTCAATTTTCATATAAGCAAATGAAATCTATCATCATTTGATGCTGAACTGAGACAATATGCAACCAGACACTTGACCAAGGTAATGTGATTAAAGCCTACACCATTAGAAATTAGTTTGGTGCATCTTCTGTAACTAAACTTTATCTTTTTGTCTAATGTATGTTCAAATTCGTAACAGAGTGGTGTTCAGTTCATACGGGGAGTAGTACAAGAGGTTCAGCCAAAAGAGAATTCTCAGTGATGGGACAGTTGTTCCTTATGGCTTACTAGTCCAGTCTACTGGTGTTGGAACCCTCACAGTTTGTGAAATCTCTGTATCTTCCCAAGTCTCCAGGTAGAAGGTATGTTTGTCGTACACAACTTATACCATGTTTATCAGGTCGGCTGCTTGTTCTTGTTCCTTATAGTTTGATTGCATCTTTCTGACTTACTACACACAGGATCAGTATCGATGAATGATTGCGAGTTCCTTCTGCAGAAGACGTCTTTGCACTGGGGGATTGTGCTGGGTTTCTTGAACAAACAAGAAGACTAGTGCTACCTGCTCTAGCTCAGGTCAGCTCCTCTTAGATGAGCATCTTACATCAACTTCTTGTCTGTTTCTTTTCAACTATTGGATGTCTTTTTAGTTTTCTAAAACCTCCAACTACAAACTTTAAGTATGTAGTGGTTGTACATTATTACAAACTTTCTAGTATTGAATCCCTACTACAACAGACAACATCAAACCTTTTGACCTCCCTGTAATTGAATCTCTCCTAAGCTGCCTGAATTGGACTTAGACGACTTAACAGGTAAATGAGTCGATTAGAACAAAATTAAAATTTGGTCACAGAACCAAATGTTACCTTGCTCCTTTTTTCTTAATTATAGAACCCCAAATTGGATCGGCTAATAACTGAAACTTTTGATCATTGTATCTCCACAATAAAGTCTGCTTAATCAAGGATCATATGATAGTGTCATATGGATAGAGGACCCAAATGAGGCCTATCTCATGCTTCTCATTTTAAGAGTTCTCAGAGCATAATTCTACCATGAAAAATACAAAGAAAATAATGAACTTAGAATATTGAATCATACTCCCATACAATTTGGAATTTGCTTCTTTTGATATGGACTTCATCTGAGAATTTGATGCCCGTGACTTGAACAGGGAGCAGAAAGACAAGGCAAGTACCTGGCATATCCCATTCAACAAAATAGGAAAAGGGAATGGGGGCAGAGCTTCCAGCGCCAAAAGCATTCCTTTAGGAGACCCTTTTTGTCTATAGGCACCTTGGTGGCATGGCCTCTGTTGGGCGTTACAAGTCATTGGTTGATGTAAGACAAAGCAAGGTGCTTTGGTAAGAGAAAGTACTTGCAGACAGTGTATGTCTCCTCTAAAACACTAATGTTTCTATTCTACTGTTTGTAGGACGCAAAGGGCCTTTCGCTTGCAGGGTTCATCAGCTGAAGTGTTCTGCTTATCTGAATCCAGTGATGAGTTGGCGGAACGGGTTCTATGTGGCTGTTAATTGGGCTACTACCATGGTTTTCGGCGGAGAGAACTCGTGAATTGGCTGATTTTCATGCCTTGTTAACCAAAGGCAACTTCCAGTACCATGGTCAGAACTGATGAACGCAGATACCAGATAAGCAGATGTAGGTATAATGACAGTAGCTACCTAACTAGCTTAAGAATGGAGGACCAATGAGTCTCCTTGTACAAAGGCAGGAAAATGGATTCTGTACTTGATGTTCTCCTTCTAAATTCGTACGTTTGATACCAACGGACGAGCCGATTTGTTTGTTTGATGGAAACAGCAAGTTTTTACCCACCACCAACTCAACTTGTACGCTGCAGGCTTTATGAGTCCATGGGCCATCCTGTCGGACAATAGCCTAGAATGTCATTTTCATTTTAACGATTCCGGAGG
The DNA here is from genome assembly GCA_035236585.1 of Warburgia ugandensis. NCBI lineage: Eukaryota > Viridiplantae > Streptophyta > Magnoliopsida > Canellales > Canellaceae > Warburgia > Warburgia ugandensis. Next base: position 26,802,906 of record CP141136.1, read on the forward strand.
CAGGCTAAAGGATAGTGGCAATGTTCCCAATATTGCCTATGGTTGACATGGGCTAGTAAGGTTCTTGATGCAACGGGTCTTCTGGGGCCTCTTTTACACGTTAAGGCAAGGGCTGGGGTTTGTTCATTTCTTTCTCTATTTACTGTTTTACAAGCCAAGAATTACAGAGCAAATCTTTCTAATCTACTCTCCTAAACATTTGTTGGGCTGCCCTTTTACAAGTCAAGAATTACAAAGCATATTACATACACGCTTCTAACTTTGATCCCAAGCTAAGGGGTCAAGGAACGCATCAAACCTGCAACCAAATGCATGCCAAAGAAGAGGTGTGAAGTTGCAAGCCACCAACTGTACAAAACATTTGTTGGTAAGGGCTCAGTTGTCTGATAGAGCAAATAGATTTGCCATTTCCTAAAATCTGTATTCTAATTTAAAATTGTGACATAAGTCTTTGTCTGCGGGCGTGCAAAATGGAGACGAAGGAGTTGGTGAGCCATATGATGCTAATCATATTGGAAAACTACTTGGGCCCTCTTTACACTAGTTAAAACCCGATATTATGGGAGCTCATTTTTGCATCATCAAACTCATTCATGTCAAATGCCTAAATTTGTGGACGTGTGACGGTTCAAAATCGTGTAGATTGGATGGTCCAAGGAAATCTAGAATTTAGACCATTGTTTCTAACCTCCCCATTTGGAAATACAACTTTTTAGATGATAAGATCATCCAACCCATATGTTTGTTCAAATGACGAAGAGAAAAATACAAGTCTGGTCCAATCGTTTTCCACCCATCTGGATCGCTTATCTAGTAGATCGTGCCATTGATGATCAATGGCTCCAAAATTTGGTAACCATTTGGAAAGTCTAAGCCTCCGATACGCTGACATTAAGTCCATTTTCATCAATCACCCACCTACGAATCAAAGGCTTAGATTCTTCCAACCAAGAGTGATCAAATTGCAAATGAACGCAAGCGGCTCATGCTAGCAAAACCATGTTGTTAACACTATGGTGAACCAGTTACCGCTAACCTAAAACCGAAGTTGGGCTTTCCTTTTGTAAGTCTGATTGGAGCCTATGGCCCTCTGCGAGGGAATCGATTTAGCCTCCCGTGAATGCTAGTTAAATCCTCTCTTTGAATGCTAACATGCCCCTCAAATAATGCACAAAAATGAAAAAGAAAAGAAAAGATTGAGATGTAGAGAAAGGAGAAGTAGATTCTTTGCAACATGAACACTGTACAACGATACAATCTCAACGGCCAAGATCACTCCAATCAGGGTAACACCCTTCCCGTGGACGACTCGTATATCTCTCACGCTCACACGCCCCAAAAACCGGAACCGATATCTAACAACTCCGGCAGCCACATACCATCTCCGGCCATAAGAGGACCTCAAAAATCAGCCTGGCTGGGTGCAGCTGGACGGCTGATAGTGAAGAAAGAGGCCAAGGAGTGGGCCAACCCAATCACAATCGCCACCTTTACCTGACCCCTTTTTGGGATCGGGCGGCTAGCAAACCTATCCGACTTCCGACGGATCTCGACTCTTCCAGCCATTTGTTCTGCTTGCCTTCTCCTGCAAATTCTTCAAGTTACTTTCCTTCGAGTGATGGAGAAGGAGCAAGGGGGTATATATATAGAGGGGGGAAGACGAAAATACCCCTGATCTAAACCAAAAATTTGAGAAAGTGCCCCTCTCTCTGGACGCTAATTCCGATACACGCTTGGCAGTGGGAATTCGACGAAAAGTTGCCACATGGTTTTGACCACCAGCTCGAGTGACTACGAGTGACTCGGGAAAGGTGGGACCTAATTTAGTCTGGACTCAGCATTTATGTGAGCCATGTATGATTCTTCGTGGTCGGTGATTAGAGCTTCAATTAACAGACTGAAAGAGTCTAAGACAAAAAGACAATCGTAACCAAAACTAGCAACAAGAAACTCATTCTAGCAACTCATCGCAGCATCAAATGGCTAACTCTGATCATCAGCTTCTGAGGTTGTCTCAAATGGGTATAATGACTGTCAGATGTAGCAATCGATTTGGATGATGTTGAGTGTTTTTGAGCTTCAAACTGTTTGCCTAATTCGGATTTTGGAGTCGAAAATGTAGTTTGATGAACTAAGTTTCTTGGATGATGAAGGGATAAGACTATTCAAACTGATGCTTGTCCACTAAATGTTGGGTTTTAATTGATGGGTTAACCACCAAGCACTAGTTTATATTCAAGTCTTCTACTGGGAATAAATAAGATCACTCCATTTAAAAGCCTCTGCGCCTGGGACTAGGGCATTTTCGTCATTAAATTAACGGAGGATAATCATGAAGAAGGGTAGTTTCGTTATTTTCTATGAAATGATGGTCACTTGTGCAATAATGGGGAAGGAATGGAATCTCTACTACATATAAATCACGTGGTTATTTGAAGGTTTAAAGTATTGCTTCGATTCCGTGCGCCTTTCGGCCTCATTTATCTTGTCGCTTTCTCTCTCCCGCATGTCTACAGGTGTACGGTGTATCCAGACTTAGCAAACTCTTTAGGAGGAGATGATAAAATGAGACGACTTAACGCATTGTGAGGAGATGATAAGAGGAGACGACCTAAAGAGTTTTAACATAACAGGCTAGGATCACAAAGTTTGGACTCTAAAATAAATGGATGAGGTAAATATTTGGAGAAAAAATTATTTTTCAAATGCGAGTTTAAGTTTTTAATCAAATTTTGCACTAGATTTATTAATAATATTTAGAGACCTGGCAAATTGTTTGTGAAATTAAGTTTTGTAAGGTAAATTCATGTTAATTGTTGAGAATTTGCTCCAAATTTAAAATTTTTCTTTGAATTTAAAAATTGTAACAATTTTAGAATTATATTGAGAGAAATTCAAGGCATAAAAAATTAGGGATTCTTCGAAAAAAATATTCAAGTATAGTTTGGACCCACAAGCACAAGAGTCTATAAATTTGACAGCAATTTTGTGTGGTTTTTACGTGCGTAGATTGATGTACATTGTAAAGACTAAACATAAGGTAAGGCTATGTACTTTAGGTCCTTATAGTCTATCTACTCCTAGGACCCCGCATAGGCAGGAGCTTCGTGCATTGGGGCTGGACACCCCCCAAAAAAGTTCATAAGAAGAAGAAACTCAATAATGAAAGGCTAATATTATCCAATGGAGAAGACAATTGGGCTTAGAATATATGAGGATATAGATTAGAATATGAGTAGTTTGGATCACCATCAATCACTATATAAGCACTATAAGCACTTCCTCAAGGACGTATAATAAACAATATCCTCGAAATATCTAATCATTTGATCTGAAAAGTTTGGATTAATTTCTACCATAGATCATTCTCTAGGAACATTGTACAACCCCATAAGCTTCTCACTCCCTTGTGATATCAAGGCCTCTCATGCTACCATTCCCCAGCAAGGAAACCCGTAGCCGCCATTCCTTTCAATTACTAGTACATTTATTATTGGGTCCCATCTCTTCTATTTTAATATGAAGCCATCATCCCCACTTAGTATGAATGCAGCGAACCAAACAAGGTCCTTTCAATTTCAAACGAAAAGAGACAACTAAGTTCGGGAAGGGATCCTTGCTTGATCATTACTTCGTGGGTAAAAAGGGCAAGTGTTTATGGAACCTTCGGGATAAGATCCGGCGCACATCTTGTAAGGTCTTTTTAAAAACCAGAAAGCTCCTGCGCATGCAGGGTTCGAAAAAGGGGTAAATTATAAAGATTTATAGTAAATAATCTTATCTTGTATTTTGTAAGAGATTGATTTCACGTCTTGAATTCATGAACTTAAGGTAACATGATAATAACTTTTATCGCTGGATGAAAATAAGTCTTTCACAAAATTTACCTTCAAGCTTCTAATAATGTAATCATTGCCCTTACATCATCATCATCGATGAAAGCACACGAAAGCAAAGGGGCATGCTTCGTTTATTTTGATTGAGGAAGGGAGTCTTTTCATCATGTGAGCTTGAAGTTACTGGTTAAGGCATGAAAACAGTCTTTTGTAAAATAAGGCTGCATAATATAAGCCCTTGTGGTCCGTCCTTTTCCTAGATCCCGCATAGATAGGAGCTTTGTGCACGGGGCCTGCCCTCTTTTACCCAGAGCTTTTAAAGGTGTAAAAATGCGTTAAATGAGTGTCAAATGGGCGTTAACTTGGGAAAATTGACTGTAAGGTTATGCTAACTTGATAAAACTTTTTATCGGCCTGCCTAACGTTTAGACATCGCCATCTACAATAGGACCCACTATTTGAAGGTGGAAAATTTAAGCCCTTCATTACGTGCACTAAATTATTAGAGTCGCTAACTGCGACAAGTTAGAGAGAGAGAGAGAGAGAGGCAAACTGTTTCTTTGCAAATAACCTGGGAAATGGAGAAGCAGTTTCTTTACAATATTAAGACTGTATAATAATACAAATTCAACAGCTCAGATCATCATAATCTGTTAGACACATAACTATCTTGACTCACTTCCTATCAGCTGAGAAGTCTGGAGTTTGAATCCTAAGACTTTATTTATAAGAATTATTTTCCAGCGCAAGGTAGATGAGTCCCAGCTTAAGCTTTGGAGATGACTTAGATCTTTCTCATGCTTCAAAGGTAGTCTCAATGTACAAAGCTCTTGCCTATGAAGGGTCTGGGAAAGGAGGGGACTACAAGGGCTTAAAGTACACAGCCTTACCTTGCATTTGCAAGAGGCTGTTTCTACGCTTTAAACCCATGACCTCAAGACCACACACAATAACTTGAAATCTCAAAAATCAGTACCGGAATCTCCAGCCAGACCAATACCTCATATATCAGCCCGGCTGGGGTGCAACTCGACAGTTGATAGTGAAGAAAGAGGCGAAGGAGCGGGCCAGTCTAGTAACAATTGCTGCCTTCACCTGACCCCTTTTTGGGATCGGACGGCGAGAAAATCGGCCATTTTTCGCGGCAGTTTCTGCTCTTCCTTCCATATTTTACGCTTGATCTCCAGTTTCTTTCTATCACCTACTCCAAAGACGAATTTCTTCGATTGAATTTTGCGCGGGGTGGTAGAGAGGGGCTAGGGAGGTATATATATAGAGAGAGTAGTATACGCAGATACCCCGAGTTCAACTCTAATTAAACGCAACGTCCCTTGTTTGGACGCTTTTTCCTAAACAGGCTTGGGGTTGGGAATAGTCAAACGACGTCATGGAAATGGTTTTGACCACCAATTCAGGTGACTCCTATTTTTTGAATTAAGGTAGGACCTGCCTTTTCCTTTGTAGTTATCCATTATATGCAGCACAAAAGAGGAAAAAAAGAAAAGAAAAAAGAGAGCCATATATATGAGAATATCTCAACTCTTTCAGATAGGGTCCACCACTTAAGCTGCTTGTGATCCTATTTTTTCCTTTTTTTTCTGATATGTAATATTCAAACGTAGCCCACAAGTCATAACTTCTCAGAAAACGTTACTTTCTCATTTCCTTGTTCAATTGGGTCTCTCAAACACAAGTAAAAGGAATAAGAAACAAACCTTATTTTCAAATGCAATTTTATCAGGCATTTAATGTTTTCAACAGCCAAAAAAAAAGAAAAAAAGAAAAAAAAGGAGCCTTGAAAGAGTATCGATACATGGACTGAAGTTGGCTCAATCCTCGTTCATATTTGGGTATGGAAATTAAACCCCATACATGACTTGTATTTTATAACATATATTTTAAGGCAAAGCAAATTCTGAACATACGGAAATACGTGAGTGCAGCTTGAACCAATGACCTTATACAAGGGAGTCACTTCTTGCATCACTGTGTTAAATAGGCCGTTCCTCAACTTGTAGGTCATAAAATGGTCTAGTTTTTACATTACAAGACGCTAAGAATGAGGAAAGCCACGCCAATGGTTTTAAGTGTTCAAAGCACAAATAATAACTTTGATGTATTATACTTTATTTATTTATATATTTGATAGTTAGACCCACACAATCATACACAGCCTCAAATCCTAATCACCGAAGTGAAAGACTCCTAGCGCCACTAATGAAAATGTAGTTTGACGAAGACATTGACTTTTCTTTCTTGAATGACATTCTGACATGCTTGATAGAACTGTCGTAAAGGGCACCTTCATTCTAAGAAGCTCCCGCATATGTGGAGTCTAAGAGAGAGGTAGACTATAAGGGTCAATAGTACATAATTTTACCTCGCATTTTATAAGAGGCTATTTTCGCGCCTTGAATCCGTGACCTCAAAGTCACACGACGACAACTTTACAGTGCGCCAAAGGCTCCCTTTCATAAATTTAGTTCCGTAATTAGTGGGTTGCTATCTCATCACAAGTTTGCCATACTAGTCTTCTATCTAGTGACAATGATCATTCATGAATGTGAAATTTAGGTGATGACATGCGTAGGATGCATACTGCCCAACTAAGCATGGTTTAGGTTACCCAAAACCACCCTACGTGGGCAAGCAAGCACTTCACGAGCTTTTGTGGTTGAAGTTGCATCTCACGGTAATAATAATCATTCCCAATGTGCTACCCATAACTCATTAATGGTGTAAATAGTGCTTGAGATGAGATCTGAATCGAAATGATGTAAGCTGCATTAAAATTCTTTAGATTTGGCATGGGATGAAGAATATTACTTGAGCTCAGTTGAGATGAGTTAGAGGGGATGATTGAGATGTCATGATATGCCTCACTTTCATCTTAAGTAAGATTCAGGTTGGTTGAATTCGAAGAAATTGCTCCTTTTTACATTAAGAATAAGATTAGATGAAAATGATATGCAAATCACTAACTGAGAATAGGGATGAGATTAAAATTTCTCATCTCATCTCAAGCACCACTAACACTGAGCTGAAATTAAATTTTCATATCGACTGAAGAACCATTGCTTCATCTCCCACATCATCTCAAGTCAAATCATCTCAACTCAAGCACCAGGCAAACCTGTTAGGCATTTCCACCATGTTTATTTTTTCTAGATTCAAGTCATGCTAGTGGTGAATGGCAGGAGAGTGATACGGTTGGAAGTGCACAATTATCTTGGGTTCTTAGCAATCTGGTTCTAGTACGTGTCCGTCAGTTAAGGCCTATAGGACAGGGACCAGGGCATTTCGGTCACTAAATCCAACAATGACAACGATGAGGGAACGGTAGTTGCGTTATTAGCAGGAACAGAGGTAATTTATACGAGAATGTGCCATTCACCCACTTCATATGCATCGCGTGGATCTTGGAGTTAGGAAAATGTAGTACTTGGATTTCGTACGCTGGCACAAACCTTTCGGTCTCCTTTGTCCTTTTAGATTTCACCTTCTCCCATCCACACATCGATGTACAGTTTATGTACACGCACTAAGCAAACACATTCCGAGGAGGTGATACAATGAGACGATTTAAGAGTCTGAGCCTAGGAACCCATGAGAGGGTAGATCTGGATCCATTGGAAACATATCTGCAGATTAATCGTCTCTTGACTTGCTTTATGTGGTTTTTATACGTGTAGAATGATGGTCGTTGCATAAATCTGATCGTGTGATACAACTATGCCTAGGCTAAAGATCTTGATTAAAAATTACAAAACAAATCGCTCACACATTTCTAAATCTGAGTAGCTGCCAAAGTTGAAAATGATAACTTAAACCCACGACAAAATATATTCTAAAGAAGATGCCAACTTGTCAACACCAACTGCACCAAACGTTATGTTCGTTGGCCTTGAAAGTTTGTGAGAATTGCCTTCTGATGGAAATTGAGCATGCAATCGAGGAGATTATTGGGCTACAACATATAATGGCACGGACCAGAGTTTGGATGATGGATATTACCATTAAGCACCATACATGTACTTCCTCATGAACCTTGACATATAGTCTTTGAAACATCTAACCATTTGATTTGAGAAGTTTGAATCTAGACCGTCGATCATTCTCACTGAACATCCGAATACTTGATAAGCTTCTCTTTCTCTTCTCATATCAAGGCGTCTCATAATATCCTTCCCCAACAATAAACCAATAGCTGCCATTCCTCGACACGTCCTATTCAATTACCAGTAAGAGTTATAAGTGGGACCTTTCTTTTTTGTTTTCGTATGAAACCATTATCTCCAATAATTAAAGTAAGTTGGACTTGAAAGTGTGGATGCAACGAACCTACAGGCAGGTCATTTCAAATTCAAAGCAAAAGAGACCTGAACGTGGACCTTGTGACGACTCTAACTTGACGTCAGACCGCAACGCCCTTATTCAAACACGTGAAGTACGCAATAGAATAATCCCCTCCACTGGTTTAAGTTCATGAATGGATCTTTGCTGGATTCCTTGTTCATGGTTTAAATATCTTGCTTCCGTCTTCTATGGAGTTTTCGAAAGGGGTGAGCGTCCATGGAACCTTGAGAGTAAGATCTGATGCTACATCTTGTGGGGTCTCTTATGGGCAAAAAGAACGAACATTTTATTGGAATACAGATGGTCGGATTAAAAAATTAACAACCTGGGACCCATCTGATAAACCTGATTTTGAGATATCGCCATCGATGGTAGGATCCACTATTTGAAAGATGAAAAATCCTAGACGTGCAGTACATGTACAGCATCCAGTTAGAGTCACTAGTGATGAGAAGGAAAAGGCCAGTTGGAAGTTTGCAAGGAAGCTTTGTAATCAGTTGAACTAGCGGTGCTGGCACGTAATTGATGAGAAACCTCTGCCATCGATCGTCCTCTGATCGCACTGCCATGATTCATCTATCAAACTTAAGTTATGCAAGAACCTTGCACTAGTGCTAGATCTTAGGACTGCCCTTATAGTACAAGGGCAGTCCTGGTGCATGAAGTTCTTGCGTATGCAGGGTGCGAGAGAAGTGATGGACCATACAGGTCTATATTACACAGCCTTGCCTTATATTTTTTAAAAAGACTGTTTCTACACCTTAAACTATGATCTCATGATCACATGACGACAACTTTAGTATTGTGCCAAGGCTCCCTTATGGCACAAGGGCAATTTAAAAATGCAAATGGTTGGATGAGAAAATTGACTGAATGTTTATGCACCTATACATAGCCTCCAACCTGCTTAAGAGACTCCTTTTTGTGCAATTTATTTAGAATGCATTGGTACCATGAATTATGCGTGGGCTATCTTTCGATTTTTTGTCGTTGAATATCAGAAACATTCAAATGAAACTTCATTAACTCCATTTTTAATGAAAAGTGGCCTTACTCCAGCAAGCAAAGAGTCTTTTTCTTTCTTCATTTTTTCTTTTTCCGAGTTGCAGTTGGATTTTTTGGCAGTGATGTGGTCCTGGGGAGGCTTAGAGCATAGTTGACTGAAGACCTCTAGCACAATAATACAGCGTCGTAACCCCTTGCTCTAGTTTTGCCTTGTGCATGTAATGTAAAATTTCTTATATATAGCTTAAAACAAATAAAATATTATTAAAAATCTCACTTGAGTATTTTCGAATTACTTAATGAGTTACTTTAAGTTAACTCAATTCTCCTTCTTTTCAAGTGAGTTTTTAAACTATGGTGTTGAGTGAATTAGAACCCACGACCTCTTGCTTATGATATAGGGTACTTAACCAACTGGACTAAGTGGAAGATGGACTGTTCTTCTATTTTATAAGAATCATAAAGGGCCAATGAAATGAGCCTTGGCTCAATGGTAAAAGTTGTCTCATGTGACCTTGAGGTGATAGGTTCAAGTCGTGGAATCAGCCTCTTACAAAAATGCAAGGTAAAATTGCCTACTTTAGACCCTTGTGGTCCTCCCCTTCCCCGGATACTACATAGGCAGGAGCTTCATTGACCAGAGAGTGATATCAGCGGATATGAGCATTGTATGGTGTTGTGAGCGATAAAGCACTCCGATAAAATGGTTTTGTCTCCCCCCGTATAGTTGTTTTGTTTATTTTGTTCTATGTTAACCGGAGTGTGTGTGAGCTCATTGTGGAGGACCATAGCCGAAATTTACATAAATGATCAAACAATCTAATTATACAGCTAAGAGTCCAGAATGTGACGGCAGACGGTTCAACTTACATGTATGAATTAAGACCCCACTAGAGTGAGAAATGTTTGGTCAAAGATCCTCACCCGATAGAACAGGTCAGCCACCTCAAAGACAGATGCATATAATTCGGTAACCTTCTTTCTTTGTTACCTTTTCCTGCTCTTTCTAAATGACTGTCGTCTCATCCGAAGAATTTTTAGTGCGTTGAATAAGACTGTAGCATAGAAAATAAAGAATTAATCCTTTTGGTGCAGCCTGCTTTTCCCACATTTTCTTCAATACCTTGTAATTGGACGACATGCTTCCCATCTTTGGGTGTCTTAAACAGTATAGATGATTCGCTATCAGATTATGAACTTGTAATAATACAACGAAGGATTGCAAACGGAGAGTTCCAAGAAAGTTGAGACATAACTTTGAACAACTGACAGTTAGAATGTGATGGGTGGACTTTGGAACAAAATGAAGGTTTAACGCCTTTGTTGACGAGGAAATTGAGGATAGTATTACGACTTACCATATCTATGAGCAATATAAAGTAAAATATTGGCTGATATGGGTGTCATGAGTGATGAACTACGCTGATGTAAAGATTTCAATACCATTATTTTCTTCCATGTTCAGAGCCTTGGTGCAATGGTAAAAGTTGTTGTCATGTGACATTGAGGTCACGGGTTCAAGGCATGGAATCAACCTCTTACAAAATGCAAGGTAAAGTTACCTACTATAGGCCCTTGTAGTCCACCGTTTCCCCGAACCCCCCCTTAGGCGGGAGCTTCGTGCACTAGGATTGCCCTTTTTTTTTCTTTTTTTTCTTCCATGTTCAGACGTGAAATCATCATGGTTTGTGAAAATGGTCTTGACTCAGACAGGTTTGTTTGCATATGTTGGTTGGTGTGGAGCAGCGTTTATTTTTCTTTCTATGGTTCTTGGGTTCATTTATTTGGCTTTCTTAATACACAGGTTGATATTGGGTTGGTTTGAACATGAGATGATTCAAAACGGGAGAACGTAAATTTCACTGTTAATGAGGTTATGACCAACCGACAGATTATGACACAGTATTAGCGTAGCTGAAAATTTGATGAACACTGCTGAGTTTGGTTGAATCATGCAGGCTGAAATAGTGTCGAGCAGTCACTTTTAGCACTTTCGTAGGCATTAAATGTCCATCCCTTTTTGGTATTGATTGTGTCAATATGCCAATTTCCAAGTTGCTTGAGTATGGTTTTACATTATAGGGTAATTGCGACCCTCTTTGCCTGGTCCAAATTCGTTTTGCCGCTAGTTTCTGTTAAAATTTGAATGCGAATACAAAGGTTGGTCGGAAACCAATTTCCAAGTTGCATGAGTTTTGGTTCTACATCAAGGCTAATTATAATCGCCTTTGCATGGTCCAAATTCATTTGCAAGTTCAAAGGAGTACTGTCGTATACAATTTCATTTCTTGCTGCTAGAAGTTATGATATTGATAAAGAGGGCTTGGGCATAGTTTGCTGGTAAAAAATTCCTCTAAGCTTCTATTGTCATCTACCATCGATGAATTTAGGACCTCAGTCTCTTTCTTTCATCAGCTTTAAACTTTTCCACCAAAATACTTATCAAGTTTAGCTTTGTCAACTTTTAATCTTTCCTTCATCATCATACTGTACAAACAAGAAACGTGCTGAACAGTCATGGGCCAATCTAGGAAAGAAAGCTTTCTATTGAAGTCGACTACTTCAAATGTAATTGCCCTATCTTCCCATGAGAATTAGTCACCCTATCTCCATAAACCAAATGCTACTCATATTGAAACTTCCTTCTCCTTTGACATGATAAGCTTGGTTCCTCAAAGCTGCATGGTGCTGATTTCTTGCCAAGCTTCCTGCACTGGTTGGAGGTTGATACCCATTTTCATTGATGGTAGCAGAAATTTTGAGCTCCATTATATAATCTTGACTGGTATTTGCTACAAGAGTTGAATCTCTACAAAACTTTTTCAATATGTGCTTTTTGTTTTTGTTTTGAACAGTGTCAATGTGTGACATTTTGTTTTGAAGGACTTCTCCGAGGTTGCAGGTCTTGGGGAGTTTTAACCACAATATAGTCCCTCAAATGATCTTGCGGTGTTTAGAAACTTGTACTTGGTCAACAGTTCGTTCATATAAGGTCCTTTGGGGCTCATAAAGACCATCGCACACATTTCATTTTGATCAGATACTCTTCTCTGTCTTAAAATGCATCATGTCCATGGGTAGGGAAAGTGCCAAGTACGCATAATAAACTGTTGTTGAAGTTCTGCGCGGAATTGAATGTATCAGTAGTGCCGTTGCACTTTCCACAGAAATAAAACAGAGAACAAATAAATGTCAACTTTAGGATCCCTGTAACCTTTTTTTCCTCTTTTTTCATAAAATATGATCATTGTAATTTTGCACTTGAAAAAACCAATAGTCACAAAAATATCTTTTAGTGGCTAGATTGATGCAGAGCTTAGAAATTTTCTTGACTTTCTCCTTCTACATCTCTTCTTCCTGTCTTTCCTGCTTTCTTTTTCTCATTTTGTCTGGTCTTGTTTTTGCAACCCTTCTCTCTGAATTTCTTTCATATTCCTTGTTGAATTTGTTGTAGATGGCTGCTTATACGTGGGCTTGTTTATCATTTTGTTTTGAAAATTTAAGCATGACTTTTGTTTCTCTTCTTCTAACTCCCACTTGCAAACACCGCAGAACTTTTCTTTCTTTGTTCTGTACCAAATACTTGCTTTATAATGTGTTTCTCAATCAAAGTTCAACTGGTTCAGTGGTTTGTCATGAATTAGTCAGTCTGTTGGACAATTAACTTCAATATGGGCCTTATCAATGTTCCTTGTGCCTGATAAGTGCCAGCATTGGGTTGAATTGGACCTAGCTTTACATGTAGGCATACATATCCTTACATGTAACACACACACACACACACACACACATGTATGTATGTATGTATGTATGTATGTATGTATGTATGTATGTATGTATGTATGTATGTATGTATGTATGTATGTATGTATGTATGTATCCGTTTGCCTGCTTTGATCATTAGGAGATTGCTAAGGGTAGGTCCAGGGAATTGGTTAGATTCCATACATACATTGTCAATAGTCATTGTAAGACAAAGGCATGGATGCCTCATGGCTTGCACTCTCATCTATGGCTACAGAATTTCTTCTGAAAGTCTTCTATCATTACAGAACTATCCATAGGTATTGAAAATACTCCTAAGTTGAGTCAATAAGATAGGATTTGCTGAAGGCCGGCAAAGATATGACTCCTTTGGCTAGATATCTCTTTAGTAAATCCTGCTGCTCTTCTTGTTTGGTTTTAGTATTTGGCTTCTAGCTGCACTTGTTTGTTTTTAGTTGTATTTTGGCTTCTAGATCTAAAGATTGAATTGTTATCTGTTTCACCATGTTTTACTTACAATACATTTATTTCATTAACAGGTATCTATTATCAGTAACTCTGTGGTTTACAAATTTACATCATGTGTTCAAGTCTGCAATTTATGTTATGCATGCTATAGATTACCTAACTCTTATGGAGTTTTTATTACCAAATAGATTGGAACGTCCAAAAGACTATTAGCTGGGTATTGTCAGAGTGCTTTGGCTCTGAAAATGTCTCAATTGTTGCTGAAGAAGACATGCTAATGTTCTCCAAGACAGAAATTTTAGGCTTATTGAACTCTGTGGTAACCACTGTGAATGAATGCCTAGCCCAATCACCCAAATATGGATTGATATATCAAAAGAAAGAGCAAGAAACTTCAGAGGTCTTTGAAGCAATCAACAGATGTAACTCAAGAGGGGGACCTTAAGGAAGACCCTGGTCCTAGACCCAGTTGACAGCACCTTGGGATTCATTCGTGGGGAGCAGTATGCCTTGGTCCTTGCCTTGATAGAAGGAGAGGTCCTTGAGAGTTCTGGGTTGCCCAAACTACCCAAAGAGGAAGGAGTGGCTAAATTATCACCATCGTTATTACTGGATGATGTCTCAGTTCTCACCTCCTGCATCTGAATCATGGCATAGAGGTTGTGTGATGTATGCAAGAGAGGAACTCGTGAGTCTTGGATGCAGCCACTAGTCCAAAATGGGAGAGACTTCTAGGGCCCAACTCAGCTATGGCAATTCAGGTATCATCAATCGGTGATCCAGCATAGGCTACATTTCGTGAACCAGTGGAGAAGGCAAATTCAAGTCACTGATTTACAGCAGGACTGGCTCATAATGTTGGATTGAGGCCGGTATATTCTTTATTACTCGTTATTTCGATGTTCAAAAATCAGGTGTAGTCTAGCCCAGCCTCTCTAACTTCGGATTAGTCATTTCCAGTTAGCCTATCCTTTCGTATAGGACAGACTTGATGTAGCTCTTAGATTGTATATTTGGTGTCTGATGTGTCTATAGATGAGCCTGACTGGCCCTGTTACAAGTGACCCATTTCAGTTATAAGAAAAAGAATTGCATCACATAAATCTATCTGCTTTAATGATTATATATGTTAATGAATACATGAACTTTGTGAATCATCCAAGACGGAATTCAAATCGTTGAGTAGTGCTCAAAACCTCGTCTTCTCTTTGTTTCTCTGGAGCATCAAACTAAAAACCACATTTCAGTCCAAAATAACTATTTGGTGAAAACTTGCAATCTTAACTACTGATTTCTGTTGCTAACTCCACTGACAGGAAGCAGCCATTGTGTGTATAGAGTTTGTGAAATATGCTGCCATTGCTAGAGGGATGCAGAGATATTTATGAAGTTTTCCAGAGCTGGATACAAAGAGAAGATTGGGATCATGCAGCTGGAGTTCTCATCATCCAAGAGGCTGGTGGCATGGTCATTGATGCTGGGGGACGCCCATTAGATTTTTCTAGGAGAATCTACCTATAAGGTCTTGAACGAGGTATTATCGCTTTCTCAGGAGCTTTCCTACACGAGAAGATCATAAGAGTGATTTAAGATTATTGGGATTCCTCCAATCTATGACGCTTCATCTACAACACCAAAGCATCTACTGGGCACATGTCGTTTCAATTATGTTTGTAAGGAACTCGAATTAGAAACCACAATTTTGTCCAGTTCATTATGCATCTCAGTTCTATAGTCCCTTCATTAACCCTTCTGTTTCTCTCTTGACAGAAACAAGTTGCAGGACAAAGAGTCTGCTTATATACTTCTCCTGAAGAAGGTGAACATCATAAGTATATCTTTCAACTCTTCCTTTACTTTGAGAGCTGATACAGAGATTTACCATCTTTCTGAGGATAGTCACTGCTGTTTTTGCTAGATCTTGAGCTCATTCACTCATTTTCACTTTGGGGCAATATGTCGTTCTTGGGATTTCTCAAAATCATGGGGGTCCCAATTCCTTGTAAAGTTCAATTTTCTGGTGACGTGCGATTTTGCGGAGGTGATGCCATTTTTAAATGTTGGTTCAATAACATGGATTATAGTTTACATACATACAGGACATTTCCGGTGCCCATCTGTGTGCATGCATTCTCACACACACGCCATGCACTTGCAAATCTGTTGCTAGAATTGGCTTATTCACCACTGGAATTCCTGTAACCTGTCTCGGCAGGATGCTTGCTATTCTGCAGTGGTTCATAATACATATGAACATAACGCCCACGTTTAATTGGTCTAATGCTACTGTCACTCAATGACTTATGCATATCCTACTATTGGTTAGTGAACTAGAGAGACTATTTTCTTGCTCTTTATTTGTTTTTCTCTTTTAAAATGATAACATAAACCATTAACAAAAAGAGGAAACTTGAGACCAGGTTCTACATGACGAATCGCAGATGGCTCAAGAGCGGTTACATCTTCCGGAAATGTAAAATTCACCTCTATGACTTATTTAGCCCACTACTTACTCGTGATTATTGAAGCCTTCTTGCTTGACGAGTTACGTGCTTGAGGCTTTCTGAACATCGGGTGGATGCTCGACCTTCCTAAATGGTATGCAACAGGATCCTTTCTGATTTATCACACTGTTCAGGAAGGACCTTTCTGCCGCAGTTGGGACTTCTCAAGTATTTCCAGCTCTCTTTTGGAAGCTAAGCAGATGCAGTTTCTAAGTAAAAGTAGTTTGAGTCCCGGTAAGAGTGGGACGCTCTATAAGGGCATACGAAGAAAGTCGATGCCCCATTTTTTCATGCATGGTGATTCTTTTTAGAAGATCTAAGCTGTTCACCTTGTTCAGAATGGCTAAGATAGGCTGGAAACTAAATTTCACAATCATTGGATATTTTCACCTCATTTTATTTTGAATTGAAAATCACAACTTAGGATCATCCAAATGCATTGATTTCTCATGCATTGCATATTTTTGATACGCCGAACGAGATAAAATGCAAAAGGATCACGATGAATGAAGAAATAGGGCGTTTGTGACTCCCTTGAGCGTCCGACTCTTACGGGGACTTGGTTGCTTTCTGTATCAGGTGAAATTGGTTCCTGGGGTTCAACTACTTAGCTGTACATGAGATGCTGAAACATTGGAATCCTTGGGCCACCGTTACTTGATCACTGTTATGAGATATATAACTGATACTTAATCCACCAGTAGTCTTCGAAGATCAACACACACGTTAGGGATATGAATTCACAAGATCCATATTCAATCATCCATCCTTCATACACAAAAGAGGATCTCAAATGGGTGATCAATATGCAATCAAGTCATAATGAAGGCAAGGAGAATGCCACATGTTGATTGATCCCAGTAACCCAAATGAAGGTGGTCTTAGTACCCTTCCTAGTAAATCTACATACAGACATCTTATCGGATGATATACTTGATCAGTCTCTTTCTTAACGACACACTCAGACCCTCAGATAATTAGATTTTTTCTTCTTCTTTTTTAATTTTTAACTTTTCCTTTTAAATAGTGGATTCCCGTACTCACTAACCCACCTCTTTGAGGAGCCTCAAACTCGTGACCTTGATGATTGAGGGCTCACTCTTGTGCCACGTCGCAAAGGCCACTCTTACGCCACTACATCAAACTTAACACCCTCATCCAATAAGTTGTTCTTATATCAGCGGGTTGATTTCCTTGGTAACTCTTTACCCATTTAGAAACATGTGGTGAGCCAGCACTGCCAGAGATTACTAATTTATTTGCTTTCGAAAGTTTGATCTTGTGGCAGGATAATGAAGTAGGAAGTGTTCTTTTACAATTTGTGCAATGGGAAAGTCTTGTTTGGAAAATTGATATATCTGTCAACAATTAACGGTGAGGATTCTTTGCCATTTTCTTTTTCCTTTTCCTCTAGTTGGCCACCGCTATACAGCTATAGTAGGGAAACAAAACAGAAACTAGTATCACCTTTCTTTACCTTTTTCTTGGAAGAAAAGTTGCAGAAGAAGAAGAAGAATACAATACTACAACTCTGGCTTGTTACTTGGGGAAGAATGAAAGATGGAAACCACGAGCCTAGTTCTGCGACGATCTGTTAATAGAAGTATTCTCTCGCTTGCTTCCAATATCTCTTGGCAGAGCCAAATGCTTATAAAAACATGGGCAAGTTTTATAGAAAGGAGATGCTTAAGAGCATGTCGGGGTTCTTCTTCGAAGTGCTTGTGACCCATAACAGGCAGATTAAACGCTGGTACGTTCATTTGTCGGACAAAAATTCTGGTGACTATAGGATCAAAGACACGAATCCAAGATTCTTTCCTTGCTACCTTAGCATCATAATCATTCATTGCTGCAAAGAGTTGCCTCTTTGTCGTTCGTAAGATTGAATTTAATACGTATGCAATCCTCTCTGTAAAACGTGGATGGAACTGCCTAAGCTTCCCCAAGCAGTTTCTTTGAGTAGTACTGCAGGTAAATTGTCCATTGATCCCAATGTCTCCCACCACTTGAAGTGATTCTAATGAGCATTCCCTTCACCCTCAGCTATGAACCCGGTTGCTTACTGGTCAACATCTTCTCCCCTGATTGGGGAAGTGGTTTCAGTTTAATGTGCTATATGGATCCATGACACATTACTTGCAAACCCGGTATGCTGTTTCCTCAAAACGGAATTCTACAAATCCTAGCTATTCTATGGCATGTTGTGAGAATTGATGTGAAGGAAGAGAGTTTTTTATCGAACTTCCTGGAAGGCTGGTGCCTTCCGGATTTTCGGTGGAGTATGGAGGTAATCTCTATTATGTTAATTGTGGGTCATGAAAAATAGTATCAATCTCCAAGCAATGCCCTTTCAAGTGTCCATATTATGACCCATAACAGGAGATGCTTAAGAGCTGACGTTGGCTTTTGATCTGTTATACAGTCTACAAATTAGCTGTTTGGGAGACAATTATTGTCAATTCAAGATGTGGGCTTTCCCTTTCAAGCAATGCCCAACTCCTGCAGGATAACTTGGAGCTGTAATTTGGTTGAAGTCTGGGTCCTGTTACCTCCGTGATATGAGACTCCCTCCCCAGCCATTGCACCCCACACACTGTTGAATTTTTAGCGCTTCTGAACATTATGCTAACTAATGTTTAATATTATCATAATCCAAGTGTGCTCTACCTATCTTTTACTTGCTCTTTTTTTAGATTGAAGCTTTCGCCATGTCGGGAATGGCTTCGATGTACAAATTTCATGCCCTTTAGAATTAAGGTTATATTTTATATTATGTTTTTTAAGTTAAAGATAATAGGCATAAAAGTTGGTATTCTCGACATAGTGAACAGCTTAGATCATCGGGCAAGGGTAAGCAAAATGCAAGTGTCATTTGATTTATCATTCCTCTTTAATATCAATTTCAGTTTGTCTTATGAAATATAAAGCAATGACAAGTCCTCAAACGGACATAAGTTTCATCCATTTTTATCCACTTTAATGACTTCCAGCTGTTAAAGAACTGTTTCATCACTTAGTGTGGCTGAATTTGAGATCCATTACGTCCTGTAAAATGGGCTCTCATCTGAATTACAACAGTTCTTTTTTATTGAATGACAAACGACTCTTCTAACTAGAAGGATTACTGGTTCTTCAGCTCTTCCAAAATTTTTTTATCTTATTTGGGCAAGTCTAGTAAAATTCTGTGTGAAAGCCGTTGGATTATTGCCCCATGAATCTGACAACAGAGTGATGTATCATAAAGAGAGGTTGTCGAATTATCCTATCGGCATCAAATTGAGAGCTTGGGCGGCAATTTCATCTTGCGACAGCGTAACTAAATACATGTCTCAATTTAGGAAAACCGATAAGTGGCTTCCATCTTTGATAGAACTTAATTTATCATCTTATTTACTTTACAGAAGTAATATATAATCGCCTCCATATCTCATTCATTAGCCCCTTGTTAAATGTTATAATGGCCACAATTTTACGTGGACTCATGTTTATGAAGATTTAAACTATTTATAATACTGCATTGAGTTAGATGGGCCATGGGCCATGCTCCAAAAGTCTAATAAATTGGATGATTTAGCGATCGATACTTTTAATTATAAACTGATTGGTGAAACTTTCAACCGTTCATTTCCAACTTAAGAAAACATTTGCTAGGATCATCTATTGGATGCGAGTTCTGGAGCATGGAGATTCTAAGTCAAGAACAACGTTGTAAACCATTTTGATTTTCAGAAATCCAGGCCTTCAGAGTTATACGAGGTTAGTGCTACGATAGCATTGCTTTTATATAAGGTTACGATGACGCAGGATTAGTGCCAGAAACCCAGGAGGAGCCGTCTCTCATCTTTCCACCTTCTTCTTCTTCTTCTTCGGCGGCATGGATGTCTGATGGTAACACGAGTGCTTTCAAAATGAGGACGTACCGTTACATGAATCCTTTGACGGAACCGGAGAAGATGGAGGGGGAACCAGTTTTGGAGGCGGCGGGAAAGAGGAATTCCAAATTGATCGGAAAGTTTCATCTCGAACAGAAAGAAGAAGAGTTTCCCCCTCATTCTTTCAATAGATTGCCTGACCTTAGTCCTTGGCCGCATACTTACTTTCTTGCCTCTGGTGTAAAGCCACGGGAACAACCTCTTATCCAAAAGATGGAACAGCCCGGGTTAAAAAGATAGATGAACTCTCTCACTTTTGGCCGTAAGTATGGCCAAACACTATCAGATATAGGAATAGATGGATTTTGCTCACCTCGACTTCACTGCTAGGGACCCAGAAGGAGACAAGTACATGTTACCTATTGGTTGTCTTAGTTATAAACCTCGTCATATTAATTTATGCACCCTTGAAAGAACTGAGGTTGCATGGATACTCCAAACGACAGCCTGGCGTGGCTCTTTCTTGGGAATCGCTCGAGAAATTAACTCTCGTCCGTTGTAGATCGACCGACGAACAACTCATGGAGATTGTATCTGCTTGTCCAGTTCTCAACGAATTGTCATTTAAGGCTTGAGAAGTTTTGCACTTTGTTCGTATCTCCGCTCCCAGTGTCAATACCTAGACCATCCATGGATCTGAAAACGAGATTCGTATAAGTGCTTCCTATCTTCGATCGTTGAAACTTGGACTCAATGCGACATAAATGCTGGATAGTGTACATCTACCATCTCTGGTCGTGTCTACAACCGATGAAGCCAAAGATCAGGTTAAGGTTACTCAGAGTTCAGCTCCGGATTTGCTCCCCATCTGTTTTTCTTGAAAACGTAGGGATGTGCTTCTCTTATCCATGCTTAGATGTTTTGAGCACATTGGGATTTCTTAGAGTAGTCTTCTTTAACCACTTTATCATGCTTTGTAAATCTGCATGTTGTTTCATTTGTTTGGCATTTGGAAAATGTATGTGAAGATCTCTGCTACACCCGATTTCTTAAACCATTCGTGTCTAGAATGTATGTATTTCTTTTCTTACCGTTTTTAAATGGCGGATGGATGCACAAAAGTCTATTGAGATAGCTAAAAATACTTAGCCTCACTTCTAAGAGAAAAGGAACATGTATATGTATGCATGTGTGTGTAGAGAGAGAGAGAGAGAGAGAGAGAGAGAGAGAGAGAGAGAGAGAGAGAGAGAGAGAGGAGTGTTAGGAACAACAAATTATTGCAAGTATAAGGAGCAGCTAATACCCCATCGGCTGAGAAAAAGTAAAAAGCAAAAATAGACAAAGGAAATGATACCTTTTTACTTTTTCTCAACCAATGGGGTGTTAGCTACAGCTTATACCTGCAATAATTTGATGTTGCTAACACTCCTCATATATATATATATATATATATATATATATATATATATAAGAGTGTATTAATTTCAGCTATTTCATGCAGGTGCAAGGAGCAGGTGACTTTTGATTGGTTGGAAAAACGTAGAAAACAAAAAAGTTAGAGAAAATGACAATTAAAATCTTTTTCTTGGCCAATCAAATGTTACCCTCACTTTACACTTGCAACTCTTTACTGAAATTACCACTCCCCATATATATACAAGAAAGTACTGTTCTGAGTTATTACTCTAAGTTCTGCTTTCTTCTCTACTCAGGATTTCTTAAAAGCCTTTTGAGAATTTTTTTTGGAAATTTTCTTTGACTTTAAGAGAAAATGATATACATTAATGAATTTATTTGGTTTCTATAGTTGTCTCTCTAAAGAAAACCAAGACAAAAGACAAGTTCAATCCATATATTTTTGCTTAAACAAAGCACTTAAAGAAGTAAAGCAAATAAATCAATTAATTTATGTTTCTATAATTATCTCTCTAGAGAAAAACAAGACAAAAAGCAAGTTCAAGAGAAAGTTGAGATAAGTTGAAAGATTAAAACAAAAGTTGGTTTACAAATTGGAGAAATGATAATGAGTTTGAGGTATCTAAAGATTTCTTGCAATAAGGGATTCTGTCAAGGTAGAGAATTGAGAGAAGAGAGAGGGAGAAAGGTGAAACCGGGATTTCAGTTTTTGGTTTCATGTCTGCACTACTACAAAGGAAAACATGGAACAAAAGGTAAAAACTAGATTTAGGTTTTCAGGTTTTGGGTTTGTAAGTGTAATGACCCCAATTTTTGAGATATTAAAATCCCATGAAAAGTTCAGTTTTAAAGATAAGGGCATTTTGGTCATTTCACTAGTTGTCTCAACTGAACCCAGGAATTTGGTCCTAAATATGGTGCCATTAGATGCGTCTCGGAAAAAGGAATCCAACGAGACCAAAATCACCCAAAACGGAGTTAAAATGAGCAAGATATGGCCCTTTGAAGTTCAGGGGCAAAACTGTAAATTTTCCAAAAAACGATTTAACTTGAAAAACACAGGTGCCCGTTTTGATACGGGCACCCCGTCGTCTTCAACCTCCTAGAGGTTTCTGGAACGGCGGTGTTTCAAGGAGAAACCACCGCCATTCCAGAGGGTTCCCCACCGCCATTCAAAAGCAGTTAGAAACCCTCCAGAACCCTCTGTAAAAGCTCTATAAATAGAGCTCTTGGGTGCCTCTAATGGCAGCCCAAAAGCCTTGGAGAAAACCAGTCGTGAAGCAGTGAGCAAGGGGGGAAAACGTGGAGAGAAAACCACCCACGAAGCAGGAGCGTACGAGGACAAGAGGGTGAACGCGACCTAGTCAGGTAGGTGCTCTATCACTATTAGATTCTTTTAAAAGAACTATTGTTATTTGAGAACATATGTTTTGGATATATGACTTGATTTGCATGTGATTTGTATGAATAAATTCAGCATGCATGTTAAATGCTTTGTAAATAGCCATGTTTTGGAATGACTGCATATACATTATGCATATACATGTGTTGCAAACGAGTGCATGCATTGCATGATTTACGTACTACAAAGATTGCATGTCCTTGAGGGTTGCCAAAAGACGCTGGAGTGCCGAGGGCCGACGGTTGTGAGGGACCCAAAGAGGACAAGTTTTAATGAGTTTTGACTTATCTTATGTGATTTGGGCAAGTAAGCCCGTGGAATTAATATGCTATCGAGGGTGCAGGTTGGCCACCGGCCTCTACCACTAATAGGTGGATGGGTACCACGCCCAAAAGAGGCAAGTCCCTACGTCGACCGCATGTGGTACGGGGCTATCAACGGGTGTCACGGACTGGGTCGGCGTGTCATAGGCCCCGTGGAGGCTATGACCAAGTGTCCTCAGGTACCCGGGGACCACACGGCGAGGAGGCCGGGGGCATAGTGGACCCTATGGTTTGATGTGCATTTCATGTAGCATGATATGAGGTTGGTCGACCATACCATACTGTGAGGTCCATGAGTTGGACTCCATGAGGCATCTATTGCATATCATGATGTCATATGATACTTTCACTTTTGGAATTATGTGACCTTTTAAGTTATGAGAATTTCGATTGATTATGGATTCTTATACTGATGTTGAACTCGAGTATTCAAACATACGCATATTTTGAATTTCATTTGATTATGGATTCTCATACTGATATTGAACTCGAGTATTCAAACATACGCATGTTTTGAATGAGCATATGATTTTGAAACATCTCGTGCATTTATAAAACCTAGTAGTGATAGGCCCTACTGAGTATATTATATACTCACCCAATCCTTAACCTTTTTCGTACATCAATAAGTACTACGGGAGACGGGATACGTCCGTATATATCATGGTTCGGAGACTGACTTAAAGAGGACATCTATGTTAGTGCTACGAGCAAGTGAATCCAAAAGGAAACAAATACACATGTAAGTAAGCTCTCGACCCTCTGGACATGTGTTTGTACTTAATTACGGTTAGGCATGCATTGTATGGATAGACTGGGAAAAAGCATTTGTGATTTCTAAAGTTGTTCAAAAACTACCTTGGTTGTTGTGAAAACAAATGACACTCGGGGGTTTTCAAAATGAATTCCAAATAAAAGATTTTTCCACGCATTGCACTATTTTTTTCAAATCGGGATCCCACCTTAGGAATTTAGATTTTTCATCTAAAATGCATGAAAAAAAACTAGGGTCGTCACAACAGTTGGTATCGAGCCCGTGTTTTATCCTTTCACACCAGTCCGGCATGTCCAAGGGTCATAGACAATAAAGAAAATCAAGGATAAGTAGTATAAATAGGAGGAGTAGAGATGACTACTTCTATTCGAGGATTATAATATTGATGACTCAAGACATTTCACCCCAAACACATAGGTGAAAAAGGAGATAGTCCTAGCAAATACTTAGATATTGGATTGCTTGAATCCTATCAAAATTATAGGAAATAAGAATTATTATGCGGTGATGCAAAGATGAAATCTCATATAAGGATTATTGTAAGGTGCAAATATGAAAACTCATATATAGACAATGAGAATGAATGAATGAATGAAGATGATTAAAGGACTTGTTAGAAGATGAGTTGATCCGCAATAAAGTAATCTCATCAAAAGAGAGAAAAATTGAAGAACCTAGGTGGATATCTTTCCATCATAAAGAGTATCAAGGGATATGAGATGAGTATAAGGGATTTAAAGAAACGGACTTTGAGATGATTTTGATAATAATAAGAGCAATGAAAATGCAAGATGATACTAGGGGATAATAGTGACTTATACTAGATCACAAAAGTATAGCTCAATACCTTAATTGAAGTCTTATAAAGAGTGAAGAGCTATCAAATAATAACTACTTGAGTACTATGGAACAAACCGAGCTGCATACAAGTGACATGTTATGTGATAGGGAAATGAATTCAACCGAGTTATCAAAAGATTTTTATGATAATATTGGGGATGATAGATCTATGATAATAGATTGATCCTAACATAGCATGAATCAAAACGTCTATATTAAGTCAGTATATGAATTTTATTGAGGCTACAAGCAATTGAGGATTTCAATGATCTTAAGACAGTTTAGAATTTAGAAGCATTCGGAATTATGATATATGTTACTTAAAAGAGATAGATGAAGTATCAAATATATGCAACAACGCATATAGAGACATTGATCCAGGTAGACCAAATGGATATTGAAGAAAAGAGAGAAAGAGATAGAGATGTAACTATAAGTATTCGATGAATATTGAATATTCAAAGAAGAAGATCATGAAGATCATGACTTCATGGAGATACATAGAATTCCATAAAAAGGTAGATCAAACAAATGCAAAGGAATGAAGATAGATGAGTTGGTAATCTTATTGCAAAAGAGAGAGAAAGCATATGGGGATTAAGATTTTGAGTAGAGTATCGAATTTCAGGAGATTATGCGACAAGAAATTTTCAAAGAAGAATGGCGACCAACTAGAAGTTAAACTTCTACAAATGATTTGATACCAATTAGATTCTTATCATATCCATTAGCATATGAGGAACACCAATGAATATAATCCATGAAAAAGGAAAATTTGGTGATATCTCACCTTGCCACTACATGAGTAAATAAAGTTGTATTGAAAAAGGAATGCGGTCGATGTTGACTTGTCCATCTATCTATCTTCACAAGAAGAAGGGTACCATCAAGGATCAAATTGAGATCTTACTATCATAGATTGGAAGAGCAAATATCTTAAGACCATTATTTAGTCATTACCTTTAGAGTACTATTGACTAAAATAAGGGTATCCCACCATATCTAATCAAGTATGCTAGTATCTATGAGTTAGTAGTCGAAGTTATATACTTGAAGGGATGTTATAAGTCTCTAGACTTGAGTTTTTCTTGAAAGAAGTACTTGTCAAACTAAGTTAATTAAGGGTACATGATCGGTTGATGAGGACGGTAACCGAGATAGGAGCAAAAATAAGAAGTGATCTAAACCAATGTGAAAGGTTTTTCAAACCTTAGTGGCTACCATGACAAGGTGAAGAAATTACTTTGGTCCGAAAAATACTACGAGACTTGGATTGAAGGCAAGGTAGATAGGTATCGATCACTCTGTAGGCCCTTAAGCTCATAACGTATCCGGGAAAGAGATCAATAAGTAATCGAATAAAGTCTTTCTATGTCTAAGGAAATGTTTATGCTTATCTGAGTATTATAAAAACTTGTGGAGTTAACAACTTCAGTACAATTTGATGTAATTGCTATTGGAGACGAATAAAATTTGAGGAATTGAGAAAATCACTACTTATGAGGATACCTCTTGACAATACAGACTACATGGTGACGATAAGGCCTTGAACAATATATTGACAAGGGGATAAGGTGAGATGGCTAGCAAACTATAAGGTAAGATTGGATGTTACATTGCCTTTTTGATAAATAGTTAGTCGTTATGAGCATATACCAAGTACGAAAAATCAATTAAAGGAATTTCTTAAGGACTAACCTTATTGGATTGAATATAGAACTCTTGAACTAGAAGGTAACGAAGAAAACCATCATGAAGAGAAAGGACAAAAAGGATGATGACAAAGGATTCAACCGTGACCTAGTAAGGGTATCTGGTGATGAATAAGAGATTCTTTGCTTTGCATAAATAGGAACATTATTAACACTCCTAATAACAAGTTGATGTGAATAGTGAGATAGGCCTCTAGAAGAGAACAATGGACCATGATATATTTGATATAAGTATGCATAAACTCTTCAAGAAGAAAAAGCATTTGATAACTTCAGCATCTATGAAACTTGAGGAACAGTTTGAATGTCCTAATTGTAATATAAGGTAGTATTAGTGATGGAAGATGGTACTACTTGGCTTTCATGATTTCATTTTGAATATAACCTTGATTCACGTATGGAAAACAACATACAGTTAAAATTTGAAGTTAATCAAGGGTTTCGCTATAGAACACATGATACCATATCAGTTATTGAAGTATCTTGGAAACAAGGGCAAGAAGCAAAGTTAGACACAATAGAAAGAAGGTAACTTTTTGGACTTGTGGATAATGAAAGAGATCACTAGATGAAAAGGATTATCTTATGATATTCAAAATAGGAGGAATAAGCTAATATGATCTTGAAAGAAGTATATGCATGAGCAAAGAAGCATGATCTTACAAGGAGACTATCTTATACATGATAAGATAAGTATAGGGATCTAAGGAATTCAAGATAGATGAAGTACCGCTAGAAAACGGTATTGATAAATCGACACATGCGAGAGTATGGCGCTGCATCAGAGTACGCAGCGAAAACAGGCCCTTATGGGTGAGGCCTGATAGGAGGAACAATGGAAGTAATAAATTGAGGATGAACCTAGAATAGATTCACAAGGGGAATGCATTCACCGAGAAATCATCTAAGAGACAAATACACGGAAGATAATAAGTTATGGAATTTCGAGGACGAAATTCTTTTAAGGGGGTAATAATGTAATGACCCCAATTTTTGAGATATTAAAATCCCATGAAAAGTTCAGTTTTAAAGATAAGGGCATTTTGGTCATTTCACTAGTTGTCTCAACTGAACCCAGGAATTTGGTCCTAAATATGGTGCCATTAGATGCGTCTCGGAAAAAGGAATCCAACGAGACCAAAATCACCCAAAACGGAGTTAAAATGAGCAAGATATGGCCCTTTGAAGTTCAGGGGCAAAACTGTAAATTTTCCAAAAAACGATTTAACTTGAAAAACACAGGTGCCCGTTTTGATACGGGCACCCCGTCTTCAACCTCTAGAGGTTTCTGAAGCAATGGTGTTTGAGAGAAACCACCGCCATTCCCGGAGGGTTCCCCACCGCCATTCCAAGCTGATTCTAGAAACCCTCCGTAACCCTGCAGCAAAAGCTCTATAAATAGAGCTCTTGGGTGCCTCTAATGGCAGCCCAAAAGCCTGAGAAAACCGGTCGTGAAGCGGTGAGCAAGGGGGAAAACGTGGAGAAAACCACCCACGAAGGTGGAGCGTACGAGGACAAGAGGGTGAACGCGACCTGGTCGGTAGTGCTCTATCACTATTGCATTCTTTTAAAAGAACTATTGTTATTTGAGAACATATGTTTTGGATATATGACTTGATTTGCATGTGATTTGTATGAATAAATTCAGCATGCATGTTAAATGCTTTGTAAATAGCCATGTTTTGGAATGACTGCATATACATTATGCATATACATGTGTTATGACGAGTGCATGCATTGCATGATTTACGTACTACAAAGATTGCATGTCCTTGAGGGTTGCCAAAGACGCCGGAGTGCCGAGGGCCGGGAACAGCTTGTGAGGGACCCAAAAGAGGACAAGTTTTAACAGGTTTTGACTTATCTATGTGATTTGGGCAAGTAAGCCCGTGGGTGCTATGCCGAGGGGTGCAGGTTGGCCACCCCGGCCTCTACCACTAATAGGTGGATGGGTACCACGCCCAAAAAGAGGCAAGTCCCTACGTCGGCGCATGTGGTACGAGGGGCTATCACTTCGGGTGTCACGACGGGGTCGGCGTGTCATAGGCCCCGTGGAGGCTATGACCAAGTGTCCTCGGTACTCGGGACCACACGGCGAGGAGGCCGTGGGCATAGTGGACCCTATGGTTTGATGTGCATTTCATGTAGCATGATATGAGGTTGGTCGACCATACCATACTTTAGAGGTCCATGAGTTGGACTCCATGAGGCATCTATTGCATATCATGATGTCATATGATACTTTCACTTTTGGAATTATGTGACCTTTTAAGTTATGAGAATTTCAGTTGATTATGGATTCTTATACTGATGTTGAACTCGAGTATTCAAACATACGCATATTTTGAATTTCATTTGATTATGGATTCTCATACTGATATTGAACTCGAGTATTCAAACATACGCATGTTTTGAATGAGCATATGATTTTGAAACATCTCGTGCATTTATAAAACCTAGTAGTGATAGGCCCTACTGAGTATATTATATACTCACCCAATCCTTAACCTTTTTCAGACATCAATAAGTACTCAAGGACAGGATACGTCCGTATATATCATGGTTCAGGACAGCTTAAAGAGGACATCTATGTTAGTGCTACGAGCAAGTGAATCCAAAAGGAAACAAATACACATGTAAGTAAGCTCTCAACCCTCTGGACATGTGTTTGTACTTAATTACAGTTGGGCTGTGCATTGTGACTGGATAGACCTGGGGAAAAAGCATTTGTGATTTCTAAAGTTGTTCAAAAACTACCTTAGTTGTTGTGAAAACAAATGACACTCGGGGTTTTCAAAATGAATTCCAAATAAAAGATTTTTCCGCTGCATTGCACTATTTTTTTCAAATCGGGATCCCACCTTAGGAATTTAGATTTTTCATCTAAAAATGCATGAAAAAAAAACCCGGGTCGTCACAGTAAGACTAAAGAAGAGAGAGAACACAGCCTTCTAAATAGCAAAAAAATTGCTATATCGTGGATGGCACAAAACACTAAGATTGTCAGACAGCAAGTGAAGCTTTTTGGGAACTTTTGTGACTATAGACTAACTCCTCCAGTGTATAGGTCACTTTAAAAAAATTCTTCTAATCAGATGCTGAAAAAGGACATTGAAAAGGACAACCTAGATAGAACCCATATTTTTGTGATTTAACCATTCACCAAGTTTGGCCTCCCGTATTTAGGCTATGTACCAAAAATCATGCCCATTGGAAATTTCCAACTCCTACATTTTCTAGTTGAAAATTTCAATGGTCATGATTTGAAAAAAAAAGAGAGCACAATTCAGATCATCCAAATGGCTATAAAGTTTTGTGCCTAGCAAATTTAAGGTGGGCTATGCATGATGAATGGATCTCATCATCCAAGGAAGGGCTTCAAGTATATAACGTTCTTTACTGCACATCTCGAGAGCACCTTAAGAAAATTCTTCATTTGAGTGGGGTTCTTTACTACATCTGAAAAGTTGTTTCTTCAACAACAACAAAAATCTTCATTTGAGTAGTGTATTTTTGATAACTTCATTCAAAATCTTTATATAAATCAAAATTTTCAAAAATTTGAGTAGGATCTTAAGATGCTGTCCTATACATGTGCATCCACCCATAGAGGTAGTCCAGAAAGGCATTTTGGGAATTGATTAGATGTTATCTTTGTTAGTTCCATTTGAAGAAAGGAAGGATTTCAAAGAATCTATCTTTCTTTTAGTTGCTGAATCTCTGTTTGATTGATCAATGTGTGATATTCCGAAACCTCATTACTAATGCAATCAAAATGATCTCTCTGGAAAGAGCTAAAATAGCCGTGGATGCAAAGTTAGCACCACCTTGCTTCTGTCCACCTATCTCACCTTCTTTTCCTATGTGGACATTGTCATTGGGTCACTCACGGTCTAATTACTCACAATTTCCTTCTTCTGAGGGTTGGTTGGTTTGCCTTCTCATCTAGCCTGAGTTGAGATTGGCCATATGGGCTTTTGCTTTGTTTACTCGGAGTTCTTTTCTGTCTAGTCTGGTTTACTTCTTTGTGTCCACTCACAGAGTTCTAATTTTAGTTAGATTTGTGGCTTCTTTGCATCTCTCAATCAAATGACATGCTAAAATCCATTCTCTCACCAACCACCCTACTCAAACCAAATATCTTGGGTTGTTGCCGCCACCTTCTCTTTAGTGATCATCATCACCAAGAATGGCATAGTCCCAAAACTTTGTCATGCCATACACCCTCTTAACAGCTATCCACACAGGCATATGATGTGTAAGTGTGAATAGAGCTCAAGAACTAAAAAATTCGAGGGGTTGATCCCCCCACTCTAATACAATCGTAAACATCACAACTGGTGACTTATAACCTTTCTTATCTAAACGATGGTAATTGAAGGGCCAGTGAAACTCTCTAGTTATGAATTATGTATAGAACAAATGGGACATGCTTGGTTACAATTTCAAATCCCCTATTACATGTTTGCTTTAGTTTTTATGTTGAAACAGTCTTTCTTTATCTATGGCCAATGAGTTTTGATGTATTGAGTGTATCTGTCTAGGCGAGCATCTGACATTAAATAGAAACAAATCCATGACTTGAAAATGTACACCAACTACCCCTATGCCAATGCGCTAATTCATCATCATCATCATCATCAAGACCTTATCCCAATTAGGGGTCGGCCAATGCGCTAATTAACATTTTTAATTCTACTAGATCTTTGCCCTTTCAAGGCATTTCTACGCCCACATAAGTCTAATGTATAATCTGTTATGGATTTTCTTGGATCGTGAGTCACCATTTGAAGGGTTTTCCTTGTGCCCTAAAGTCTAACCACTTTTGGACTAATGCTTTGGCTTGATTTATTTATTAATGCAGAATTTAGTGAATTCTCCTTTTATCCAAGGCTATTAGAAGTTGTGCTTCCTCATGTTGATCTAAAATCTACACCTTCTGTGAAGTATAATGGACAAATGGTGATATTCCTTTGCGCATGAGACTTTGATTTAGATAATATGCTAGCTTGCAATCTCATTCTCAGTGATTAGCTACTTGATGGTCTTTGCCACAGCTTATTATCTGATAGTCAATGCTCGATTTTCGAAGTCTTATTTGGTAATGTTACAAAACTCCTTAACCATGACCTGAGCATGTCCAATGTGGAATTCCAACTGCAAATATGCTCTGGAATCCAATTTTTGTGGAATATTGATTGGTTAAATAAATGGTCAAAGAATAACATTGTGCATTTTTTCACAAGAAACAATGTATTGATTGGGCAAAGTTGCTTATTAGCTGTGCTTATGAGGGAGGAAAGTGTACATGCTCATTTTTCAATATAAGTTATAACTTCTTTATTTTTATTTTTACTTTATAGATGTAAGCCTTTTTTCATGTTCAGAATGGTAAAAATAGGTAACCCATGAGAAATCAGTGTGTTTGGATGATCCTAGACATTGTTTCATGCCTATGAAAAAATTAATAAAAATGAATGATTGTAAATTTTACCGTTCTAGCGTATCTATGCCTTTCTTAATATCATGAACAACTGAGAAATGCAATAAATGTTTTACTTGACATGAAAACATGGGGGTATATTCTCCTCTAAAGCTTTTAGCTTTTAGACTTACCAAGACTCATTTGTAAATGCTAGAACAGCCCAATCTACAACTCCTATATAGAGCTGGAAAAGGGAGATGAGTGAGTTTCATCATGCAAATGTAGGCCTTATGCATGCAAAAATGAAAATTCTTCTATGAGGCATTCAGTCTAGCATTCCACCCCAAATAGTTTTTAGAATGCTACAATCATTTAGTCATCATGATTTTCTATTTAGCAAACATTTATAGCTAAGCTTCAAACGACTAGATTAGAACATCCAAAGATGGGTATATGATGCACATTTGGTATAGTTAGAAGTGACTATGTAGAGGTGTGATAATTACAAGGTACCTCTGAATACTTTTCTTTTCACATAATAATATCAATGAAATGCTACTCATGCCGCTCTATGCTACATGCATTGTTACTACAAAGCTAACAATTAAGGCATTGACTAATAAAAAAAATTTATCATTCCCTTGCCCCTAAAAGATGTCTAGATGAAGTTTGCAGAAGACAATGGCAGCAAATGCCCGTGTGCAACTGTTGTCATGTTTGAGGGGAAAGAAGTATATGAAATACCAAAATTACCCCACTTAATGGTATCATAGATGACTTATGTCACTTTAAGCCTATGACAAATGAGTTTTTCAAGTTAAAGGGCTACTTGTAGATAATTAGAGTTGGGGGCCACTTACAAACCAACTAGTAGTTTAAGGGCCAAACTAAAACCAAAGCCTTGTATTTGGACACTATGTTTTATTAGAAAGTATGATCTTAAGGAAGTTAGGGATACTAAAGGGAAGAACCTTCAATTTTGTGCCTTTAGTAACCCTTCTTACGTGGAATGTTTGTGAGATGAGGGTATGATCATTGTAACTGATCCTTGTAATCAAATAACCATAAATAATGGATTACTTGTGACTGCTTGTGTTGGTAGGCTATGAAACTAAACGAAGGAACGATATAAAAGTGTACTTGGGTAGGCTAGCTTACTTTTGGAGATCAACCCCTAAAATAGTAAATTTTATAAATTTTGCTTAAAGAATGACTACCAAACAAAGTACTTGCTTACTTGGGCAAGAAGCAATGAGCACCACATGACACTTTTTCTTGGAACTTTTTTTTTTTTTTTTTCTCAATCAATTTCAAAAAAAGTATTGGAGAAAAAGCATAAGCTCTAGGAATTGACACTCATTTAATCATTTCAAGTTTCACATAATTTCCCATCAAGCATTGAGAGTGAAATACAGTATTACATAAAAGCTTGAGACTATCATACAATCCCAAAAAGTGTCATCCCAAAGAGAAGAGTGAAATTGAAAATCCAATCATCCAATTCAACAATGATTTTTTTATGTTGGCTCGAACATTAGCCTTTCCCATGTGGAAAACAATCACCTCATTCATTGCAAACAAGTAGCTTACAAAAACACCTATTGATAATAAGAAAAAATGTAATAATTTTAATATTCAGTTTTTTTTTCCCTTAAGATATCTCCTAACAATGGTATTGAACTTGAGGTGAATAATGAAGTTCAAACCCACCATTTTAACCACAAAACAAAACAAAAAAAGGAAAAACCATTTTTAGCCATCATGACACACGAAATATGACTACACTTTCCTGTCTAACAAAAATTTTCCTATTTATTATTGTTTTTTCTAGCAATTTCATTCCAGTCAAAGTAAGAACTACTGCTATTAGACATGTAGTTATTTACCGTAAGGATAAACCAACTGTAGAAGAAACCGGAGACAGAGCTAATGAGAAATGTTTGAATTGCTAAGGTGGCACTTTCTCATCCTTGATGATCTCATCAATTGAGAGATTCTGTCTATTTTACTCTCCTTTTTGAATAGCTTCGACCCTCTCAATTACTACTATTGTGACTGTAATTCACTATTGTCCTCCCTATTCTTGTTGGATCCATCTTCTAAGCCTTTGCATTCATAGATTAGTGATTTCTCCAATCTTATAAAATAATCAGGCACAGGCATTACTACACATGAGGGTTTTAAAGTCAGCATAAAGAAGTCACTTATATGACTGCTAACTTCATGAATATTTTACAAGTCAGTATAAAATAAACAACTTTAAATATATAGACTTAAGAAGTCGTTTAATTGTGACTTTAAAAAACTGGCGACAAGAGAGAATTTTTTTGAGAAGTACTTTTAAAGTAGTTTAATATTAAACGACTTCAAAAGTTGCTAACTTTTAAAATTTTTTAGAGTAAACAACTTTAAAAATCAATAACTTTTGAAGTCATTTTAAGTAAGCAACTTCAAAAGTATCATGATATATTTGGCAAGAATATTATACTTAGCAGGAATGGACTTTTAAAGTCATTTACGTTTACTCTAAGCCACTTTAAAAGTATGCCAATATATTTGGTGAGATGATTAATATCGCTTTATCAAAGTAACTTTAAAAGTCAATTCTCGTATAACTTTTAAAGTCCTCGTTCATGTATAAATACCTGTCAACATCCCATTTTTTCCTATGACCTCTTCTTCTCATGGCTGGCATGATCGCTTCCTCTTTGGTCCTTATGATTCTCTCTTTTTCCATTCTTGTTTTCCATTTTTATATTTTGATTGATTATGTTATGAAAAAGACTATAAGTAAACCATAACTTCTTTTAAATCACGAATTCCTTTCTTGTTACTAACTCTCTTTGTTTTTATTTTGTAGATCATGTGGGTTTTCTCACTACAAATTATGAGGTTCAAAAGTATCTTAGATCGTCCTTATTTTGCAAAAATCATATAATTTCATTGAAAATGATAACTACTTCTCTCCCCAAGCCTCACTATTAAAGAAAAGGAGAACATTATGATTTGTGGTTCTCACCCAAAATTAGGGTTTGATGAAGAGTGGTAGTTATACTATCAACTTTTGGCTAAAAAAATTGACCCACACACTCTCTCTCTCAATAGAATAGGTGTCACATAAATACTCAGGAAAATTTTGATGAAAAAGAGAAGATTTGCTCTTTGATCTTGTATTAATAAGATATAATAATATGTAATATTTGATATATATGTAACATTGGATGTAATTAAAAATAATTTGATTTCCTTATTACCGTGTTTGTTTATGTATATGTATTATATATGTTTGTATTTGTAAAATCAGTTTCATTATATATTTATGTAAGGTTGTAATAACAAAAAGTAAATAAATATATATTTAATGTAAAATTTTAAAAACTATTAAAGTCGTTTTATGTAAACAACTTTAAAAGTTCATACTTTTAAAGTCGTTTGAATAAAAACAACTTCAAAAGTCCACACTTTTAAAATCATTTTAAAGGAAACAACTTTAAAAGTGTAATCTTTTAAAGTCATTTTTCTACAAACGACTTCAATTGTTCTTCTATTTTAAGAATTATTTCGTCGACATCAGCTGTGCCTTTTTGCTCTGGTTTTTTTTTTTATCTATGTACAAAAACTAAACCAGATTTTTGTTTCCCTACTCTAAACCAAATCTTACCTTTAAATTGGAATTACATTCACAAATTTGTGGTCAATATATATTTTTTACTATTGGTTAGTATCTCTATGTTTGTCTCATATGTATTATGCATATTTGAAGAATTTAAAAAAAAAATTCTTTTAAAAGTTGATTTCATTCGTGAATGTGTTTGTCATACTTTTCTTCTCTTTTTTTCATCGTTAATTGAAAATTTTCATGAAATGTAGGTATTTTAAATACTTCTAATTCTTGTATATCTAATATTTGGTAAATGCCTAACCTAATCTTTTCATGTCTAACAAATCTCCATGCAAAATTGCTTCGATTTCTTATAATAATGGACAAATATGCTTGGATGACTGCGATAAGAACATCGATAGAATATGAGGAGGGAATAGAAAATTTCATAGAATTCATAGTTAGAGCAGGTGTTAATCGTAATCACATGCCTTGTCCTTGCTCAAAATGTAGAAACTTAAAAAAAGTAACTATAGGGGTGTTGAGAACACAATTGTACTTTAATGGATGAAAGCTACCTCCCATGGATTTAGCATGGAGAAGAACTTCTGCATAGGCCCTTAACAATGTCTACAAGATATGATCAAGATATTGTAGGAAGTATTAGAGACAATAGTACATCTATACCGATGTTTCAATATGCATATGATGACTTCAAGGATGACCTAAACAACTTCATACTACCCTAGAGGAAGCCAATGAGCCATTGTACCCTGAGTGTAAAGATTATACCAAGCTATCTGCACTGGTAGAACTTTACAACAAGAAATCAAGATTTGGTTTTTTAGATCAAGGTTTTGCAGAAGTCTTGAAAGTAGTGGGTAAGATGCTACTGATGGATAACAAATTAGTGAGGTCCACATGGGAGGCAAAGAAAACCATAGCTACACTAAGGTTGAAGTATGAGAAGATACATGCATGTCTCAATGATTGCATCTTGTATAGGAAGGAGCATAAGGATAAAACCATATGCCCAACTTGTGGACAGCCAAGATGGAACTTAAAGAAGAATTCAACTGAGATAGTTATAAGCGTTCTTGCAAAGGTACTATGGTACTTCTCTCCTATTCCAAGGTTCAAAAGAATGTTCCTTATAATAGAAATAGTGAAGAAATTAGTGTGGTATGCCAATGATAGAGTAACTGATAGCTTTTCACGCCATCCAGCAGATAGTCTAGCATGGAAACTCATAGACTTCATGTGGCCTAATTTTGGTGACAAACGTAGAAACCTATGATTAGCATTATTTGTAGATAGGATTAATCCTCGAGGTTCTATGAGTAGCAAGTATAGTTGTTGGCCTGTTACATTAGTTTGTTATAACCTTCCACCATCTCTATGTATGAAGAGGATGTTCATGATACTAATTATGTTGATGTTGGGTCCAAAGCAGCCAGGGAATGACATTGACGTGTACTTGTCTCCCTTGATCGATGATCTTAAGACATTATGAGACGTAGGCATTGAAGCATACGATACATACAGGAAAGAGTCATTCACCCTAAAGGCTATATTGTTGTAGACAATAAGTGAATTCCTTGCATACGGTAATTTGTTTAGATGCATTGTGAAGGGATACAATGCTTGTGTAGTGATTAAACATGTGATGTTCCACTTAAACATGGTAAAAAAAAAATGGCATTCCTTTGGCATAGAAGATGGTTGCTTAAAGACCATCCATATTGTTTTAAGAAGGGAGAATTTAACAGGAATGTATAGACAAGGACACCTCCAAAGATGTTGACAGGACGTCAAGTATTGGAAAAAGTTAAAAACATTAATGTCTTGTAGGGAAAGAAGAAATCAAGTAACCGTGCATGTGAAAGTAATTATAGAAGTTGTTGGAAGAAGAAATCAATATTCTTTCATCTGCCATACTGGAAATCACTACATATATGCAATGTGCTTGATGTCATGCACATTGAAAAGAATGTGTGCAAATGCTTGACTGGTACCTTGCTTAATATCCTAGGAAAAGTAAAGGATAGACTAGCAACTCCAATGAATTTTATGAACATGGGTTTGAAGAGGAGGTTGCACCCTGAGGATAGGGGCAGTTGAGGAACATACCTGCCTAAGGCAGGTTATACTCTCTATAAAGAGGAGAGGAGAATAATGTATAAAACCTTGTTCAAACTCAAAGTCCTAGACGACTACTCTTTGAACTTTAAAAACATTGTTCCATGAAAGAGTGAAAATTGTTGGGGATGAAGTTCCACAATTGTCATACATTGATGCAACAACTACTAGGAGCAATATGTCTATGTTATCAAACAAAGTTAAGGGAGCTATTATAAAATTCTGCTACTTCTTTAATACTTTGTGTAAGAAGGTGGTTAATATTTCAAAATTACAAGAAATTTAAGGTCATCTAGTAACAACTTTATATGAGCTTAATAAAATCTTCCCACTATCCCTCTTTGCCATCATGGTATACTTAACAGTGCATCTCATTGATGAGGTCAGACTCTGTGGGCCAATTCACTTGCAATGGATGTATTTGTTTGAGAGGTATATGAAAATTTTAAAAGGGTGTGTACGTAATCACAATCGGGTAGAGGGGTGTATAGCCAAATATTATATTGTAGGGGAAGCAAAGAAATTTTACATAGAGTACTTAGCAAGGGTGGATGCCATTAGTATCGTAAGAAAGAAACAATTGGTTGCATTTCCTGATCCAAAGGTTAGCAAACCTCTATCGAGTGGTTGTGTATCGACCGTTGACTATAAAGAACAAGATGGGCGCATCTTTATGTGTTGTGAAATGTTGATGAAGTCCAACCATACATTGAGTAAGTTGATCATGCATGCACTTATGTAAAGTTAATTACATTTTCTTTGATTACTCTATTAATTTGTGTGTGTGTGTGTGTGTGTGTGTGTGTGTGTGTGTGTGTGTGTGTGTGTGTGTGTGTGTGTGTGTGTGTGTGTGCATGGTGAACACATGGATGTATTTAAGGCAAAGAATCCAAGTTATGCAAAGAAACAGAAGTGGGTACATTTGAGCATTGTCACACTTTCAATAATTGGCTGCATAAGAAGGTAAAAATGAAAGAAATCTCACTTAAGTTAAAAAACTACATTTTGTATATATGTATATGTGTATGTATATATTAATCTTACTTAAGCCTACTTAATATGAATATACACAGATTCAAGATCAGCGAGAAGTAGCAAGTAGTGATATATCAGAAACCTTGGGCTAAATGGCCATGAGACCACGACCAGAAGTAATAAAATATGCTGGATATGCCATCAGTTGTTATCGCTTTTACATGAAAGACCGTGATAACTCAAGAGTGCAACAGAATAGTGGAGTTAACTTAGTTGCCAATGCTACATTCTTTTCAAATTCAAAGGATAACAGGCCAATAGTGGCGAATGATATTTATTACGAGGTTATAAGAGAGATTTGGGCTTTAGATTATACTTTCAGAACTGTGGTTGTGTTTAAGTGCGATTGGGTGGGTATAACATCATCAAAACTAATGCCCTTGGATTGACATTGGTTGACCTCAAAGGGATCAACTATAAAAATAATCAATTTATTTTGGCATCTCAAGAAAAACAAGTATTTTATGTATAAGATGAATTTGATAAAAGATGGTCAACTGTTTTATCATCTTGTCCGAGAGATTTTTATGATGAAGATGATATAGGAGATACTAAAATAAATTACCCTTTTATTGCCAAAACAATCACATCAATGGAAGCAATACTTGCAGAGAATGAGGATTATGTGTATGACAATGGTGAGAAAGGTGCTTGGGTTTGAAAACAATATATACTTTGGGGTATGTTGAATATGTATATTAGTCAGTTGCAATATATATATATATATATATATATATTCTATATTTATAATTTTTAGCTCTTTTGTCTTAAGCTATATGGATTGATAAGTGAGCTGTGTGTAAAGAATTAATGCATGAATCAATGTCGACTATTGTAAAAAATTCATTTCACTATGTATTAATTGTTAAATATTGTGAAGTACTAACATAACAGGTGTATATATTTTGAATAAAAAATTTATAAATGAAAATTTTATAAAAAAGAGTGTATACTTTTAAATTTGTTTACCTATAAATGACTTTAAAAGCATACACTTTTAAAGTCTTTTTTTTAAAAAAAATCGTTTATCATATAAATAACTTCTTTATGTATATCAAATTTAGCAACAAAAGAGATTGGCCTCTTAACTTTACCTTATTAATTATTTAACATCTTTGATTTTTAAATAACAATTTACAAATGTTTAAATTTTGTGAATTTGGTGTCAAGAAAATGTTAATATAAAAACCAAGCTCTCTCACACAAACAACTCATGAAATTGACAAGAAAATTTAAGCTAACATACTCACATTCCCACCTCCTAATTATTTTATCATCATATTTTGCTTAATGTTCTTTTATTAATACAATTTTTGTACTTCTTTAGTAATCACATATTTTTAGTTCTTTACGAGTATTTCTACAAAATATTTTGTGGTGCAAGTAAACTTTGAAAGCTTAGTTTCAATCAAGTATATATATTTATTTAAAATTGTTAATTGAGTGTAGTTCAACCCTAACTCTTAGCCCTTAACCCTAACTGTGAACCCACGAACCGTGAACCCTTGAACCCTATACTTACACTTACCCTAAACCCTGATACATGAATCCATGAATCAATGTTGACTATCATTAAAAATCCGTTTCATTGTGTATTAATTGTTAGATTTTGTGAAGTACTAACATAAAAAGTGTATATATTTTGAATAAAAAATTATAAAAAAAGTGGTATACTTTTACTTTTAAAGTCATTTATCAATAAAAAAATTTAAAGTGTACACTTTTAAAGTAGTTTATCATATAAACAAATTCTTTATGTATATCAAATTTAGCAACAAAAGAGATCGACCTCCTAAATTTACCTTATTAATTATTTAACATCTTTGATTTTTAAATAACAATTTACAAATGTTTGAATTATGTGAATTTAGTATCAATAAAATGTTAATATAAGAACCACGCTCTCTCACACAAATAGCTCATGAAATGGACAGGGAAATTCAAGCTAACACACCTAAACATGGATGCCTTCTAACCCAAGAGCAACAATCAAATGATCAGCTTCTTTGAGGTGCATCTGCTATTCTTTCTTTTGCAGCTAGAATTCTGATCCCTATGTGAAAGTGAAACATTAGTAAAAGAGCTTCTTTCTTTACTTCCATTGCCTGTAGAGATCAATGGTGTTGCTTGTAGAGATGGTCACATCCCCATTTTAAGATCTTGTAGAGACCCGCTCCTTTTTTCATGCAAGTAAATTTTTTTCATATTAGATCTAAGCAATTCATCATGTTCAGAATATGAAAAATAGCTAATCCAAAAACAAAACAAAAAACCCATTTTGATGATCGTAACCATTTTATTTTTGGTCTTTGAAAAAGTTAGTAAAAATCGATGGTCATATTTTTAACATAAAGAAAGATGGGATAAAAATTCAAATGGGCATGAAATTTGTTGTCTTGCCCATTAAGCCACTCCACTTGAGCGTGGGCTGAGACTTGACTCCTGATTATGGTAATACACGTAAAACGAGTGGTGAACAGTATCACATCAGAGGGGGAGGGAGAGAGAGAACATGTGCATTCTAGTCTGGTACTGGTGGTTAATGGCATCATGTGTAACATGATTTTATCAAGTGGTACGATATATGTTTGGTAGAGGACCAAATGTTAAAAATCTATAATTAATTAGTGGTGCTGTGTCATAGTTTTTAAATATCCAGATTGATGGTCAAAGCAAATACAGCATCTATTACTTGTCAATCATCCATCACTTTCCCTAGTGTTGTTAATGCAAGTTAGTCGTCTGGTTGGCAATTAACATTAGACTTTCACTGGTGCAAAAAGCTTCTGCATATGCGGGGTCCGAGAAAGGGGCAGACCACAAGGTCAATAGTATGCAGCCTTACCCTGCATTTTGCAAAAGGCTGTTTGCTCAACATAATATCTGAATAACATGGGCAAGAGAGCAGGACTCCTTGCTGAGCCTAGTAACTTGAGTCACTGAATTCGTCTTTGCTGAGCCTAGCAACTTAGAGTTGCAAGCAGTATTGGTCGACTCAGTAGCATGAAAATCGATAAAGCGCAAAAAGATGCCGCAGCAGGAGTAAACTCAGGGCAGGGCTTTGCCTCAGGAATATTGCAAGCTGATTATGGAGTATAAAGACAATCACCTTCCTGCTCTATCACAATTACAAAGGACAGATGAAAGTACAATCCAGAACGATGGAGAACAGAAAAAGAAAGATTTTCTTTGAATTATAGTTTCAACCTTGAACTTAAAAGCATAGCTGTAGGCATATCTGCACAACAAATTACTGACTGTATAGTGACTGTTTTGATTATCTCTTCATCTGAAGATCAGTCAATAAGCAGCTGTTCTTACAATGTCGCCTTATGTTCTTGTCCTTGCCTGCGATGATACGACCCATGTGAGATGTATGGAAAATGGCTACTAGCTTCAGCTATTCAGAATTTGTTCAACAACTTTGAAACACAGATAGATACCAAAAGGCCATAAATCCATCTCACAATGGAAACCCTTTTCCAATAGCTTCACCATACATAAATACCTACACGGGCCAACATGTAGTATGTACTCTGGATGTGCAACAATTCATATTTCCACTAGAGCCACCAATATCAATCTGAAATATAGGATTACCAGTACAATTTGCATGCCTCACATACCATTGAGCTCATTTTCAAAGGCCGAATCATTCTACTCTTGTAACTGGAAACTGAATATCATCTATTGATTAACTGATTCCGTACTGGCATGTCTGGATGCATCTATGACAGTACTGAATTTCACTAATCTTCAAACTCTGAATCATTCTGCTCATCTTCAAACTCTGAATAATTCTGCTTATCCTCAGATTCCAAGTCATTCTGCTCTTGTAATTGGAAACTGAATCTCTTTTCTTGATCAACCAGTTCAGCAAGGTCATGTCTACCAGCATCAGTATAAGCGTCTATAACAGCCTTAAACAAAGACTCATTGAGCTCAATCTCCCCATGTTTCAGTTGGCTGTAAATCCTTTTCACACCCTCCAACATTCCAGATTTTCCATAGCAACCCACAAGATTAATATATGTGACAATGTCAGGTTCCAGCCCCTCGTCTTGCATTCTCATGAAAATATTCAAGGCTTTATCTACATCTCCTGAACTTCCATAAGCATAAATCGCAACATTGTAGGCATAGGAATCAAGACACAACTCTGCCTCAGTGAAAGTTCGACAAGATTCAAGTGCAAAAGCATGCAACCCCAATGCAGAGAACACCAAGGTGATTACTGCTTGTCTAGAATAAGGTTTTCCATCATTGTACAATGTTTCTAGCTGACTTACAGCCTCAATTGGAATTCCTCCTTTCTTTAACACCATAAACATTACCTTGAAAGTTGTAACATCGGGCAGAATTCTCTGCATTAACATCTCATGCAACAGTTCACCACATTCTCTTAGCTGTCCATTAGAAGCATATGATGCCATGACATTATTGAAGGAAGCACAGTCAGTGAGTAGACCTGCCTGTTGCATCTCCTGAGCGACATCAATTGCTTCATCAAGCATTCCCATGTTCTTGTATAGGTACATCATTGTGGCAAAGGAGACCCCATCAGCACGACCACTATTTCTCAAGCCATTGAAAATTGACTCAGCTTCATGAATCATTCCAAGATCGGCATAGAGATCAATCATGCTATTTGATGCAACAATATCGGCACCACCTTCAAGATCCTGCATCTTTGCATAGAGCTCTTGTGCTTCTCTCCAGCAGCCCACTTTACTATATGCCTTGATGACCGAGGTTAAAACTATCTGGTTTGCT
The DNA here is from genome assembly GCA_035236585.1 of Warburgia ugandensis. Lineage (NCBI taxonomy): Eukaryota > Viridiplantae > Streptophyta > Magnoliopsida > Canellales > Canellaceae > Warburgia > Warburgia ugandensis. The sequence goes on from CP141136.1 coordinate 26,846,153, forward strand.
TCAAGTCCAGACTTTTTCATCATGTGGAAATAACGAAGAGCTTCTTCAACTTGTCCTGCTTCTGCAAATGCATTTATCAAAGACCCATAAACAATTTCATTTGGATGAACACCCACGCTAACCATTTCATGGTAAATTTCAACCGCCTCAGAAACCCTATCTAACTGGCTATAACTCGTGATAAGAGCAGAAAAAGTTGCACAGCGAGGCCTGAACCCTGCTTCCTGCATTTTGGCCAAAAGGTCTCTTGCCTTGTCTGGCAATTCTCCACCTGAGAGCATTTGAATAAGAGTATTATAAGTGCACTCATCTGGCCAAGTTCCACTGCTTCTCATGCTCCAAAACAATGACAAAGCTTTATCATAAAGTTTTGCTCTCCCATAAGCTTTGATCATTATGTTATATTCTGTTGTATCTTTCTTCAACTCCCTTTTTCTGGAAAAGACAGACTCAGCTTCAAACCAAAGACCCTTCTCTACATAGGAATCCATAATGGCAGCATAAGTCCTTGAAGAAATCCCTCCCTTGGGATGATAATTTTCAAGGAAGATCTTTGCCTTGTCAAGTAGTCCTTCATAAATATACATCTTCATAACCACAGGTACTGACTGCTCATCAACAGATACCCCAGATTTTGCCATTTCCTCTAGTATAGTCTCCACTTCATGCACAATCTTCCTTTCACACAATATCTGCAAAATGGCTCTGTAGGTTACAGCATCAGGACAAAGACCTGCTTTGCTGATCTTTCTATAATATGTCAGGGCTGTATCTACATTTCCTGCATTGCCATACAAAGATATAAAGATGTTGAAAGTCTTGGTATCAGGAGAAATTCTCCTCTCTTCCATTTTACTGAGCAAAGCCTCTGCCTCAGACAAATGCCCATGAGACCCACATATGTAGATCATGGTATTCAATGTAAATGTATCAGGTGCCACACCTGATCTCAACATTTCAGCAAATGCATCAGAAGCATCTTTTAGACGACCCGCTTTTCCATACAGATCAATTAAAGTATTGTAGGTAGCAGCAAGCCGAGGTTTTCGCATTACACCCTCTTCATCTGCCAGTGAGATCTTCGATGCAGGGATCCAGCCGCCAGCTTTAAAAAGCTCAGTTGACAAAAAGTACTTTGGACTACTTAAATCCACATTTGAATCAATGGATTTGAAATCAGCACTCCCCAATTCCACCTTCCCCATACACCAATTCTTAAAGAAATGATCAGCAAGATCAAACTCAGCCGCGTCTTTAAGAACACGAACAACCGTATTCATGGTAACTTCATCCGGAAAAATTCCCCTGACTTTCATGTGATTCAGCCACAGAAGTGCTTCTTTGACCAAACCTGCTTTCCCATATACATCAACAAGCATTCCATAGGTATTGTTAGTTGGGAAAAGACCGTCCTTTTCCATTTCAATCCAGCAAAGGCGTAATTCATCCCATTTTTGCGCCCTACCGAGAATCCGTAGAACCACATTATAGTGAATTACATTGGGCAAATAATCTTTCTGAGATTTTATCCAGTTAAAAACACGAAGAGCACTTGTCCAATCTCTTTGCTCTTTAAGAATTATAGTTTGCTCTTTTGGACTGAGCTTTCCTACCCATGAATTCAGCGTCTTTTCGACATCGCCTTGGGTTTCTAATGCCCGTAATATAGAAGGTAAGGAACCCCCAAATTTCTTCTTTTTGCTACCATTTGGTGAATTTGGAGGGCATTTTACAGTGTTTGTATGGCAATGGACCTTACACCCTCTTAAAACCCCAGAATTTTCTGGGGGTTTATCTACATCGTTTTGGATTGTGAAAAAGCGGGATATCAAGGGAAGAGAGAACCCATATCTCTTGTTTGTGCTATTGTTTGACGTTTTTGTACCGGAGACTGTGGTGTTTACGCAGAAATGGAGCTTTCTCAATCCTAGGGAAAGCCTAGCTCCTTCTGAGAGAGAGGATTGAAAAGAAGGAAAATTGTAGCTGGGAAAGAGCTTACCTGGAGAAAGGATTGGACCATTCGTTGGATAATGGAGGTTTTCAGGGCCAAATTCTCTGCAACTGCAATAACCGAGCATATCGTCTGGAGAGAGAGAGAGAGCGAGATGTATCACCCTTGTCGATTTGTGGGCGAGTCCGTTGGCCGATGTGATTCCGAGTTAGTGGTGCGTTCTTAGCATGACCCGCCAAGGCCCACTTTACACTTAAGTTGGTCGTCCACTGTTGGATCAACGGATTCGATATTAAAGACTTTAATATGATCATATCATTCTTCTTCACCAAATATCGTATTAATCGGACCTTTTGTCAAGAAGACGGCATCAGAGTTGCCCAACAGATCAGAACGTAATTTGAGTGTCCAATGAGTTTGCTCTCTGAGCTGAATGAGCTCCTTCCTCGCAGCATGCAGCCAAGAGGGCACCCATTACTTATTGGCAATTGCAAATTAGGCAAATCATTCTCTGACGAATGCTAACAGTATTTATTGAGGGGTTTTTGAAAAAAATGGAATTACATTTTGACAATTTTGCTAAAAAAGTCTAATGTTTTTTTAGTTTTATAAATTTATCAATAAATTTTCATGAGCTTTGTAAATTTGCCATTTTGTTAGGTTTTCATCTTCATTCCCTATTTGTTTTTATGAAAGTTCGATATTATCCTTGAAAATATCATCAACTTCTTCTCCATTTCTGGGGGCTGAGATCTGCCATTGCCTCCAGCGTCTACCACTGCCCACCTCGGCTCCTGAGTTTCCGGCAAGATTCACACCTCCCACTTCACAAGGCAAGCTGCCATTGTCCATCATTGTTTTTTCCAACGTCGGTGTTATAGTAGGCATTGGTTGTTTCTTCTAACGTCTCTTAAGAAGATAAAAGTCGAAATTTTAAAATTTTAACAAGGAAGGAGGTTGAAAACCTTACGTACGGAATGGCAATTTTGCAAAGCTCATGAAAATTTAATCCCAAATTTGCAAAACTGAAAAAATGTTGGACATTTTTGCAAATTTGCGAAAATGTAATAGCATCTTTCCAAAAAAACACTTCATGAAAACCTAGTCTAATGTCGTATGGTGTTCTGGCTACTGCCTGATTACGCTGCAGGCTTTTGCATCCATCGAGCCTGTCGGTCCCACTCATCGTCAGATTCTACAGATAAGAACAGATCATTGGTTGTTGAAGGCCTAACAGAAACTGCTATTAACTAGTCAGAAAGATGTATTGGAATGAAAACATTTTGTACAGCAGTATCATTTTATCTTGATGCAAGTAGCAACTTGGAATCATTTCCTTCCACCAGCAAATACTTCCAAGAGGAGGCCTAGGTGGTAGTATTCATCTACCAGGATCTGTTTGATTAGGAGGGAAATTGTAGAGAGTTGTTGCAAAGAGAATAATGTTACTGCTAAAAAGATAACAGCATGAAGAATTGAGGCTGTCCACATAAAGCTTGTATGGTATACTTCCTCCTGCATAGCTAAAGCAATAGAGAGAGATTATGGTGCTTTATAAGGTTGTTACATAAAGATCAACCTTCCTTCTATTCCTGTTTTACAAATTTATAGACCTGCTGCTGAAGGAGCTTCCCTCAATGATGATCATGGGCAAGCTCAACCAGAAAAGACCAGGAAAAGAGTACTGCGTCAGAAGAGGGATAAGATGATTAGGAAATCCATGGCATGCTAACACGCTCAAGCAAATAAAAGATAAATGAGATATGCAGACTACAAGAATATTTAACATCCAATTTGATCTAGCACAGAATAACATCATTTGTAAAGTGAATCACAACCAGCAAGATTTAGTGAGCATCCCTCTACCACCTTTAAAAGCAAATATTCATTGTGAAAAATTAGAAGAATTTGATTGCTGGAGACAACGTCTACCTAATGTGAATAAGATATAATAAAAGAAATCCCTGCAAGGCTTTTATGCTCTTCTACAAGCAAGTGGATGACCAGCAAACAAATAAAAAAATCAAGTGGAAGACCAGACTGGAATGTGGTATTTCAAGTGGTGCTATATACTACAAATAAAATTCTTAACAGTTTAATGTTTCTGCGAAGGTGACAGCAAAAGTAACTAAAGAAACTTGAGGACAATGCATTACAGGGTTTGGAAAATATGTAAAATCGAAGAAATCAGATCAATCACTGACTTCAATGGAACCGACATGATTCACTTGCAGAAGTATGTACATGATAAATAATCAGTTCAGTCCATTCAGTTTGATAGTCTTCGATTAGATTCTAAATACAATCTATTGCTGCTAATCCTAACATGTTCTTAACTTTTGGATCCAAATTAAGGCAAACATTTACTGGCTGTTGTGCCATTGATTTGCTTCTATGTAATATATGGTATGCCCATTCAGTATGGCTTTTAGATCTATAATGGTTAACATGCCTATTAGATCAACATTCTTAATAGGAAATATACCAAAACTCTCCTCTATTGGATGATCCCGACCTCCTCTCAGTTAAGACCCGGCACCTTTTGTTTCCAATTTGGTCTTCTAAGTCTGCCTCATCTTTGTCAGAAAGCAAGGGACCAATTGGTGTGTCTAAATTGTTTACTTAATGGAGAAAGAAAATATCATTGAAGAGCATTTTTAATGAATACTGGTTTCTTCTACACTTCAAATGATAAGCATTTCTATCTAAAGGACAAGGCATATTTATGTGATGAAAACAAAAAAATAATGAGCTGCAGCCTTCTCGATGAATCTTACAAGAAGATCAGGATGCATGGAAACAACTTGAGAGAATGAAAACTGGGAAAATATTGAAGAAATTAATAAGCATGTCAACGGTAGAATCTTGCTATCCCTGAGTCGAAGTTACAATCTGCCAGTAGAAACAACTTGTCTGACATAGTTAATAACTTTTTGGACAAACATTAAGCAAACCAAGCATCAGTACGAGGACTGAAGTAAAATCTGATGGGACTGAGATTGCACAGAGAAGGAGAGAAAGATTGAGCTTGGAAGAATGAAAATTTGTGAAAGGATGGATATTTTGAGAAACATGTAGGGGCAGTATGAACCTGGGAAGAATTTCTAGCAAAAATTTTCCCAGAAATGAGTTTTAATGGTTGGCTAACTCATTCTCAGTGACAGCAACTTCCCAAGACAGTTTCTTGTTTTCTAGAAAGTGTCAACTATATTTGAAGCTAAACACAATCAGCTCAATGTTCCAAAGCACAGCAAGAAGGAAATAGATGAAGCATCGTTTAAACAGAAAAAAACAGATAAAGAATTTTTAGCATGTCTCGAAGAGCAGATTATAAAAAGGGGTGAGTGACAAGAGTCAACTCAACATGGCTTCTGAGTATGCAGATAATTTAACCGATTCACAGAGCCCTAAACTATGCAAGATGATTGGATAGAAACTCAGTACACGAGTCAACTTGAGGGTACTGAGCATTGATCCATGGAGCCCCTAGATGATAGTTTCAACAAATAAAATACCCTGAATACTGAAAATTCACATCAACTGTGTGCTTCCCTTGGCTAGCTCTTGCTCCACTAAGTAAAAAATTTAATACTGTTAGAGAACACCAAGTATAGGAAGAAAATTCTGGAGGGAACAAATGCACAGACATCAACACTTGTGTGTATTCCAGAGACTGATACCTTTACTTTCTATAAATGACTAAAGGAAAAGCTAAGATGCAGGTGATTTTCTATTTATGGCAAATATTTTTAATATAACATGTTTATTTAGAGTAAAAGGCATAACAGAAACTCAAGTGGGTGTACTTAAGTACGTGTTTGCATCTAATTGGAATGTGAAATGAACTCCCAATTACAGTGTCTTCTTAAACAAGTCTGACTTTCTCCCAAGATTTATGAATAGTAGCTGAGAAATCAGTGCAGTAATCACAAAACTTGCATTGAACTCAGAAAAAGTGAGAAGTTCGGATTATTCGGGGAGCCTCAATCTTTAAAATAGCAAGCAAAAGGTTCATGGTATTTTAATGACTAGTGGAACCACTTCCAGAATTTGTAACTCTGCCACCAAAGTCATCTGCACTTAGTAGTATCCATGAAAATAATTGAATACCTCTCATGGCATGCATCAACTAAAATGACAGTTACAGGTCAAGTTGCAATTATTCAAGGAATGATACTCCCCATGCTCCCTTAATGCTCTTAAAGACTCTGATACCATGAGTATGGAAGAATAGTAGGAGTGCTAGTGTGATACAACATTTAATCTTATGGTTCTGCATTTATATCTCATGGTTTAAGACTTTGATGTCTTCTGCTAAGTAACTTTTAATATAAGCAGCATTTCTAATCTCTCTCTGCTAGCAAGTACATTGTTTTAGTACTGATTCTTGTCCACATAAAGTCAGGGCTTCCACATTTGCAATTGCTCTAAGAATCTGACACAAACGCTGAGCATGCTGTACATTTCTTTCAGCAGATTTGTAGTTATTGTAGTATTTCCCCATTCACCATAGATTACAACTGCAGTGACTACATAATGGAGACTCTCTTGTTACATTTTTTAAATCAACCTCATAGAGTGCCCACATTGCGACATCATGTTTTTCATATTTGTATTTTTTAAGTTTATATTATTTTAAAATATAAAGCGGTAATGAGAGAATTTATCCCAAAGTTTCTCAAAGTCTCGCTCTACATCATATGCATATGCTTGATGGAAGCACATATAGAAAGATAATAAAAAGCCTTTGGGGAAACCCAGTCTTGGAAGGAAACTGGAGTTTAGGGTTCCATCACTCCATCTAAAAGGATTTGCTGAAAGGCTATAAGCTTTTTCTGTTCAAGATTGGAGTTTTATATTCAACACCAAATATTCGACCATGACCTAGGAGAAGTAATTTGTTTCATATTTTAGAGTTTAATTGAAATAAACAAATGTGAATAAGATTGATAAAAGACACCCTGCAATACTTTTATACTCTTCTACAAGCCAGTGGATGACCAACAAGCAAATAAAAAGAAAAAATCCATAAATCAAGTAGAAGACGAGCCTGGAACTTAAACATAAGAATGTATTGCAAGTTCGTCCCCAAGAGTGCATACATGCCTATTGTGAATACAAGATTGCCTTTCAGAAAAAAAAAAGTGCGTACAAGCCACAAAAATGAAGGTGAAGGTTAAAGAACTCTTGAAGGTGACCTTTCAACTTCATCACATTCTGCAGTATCTCGGCTGTTTCCTCCATCTGATGATTCTGATGTATCCTCTATGACTCACTCTTCAATACTATCACCTGCTACAGTACCAGCTGCAAGGTGCATAATAGATGTTTCTCCTTCTTCTAAGTTACAACTGGACTCCACTGCTGCTGGGGGTTCTGTTTAGTAATCCTCCAATATCATGACTTTTCTTGGCTACAACATCTTCAGCAGGGAAAGTGTTATTGCTAGTCTCTCTGCCAGAGATCAAATCCAACAACAGATAACAACAGATCATTGGTGGTCGAAGGCCTAACAGAAACTGCTATTAACTATTCAGAAAGATGTATTGGAATGAAAACATTTAGTACAGCAGTATCATTTTATCTTGACGCAGGTAGCAACTTGGAATCATTTCCTTCCACCAGCAAATACTTCAAGAGGAGACCGAGGTGGTAGTATTCATCTACCAGGGTCTGTTTGATTAGGAGGGCAAGTGTAGAGAGTTGTTGGAAAGAGAATAATGTTACTGCTAAAAAGATAACAGCATGAAGAATTGAGGCTGTCCACATGAAGCTTGTATGGTATACTTCGTCCAGCATGGCTAAAGTAATAGAGAGAGAGGATGGTGCTTCATAAGATGGTCTACATAAAGATCAACCTTCCTTCTATTCCTGTTTTACAAATTTATAGACCTGCTACTGAATGAGCTTCCCTCAATGATGATCATGGGCAAGCTCAAACAGAAAAGACCAGGAAAAGAGTACTGCATCAGAAGAGGGATAAGATGATTAGGAAATCCATGGCATGCTAACACGCTCAAGCAAATAAAGGATAAATGAGATATGCAGACTACAAGAATATTTAACATCCAATTTGATCCAGCACAGAATAACATCATTTGTAAAGAGAATCACAACCAGCAAGATTTCGTGAGCATCCCTCTACCACCTTTAAAAGCAAATATTCATTTTGAAAAACTAGAAGAATTTGATTGCAGGAGACAAGATCTACCTAATGTGAATAAGATTGATAAAAGAATAAGAGACACCCTGCAAGACTTTTATACTCTTCTACAAGCCAGTGGATGACCAACAAACAAATAAAAAGAAAAAAAAACACAAATCAAATAGAAGACCAGCCTGGAACTTAAACATAAGAATGTATTGCAAGTATGTCCCCAAGAGTGCATACATGCCTATTGTGAATACAAGATTGCCTTTCAGAAAAAAAAGAGTGCATACAAGCCACAAAAATGAAGGTGAAGGTTAAAGAACTCTTGAAGGTGACCTTTCAACTTCATCACATTCGGCATTATCTCAGCTGTTTCCTCCATCTGATGATTCTGATGCATCCTCTATGACTCACTCTTGAATACTATCACCTGCGACAGTACCAGCTGCAAGGTGCATAATGGATGTCTCTCCTTCTTCTAAGTTACAATTGGACTCTACTGCCGCTGGGGGTTGTCTGTTTAGTAATCCTCCAATATCATGACTTTTCTCGGCTACAACATCTTCAGTGGGGAAAGTGTTATTGCTAGTCTCTCTGCCAGAGCTCAAATCCAAGTCATGTGAACTACTCGAAGTTGGTTGAGAAAGTGAGCTGTCCCATTCTCTCAAAACAGAAACTACAGTGGAGAACCTGGATTTACTGTCAACACATTCAAAAGAGCAGGGTTCTGCACCCGGCTCAGGGCCATGTGCCAGTTCCTTTTGATTCAAAAAAGAAGTCTCTTCTTCTGGGTCAAAAAGGCTCTGGGAGAGTAAAGCTGAACACAGTTTATGTGCATCAATGTCTGAATCCCGAGGGAATGTGAGATTTCCTTCAGTAAGTGGCAAATTGTTCTCATTACTAGGGGCAAGATGTTGAGAGCTTGCAACAGTGGCACTAGTCGATGTCATAGATCGGACATGATCCTGCAGGGAGAGCTTCTCTAATTATAAACCCATCAAAATATGATAAGATCACACTTCTCCATGCAAAGGAAGATGTTTATATTTCTACTTGTAAAAGCCATTGGTTCAATCAACATGTTTTGACAGTTCAGACATCCTAGTTGTACTAATCAGTAATAAAGAATACCATGAATTACTTACTGGATCAATTAATATTTTGAGGCCAGACAAGAAATTTGCAAAAAGAAGGCTGAACTCTTTTAAAACATGCAAGACTCTGGGAAGACCAACGCATTCTGGTAGTAGTAGTAGTAGTAGTAGTAGTAGTAGTAGTAGTAGTAGTAGTAGTAGTAGTGGTAGTGGTAGTGGTAGTGGTAGTGGTAGTAGTAGTATAGTAGTAGTAGTGGTAGTGGTAGTGGTAGTGGTAGTGGTAGTGGTAGTAGTAGTAGTAGTAGTAGTAGTAGTAGTAGTAGTAGTAGTAGTAGTAGTAGTAAACTACTGCAAAGTGGAGACATAATAGTCATTATCATTTTCAAAGTGGAGACATAATAGTCATTATCATTTTCAAAATATATTTAGTTCTAGTACCAGCCACAATCACATTCTTTTCTAGAATTAAAAAAGAGAGAGAAAAAGGAACAATGAAAACTAAATTCAATATGATTCCATGAATCCCATTCAAAAGAATAAAAAAGGGCAGTCTGGTGCACGAAGCTCCCGCACATGCAGGGTCCGGGGAAGTGGTGGACCACAAAGGGTCTATAGTACTCAGCTATAATGCTTTCTTCTTTAGAGAGAGCAAAACCAACCAGTTCTTCATGCATATGTTCAATGCTGCCACTGACAGCATCAGGCAATGATGAACCCTCCTCGTCATCTGCAAAGCCAGCAATTTATTTAAAACCTAGAAATATATAATATCTACTAGTCAAACAAACTCATCACTAGATAATGGCAAAGCATATATAAAGGGCAGCCCCCGTGCACAAAGCTCCTGCCTATGCAGGGTCCAGGGAAGGGGTGGGCCACAATGGCCTAAAGTAAGCAGCCTTACCTTGCATTTTTGCAAGAGGCTGTGAATCCTTTTACCAAACTTGTGGGCATAGACAGCAAGAGTACAGAGGGGAGAGAGATGATTACTTAAAACAAATAGGGAGACACTGGCATGGGTGGATGTGTCTCTAACTATCAAGAGAAAATTACATCAAGGAGTAAGGACAGATAGAACCAAACAGTACACTTTTCAATGAATGGAAACTGGAAAGTGGAAAGAATAGAAGAAGACCATATGGCATGGTTCTTTCAATCATGAACTAGAACTTTCAACCCCTACATGAATTGACAGGATGGAATTCATTTCCCCTCCTTTCCTTTCATGCTTATTGTCATTGGTCATTACTCCATCCACTGATCCACACGACAATTACACAGACAAACACAAAAAAGCATTACCAACTACTAGTATTGGTGAATCTTGAAAGGACCATACCAAATTACCAATAAAGTTCTTGTAATATTTTATTTAGAAGCAACACAGTACTTTACACCACTCACATGAGGTCTAAAAGAGATTTAAATGAATCAAATAACCACAATAGTAGTAAATAACTGGGGATTAAGTGGCACATGAGGGAAATATACTTCCATCAATGTATCAGACACAACAAATTAATATAAGTTATGAAAATTATACAAATTAATCAAAATGAATTGTTCTAGAGTCTTCAGTTGGTTGAGGAGATCCTGCACTGCTACTTATGCTTACAATGTCCTCAGTAAGCTCATCCATGGCAACTGTAATGGCAGAGTCTACAATCATGTAGAATAAACATAAATTAGTCATTACTAAGCTCATATAAAATATAATATAAATATAGAATCATAAATTATTACCTTTCAATCCATATATCCAATCTCTTACACATATCAATGCTTACACCGTATCTAGCTTTAAAGCAGATCTATATTGGTCAAGAACCTGACCACCAACGTTAAAAGCAAACTCTGATGCAACTATAGATATGGGAATGCTCATAGTTGCAAGTTCAGGATACCTAAAATCAACATTTGTATCAAATATAAATGTAAATAAGATTATAAAAAAGTGTTTTCATGAGACGAGATTATTAGTCAACCAACCTGTATTGATTGCCTTTTCAGAATGCAAGAATGTTCAGCTTTGACTCTTGCAATCTTTGTTCATCCAAATAAAGCTCCAATTGTGATTTTTGCATAGCCAAAGAACCTCCTTCACTTTCAAATGAATCAAATTCCTAATGCAAATGCAATTATATTATTCAACTTACTGTAAGACAATTCATACTAAATTTTAATATGCTAAGCGACATATAATGAAAGATACAATTATAAATATAATTACCTTCATGACATCTAAAACTTCTTGACTATATGCCAAGTTATGTCTATCATCAGTACCTCTAGCCACTAGGGAAGATGAGGAAAGAATAGGAGAACTCTTAACCATATATTCATTAAAGAGAGAGAATAACTTATCCTGAACTTGAGCAAACTCCAAGCAACCATTACCAAACTATTTCTTGTATAAGAATTCCACAAAGGAGAGCTTATATTGAGTATCCAACACACATGCAATTGCCAAAATGGTGCTGAATTCAAACCAATACTTTGAAAACTTGGCAAACATTTGGGTGGACATACGCTTCATATAGTCATCATCACTTCTCATGTATTGTGTTAAGGTCAAATAAATCACAAATGTTGCACGAAAGTAGGGATTTGCCGTGGGATACTTGGATCAAGAAAACATGCAAGTGGCATCATAAAAAACTACCAAAAACTTTGAAATTTTTGTAGCCTTTTCCTATTCATTGAAAGAAGGACAATGCTTATAATTTGAGTCACTTAATTCTAAGTGACAAAATGCACGTTGGTAACAAAGAGCACTTTCAAGCATCACATAGGTTGAATTCCATCTTGTAGGACAATCTTGTCTTAAGCCTTTTTTTGTCTCATTGACATGTGATTCACACACTCTAAAAAAATTTATTTTCTACTTTGCGATGCTTTGATATACTTGATACTCTCTTGAATTTTATGAATAGCATCATCAATTTCTTTTAAACCATCTTGCACAATCAAATTTAAAACATGACAACAACAACAAAGATGAAGGAACTCTCCACCATAAACAAGAGTGTTCCTGATGTTTAATTGATGCCTTAACAGTTTAATAGAAGAATCATTGTCTAAAGTGATTGAAAAAATCTTTTTCTCAATCCCCCATTCTACCAATAATGAGTATATCTTTTCTGCTAATGATATTCCATTATGTGGAGGTGGTAGAAAATAGAAATTTAATATCCTCTTGTGTAAGACCCATTGACTATCTAGAAAATATGTTGTGAGACTTATATAACCATCAATAATACAAGAAGTCCACAAATCAAATGTCAAACTTATCCTACCAGGTACCAACTCTAACATCTCTTTTATCTTTCCTTTTTATCTTTTATACATTGTCAAAACATTTTCTTTTACTATATTTCTACTAATCAAATGCAAATCTACACGCAATTATTTTAGTAGAGCTCTAATTCCATCATACTCAACAAATTGGAAAGGCAAATCATGCATAACTACTGTAGCTGCTACTAACTCACTATAAACTTCAGGATCAAACTTATTATCTAAAGCTAACTTAGTGACATACTCTCCTAACTTTGAGATAAAAGCAACTGGCCTATATCACGAGAAGAGCTCCATTGACAAGTCTTTATATGACTTTTTAAATTACCAGTACCAAATTTGCTATCACAAATATATATCGCAAAGCACTTCTTGCATTTACACCTTTGCCTTCCATCTTATGATACCGAAAAGTGTTCAAAAAAATTCCAAACTGGAGACATTAGTTTCCTATGCTTTTTACCTCTGGTAGATTTTGAAACTAACTCTACGTTCTCCAAATCAGCAAGCTCATCATCGTCGTTGTCATGCAACATATTCAAATTATTAGAAACATCAGTGCTCCCAACTTGTGCCTATATTGCAAAATGAAAATGACAAACAAAATTTAGTTCACACTATCACAGACTCACAGTAAACACTACACCAATTACTAATAAGGGAGTGATGAATGAAAAGAGTCAGAATCATAAAGAAGTGACGAAAAACAAAAACATACCTGTGGTGTTGTAGGTGTGCTGCTCATTGTGTTAGAAATTTAGAATGGTTGAAGTCTTGAAGATATCTGGGAAGAAAAATATGAAAGAGATGTAAAAGCTTGGGTTGGGTTGGGAATGGGCTTTAACATATTTACGCTAAACATCTAAGTGTAAATCAATATTTGTTGTTATATTACTCCTCTCTTAATCTTAGTCTCACACACACACTCTCTCTCTCTCTCTCTCCCATTGATCAATCAGATCCATTGTGATCGTGCTAAATAAAAGGTAAATTTAAAAACCTAATATAGGACGGCTCGGTAACAACCGTCTTATAATTTAACAAAAAGTAAAAGATCGTTACAGGACGGTTAATCAATAACTGTCCTATTTTAATGTAAATATAGGACGGTTAAAACATAACGGTCCTATATTTGGAAGAAAAAAAATAGGACGGTTATCATCTAACCATCCTATTTATATTTCATTATAGGATGGTTAACAAATAACCATCCTATTTTATATAAATATAGGACAGTTAACAGATAACCGTCCTATAATTTTACATACATAAAGGACAGTTACAATTGAACCGTCCTATAAATGTTGAAAAATAAGACAGTTCTTATGCAACCATCCTTTATTTACTTAGCTAGCATCTCTGGCACTATGGCATACTTCATGGGAGTGTGACTGTGATGTGTGATGTGGCAGTGACTGCTGGACAGGGACAGACAGCCTCCCCTCCTCCAGTAGCCAATTCCAAACTGGCAAGTGGCAAGTGGAGTTAATGAAACTTATACTTCAATCATTTTTCAAATATTTTGAGTCTTTGATGTCCCATTTGACGTGTTAAGTGTTAAGTAATTATCTAAGGCAATTGTCATTTAGTAGTTATTACTACTATACTAGTAGACTGTAGTTTTTGAAATTAAAAGTAAAATTCCCACCTTTGTTTGATTTGATCTGGTTTGGTGCCACCATCTTTGAGTCTTGACAGACTTGACTAGTATGACACTAGGACTCATGAGTAGTAATGTAGTATCCTTTGAATCTTTGATCATCTTATCATCTAAGTTATAATCTAATGAACTTGACGTGGTGTAAGACTAAGTCCTTCTATTGTGGTTGTTTTATTTTTGCATGTTTAAATTAAACACTTCTTTCTCACACCTTATCTTGATCCTAGTCTATGATAGTGATCATCATATCATATGGCCTTAAGTTTAGCCTCACTTATTATTCTCTTATCATTCATTTTAAGATTAGCTACACATTGTCAATAAGAAGTTACACTTACAAGATAATTAATTAACAAGTTTTGTAACTTGTATAAGTAATTGTCATATATTGTATAAAATTATAAATGCTCATGATAATAGATTGGGAATAACTCATTAATTAACAAGTTACCAATGTTTCTAATTTCTAAATTCTAACTCCCAATTGATGATAATAGATTGGAAATAACTTATTCATCCATTATCCATGTAGAGTAAAAGATAGTAACTCACCTAATGAGTTAATAATTTACATAACTATTTCTTTCTATATTCATTATCCATTGTATACTTAATTACACAACTCTTTCTATACTCATTCAATCATTCTCAACTACTGAGTTAATTATATAACTGCTTCTATTCTCATTTAGTTATTCTCATTTCTCACCTAATGAGTTAATTACATGACTCTTTCTTTACTTATCCTCAACCTCAACAACTAATGAGTATGAGTTACTTACATAACTCTATGTTTTTAAGCTGATCCTCAACTAAGATGAGTTAATCACATTACATAACAATTTCTTTACTCATCTTCAACCTCAACAACTAATGAGTATGAGTTTTACGTACATAACTCTATCTTTTTAAGCTCATCCTCAACTAAGTAACTAAGTTGAGTTAATTACACAGCACTCTATTTACTCATATAGTCATCCTTACATAACTCTGTCTCTTTAAGCTCATGCAGCCATCCTGTTCATCCTCAATTCTACTCAATTAAGATGAGTTAATTACATAACTCTTTCTTTACTCATATAGTGATGCTTACATAACTCTTTCTTTTTAAGCTCATCTTCAACTAAGATGAGTTCATTAGATTACATAAGTCTTTCTTTACTCATACTTACATAACTCTTTTGAAGCACATCCTCTCCTCAACTAAGAGTCTAAGATTAGTTAATTACATAACTATTTCTCTTATTACTCATCCTCAACCAAACTCAGGTCCTCAACAAGTAATGAGTATGAGTTGTTTTAATTTATATTATTATGTGGAACATGGAATCAGTTGTTATTACATATGAGTATGTTTCTCTTATGATCCATTGATAATTTAATGGATGATATTGTAACTTTGAAACATGGAATCAGTTGTTATAAGTGGCTGATCTGTGTTCAATTAAGAAATCTAGCTTTAAAAGAGGTGAAATCCATGAAATTGAAGGATAATCTCCTTGATGAAGTTGATCAAGGATGATATTTACATAATTGCTTTCTAATTTTCTAAGTAACTACAAGATAGTTAAAGGAAAACCGTCCTTTTATAATATAATAGTATAAGACGGTTATGTAATAACCGTCCTATATTTTTATTAATTATAGGACGGTTATCTAGGAACCGTCCTATATATATTATTTATAAGACGGTTATTTGATAACCGTCTTATATAAGTGTGCTTTCTCATATAGGATGGTTAATTAACAACCCTCCTATATTTTATACTTATAGGATGGTTATTTCTAAACCATCCTATGATTGTTACTAAATAAAGGACTATTATTTAGTAACCGTCTTTTAATTATATTATTATAGGATGGTTTTTGAAGAACAATCCTACATTTATATTACATTAAACCTTTCTTCTCCCGCCTTTCACTGTTCACCTTCGCATAATCGCATTTCATTTCTTCTCTTCTCTCCCTACCCTAGTCCTACTTCTACGGTTCTACCCTAACCTAAGCGGCTAAGTCCTTCAACAGTTCAACTAGAACCAGGGCAAATGCATAAACTAGAAGAAGAGTGTCAGTGAGAAGAAGAAGGAGAGAGGGAGAGAGAAAAATTGCAACCTTAGCAAGGGGAGAGAAGAAGTAGAGAGTGAGAGAACAAGGGCAAAAACTCAGAAGCCAGAAATCAACCAGTGACCGCAATGGAAGGAGGTTCATCATCATCATCAGGTATTGGTTCATATTTTGTTTATCTGTTATGATCTTGGAAGTTGGAAACTCTATGTAAATGTAATGTTGCCATTTTTTTTCCATATTTTTGTTATGTAGCAACAGTTGTAGCAAGCACAAGCAATAGCACCACTCTTGTTGTAATATCCTTAATTTTTAAGATAAAATAGGAAATTATTAAATAAATTAAAATAAAAATTTATGGATGAAATTTTTTCCTGAAAACATAATAATTAGAAAGTGCTTGTCGATACGAATTCAACGCCACCAAGAACGCGAGAAACGGAGCTCAAACGAGGGAGTTATGAGCCGTCAAAGTTGTAAGGGCAAATTGGTCTTTTGACAGAAACGTGTTACACAGGGGTCCAAATTGATAACGGCACCCCTGTCTACACACGTCTCTACCAGTCCGGCGAAATCGCCGGAGAGACATGGGAAGAGACGTGTGAGGAAGAGTTTCTCTTCCCCAAGACTCTAAAACCCTATATCTATGCTCCTCTAGGAGCCAAAACGCTCCACTTTGAGCGTTTTCCCTGAATGCTACGCAAAACCCTAGCCCTGCAAAAACTTAGATTTTCCGGCGAGTGGAGCCCTGGCAACACAAGCAACTCCGGCCAGGTGCAAGGTAAGCCTCAAACCTATTTTTTTTTAGTATTTATTAAATAGAGAAAATAATTAGAAAACGTTTAAAAATTAGGAAAAATCAGATTTTTAGGAACTTTAGGCCACTACTGTTGGAGCGTGATTTCATGGACCAAACCTTGTCCGTTTGGAAATCGCACCGTCCAACTAGTGCACAAGAGATCCAAGAGCATACCCTTTAAATTTTGGAGTGATCCAACGGTGGATTTCTCCAGAAAACCCAAAAACCAGTACATAGGGATGTTTTTAGGAACTTGGGAAAAATCGTTTAAAAACCATGGTTTTTGGAAAAATTAGTGCAAAAGGAGGGCATAAATGGATTCTAGAGAGAATTCTGAAGAAAATGGCACAAAAATCACGCAAAACGGGCTACGTAGCTCCGCCGGGCGACCGGAATCCGGTCGTCTTCTTCGCGTCGTCAACGGCGTCGGCGCCCAGCGGCGGCGCCAGACGCCTGGGGATGACGTCGGCGTCGCACGCGTGCGCGGTGAGGCGCGCGCGGATGGACTGCAGTTGGCGAGCACTGTGGGGCCGGGACGCTGCGCGTCCTGGAGACCGTGACGCGTGCGTCACGGTGCCGAAGAAGCACGGCGCGCGTCCCGTGCGGCGTCTGCGTTGCCGTGAGTCTTCGTGCGCCAGTGTACGCCGGTGTAAACCGGCAGAAAAGAGGCGCCGCCGGTTTAAATCACTTTATGGTGGTCCGGCAGGCCCCATTTTAGCGTAGTTTTCACTAAAACTTGATTTTTGGGAGCTAGAGAGGTCCAAATCAGGATCTGAAAGAGACGTTGTGACCGTATTGACGACGCGGACCTAGTTTTAACTTAAAAACTTAGAAATGACCACTTTTTCTTTAGAAAAATATTAAAATAGTGATGTGACATGTACAGGTGCACGTGAATATACCCGTTAAAGGGAGTTATTAGCAAGCTAGTGGTCTCACACTGAGGTAGGTGACGACAACTAATGTTTTGCCTTGATATTTGAACCATGTTTAAACATAGCATCATGTGTGATTGTGTTTTAAAATGCAATTATTATTTACCGTGGATTTCATGCGACATTGCGTACAGGATGGTTATTCCAAATTGAAATCTTTTACTGAATAAACTTATTTAAAATGCTTTTACAAGTATGATGTTAATTAGTTATGCTTAATTAGAGTTTTATTTCTTATTGTATATATAGAAAATACATGGATTTACATGGAAATGAGAATAGAGGCTTATTAAATTTGGTCCTTTTATAGGCTAACCCCAGGATGAGGGGCATGTCTTGGGGATTGCAAGCTATAAATGCTCTTGAGTTTTAGCATATACATACGATTTCCGTGTTTTATATTTGATGACGGGTGCTCTCGCCCGGTGGGCGTCATGCTAGGAGGGATAGGGCCGGCCACCCACCTTCCGAGATTATGATGTGATGAGTTTGTGATATGATAGATACCTGCCCATAGATGGCATTCGGTAGGGGTTTGGTAACATGGATAGTCCACACTACCGGTCTGAGCCTTTCCATGGGGACAGACGCTAAGTCTCCCATTATGGTGTCGACAGGGAGCAGCGGTGGTTGATACCCATGGAGGGTTGCCACTGCAGCATGATGACCCATATTCTTATTATGTGTGCATGTATGATGAGCATGGTTATGGATGATATGCCTGGGTGTGACGACACTCAGAGGTTGACTACGTGTACTCCTGATCAGGGATGTTAGTGCGATGTGATGGGACCCATTACCTTAGGGTGCCCTTATTCTTGTTGTATGCTCCATTTTATTGATTCATGTCATGTTTTAACTCTATGAATTTCATGTTTTAGCATATGGAATAAATTGACATTTATTGAACATGGCATTATGATATCACTATCTTCATAAATGTTAGATTTTTCATCAGTATTGTTCATTATTTCTTGCATTTATTACATTAATTGTCTATGTACCTACACAAGCGATAGCTTGCTGAGGCATTGCTTTGTTTTGCAATGCCTTAGATCTCGAGCGCGATAACAGGAAAGGCAAGGCTGTTGAGAAGCCGTGAGAGCTGCTGAAGACCATTTTCTATAGTATTAGGCAGTGATGTGAGTCATTAAACGGGATTATCATTTGGATTTTTATTTTAATTTGCATATTTTATATTGGGATGTGATTTAGATCTTTGGACATATGTTGGACATTTATATGGGATGTTATGATGGATAGACCCTGGGCCATATTATTATTGTCTTTTGGACTTTTATTTTATTTAAAATAAAGGCGGATTATTTATTTATGTTTAAATTACATGTACGCCATTTTGTGAAAGGAAAATTAACACCCGGAGTTTTTAAGATAGGTTTAGTAAAATGTTAAATAAATCTTTTCTCATGGGATCCCAAATGCTCTTATTTAAAATGTTATTATTAAAAAAAGAAAAAAATTGTCTTAAAAATCCGGGGTGTTACACTTGTAGTCTTATATATTACATTACAATTACTTCTCAGAATATAGGGTTAAAAACTGTTAAGTGTTAACCTTAACAATCACACACCAGTCTTGCCGCTAGTGGTTTTAACATTTGGTATCTCCCTCATACTATAGTAACTGTACTGTCATTCATATCTTTAATTATATCTATAACTCTATATAACCCTACATTTGCAAGCAACATGAAACTAAACTGATTGATTCTCCGATACACTTGTTTCATGTCGTAGCCTCTTCTCAATCACTCTTTCAAGAAGTTTCACAGTGTGGCTAATAAGTTTGATCCCTCGATAATTATTAATTAGTGCAGCTCTATATATGTCTCCCTTATTCTTATTATAAATTGATTGGTACAATAGAGCTTTTTCTCCACTCATCACTCATCAAGCATTTTCTTTGATTTTATAATATTGTTAAGCAACTTGGTCAACCAAACTACCCCAATATGGCAAATTGGCAATATCTCCCATATGCTTCCAAACCTCTATTGGTAATTTGGTATACCATTGATCAGGCCCCATGGCCTTTCCTGATTTCATCTTTTTCAAAGCCTCTTTCACTTAAGGTATTCTAATCCTACGTTCATATCTATAATATCCAATGTTATTTAGATTTATAGTATTTTCCATCCTTATATTCTCAGAGCCATTGTCATTTAACAATTTTTGAAAGTATGTTTGCCACCTTTGTTTGATCTCATCATCTTTGACTAATACCTTTTGATCATTGCTTCTAATGCACTAAGTTATTTCACTTACAATTTTCACTTTTCACTTTTCTAACTGTAGTCATTTTCATTTTTATTTGTGAAGCAAACATGGAAGAAGAAGAAGAAGTACAACTAGAATAAGAACAGGAAGAAGTAGTACAAGAACAATTAGAAGAGGTAGAAGTATAACAAGAACAACAACTACAACACACAGAAGTAGAACATTCAAGGCTATTAAGCACATGTCCACCACTAACACCACCTGTCAGTGTCAAGAGAAAGGGTAGGGGGCCAACACAAACGGATCATATAAATAAGAGAGCATCTAAGGGAATTAAAGAAACTGTACAATTCAACAGTAGAGGCCAACCGATAGGTGGTACTGCATATGCTTATGCTAGCTTCATATGCTGCATTGTTAGAAGACTTGTGCTTATATCAATGACTAATTGGAGACTTGTATCACCAGAAGTCAAAGATGCAATATGGAAAATGATCAAGGTATGTAAATTCTTCCTACATATAACATAATATGTCCCTTATATTTATATTTTTTGTTTTTGTTTGCATATGAATCATGATACACAAAGTTGCTACAATACTCACTAGTTAGTTAGTCACTTAACTTGTTTCTTCTTTTGTTTTGTAGTTTTCCTTTGACGTATCTGATGAGTGCAAGAAGCAAGCATTGCTAGGAGCTGGTGAACAATGGAGGAAATGGAAGAGTGAGCTTGTAAGGAAGTATATACTTCCAAATTCCCATGATCCTTCTAGGCTTAACATGGTCCTTTAGTTGTATTAACCAGGAAGCATGGAATCAATTTGTACAATATAGGCTATCTCCTAATTTTGAAGTAATCACAACTTGAACTAGCCAAACTAAATTTTGATTCTTGTAATTATTATATTTGATTGTATTTTGATTACATTACTTTGATGTCCAAGCAAAGAGTATAAAAGGACAGAAGGAGCGTGCACAAAACCATATGCAGCACCACCTTTCAAGGGTTGGCTACGCACGATTAGAGGCAGGTGAAGTAAGTATATCATGTGACATTTCATTTGTCTAATCATAGTAGATTTTTATTTTATTAACTCTGACATTGTGTCTCTCTTAACAGCAAAAGAAGGCTGGGACAATGGAGCCCATTGACCATGCTCTTCTATGGAAAATGGCACATTCGAAGGGCATAACTCACACACCTTTGCCAACGAGACAACTGCAGCAATTGCTTCAAGAATTGTAAGTGGTTTAAGACTTTTAAGTTTTATACTTTTACTTTATGTGTATACTGCTTAGTTAAATAGTTTTATACTTTTATACCCTTGCATAGTGCATTATATAAATATTACATATATAATAGTGATTTGATCATGTTATGATCTTTACGTGTGTATGAAGAGTTGACCCAAGAGAGTGCAAGTGCAACTACAAGGAGTCTTAGCAGCACTGCTGCAAAGGGGGACATCTTGTATAGGGCAATGGGCAACAAGGATGACCACCCTAGCCGGGTAAGGGGCCAAGGTCGGGGTGTTGTTCCTTCTAAGTTTTTCCCTAAACAAAAGGCTCCTACGCTACAAGAATTGGAAGAATGGAAGAAGCAAAAAGTTGTGGAGATACATAACAAGATCAAAGATCAACTGTTGAAGGAACTCCAGGGTGGTGGAAGAACCTCATGTGAGGATGTTGGCCCTCAAGCTCAAGCTCAAGCTCAAGTTCAACCACCGTTATCACCTCAATCTGACAATCTGCACTCCTAGTCCTCCATCAGATGAAGAGGTGGCAGAATAGGTACTTGAATGTGATGTCCCGATCAGTGAGGTATGTATGCTGATCGGTATGTATATTAATATGTTTAGTTTTACAATGTTACTTATTTACTAACCTTTTCTGTTTACATTACATTACTAATTATTATATATATATATATATGTCATTTCTCAAATGTAGGTGGGTCAGTGCATGTTGCAGCTACATATATTTGAGAACTATGTGGCTGTGGCAACACTGTATGAGGTTTGGCCCATGACTTTCGCCACCTTGCATGGCAAGTTGATGCCTCCACACACTAAGCACATGTGCATCATTGCTGCCATTCAACTAGATGCTCCCCTTCCATTTCCAATCGAAGGGGATGATGTTGAAACAGTTGGGGATGCAATTGGATATCATATGTGTTGGCCAGAGAAACATATCAAACCAATGATATCCAATTCCAAGGTACATATATTGTAACTGTAGTCATGTCATCATTTTCTCATACCTTTTTTAAGTCATCCTAAATTGTTAATTGATTAATATTGTCTGCAATTATGCAACATTTCGGATCACCAGAAGCAGCATAGGGGGCAATTGAAGAGAACCTCGCCATCGCTGCCAACAAATTCTGGCATAGTGGCAAGTGTAGCTCCATCCCAGCCTTCTCAGGTAATACTAGACTACTAGTTCTATATATTTGCATAGTTGTATCATGTTACATGTGCACTTGAATGATGCAACAACTAACAAGTTCAAAGCACTTGTTAGGTGCTCACAAGTCACAATTTTATATTATAAAATATTATAATTTTATCTCATTGTGTCTCTTCTTTTATATATGCTAGTATACCAGTATATGTTATATATATTCATTACTAATTTCTAAAATGTTACATCTATAGTGTATGGATTAGGTGGAGGTTCCACCTAACACACCTCCATTCCTAAGGGTACTGTACAGACTAGCCAATGAAGATAACGCAATGAACCCTGTAAGGATAGAGGCAGGTGTGCTTTCAAACAATGTGGTTGAGGTTCTACTCTTCAAGGAAGATCTCTTAGCCATATGTAATATAGCTCAATTGGAATACATGCACATTGTAGTCTATATAGGGTATATCGTCGTGTAACTGCTCTATTAGAGTTAGACTATTACGAATCAAAGTAACATTACTTGCTTTTTTAATAACACTTGATAATTATTTGATATTAACCCAAATTCCTAATGCAAATATTTGCATGTTAGCTTGTAAAGATTAGAAGTCAAGGACATTTACAAGTTCCTTGACTCTTCTCTTGTCTTTCGATTGGACTATGTGCCCGCGGACAAACAAAGTGAAGATATCATTCCTGGGCTCATGGGTTGCGCGAAGCGGCAAGCTTACTGATTCCCTACAATAGCGGGTACGTTTTGTAACATATGTTGCTTAATTAGGCCATTTCAATTTCATAATTCATATACATGAATACTATATTAGTTAAGATTAGAGAACATTCAATTGAATTATTGTTTTTATAGGTCCCATTGGATGCTGCTATCTTTAGATGTGCATGGTGGCCATGCAATTTTTTTTTATTCATGTGGAGCACACATTCGGGAACACCTGATGGAAATTATAAACAAGTAAGTCTTTATTATTCCTTTCATTATAATATAATTACGCACTTGGCAACTATCATAATATTCATAATCTAATGATTTTCAATTATATGTGTGCAGAGCATGGTATAAATGGGCTGAGTGGAAGGTATTCACCACCCACTAAAACTCAACTGGAAGAAGGCCAAGGTATGGTTTATTAATTACTGCTCTTTAGATTCTTTGATATAATTTTAAACCTGAACTTATTGGACATTATATTTTGAACCTTTTCTGTTGTCTTTGGTGACATTGTTTTGTAGTGCCCTAAACAAAAATCAGATTGGGAGTGTGGGTATTATGTTCTTAGATACATGAGAACCCTCATTCGCAACGGAGTTACAATCTCACAATTGAGAAAGGTAAGACTTACTGACACATATTACACTTTTGATTTGTATATTTTCTGACTGAATCTAAGATTACATGTTTAAACTAAGTTATTATATGTTTCTTTTAGGCAGATTTGGAAAGTAAGAGTTACTCCTAGTTAGATCTGGGCGATATTAGAATGGAATGAATAGATTATATTATGAATTTTAATTTGTAGTTCAGTGATGTAAATGAATGTATCAGTATCATCATTCATGTATCTGAGATTTTACTCAAATATAATACAAAGATCAGTTCATTTCAATGGATGTGTTCTATTTTTCTTTTGATTGAAGTACACTATTTCAATGTATTTGCTTTCTTTGTTTCAAACTTCCAAATTTCAATCATGTGATTGGGAGGTTGGTGTTTTGATCAACACATAGGTTGATCATCAATTTTCAATGATGGCTTAGATCAGCAGATGGGTTGTATCATGTATAGTATGGGTGATTGGAGGTGCTTTTATTTGTTCAATTCAATGTGAACTGTATGGAGCACAGGAGCAGAAGTGAATGTGTATAATGATTTTAAATATAGCAGGTTGAATGTGAATGTGTTATTTTGACACACAGTCCATTACTATGGTTGTATTCCATTTTTTGTTTTGATTCAAATATGTATGTGTCAATGTGATTGTGTGTACATTGTGCTTAGTTTATTTCAAAATTTTAATGATGGGAGGTTGGTGTGTATAAAGGTTCAAGCCTTCAAGAGTCAATACAGGGTTTTGAACTTTTGATATGTGAGGACTTAGGAGTGAAGTTGTGTTTAATGAATGGATCATGGACTAATGCTTAATGGGTGGGCAATGGAAAGAGAGAATTGTGTGTGGAGTCACACACTGGACACGTGGACAGTAATGCAGGTAATCACTAAAAAATTCGTTCTAATAGTAATGGATCACAATCAAGATGATCTTAAAAAAATAATCTAATCCGATGGATGGATCTAGGACATATCAAAACCTCAAGATCAATGATCACAGTAGATTTTTAAAGCCTATAGATTGTTAGATTGATCAAAATATTGTAGATTTTTTTTACAAATATAGGATGGGTATTTGGTAACCGTCTTATATCATCATATTATAGGACGGTTAAAAAATAACCGTCCTATAATATGTTATAAGTAAGCCTAATATATAGGATGGTTAACGGTCCTATATAACATATAAATGTAAGATGCTTACTTATCAACCGTCTTATAGAATGTATAAAATATAGGACAGTTTTGTCTTAACCGTCCTATAACCGCTGGTATTAAATATGATGGTTACTTACTAACAGTCCTATATAACGTATTGTTCTGTCTTTTATCAGTTAAAATATAGGACTGTTACTCATAAACTGCCCTATTTAGTGTTTGCATCATTCAGTTCAACTTGAAGTTTTACCAAGTTGCGTGTCATACGGGTCAACACGACAGGTCAACAATGATTGACCCAAAAATGACATGAACACGGTAAGACTCAACCCTAACCAGCTAAATCCCTATCGGGTTCAAGTTGTGTTATCATGTCGTGTCATATTTTGCCACCCCTATGGGTCAGGCAGGTTTTGGCCGGTCCTGCCCTTAAAAATCAGAGGAGAAATCTAGTCATCTTAGCCAGTAGCAAAATTAATCTAGTATAGCAAATAACCAAAGGTCACTTGAACCACAGTAGTAACATTGGTTTCATTATCTAACGGGAGTAGAGATGGTGACTTGGCCCCTAACTGACTTTGGGTCACCAATTTTTTACCCTAATACTACTAGGTCAAAAATTTCTTACCCTAACACCAACTTGTATGGGTCAATGGGTAGGTCCACTAAAAAACTAGATCCATTGCAATCTCTAACTTTTTGTAAAAGTCTCCACCCTAGAGAGAGCCAGTGTTTTGTATTCGCAGAGGCCACTAGATTAGCTTGGGTTACCGCATCCATTTTTTAACTTGCAGGTACGCCTCAAATATTACAAAAGCATGCTCAAACTAAGGCTCATAAGTTGATTAAAAACTAGCAAAGGGCATTTGCATATACATTAAAGAGAGAGAAATGCATTAGGGTGCAAATAAGTAGGATTATTTCCAACAAGGTTTAGTGCAGCCGGTCTCAAACAACAAGGCATCTCCGTCGAAGGCGTTTGGTCATAGGTTCATGTGCGTTCACTTTCATAGTAAAGGGAGGATTATCAACTTAATCTTGGACAGAAAGAATGTCAAAACATGAGTAAAATTTAGGTTAGTTTATTTTTAAAAACTTAAAACTTTGTTTTTAAATGATAAGAAGCTCCTAAAAAGTAGGAGAGACTTCCGTAGACAGATTGGCATGTAGAGTTTTTGAAGTACTGAACAGCTAGAGGAATAATTTTGTTTTTATCTTTTGTTATTCCTATTTTGCAGCTCAGCCTCATCTTTCACTGGCACGAGATGCGTTCTGATGGCGTGCATTCTACCTTTTGATCAAGATGATTATCTCTGTGATAACACATCCTCGGTAAGACCATCTAAAGGATGGTTTACTGTGGGTCCACCATTTATTTCCTAGTATGAGTCATGCAAATAAGAATCATATGTTTTATATATTGTTTTCAGAAGAGGGTCCAGTGAACTAGCCACGCTGAAATATGCTTGGTCACGGGTTTGAGTGGTCATCTTTTCTTTTGCCAGGGATTAAATTAATTTATGAATGTGTGTAAATGATTTGCTTTGTAATTCTTTGCTTATACAAATGAGAAGAAAAAAAGAAGCAAATAAAATTATATGTGTGTGTGTGCCTATCTATCTATCTATCTATCTATCTATCTATCTATCTATCTATCTCCAACTCTGCTCCATGCTTTCCTTTATAATGATAAAGCAGACACTAATCCAAGTAACTATTAATGAACATCTTTAATGAAATCTGGTTTTTGGAGGTCCATAACTCCATTTGTAATTCCATTTTTTCAAAAAACCCTTTAAAGAACACCGTTAGCATTAATTAGAGAATGATTTGCCTAATTTGCAAGTGCCAGTAATTAATGTATGCCCTATTGGTTGCATGTTGTGAGGACAGAGGTACCATTAAGCTCAGAGAGCAAACTCATTGGACAATCAAATTACATTCTTATCTGTTAGGCAACCTCTGACGGTGACTTGTTGATAAAAGGTCCAATTAATATGAGATTTGGGGAAGAAGAATGATATGACCATAATAAAGTCTTTAAACAATAAGGATTTTATACAATTAAAATAAATATAAGAAAAACTCTGAACTAGATGGGCACTTGTCCGTTGAAGGTGCAAGGCATCTTGTGGGCCTCCATATCTGCCTTGTCAACATGATTGAATCTGTTAATCTAACAGTTGATGACCAAGCTGTCCCACCAACGCTAATTTTTTCTTGATTAGATGCCTCTAGACCCTTCATCAATAGATGAGGATTCTTTAGGGTTTTTTTCAGAAGAATGTAGACCGTTGATTTTTTGTGTTGAAACTATATCTTTTAGATGGGATATTCTTTTGGCGTGCGATCAAAACCTCATGGGTCTCTTATTGGTGATGATCTTCAACTTTTTCGCATTTAGATTTTTCCACCAAGTCTAATCAAAATTTGGATGGATGATTCCACCAAGTCTGATCAAGATGCCACCAAGTCAAGTCTAAGCGTCTGAAATCAATAGAATCTCTCTCGTTTTTGCCTGGCCATGACGAATTTACTTTGGACTCTCTCTCTCTCTCTCAATGCAAAGCCAGATCAGGCTGGTTGAGTTCAGATTATCTCAACTTCTGCGATTTTGGAGGCTAAGCATTCTTTCGAGCAACGTTAATCGCAGAATTAAGAGGGTATTTTGTGCAGTGTTCTGATTTCGTTCCGGTAATGATCTTCTGTTTGATTTGATTCACTGTATTCCTTCCCTGTTGTGCTATAATATGGTTTGCAGTGTTTACTATTTGGGCAATTTTGCATGAGCCGGCTATTCATGTTTAAGCTTTTCCATGCATACCTATCCTATACTTTCTTAATGGATGCCTGTAGTTAAAGGTAAATTATCTGCTAGATAAGCCTAAAAACTTATGCATAGATCTTTCCCTGTAACAAACAGTCCATTTAGGTGTTGTTTTGAGGGATGATATGTTCTGTTCTAATCAGTTGAAATTTTGTCCAATTTTCCCCCCCAAATTCTCTGCTCTTCAGAATTCAATTCCCTTTCAAAGATTTCATTTTGAAGATTAATCAGCTGAAATTCTAGATTTCATTTCAGTTTCAGAATTCAATTCCCTACCAGAGATTCCATTTGAAAGTCAATTAGTTCACAATGGAAAATTCTGTGAACAAGCGACTGAGCATACAAAATGAGGTCACTTTACATACCCTACCTATATTATTTGATATCTAATATTTTTCATGTTTCTAATGTAATTTCTTGAATTTGCACTATATTTTACTGTCTGCAGGTGCTCAATTGGTTGGAGGATTTCTCCAAAGTTCTAGAAAACAGGGCAAATGCAACTACTTTGCAAATTAATGAACTGCTAGACCAAACTAGATTTGTTGAGCAAGATCTGAAGAACACTTTCAATTCATTTTGCACTCTTTCTTATCTCCAATTTACTGAAAATGCAAGTATCATTCTATTTTTTTGGTCTATTATGCGGTTTGTGTTATATGTAGGTTGAGGAGTAATCTATGAAATGCAGAGGATATCTGAAGACAATGCAAAGTAGAAATCCTGCAGTGGGCGTTCCTGCCCAGAGTTATGAAGCCGACATATTACCAAGATATAGAGAGGCTTTATCTCTTGGATTGAGTTCTTACAGAAACCATTTGCAGAATATAAATGGATCCTCTTTGATGGGCTCCAGTTTCAAAGTAATGGTTCATATTTGTTGGTGATTATGAAATTGTGATTTACTTTAATTATTTTTGTCTGCTTGAATATCTGAGGTTGCTTTTAGTTGGAAGTATCAGTTTTTCACTGCACTGTCAAGTTAGTGTTTTTGCAATATATGAAGAACAGGGTGAATGTGCTAGGATGGATATTACTGGTTTTAGCCTTTTATTGCTTGGTGCTGACCAGCTGTTTGATTTAGCCACAATAAATGTTGTCTTTCCACATATTAATGATGTGTTATCAGCTAGTCAATTCGTAGCTTGATGATTTTAGATGCGCCTCTCTCCCAAATAATGTCCTAGTTGATTGGTTTGGTAGGATATGCAAGTAAAAACTGCGGAAAAACCAAGCTAGGGAGTTAATATCTCATGTTATTTTAGGATTGGCAGGTGAAGTTGATGTCTGGGCTTCCCGATAAAAGTTATGTTCAAAGCAGCTTGGTGCTTCTAACAATTCATGCTATAGTTACGGTTGAGTAAGTGGACATTGTTGATATTAAGTTTGTCGGGAGATTTCTTCATCCAAACAGTCCAGCTAAAGAAACATGTCTAGATCTATTAAACCAATGGTACGTTGCTTTGTTTGTGCCAGTGTTGAGAATTCAAACGTAGAGAAACGTACAGATATTACATACTGAAAACAACTTCCTGTCTATCCTATTTGAATAAACTGGTTGAAATATGGCTCTTGCTGGTACACCTCTATGTAACAGCAGTCTCTTTTATCTCCACTTATCGCTAGACCTCTATTTACATTCTTTATGTAATTGTGAGTAAAAAGGGGAAGACTAAGCTTACTTATGAACTGTAGGGATATATATTCCCCCTTGTATGGTAAACAACTCGCTCTTTAGGTTTTACTATTACATATTCAGCTTAACATTGTGTTTAGATGAGCGTACTTGGTTTCTATCCATTGAGATGTCAAGAAAAATAACATTGACATGGATTGAGTGGGAAAAAGGAGAAATTATAAAGAAAAATGCACCTGCACCTGCAGGAGGTTTTAGCTGCTCCTCCATGGAGGTGTGGCACTAGTATGGTCAACTTTGATGGGAATGGGGAGAGGAAATGGATTAAATTTGTGCAAATGATGTCTTGCTTAAGTTCGTCCTGTTAACATCCTTAACAGAAGTGGGTAAGAGAATTAATTAAAGAAAGGATATGGTTTTAAGTATTCATGAAAGATAATTTGATTCAATTCTCAGAGTTAGATGTGGATATATATAGTCTGGATGTTTCAAACAAAATTTATTTGTTATAATAGACCTCCCTCTAGCTTCCAGTTCCCTGCCATGTATCATTTCAGAAAGGAAGCATTAGGTAAACTTATAATGTCTTGATCTGAATCATTGCATTGAATAGGCCCTAAATATAGCCTGCTTTGGGTTTGTGAATGACTCTACTGATTTGGAGAGCTTTTTCTGGCCAAAATCCTTCATGTCCAAGACATTCATACAGCTAGAGGTGACTAGTAGGGATACTTACCATGCATAAGAGTAGCATGAAAGCATCAGTCATCCACCAATGTAGATAATCGGTGTTGTAATTCTTATTTGAACAGTTGTGTTCTGTGGAATCTCTGTGTTTTCCAGCTTTCCTCTTTCTTTTCTAACAAGCTGCTGGACCATGATCCATAACTAGTTAAAGTGAAAACGTTTCCAACACCATTTTTTATTTTCTTTTTTGGTGATACATAAGCTGACTAGTACTCAATCTCATAGTTGTGACATGAACAAACGTCCAACTAGGCTAAGCCTTTTATTGTGAGACAAGTCGTAAATGTCTTCTACAATGTCACATAAACTCTACTCTTCTACCATATTCCAGATTTTAATTTGGAAGGGCAGCCCTAGTGCATAAAGCACCCGCCTATGCGGCGTTCGGGGAAGGGCCAGGCCACAAGGGCCTAAAGTACACAGCCTTACCTTGCATTTTGCAAGAGGCTATTTCCACGCCTTGAACCCATGACCTTAAGGTCACATGATGACAACTTTTACCATTGTGCCAAGGCTCCCCTTCACATGACATCTACTGAGAAGTAAGAGTGATGCCACTAAGTAGGTTCCATTTGCCATGATGTGACCTCCCAAACGGTGTGGGTACTTTCACATGCAATAACATTTTGAAATTATAGTTGAGTAACTTCTAATTATTATTTTTAGACAAAGTGGAGGGGAAAATGTCAATCTAAAAGAAGTTTATAGGTTCTCACCCATTCAGAAACAATCTCCTTGGCCTTGCTAAATGTCCCTTAGATTAAAGTGCCAATTCCATGGAAGGGGTTGGCCTAGAGTTGTGACTCTCCTTTCGGGCATGGGGTTCAACAATTTATCCACTATTGGGTTAGTTAAGTTAGATTTTTAATCCTTTACAATTTGTAAGAGTTACCATAGCCCATAACAGTTCAAACATTTTACAACAAAATGACAAGAACAGTCTTATTCAAAGAATTGAGTTTCTCACAAATGTTTGATATTTTTTTCTTCTTTCAAAGCTTTAAGAGTTTTCATGTGAAAATTGTTGGAACCTTATTGTACAAGTTTTATGTATGCTTAAGAAATCTCTCCAGTTGTTTTCTGGAAGTTCCAACTCCACCTATCTTCTGGCTCTTGAAACTTTTTTCATCTTGGGCTTGAGCTATTTTTGTGAAATGTTTTTTTAAACCATTTCGAATGCTTATGTTGTCATATTCTAAATGCATTTTTAGAGATGGATAGATGGAGAGCTTGAATAGTGTTGATATTTTAATTCTCCCACTTATCATTTTCCCTTATCCATATTAAAAGGCTGGGTTGGCACGTGGTCCACTCCCGCATATTATTGGCTCAGAAGAGTATAATCATGATAACAGTTGTGGACTAATGAATGGTAATATCTTGGTGATGTTGTTGTAAAACATTAATGCATGTTTTGTGTTTGTTTTGTTGTAAAGTTATTCCTAATTAATGTTGTTAAGTCTATTGATTCATTTTAATGCAGAGGATTTCATATTGGAAACTGCCCCTTTTGATTTCAAGTATGAAACTGGTCCAAAGTGGAAACACATGAATGCAGGTGACAGTGGCTCTCATCCTATGCTAAACACAGAGTTATTTGGGGCTGCACATGGTCCATCTGAGAACGCAAGTTGATGAATCTGTTGTTTTTCTATTTGGTGCACATTCCACCCATTTATGTTGGAAGATGCTGGTTGTTGATATACATGAACTATTCACTTAAAGAAAAAAATGTAAAATTCTTAGATTCTTCACTTATTTGGGTTGATAGCTTGTTTATGCAATGCCATATTGGAGAAACCTTTGATGAGTGGTTCAATTAGAAGCATGTTCTTCTCTAGATAATTTTTGAACTCTAAACTAATTTGACAGTTACATTTGTTAACTAACTATTTTTGGTAGCTATATGGGCGTTCTTATTTAATCATGCATTATTGACAAATCTTTTACGCATAATTATTAATATTCCTTGACACTGTTTGGCACTGTACCGTTTTTCTTTAAATAAATATCTACTATTACACTTCTCTTTTTCTCCTTGAAAGATGGAGAATGAGTCCACGTGAACACGCAATCTTTGCTTGGGACTGCTTCTCTATTTTTTATCACAGCAAGTGTTTCCATGCGTTTGATGGTTCGATGGGAGTCATGAAAATTCTTAACTACATCTCTCTAGCTGGCAAGGAAGAATAAGAATGCCGCAACTTTTTTCCCATAAGTTCTACAGAATACCTTCTTGATTTAAAGTTTGCTCTTAAATTTCAAAATCTGCTCATTATTGTCATAGAAGAGCCATAGCTTATGATAAACCTAATGTTCTATATGTCTAGAGCCATGCAAGTAAAGATACTAAGTGGTTTAAGAACATTGGTACAACCTTTCATGAATGTTCAGAGACAACTTTATGGTGGTTACCCTCTAAATTGAAAATTCTTTCCATCGTGATCACAGAAAAGCCTTTGATGCTATTGACGATCCACATGGTTGAAGCAGTTTCAGAGAAATGATTTGCGTGTTGATCTTGGTGTAAGGCCCATGGCAGGGTAGAAACTAATGCATGGGTTGCAAAACCATTTCCTTTTGATTTGTTTACGTACACTAGGTATGTGTTGTGTTCAATACTTTGCTAAGAAACACTTTAAGCTCAGGTGTTGCTCATATAGACCAACTCTAAGAAGCTAGCTTTTCCTTTTTGGTTCATAATCTCTATATTTTTATTTTAAGGTAGCCATACACACACACGCCCTCCTATGCACAGCCAATCCAATTTTTGGAAAAGTCTAAATTAATATCTAATACAATAACCAATCGAATCTGTAGATTAAATCATTATTCCAATTTTAATAATTTGAGTCTCATAATCTTCTGCAAAAATTACACTCTCTAAGCCATACGAATCCACATTAAACATGTTATTTAAAATATAAGGTCGAGTAGTCTCTTCAAACAAGATATCAAACATAACGTTCCATTTCTGGAACACACTTAAGGATTAAAATAATACCTCAATTTTATGATCTGCATTCTGATCTCTTTTGGTTTTGTAAAGGATGGTGAACCCTTGGTATCTGCTGCTCTAGATTTCAAAGCAATGCTTGAGGCAGCACTTCTCAGCCCTTATATTTTCTGTATGCAAATTTCTTGATCTTCATTTATATGTGTTAGTGTAATGAGCAATTGTCTGGCTGAGGCTCTTCACCTTACACGAAAGCTTGAATATGAAGTTCTGGCTCTTGAACGAGGACATCTTACAACTTACTCAAGTTGAGCATTTAGATTTAACTTTAAGTGCCATGCAATGTGCTATTGTTCTGAACCCAAGCACTGAAAGTTTGAAACAAGTATATGCAATTTCTGATTTCTTCTACAGAATCTCATTGCATCAAAGCATCATCATTTCTTTTAGAAGATCAGAAGTAATGAAGTATCCATTTGGGGCCAACTTTTCAGAATCAGAAGATTACAGATATGAGATAGTCGTGTTGGGATGTCGTATAAGTTAGATATATATAGGACGGTTAATAAGTAACCATCCTATTAAAGATTTTAACTTGTAGGCTATAGGACGGTTACTACATAACCGTCCTATATTTTTATGCATTAGGCGCCTTATATTTTATGTTATATAGGTCGGTTACTAAATAACCATCTTATATTTTTATCATCTCATTTTTTTTTTTTCTAGGATGGTTATTAAATAACCGTCCTATATTTTAGTAATGACTAATGACAGTTTTTAACTAACTCGTGTTAAGGAATCAAGTCATTTCATGTCATGTCGTGTCGTGTCATCCAACACGACTCAGTCACTTTATCGTGTTACACGGGTCATGTCGTGTCAATTTTTTTAGAACCAGGGCCGTTTATGAGTCATGGGTTTTGGACACGACTATTAATCTTATTGTGTTCGTGTCGACCCATAACTCTAATCATGCTGTGTTCATGTCGATACAAACACAACCCGCCAACTCGAATTGCCAGCCCTACCAACCCATCCCATTGCGTACTTGCCAATGGGGTGTGCCCATGATACTTGTGCATTTGGGGTGTGCAATAGGCCCATTGGTCTGAGGATCACCGCGACCAACCAATGCTGCATCTAAAATTTAAGCTAGATGAATAAATCAACGATTTCTTCACTGGAAGGATACTGACCGGGTGGGTGAAGGAGTGCGTGAGTCCACTTAAGAGAAAAAAGAGAGGATGTAACGTAGATAAGCTCTAGATTTGATTGAGCTAAATCACTCATTATATTATTGTGTACTAAAAATAGCACTATATGGTGGCTTCTAGCTACTAGCTTTTTCAATTAAAAAATAGCAATTGACATGATTTGAAAAAAAAAAACAACGCATTTCTCAAATCATGCAATTGTTATATGATGTCTGGTACGAGGCTAGTCTAAGGAAGGACGAACAGGATGAATTTGGATTCTGAGTGCCCTAAGTATGTAGGATCCTTATCCTCATTTTCTAATTTAAAATGATAAAATGACTTAATTTCTTACAAAATCCCCCAAAAATAAACCACATGAATGCATGGTAGAGCTGTTATTGGAGCAACAATACGAGTGACCCTCTCTACATAGATTTCCACTACTTCTTGGAGCAATGGTTGAGTTGTTGCCATATGATCTAGAAGTCACAGGTTGGAGGCATGAAAATATCTTCTTGCAAAATGTAAGGTAAGATTGTGTACTATAACCCTTTTGTAGTCTGCTCTTTCCCAAACCATCATGTGGAGGAGCTTCGTGCACCGGGCTGCCCTTTTTGTTCTTGGAGGTTGCAGGCCATCCTTGCCCATTATTTTGCGGTGCTGCATTTTTCATGTATTATAGATGACCAAATCAATGTGAACCAAAAAATTTGTGAAAAGGAAGCCTAGTCTACCAACTTTTGTTGGATCATGGGCTTGCTAGTGAAGGCTAGTGAATGATAGGTCTTGTTTAGTGTGGCCGGAGATTGGATAACAAAACCTACCAAATCAATCACTTGGAATACCTCCATTCGATGCTACATCTGTGGAGAACCCGGACTGAAAAAGAGAAGATCTTGCTGGTGAGAGGGGCCTAGTGTTTCCACGATAATTTAGCTTTGTGGGATAGAAGATGTTCAAAAGGCTAAAGGCAATGACAATGACTTGACCCTATGTAACATATGTAACATGTATATTGGGCATGAAATCTGGTTTTTGGAGGTCCGTAACTCCATTTGTAGTTGATGAAGAGTCAAGGCTGCCCTGAACATTACGTTCATGCTCAGTCCATGTCGGGTCACTCCAAAATAAATAAATAGAGGAATCGGATTCAAATTACATACAAGCATGCAATTGATATGAAGTTTTATGGAGACCACTAGTACTCAAGTGGATCAAAGCGGTTGGAATTGGTGATCTAACCATTAGATGCACCTAGTTAAGTTGTCACTACAAAAAGAGCTACTCAATTATAACTCAATGGATTGAGTTACCCATAGATAGTCATTTTCTCCCTTAATATTTGCACCCTTGGATCATAAACAAAATTATTCACCTAACTTTCAATGTACGTAGTTTTACTTGTGTTTAAATGTTCAAAACAATGAACTAGCTGAAGCTCCGAGTAGAATAAGATAACAAGACTAGAGCACGCACGCGAAAACAATTCTACTTTTTGGCAAATTTTGTTCCGCATCTCTCTATTTGCCAGCGCCATCTTGAAACTACCTAGAATCATTTTCTCCATCACCATTGCATTCTTGAGCAAACATTCACAAACTCCACTTGACACAGAGTTCCTCATTAAAAGCCAAGGATCCGAACTTCCTTAAGGTGATCTAACTTCCTATTGAAGGTGTCATTGTTCAAAGATTCTTCAAATTGATTTCTCTTCCAATTATGTCTCTAATAATAAGAGAAAAGATTGAGAAAATTAATTGTTTCAAAGGTTTTGATTCGCTAACAACTTGGAATACAAATGAGATGTAGACGTTTCAAAAGTATATGACAAAAATCAGAGGAAGTTTGATGGAACTATATTATTCCTCAACATGTATGACCACATATTGTAGATTTGGACAGATGTTGAAGAAGGAGTTTATCTTCTCCATCAAAGATTTCTCCAGCCATAAAGTAACATCCAAAGACTTGTGGCTTTTAAAGGTGAAAGGAAAACATCTCAATGCATCCTGCACATCTCGCAGAAACTGGATAACATGACAAAGTAAGATAGAGAGAGAAATTGATCGGAAGGTATAGAAGTAAATATAGTAAAGGAAGAAAGAAATTCAGTGGAAGAATCTATGCCATTAAAACAAATCTTACACTTGATCTGAATGCATGAAACCCACATGAAATGATTTGAAGATTAGAGTAGTTCCCAGTGGGCCACCTTTTAAATTCATGAAGTTTATTCCCATTAAAATGAAACAAGAAGTACCAAAAATCTGTTGGAACATCCATGAAAATGAAATGTGTAATGCTTAAATGGAGAAAACAACTATTGTACATGTGTAGAAAAAGGCAGCATACCTCCTCGGCATTCTCGTTCTTCATTTGCCATGCTTGTCCTTTGTTTCTACTTCATCTTCATGTGTGAAAAGGGGTTGGAGAAGGGCCTTGTTGTTTGGATGGTCCCCCTCTAACTCATCCCACCACTTTCTATTTCCTTTGATCCGCCCACTAATGGGTTGTGAGGAGTTCCCCATACATATTGAGAGCAACTTCGTCAGCTGAGGACATCTTTCTATACAAATTTATCGTCTTGCACTGGGTTCATATACCAATTCTCTCAATGTGCAAATGCCTTTCAACTTTGGTAAATAAAAAAGTCTCAAAGAAACTAAATTTGGCAACTTGATGGCATTGAAATCATTGTTGGTTGGAACTCAAGTTATTGAGGTTCTACAATTTTCAACTTGGATGGAACTCAAGTTTTGGAGGTTCTGCAATGTCCTCACAGAGAAAAGTCTCTTCAATTTATGACATTCACTGATCCACAGCTGTTCAAGGGCAGCAAATGTGCTAGGCAGTAGGACACCATCAAAGATGGTTCTTAAATTGGGTAACTCACGGAGTTCAAAACGTTTTAAGGTGGTGAGAGACAGGTTTTGTCCTTCCCTAGAAATATGTTCAATGCCACAGCAGTTTCTCATATAAATTTCAGCTAAACACGACACATCTACTAAGCATTTAAATTGGGACAAGGAAAAGTGGGTGATGTCATGGCATT
Source organism: Warburgia ugandensis (assembly GCA_035236585.1). Taxonomy (NCBI): domain Eukaryota; kingdom Viridiplantae; phylum Streptophyta; class Magnoliopsida; order Canellales; family Canellaceae; genus Warburgia; species Warburgia ugandensis. The sequence goes on from CP141136.1 coordinate 26,883,673, forward strand.
CTGTGAAGATCAGCAACGAAGTAGTGCTGGGAAGCAACAGAGGAGCTTCTCCATTAGTAACATCACAACAACAAATGCTACTGTTTTCGCATCATAAGTCCATTGACGGAGAAAATCAGATTCAACACCCCCATCTCCTACCTTGAAAAAGAAGTATTCAAGGACCTACCAGTTTCCATGTCTAACATATTTAAAGAAAGTAGATAAGTCGGTGAACTTGAGGGCAAATTAGTCAATTTTGTCAATCTTGCAATTTCACCGACTACATTCTCTCCCATCCAAGGGCCCAATATTCTATTAACTCTGCTAGTATGAAGCTCCGTGAGATTAACTAACCCTTCCATTCCTAATGGCAGTTCCTTGATTGAGGTTGAGTTGAGACTCAATACCCTCAACTCTTTTCTCTTTGCTAATGAAGGCACTACTTGTAATCTCTGACAAAATGATAAGATAAGTCTACGTAAGTTCTTCATTTCAGAAATCCCCTCCTGCAACAACTTGATCTTGGTGAAGGATATGTCAAAAACTTCTACATTAACTAACCCTTCCATTCTTGATGGTAGTTCCTTGATTGAGCTTGAGTTGAGTTTCAATACCCTCAACTCTTTGAACTTTGCTGATGAAGGCACTAATTGTGATCCCTTACAAGATTCTAATCTGAGTTCACGTAAGTTCTTCATTTCAAAAACCCCCTCCGGCAACACCTTGATCTTGGTGCAGGATAGGTTAAAAACTTCTAGATTAACTAACCCTTCCATTCCTGATGGCAGTTCCTTGATTGAGGTTGAGTTGAGATTCAATACCCTCAACTCTTTCAGCTTTGCTAACGAAGGCACTAATTATAATCCCTTACAAGATTGTAAGCTGAGTACATGTAAGTTCTTCATTTCAGAAACCCCCTCCGGCAACAACTTGATCTTGGTCCAAGATAGGTCAAAAACTTCTAGATTAACTAACCCTTCTATTCCTGATGGCAATTCCTTGATTGAGGATGACCAGAGATTCAATACCCTCAACTCTTTGAGCTTTGCTAATGAAGGCACTAATTGTAATCCCTCATAAGATTCTAATCTGAGTTCACATAAGTTCTTCATTTTGGAAACCCCCTTCGGTAACATCTTGATCTCGGTCCAGGATAGGTAAAAAACTTCTAGATTAGCCAACCCTTACACTCCTGATGGCAGTTCCTTGATTGAGCTTAAGTAGAGATCCAATACCCTTAACTCTTTCAGCTTTGCTAATGAAGGCACTAATTGTAATCCCATATAAGATAGTAATCTGAGTTCACGTAAGTTCTTTATTTTGGAAACCCCCTCCGGCAATAATTTGATCTTGGTCCAGTTTAGGTAAAAGACTTCTACATTAACTAACCCTTCCATTCCTGATAGCAGTTCCTTGATTGAGGAGCAAAATATCCTCTTAATTCGGCTATTAATGTTGCTCTAAAGAATGCTTAGCCTTCGAAATCGCAGAAGTTGAGATAATCTGAACTCAACCAGCCTGATCTGGCTTTTGCATTGAGAGAGAGAGAGAGAGAGAGAGAGAGAGAGAGAGAGAGAGAGAGAGAGAGAGAGAGAGAGAGAGAGAGAGAGAGAGAGAGAGGTAAATTTGTCACTTTTGTGGGCGACATGGGAAAATTCCTTGTGTGAAAAAGTTAAAGAGATCCATGAGGTTTTGATCTCCCGCCAAACGAATATCCCACCTTGTAAAAATCAATGGTCTACATTCTCTAAAAAACCCTAAACAATCCTCACCCAATGATTAAAGATCTAGAGGCATAAACAACACAAAATCTACATCGGTGGGACAATTTGGTCTTCAACTGTCAGATCAACGGATTCAATATTAAAGACGTCAATATGATCATATCATTTTTCTTCACCAAATATCGTATTAATCGGACCTTTTATCAAGTAGACAGCATCAAGGTTGCCTATTAGATTAGAACATAATTTGATTGTCCAATGAGTTTGCTCTCAAAGCTGAATGATACCTCCTTCCTCACAGCATGCAGCCAAGAGGGTACCCATTACTTACTGGCAATTGCAAATTAGGTAAACCATTCTCTGACAAATGCTAATGGTATTTATTGAGGGGTTTTTGAAAAAAAAAATAGAATTACATTTTGACAATTTTGCAAAAAAGTCCAATGTTCTATCAAATTAGAACATAATTTGATTGTCCAATGAGTTTGCTCTTAGAGCTGAATGATACCTCCTTCCTCACAACATGCAGCCAAGAGGGCACCCATTACTTACTGGCAATTGCAAATTAGGTAAAGCATTCTCTGACGAATGCTAACGGTATTTATTGAGGGGTTTTTGGAAAAAAAAAAATAGAATTACATTTTGACAATTTTGCAAAAAAGTCCAATGTTTTTTTGTTTTATAAATTTATCAATAAATATTCATGAGCTTTGCAAATTTGCCATTTTGTTAGGTTTTCATCTTCCTTCCCTATTAGTTTTTATGAAAGTTTGATATTATCCTTGAAACTATAATCAACTTCTTCTCTATTTTTGGGGGCAAAGATCTGCCATCGCCTCCAGCATCTACCACCGCCCACCTCGGCTCCTGAGTTTCCAGCAAGATTCACACCTCCCACTTCACAAGGCAAGCTGCCATTGTCCATCATTGTTGTTTCCAACGTCTGTGTTATAGTAGGCATTGGTTGTTTTCTTCTAACGTCTCTTAAGAAGATAAAAGTCGAAATTTTAAAATTTTAACAAGGAAGGAGGTTGAAAACCTTACGGAATGGCAATTTTGCAAAGCTCATGAAAATTTAATCCCAAATTTGCAAAACTAAAAAAATGTTGGACATTTTTGCAAATTTGCAAAAATCTAATAGCATCTTTCCAAAAAAACACTTCATGAAAACCTAGTCTAATGTCGTATGGTGTTCTGGCTACTGCCTGATTACGCTGCAGGCTTTTGCATCCATCGAGCCTGTCGGTCCCACTCATCGTCAGATTCTACAGATAACAACAGATCATTGGTTGTTGAAGGCCTAACAGAAACTGCTATTAACTAATCAGAAAGATGTATTGGAATGAAAACATTTTGTACAGCAGTATCATTTTATCTTGATGCAAGTAGCAACTCGGAATCATTTCCTTCCACCAGCAAATACTTCAAGAGGAGACCGAGGTGGTAGTAGTCATCTACCAGGGTCTGTTTGATTAGGAGGGAAAGTGTAGAGAATTGTTGGAAAGAGAATAATGTTACTAAAGTAATAGTGAGAGAGGATGGTGCTTCATAAGATGGTCTACATAAAGATCAACCTTCCTTCTATTCCTGTTTTACAAATTTATAGACCTGCTGCTGAATGAGCTTCCCTCAATGATGATCATGGGCAAGCTCAACCAGAAAAGACCAGGAAAAGAGTACTGCGTCAGAAGAGGGATAAGATGATTAGGAAATCCATGGCATGCTAACACGCTCAAGCAAATAAAAGATAAATGAGATATGCAGACTACAAGAATATTTAACATCCAATTTGACCCAGCACAGAATAACATTATTTGTAAAGTGAATCACAACCAGCAAGATTTAGTGAGCATCCCTCTACCACCTTTAAAAGCAAATATTGATTTTGAAAAACTAGATCAAGTGGAAGACCAGGCTGGAATGTGGTATCACAAGTGGTGCTATATGCTACAAATAAAATTCTTAACAGTTTAATGTTTCTGCGAAGGTGACAGCAAAAGTAACTAAAGAAACGTGAGGACAATGCATTACAGGGTTTGGAAAATATGTAAAATCGAAGAAATCAGATCAATCACTGAATTCAATGGGACCGACACGATCCACTTGCAGAAGCATGTACATGATAAATAATCAGTTCAGTCCATTCAGTTTGATAGTCTTCGATTAGATTCTAAATACAACCTATTGCTGCTAATCCTAACATGTTCTTAACCTTTGGATCCAAATTAAGGCAATTTACGGGCTGTTTTGCCATTGATTTGCTTCTATGTAATATATGGTATGCCCATCCAGTATGGCTTTTAGATCTATAATGGTTAACATGCCTATTGGATCAACATTCTAAATAGGAAATATACCAAAACTCTCCTCTATTGGATGACCCCGACCTCCTCTCAGTTAAGACTCGGCAGCTTTTGTTTCCAATTTGGTCTTCTAAGTCTGCCTCATCTTTGGCAGAAAGCAAGGGACCAATTGGTGTGTCTAAATCGTTTACTGAACGGAGAAAGAAAATATGTTGGTCGCCCTTATACAGCCATTAGAGACCCTTTGGGGCTGCTCTGATACGACTACTCAAAAAGGGGATTTCCTACAAATATTTAGATTAGTGTGCTCCAAACAGATATTTATAACTCCTGCAGACAAAATATGGGAATTGATTACTCCTACAAGATCTAGCAAGAAGACAAATATTTTCTTTTATTAATCTTTAAAACAATAAGAAAGGGAGCATTGACTCAATGGTAGAGTTGTCGTCATGTGACCGTGAGGTTACGGGTTCGAGGTCTAGAAACATCCTCCTGCAATACAAGGTATAACTGTGTAACTGTAGATCCTTTGTAGTCCACCCCTTACCCTAACACTGCATATGTGGGAGCTTCGTGCACAGGGTTGCCCTTTATATAATCTATGAAACAACAAGAAGACACCTTGTACATTTTCTCATAGAAATGATCTGCTGTTAAGCCGCTTCAATTCGTTTAAAGCATTCCTCCAAGCCGAAACATCATTAACACCCCTCAATTCCCTTCCTATTTTGATGATTCTTTTTGGCACGCAGCCGCACTCGACAATCACAAGCCTTGCAATGTCTTCAATTTTTCGACCAAGTATACCATCGCCAGCCTTTTGTTTTAGCAACTCCCATGCTTCATCTTCAGAAAGCACATCAACTTCAATGTCTACTTGCGTCTCCATGCACCGACACACTCTTAGGTCCCTGCTAGTGACCACCAATTTGCAGTTGTTATGCTCGCTGGGTTCGGGAATTCCTACATCTTCAAATGCAAATGCTTCCTTCATATCATCCATGATCAGCAAAAACTTCTTCCTTCGCATCAAAGCGGCGTATAGCTTCATCGCCCTACTCGATTCATCGTCATCCTCTGTAAATTCCAACTCAATTGCCTTTCCAATATCTCTCTGTAACCCCTCTATGTTAAGAGCCTTTGATGCGGTCACCCAAATGATGTTGTCGAAATGTTGGGTTCCATTGAGACTATTGTTGATGTGCTTTATGATAGTCGTCTTCCCTACTCCTTCCAGTCCATGAACCCCAAGTTTGCGTGTGTTCTGGTGCATCAAATGATCTTCAATCGCTTTCAAAGTTTTCAAAGCTGTTGCTTCTCCGACTAATGTCGTTGCAAGTAACGTTGTTTTACTGCTTGGTAATGGATCAACCACCAAACCATCGGAGAATCTCCCCATCTTTTGAAGCTTGACCACATCTTCGATCCTCTCTTCAACAAGCATTCCCAACTTAACAAGTGAGAACCATCCCCTATCGTTTCTAATCTGTTGTTGTAAATTAGAAATTTCGACTTCCATTTTCTTTACGCTTTCTAACCATACTTCTACCTCTCTCTTTCTTTTCTTCCCCTGCTGAACTTCTACTCTGTTCAGTTCAGTTTTCACATCCTGCTGTCGACTACTCAGTTCTTGCATTTTGCCTTTCAAAATCTCTGATCTTTTGGAATAATTGTACCAAGCCACCGCTTTCTTCCCCAAGTCAATGATTTCCCCAACAACAGCTTCCATAGCGGCTACCAACCACGTAAAGGAAGTCAATTCCAAAGTAAACCAAGTAAAGACGCAAAGGCAAGATGCAACATTTATTTAAGAATCAAATTAGGAACCGATCACACTTTCACCTTATCAGGTAAGAAGCAAAGGGTGTGCAAAGGCAGTGAAAAAGTTACAACATTTCTTTGAGAATTAAATCAGATACTAGAGAATAAAAAAATGACTCTGTTCCTTCCCATTTCAAAGAAGGAATTGATTTCAGTTAAACATGAGAAATGAATTATTATCCTAAGAAATCAATGTTTAAGTCTATTTAAGTGCACAACTGGCAGAATCTAATTACTGAATTAATTTCTCACATAAATAATTAGAATTCAAATGTACTAGATCAAACACCAGGCCCCAAGAAGAAAAGATGAAGGTGTCATGTTTTCAATTTTAAGTTCTATTGTCAGATACGATGTGGATTATTTTCCATTTTACTTTAGCAGCTAAATTACAAACCATCTCTTTGGTAAGATTGTTTACAATGTTTGATACCCAGTACTTGGAATGAAAAAAAATAAAAACATAAAATCAAATATTCTCAATCTTAAATTACCACAAATTGGGATCAAGTTAGATCAAAGTAATTATAGCAAAAGGAAATTAATTAGACAAAAGCCAAGTACAAGAATGACACAAGCAAAATATAGTATGGATTGAGATCAAAATAAGCAAAGAAGCATACCAGAAAATCAAAAGCATATATGGACATTAAAAGAAGTGAAGAAGCATACCTGAGAAGTAGACCTTGAGCTTAGTAGGTTGGAAAGCGTCAAAGAAGCTAGATGCAGAATAGCAGAGGGGAAGTTATGTAGTGAATTCTAGCAGTTGGGAATGGTTCATTACAATCTTTCTTCATTCTAGATGACTGGAAGTTTCAGGCCAATATCTTAGAAAGTTGAAAGAGCAAAATCTTACCCAAGTCTGCATTTGCTTGGAAATTTCTTGGCTATGGTATCCATGTCAAGGGAAGAAGAGGAAGGGTGTCGGTAGGAAAGTGGCCCATACATCTTTAAAAAAAAAAAGTCGTCCCAATGAGTCTTCTTTCCCCATCCTTAATGTAGGAAAGATCAAACCAGAAAGATGATACTACTACGAGACTCTTATTGTGGAAAAAGAATGAGAAGCTTCAAGTGGGCCCACCAAAAATATTTAACCATAAGCTAATCCCTTATCCCAGAAAAATCAACGGAAGGATCATCCAAAGTATGTAACTTTAGGATGGGGCTCATCAATGACAAAAAGGATAAGATGATCATTTCATATCATTTAAATGGTTGGCCTCATTTGCACTTATAACAAATAAAGATATGGTAAATTCTAAAGGGGTGTGGGAATATTATTTCCTGAAGAAAAAAAGGATCAAGCTGATATCAGTCTTGGTTTTTCCTAGAACAGAACATATCGTCACTCAAAACAACACTTAAATGGACTGTTTGTTACAGGGAAAGATCTATGCACATGTTTTTAGGCTTATCTAGTAGATAACTTTCCTTTAATTACAGGCATCCAATAAGAAAGTATAGGACAGGAATCCAAGGAAAAGCTTATACATGAATCAAATCAAATCAAACAGAAGATCATTACCTGAACGAGATTAGAACATTGCACAAAATACCCTCTTAATTAGCCGATTAACGTTGCTCGATAGAATGCTCAGCCTCCGAAATCACAGAAGTTGAGATAATCTGAACTCAACCAGCCTGATCTGGCTTTGCAGAGAGAGAGAGAGAGAGAGTTTGAAGTAAATTTGTCGCGGGTAGGTAGAGAGATATTATATTGATTTCAGACGACTTGACTTGGAGGCGTCAGTTGAATGATTGAGGGAGCAAAACACTTTTTGTGGCCGACATGGGAAAATTCCCCATGTGAAAAAGTTAAAGACACCCGTGAGGTTTTGATCTCCCGCCAAACGAAAAATCAATGGTCTACATTCTCTAAAAAACCCTTAACAATCCTCGTCCAATGATTAAAGACGTAGAGGCATAATCAACACAAAATCTGCATCGCATGCAGGGGCCGGGCAATAAAAAGGGCAGTCTGGTGCACAAAACTCCCGTGCATGCAGAGTCCGGGAAAGTGGCGGACCATAAAGGGTCCATAATACGCAGCTATAATGCTTTCTTCTTCAGAGAGAGCAAAACCAACCAACTCTTCATGCATATGTTCAATACTGCCACTGACAGCATTAAGCAATGATGAACTCTCCTCATCGTCTGCCAAGCCAGTAGTTTATTTAAAACTTAGAAATAAACACTATCTACTAGTCAAACAAACTCATCACTAGATAATGGCAAAGCATATATACCACACTGAATCCTTTTACCAAACTTGTGGGCAGAGAGAGCAAGAGCTCAGAGGGGAGAGAGATGATTACTTAAAACAAATAGGGAGACACTGGCAGAGGTGGATGCGTCTCTAACTATCAAGAGAAAATTACAAACAGCGAGACAATTGTAAAATCATTATATAAATGAAGATCAAGAAATTTGCATACAAAATTTATAAGGGCTGAGAAGTGCTGCCTCAAGCATTGCTTTCAAATCTAGAGCAGCAGATACCAAGGGTTCACCATCCTGTCAAAACTAGAAGAGATCAGAATGCAGATCATAAAATTGAGGTATTATTTTAATCCTTAAGTATGTTCCAGAAATGGAATGTTATGTTTGATATCTTGTTTTAAGATACTACTGGACCTTATATTTTAAATAACATGTTTAATGTGGATTTGTATGGCTTAGAGAGTGTAATTTTTTGCAGAAGATTATGAGACTCATATTATTAAAATTGGAATAATGATTTAATCTACAGATTCGATTGGTTATTGTATTAGATATTAATTTAGACATTTCCAAAGATTGGATTGGCTGTGCATCGGGGAGTGTGTGTGTGTGTGTGTGTCTACCTTAAAATAAAAAATGTAGAGATTATGAACCAAAAAGGAAAGGCTAGCTTCTTAGAGTTGGTCTATATGAGCAACACCTGAGCTTAAAGTGTTACTTAGCAAAAGTATTGAACACAACACATACCTAGTGTACATAAACAAATCAAAAGGAAATGGTTTTGCAACCCATGCATTAGTTTCTACCCTGCCATGGGCCTTACACCATGATCAACACCGCAAATCATTTCTGTGAAACTGCTTCAACCATGTGGATCATCAATAGCATCTAAGGCTTTTCTTTGATTACGATGGAAAGAATTTTCAATTTAGAGGATAACCACCATAAAGGTGTCTTGCAACATTGATGAAAGGTTGTACCAATGTTCTTAAACCACTTATTATCTTTAATTACATAGCTCTAGACACATAGAACATTAGGTTTATCATAAGCTATGGCTCTTTGGTGACAACAATGAGCAAATTTTGAAATTTAAGAGCAAACTTTAAATCAAGAAGGTATTTTGTAGAAGTTATGGGAAAAAAGTTGCGGCATTCTTGTTCTTCCTTGCCAGCTAGAGAGATGTAGTTAAGAATTTTCATGACTCCCATCTAACCATCAAATGCATGAAAACACTTGCCGTGATAAAAAACCGAGAAGCAGTCCCAAGCAAAGATTGTGTGTTCACGTGGACTCATTCTCCATCTTTCAAGGAGAAAAAGAGAAGTGTAACAGTAGATATCTATTTAAAGAAAAATGGAACAGAGCCAAACAGTGTCAAGGAATATTAATAATTATGCGCAAAAGATTTGTCAACAATGCATGATTAAATAAGAACGCCCATAAAGCTACTAAAAATAGTTAGTTAAGAAATATAACTGTCAAATTACTTTAGAGTTCAAAAATTATCTAGAGAAGAATATGCTTCTAATCGAACCACTCGTCAAAGGTTTCTCCAATAAAGCATTGCATAAACAAGTGAAGAATCTAAGAATTTTACATTTTTTCTCTTAAGTGAATAGCTCATGTACATCAACAACCAGCATCTTCCAACATAAATGGGGTGGAATGTGCACCAAATAGAAAAACAACAGATTCATCAACTTGCGTTCTCAGATGGACCATGTGCAGCCCCAAATAACTCTGCGTTTAGCATAGGATGAGAGCCACTGTCACCTGCATTCATGTGTTTCCAATTTGGACCAGTTTCAGACTTGAAATCAAAAGGGGCAGTTTCCAATATGAAATCCTCTGCATTAAAATGAATCAATAGACTTAACTACATTAATTAGGAATAACTTCACAACAAAACAAACACAGAACATGCATTCATGTTTTACAGCAACATCACCAAGACATTACCATTCATTAGTCCACAACTGTTATCATGATTATAATCTTCTGAGACAATAATATGTGGGAGTGGACCACGTGCCGACCCAACCTTTTAATACGGATAAGGGAAAATGATAAGTTGGATAATTAAAATATCAACACTATTCAAGCTCTCCATCTATCCATCTCTAAAAATGCATTTAGAATATGACAACAAAAGCATTCGCAATGGTTTAAAAAAACATTTCACAAAAATAGCTCAAGCCCCAGATGAAAAAAGTTTCAAGAGCCAGAAGATAGGTGGAGTTGGAACTTCCAAATTAAAATCTGAAAAATGGTAGAAGAGTAGACTTTCTGTGACATTGTAAAAGATATTTACGACTTGTCTTACAATAAAAGGTTTACCTCAATTGGACGTTTGCTCATGTCACAAGCATGAGATTGAGTACTGGTCAGCTTATGTATCACCAAAAAGGAAAATGAAAAATGGAGTGTTGGCAGTCTAGCAGCTTGTTAGAAAAGAAAGAGGAAAGCTGGAAGACACAAAGATTCCACTGAACATAGCTGTTCAAACAAGAATTACAGCAAAGATTATCTACATTGGTGGATGACTGATGCTTTCATGCTACTCTTATTCCCTCGAGGGACACTGCTGAACTTCAACTTGCAACCTGTACAATTAAGATCCACTCTAGTGCCACTGTGCAAGGTCAAATCATCATATTATTAGATGGCAACCAAAACAGGTTCATGACTCACTAGGTAGAGAAAATTTCCAAGATTTCATGATCTGCTGCTGAACATTGCTCTGGTTTCATCCACTCAGACTCAAAAGTACTAGGGATCTCTAAAATATTTGGTAGCAACAAATAGGTTGATCACTATCAATGAGATCCGAGATTTGCTACTTAAGAATAGTCATTCAATGACTTTTTATAGTCCGCCTCTTTTCCGGAGTCAGCATACCCAGGAGATTCATGCACCGAGCTGCCCTTTTAATAGTCATTCAATGAGCAGTGAAGGGGACTCATTTGCTAAGATAATTTGATCCACCAACAATTGTCTTTTGCAATTAATTGATCGGATTAATTTGGATTGGATTTCGCGGCTTTTTTGGCTGCAGTACCTCGACGACATGAGCACGAATGCAACCTTCAGGCAGCCTTGGCTCTTAATCAAGGACAAAATGAGCCATGGACCCAAACTCATGTTCCATCCTGCAATATTCATGTCATGTTCAAGCTAGAAATTGCAGCGAAAGAGAAGAATGCGTGTGGGCCTGTTGTAACCCACTTCGAGGGGCTCTAAATGGCATTTGCTGCATTTAGTTTACCAAGACTTGGCTTATTCAAAGTCTTCGAGCATCTCTCCTAATTTCACCCTTTTTTAAGGACAAAAGGTCGATGGTCTGCCATACCAACAATTCACTTAGTTCTCACCTCATCCACTCTTTTTCAGACGATGATATGGCCCACCTCATATTGAATTTGTCCAAAATTGGGTCATGGTGGGCCATGTATCCACCACTGAAAGTTGGGTCCACCGACCATATTCACCATCTAGCTTTTGTTCCCATCACCATCACAAGATCAAACCAACAAGATTTCATTTATCGATGAATAGAGAGGAATTACAAGAAATGGATCTATTAGATTTTCTTCGAGTGTTTTGCACCGTCCATCTTACAATGCAGAGGACTAATGGTTTAAGGATCGTCCAACAACAGTTTGACTTTGCATGTAATTTAAGTCATTAATTTGTATAATACTTGAAAACCTATGCATTATGAGAAGCCTAATCAACTTCAACATGATATTAGTATGATCTACACCCTTGATTTTCTAGGCCTCATTTTCTTATCATAGGGAGAATGAAGTCAATCTTTTAATGTATTAATGAATTATTAACTTCTTGTACTCTCTCTTTGGAAGTGTTTGATTAGACAAATCAAATTAATACCCCATAGTTGATAAATGCACCCCACTCTTGAATGTAGCCATCGGCATCTGTCCAGACAAGCATAGAGTAAGTGGATTATTTTACCATCAATCATGATTTGTTATTCACGGAGAAAGTGAAATATCGACCCCCGACTTTGATAATGACACATTTTCTTTTTATTAAACATCATCTATTTTTTAACATTACAAAATAAATAAGAGCATAGAGGAATTATATGGTGATTGGTCCCCAAAATGCACAAATTCATACTCTAGCTACATGTCGGACACACTCTTGCATTTATTGTGGTGACTCCACCTTTAGATCTTTAGATGATCCAAGCTGTTCATCTTATTGATCCCTCTTTGGAGGTGTAGTATTTAAAAAATCATTCCGAATGGATGAATCTACCAAGTGAAAAGAATAATGCATGTCCAAAATTTGGCTCTAGAAATACAATTGTTAGAATGTTAGAATGATCTAATTATAACAATTTTTTGACTGAAAGATATCCAAAGCTTGATAAATTAGATGAATGGGTCAGATCATCCAAAAATAGTTCCAAATGGACACGGTCAATGGTCGCGCCTCACATGATTTGTCCTTCTTCCTTCTGACATGTAGCCACTCGCACGTGCTTCGAAACAAAGGGGAGAGAGAGAGAGAGAGAGAGAGAGAGAGAGAGAGAGAGAGAGAGAGAGAGAGAGAGAGAGAGAGAGAATATGGCTCAGTGCCTTCTTCCTCTCTGTCTCTCATCTCTCTCTCCAATTTGGCAGGCAATTCCTCTCGCCTAGGGGTGCCAATTCGGGTTGGCAAGTCATGTTTGTGGCGACATGAACACGACATGATTAGAGTTATGGGTCGACACGAACACGACACGATTAATAGTCGTGTCAAAAATCTATGACACGTATACGACCTGGTTCATAAAAAAATGACACGACACGACATGTGTAACACGATTAATTGATTGAGTCGTGTTGGATACATGACACGAAATGACACGACATGAAGCGACTCGATTTTCCTATTACGACTTAGTAAAAAAATTGCTCCCAAGTGAATGGAGCCAAACCAACCACAAAACATAGGACGATTATTTTACAATCGTCCTATATGTTATGGGTTTTATAGGTGTCATAACCGTCATATATGTTATGTTAACCATCATATATGTTGTGTTCTATAGGACGGTTATCATCCTATATGTTACATTTTATAGGACGGTTGTACGATAATCATCCTATATGTTATGTGTTTTATTAGACGATTGTGACTGATCTTCTGATTCTGACTGAACTAAGTCTTTGATCACCTGAAGCAATGACAATGAGGTTCTGGAGCAAAAAATCAGAATTCAATGGCATGGGTCTTTCAGCTATAAACAACTAAACTTTCAACCCAACCCCCACATAATTAAATTGTGAAGACGGAATTCATTTCTCCAACTCCTATCATGCTCATGCTCATTATCATTAGTCATAGCTCTATTCACTGATCCACACGACAAGTACATAGACAAACATAGAAAAGCATTACAAACTAGTATAGTAGTATTGGTGAAATTGAACTATACCAAATTACCAATAAAATTTCTGTAATATTTTATTATTTTATTTAGAAGCAACACAGTTTTTTACACCACTCACTGACTCACATCACATCACATAATATGTAAAAGAGACTAAAATGAATCAAATAACCACAATAGTACATAAATAGGGATTAAGTAGCACATGAGGGAAATCTACTTCCATCAATGTATCAAACACAACAAATTAAAATAAGTTATGAAAATTATACAAATTAATCAAAATGAATTGATCCAGAGTCTTCAGTTGGTTGAAGTGATCCTGCACTGCTACTTATGCTTACAATGTCCTCGGCAAGCTCATCTATGGCAACTGTAATGATAGAGTCTACAATCATATAGAATAAAAACGCATTAATCATTACTAAGCTCATATAAAATATAATGTAAACATAGAATCATAAACTATTACCTTTCAATCCATATAGTTAATCTCTTATACAAATCAATGCTTGCACGGTATCTGGCTTTAAAGTATATCTATATTGGTCAAGAACTAGATCACCAACACTAAAAGTAGACTCTGATGCAACTATAAATATGGGAATGCTGAAGACATCATGAGCCATGGCAACAAGTTCAAGATACCTAAAATCAACATTTGAATCAAATATAAATGTAAATAAGATTACATAAAATAGTGTTTACATGAGATTATTAGTCAAACAACTTGTATTGATTGCCCTTCCAAAATGCAAGAATGTCTAGCTTTGACTCTTGCAATCTTGGTTCAAATAAATAAAGCTCCAATTGTGATTTTTACATAGCCAAAGTATTGTGGCGACCCAGGTTTTTATAACACATTTTATAATACATTTTGTAAAGATAGGGCCCTTAGAGTAAAAAAATTTTCGCAAACTAAAGCAGCGGAAATTCTTTTCTTTAGAATTTGTTTTGTAAAACCTAAGTCACCACCTCATACATAACATAAGTAGAATTTTGTATAAGATAAAATTCCACTGAAGGAATATTCTTTTATTAAACTTCAGGATCCATCCAGTGGTTCACAGTACACAGCCCATTGTATCCTTACAATACTTGTCCAAATATACAATCCAAATTACAAAGTTCACAATTCAATACATTTTCTAATACAATGTTTCAAGGGATATACCCTGATTACTTATTCTTCAATTGTTCTTCAAGTCTTGAGCTCCTAAGTCTCCTTCTCTATATCTGAGATATTGTAAACATTCGAACATTTACAATATCTCAGCAAGCTATGCTTAGTAGGGGATAAGAATATAAGTTATTGACAATATAATCTCAATATTCAAGTATCCCATAATTCGTTCTATGATAAACACATTCATTAATAACTATTAGTTATAAGGACATCTCATTTCCTTGTCATTTGTGTTCACCTTTATGCATACGTATTGTATAAAGACAAATCCGTTAAAAATGTAAAAATAATCAAGAATCATTTCTATACAAAGCTGATCAACTCCTTTCATTATAAAAGATTTGTATCTCAGCCAGTTACTATACAGGGAATTTCTCTTTTTGGAAAAAATATTGGTAATATACAATTACCTGACATTTCATCATGTCATCCCTTAAGGCATTTCACTATGCCAATTTCATATGCAAAATAATCAAGGATTACTATGCTTGCAGTCTGATCCGTACAGCGCGCCCAGATAACTATTCAATAATCCACTTATACCATTGTCAGTGGAAATTACAATATCCCTGTCCATATGAGAGGACCATGGCTGTCACAGTAGTGGCCTTCCCATAAATGCCCCACCCAACTTTTAGCCTTTCTTAGGCTTGGTATTCAATATCATTAAGTTTCAGAGAGTGGGTGGCCAAACCCTCTTAACTCTCCCAGCATAGCATCCCTAGGCCTATGCCTGTTTAAAATAAAATCTCAAGCCTCCAAGCTTGTATGTAAAATAATACTTATACATATCAGACTATTTGTCTGTTTATGTAGGACTGGAATATTTTCTACTTTCTTATTCACTTAGGGTTGTTCTCAATTCTCAACTTGACCATTTAATACTTATTTTCCTCATCATTTGGTTGGATCATATTTCAATTTGAGGTATTTACCTTAATATATTGGTATCATACATGTCAATACTTCAAAACATAAGATCATGTATTAATCATGTATCTTCATGTAAAGGCATTCTTAATAATCCACCTACCTCAATAAGGTATTCTTACTCCTTGAAATCTGTCATAGTCTCGATCAACATATATCTGTCAAATCATATGTATAATGTCATTTTTCTAATCAAGGGTACATACTACATGGTCTTTTGATCATCCTTATGTAGGATGATCTGAATCTTTCTTCCTTGAATATCCTATATCCATGGGTTTAATATCATTTATACAAATATTATCTATATCATACATAACAATCTAATTTATATTGATGTTTCTTTTTCCTTATTGTTTTTTATCATACAAGATCTCATCTTGTTTGATCATCCTTATCTCACTTACTATTTTTATTAAGGTTAGATAATTTGATAGCTTTTTATGTTCTTATTATTATTCAACCAGTTAGTATCTTACTTGGTTGAAGATAATTTATTTCTTCCTATCACTAGACAACTCCTTATTTCAAAATGACCAGTACTTACCAGTTAAAGTCTGCTCAAAAAGTGGTTAATACAACCCTCATGTAAGGAGGCGTTTAGACCTTTCTTACGTTAATGGGAGGTGAAGGAAAAGCACTTGGCTCTTGTATACCCCCTATAACCACAATGATCAGAGTCCACTGGAGTGGTACTAGCTCAACCTTTGACAAGGTTCTTATGAGTTATTTACCTTAAGTCCCTTCTCTAATTGATTTTAATTAATTTCCATGGATATGCACAATGTCATCCATGGATGTTCATTATTTTCCTACTTTGGGCCAAGGAAATGATAAATCATTCCTTATATTGTCCTACTAACTATAGCCCTTATTAAGTCAAAATCATTCATTCATCTTAGTTGTCCATGAATTTCTATATTTCATTAGTTTACATTTTTGGTAATTTATGCTCCTTATATCTTAACAATTACTTAACAATTGAATAAAATTTGACAATAAGTAAATCATAAACTTGAAAGCATAAATCAAATATAAGTTTAACAACTATATACTAACATTCTTCCTATGAATGTAACTTAAGCTAGTGAAATAAAACTAACATAATCTTAAGTTATGAAACACATCTTCTATCATAATGAAATCATGTTTAAATCCTAATTTACACTAACATGATCCTAAGATAATCAAATCTACTAAAAAATTACTCATTTATGGCATATCATACTAAAATTTAAAGATTACACTATCATGCTTTCTAACTTAGAACATAAATCACATTTACACTTCTATATCCAATAAAAGACAATTAAAACTTAAAACATAAATCACATTTACACTTCTATATCCAATAAAAGACAATTAAACTACTTTTATTAAGATTATTATAAACCTTTAAATATGATCTAACCATTAGATCTTAGGTGTTTTCCTTTAGATCAAGGGTTTTAATTACCTTTAGGGCTTTTAATCCATTAAGATCCAAAAATCATATCCACTTGATTTTGTCACATTTCATCCATGATCTAACTAGATTCCATCATAATATCATCCCTTTAATCCATCCCAAGGATCTGATCATACTTGATCTCATTGATCAAGTGGGTCCCTTTGTATTTTTTTATTTTTATTTTAGGGTTTTTCTACCATAAAGGGTAGATCTCTTATTTTATCCAAGATCTGTCCAAATTAACCATAGATATTACTTTATTACATTATTATATCATCACTAAAATAAATTTTCAAGATCTGATCACCTCAGATCTTGAAGATCTTAGAAATTGGACACTTATTTCCAAAATACAGAAAAATACAGAAATAAATTTTAGAAATATTATGAATTCATTAGAAACTAGACATTACAAGATTTCCATAGCTTCTTTCTGATCTCAATTTGGAGTTCATATGACTCCACAATCTTAAATTGAAGTTTTCAGCCGTTCTCAGGGTCCAGATTTGATCTAGGCCCACCAGAATTAATCTCTCTCAATTGAGGGTCCAAAACTTGTTAGATTTTCTTGAAAATTGTACCCTAGGGTTTTTGACCCTTCTGGATTGATTGGAAAGCTCAGAATTTCAATCTGAGCTCTCTATCACCATAATTTAAAGGGTCTGGTATTTACTTTATTTTTGCCATTTTTCATTCAAATTAAATTACAGAAAAATAAAAATTACACTAAAACATAATAAATATGTATGGGAAGTAGTTCCACCTACCTGATTGGAGAAAACAATCTAATTGATGCCCAATTTGAGAGAATTACAGGTTGATGATAATATAGCTCAATTATCCACCTTTTTGTGATTTTCTGTTGTTGGAACCGTTGGATCTTGAAATTTATTTGGGGATTTTGTATATACTGTATTATAGGATGCTATGGACGGTGGAATTGATGAGATTCTTCCTGGAATGGAGTGCCTAATTGAATTTAGGTCTCTTGTTCCAATTAGAAAGAGGAGAGAGAAATAAGGAAAAGAGAGTTTGGGGAGGGATGAAGGGGAATTTGGGACTGAAATTCCAGGGAAGATTTGGAAATTTTGTGGTTAAGGTTGTGAAAATTTTTGGAAATTTTTGGGACATATTTATAGCCAAATTTGAATTTTTTATCATTTCTTTTGATAAGATATTTTATTACTTTAGAATTTTTAATTACTAATGCATTCTCCATTCCCACTACAATCTCCACTACCAGTAATAATGCACTGAGAAATTATTGGTGCTTCTAGAACGTTGGCCCACTTTGTGGGCCCCACTTTTATGTGAAAAGACCTTTTTGCCCTTTTAACTCCAAAATTGGAGAATAATAGGCAATATTTGTCCGAACTCGGAATCGAGCGTACTTAGTGGCGTTGGAATCATATTTCTAAGTACTTCATGAATATTGAGGTCTTATTTCTTAGATATGGGATATGGGTAAAATTACCATTTTACCCCCAAATGGAAAAATTAAGGAATTTTCATTTTAACTCAGAATTGAACGTACTTAATGTTGTTTCGATCAGTTTTCCAAGTACATCCATAATTTCTAATTTTTTAATTTATAATATAATCTTTATAGAAAGAGAATTTTCAATAACCTAATATTTCAGCCTAGAATTTCTAAAAATTCAAACTTTATTAATTTTCCTTGATAATTTACAAAAATTCGGGGTCATTACAAGTATCACCTTCACCTTCAAATAAATCAAATTCCTAATGTAAATGCAATTATATTATTCAATGTACTATAAGACAATTCCTAGTAAATTTTAATATGCTAAGTAGTAAGCAACATATAATGAAAGATACAATTATAAATAAAATTACCTTGACATCTAAAACCTCTTGACTATATGACATGTTCTGTATATCATCAATACCTCTAGCCACTGGGGAAGATGAGGAGGAAGGAATATGATAAATCTTAACCATATATTCATTGAAGAGAGAGAATATCTTTTCCTGAACTTGAGCAAACTCTAAGTAACCACTGCTAAATAATTTTTTGTACGAGAATTCCACAAAGGAGAGCTTATATCGAGGATCCAACACACATGCAATTGCTAAAATGGTGTTGAATTCTGACCAACACTTTGAAAACTTGGCAAACATTTGGGTGGACATATGATTCATATAGTCATCATCACTTTTCATGTATTGTGTTAAACTCAAATAAATTACAAATGCTGCACAAAAGTAGAGATTTGCAGTGGGATACTTGGATCCAAAGAACATGCAAGTGGCATCATAAAAAATTGCCAAAAACTTCAAAATTTTTGTAGTCTTTTCCCATTCATTGAAAGAAGGATAGTGCTTATAATTTGAGTCACTTAATTCTAAGTGACAAAATGCACATTGGTAACAAAGAGCACTTTCAAGCATCTAATAGGTTGAATTCCATCTTGTAGGACAATCTTGTCTTAAGCCCTTTTTTGTCTCAATTGGTATGTGATTCACATACTCTAAAAAAATTTGTTTTCTACTTTGTGATGCTTTGACATACTTGATACTCTCTCTAATTTTTTGAATAACATCCTCAATTTCTTTCAAACCATCTTGCACAATCAAATTCAAAACATGACAACAACGTAGATGAAGAAACTCTCCACCACAAACAAGAGTGTTCCTGATGTTTAATTGATGCCTTAACAGCTCAACAGAAAAATCATTAGTAGAAGCATTGCCTAAATTGATTGAAAAAATCTTTTTCTCAATCCCCATTCTACCAATAATGAGTATACCTTTTCTGCTAATGATATTCCATTATGTGGAGGTAGTAGGAAACATAAATTTAATATCCTCTTTTGTAAGACTCATTGACTATTTAGAAAATGTGCTGTGAGACTTATATAACCATCAGTAATACAAGAAGTCCACAAATCAGATGGCAAACTTATCCTGCCAGGTGCCAACTCTAACATCTCTTTTATCTTTCCTTTTTCTCTTTTATACATTCTCAAAACATCTGCTTTTACTATATTTCTACTAATCAAGTGCAAATTTGCACGCAAATATTTCAGTAGAGTTCTAATTCCATCGTACTCAACAAATTGGAAAAGCAAATCATGCAGAACAACTACAGCTGCTACTAACTCACGATAAACTTTAGGATCAAACTTATTATCTGAAGCTCCACTTAGTGACATACTCCCCTGACTTTGAGATAAAAACAACTGGCCTATATCACGAGAAGAGCTCCGTTGACAAGTCTTTATATGACGTTTTAAATTACCAGTACCAAATTTGCTATCGCAAATATATATTGCAGAGCACTTCTTGCATTTACACCTTTGCCTTCCATCTTTTGATAGAGGAAGGTGTTCAAAAAAATTCCAAATTGGAGACATTAGTTTCCTATGCTTTTTACCTCTATTGGATTTTGAAACTAACTCCACGTTCTCCAAATCAGCAAGCTCATCATCGTCGTTGTTGTGGTGTAGCATATTCAAGTTATCAGAAACATCAGTGCTCTCAACTTCAACTTATGCCTATATTGCAAAATGCAAATGACAAAAAAAAATTAGTTCACACTGACAATAAACTAAACACTATACCAACAATTACTAATAAGAGAAGGGAGTGAGAGTGAGGAATGAAAAGAGTCAGAATCATAATTTCGTAAAGAAATAACAAAAAACAAACAAACACATACCTGTGGTGCTGTACCTGTAGTAGGGGTGCTGCTGTTCATTGTGTTAGAAGGGTTGAACTTGAAGAAGATATCTGGAAAGGAAAATCTAAAATAGATGTAAAATTGTAAATTATAAAAGCAGCTTGGGTTGGGTTGGGTTGGGTTGGGGAACCTTTAACCAATTCAGGCGATTCTGTATTTGTATTTGATTCGATGCTATCTATATAAGACAGCTCGACCACAGTCTTATAATATAAATAAATAAATAAAAGACCGTTAATAACACTATAACAGCCGATATTACAAGACGGTTAATGAATAATTGTCCTATTTTAATAAATAAAAAAAGGATAGTTAGGACGTAATAGTCTTATTATAGAAAAAGAAAACCAAATAGGACGGTTAATACATACCCGTCCTATATTGTCTAAATATAGGATGGTTAAACCATCCTATTTTACACATATGGATATGGTTTATTAGTACTTTACTAATCTTTGAGTGCGACTGTGATGTGCCAAACTTCCAGTGACTAGTCTGCCTGTGCCGACAAATGACCTAGCCTTGGCACCGGCTTGCCTGACAGGGACAAATGGCCTTCTTTCCTCCAATTCCAAGCTGGCAAGTGGCAACTGGAGTTAATGAACTTACACTTCAATGATTTGTCAAATATTTTGAGTCCTTGATGTTAGACCCGATGTGTGGGGCCCCCTTGTAATGGCGGGACAACAAAATGAAAACTGAAAACATAAAGGTTTAACTTTAACTAATTAATAATTATATAGGTCTATTAAGTTAATCTAGTCTAAGGCAATTGTTTTGTCTTTTTGTATGTAAGTAAGCCCAAATGGGCCAAATCCAATTATCCAATTGAATTTGAAGTCTTATGCTAAAGCGCCTTAGCTTAGCTGGTTGTTTGCTATAACTATAAGTTATAACCTAAGACCTAACTATGACCTACACACTGTCTCTAATTTTCTTATCAACCATTTTAAGATTAGCTACACATTGTCAGTTACAAACTTACAAGTTACACTTTGTAGAAAATTAGTTAACTAAGTTTTATAACTTGTACAAGTACAAGTGAGAGACTAACTGTCATATATTGTATAAAATTATAAATGCTAATGATTTTCTTATGTTAATTTCACATGTCATCACCCATTGATTTAATATATCTCTTTTTCATCAATTTCATGAATATCATGTATCCAACTCATATAACTCAATATTTGTTTCTCATTTCTAACTCCCAATTGATGATAATAGATTGGGAATAACTCATTCATCTATGATCGATCTATTGATCCATGTAGAGTAAAAATTAGTAACTCCCTTAGTAATATCATTCAACATTTGTTTTTTCTCTCATGATTATTATTCATTTTACCATCAATGCCACTTCTTTTCAGTTTTCACTATAGAGTATGGACCACAATCCATAATTAATTTTAGTTTCACCAAAGTTATCATATCAATGTCCCTCTAATTCTCTCTTGATAAGCTTTTGTGTTAATTCAACACATAACTCCTATTCTCTATTCTTATTCTCACCTTACCTAATGAGTTAATTACATAACTAATAACTATTCCCTTCCTATACTTATTATCCACCAATGAGATAATTACATAACTCTTTCTATACTAATTCTCAACGCAATTGTTTTGTCTTTTTGTATGTAAGAAAGTAAGCCCAAATCCAATTATCCAATTGAATTTGAAGTCTTAACTCTTAAGCTAAAGCCCATGCCTTGGTTGGTTGTTTGCTATAACTATAAGTTATAACTTAAGACTTAGCTACACCTACACACTGTCTCTAATTTTCATATCAACCATTTTAAGATTAGCTACACATTGTCAATTACAAACTTTTAAGTTACACTTAGTAGAAAATTAGTTAACTAAGTTTTGTAACTTGTACAAGTACAAGTGAAGTGAGAGACTAACTAAATATTATATATTGTATAAAATTATAAATGCTAATGATTTTTTTATGTTAATTTCACATATCATCACCAATTGATCTAATATATCTCTTTTTAATCAAATTCATGAATATCATGTATCCAACTCATATAACTCAATATTTGTTTCTCATTTCTAACTCCCAATTGATGATAATAGATTAGGAATAACTCATTCATCCATGATCCATTGATTCATCATTCATGTAGAGTAAAATTTAGTAACTCCCTTAGTAATATCATTCAACATTTGTGTTAATTCAACACATAACTTCTATTCTTTGTTGTCATTCTCACACCTCACCTAATGAGTTAATTACATAACTAATAACTATTCCCTTCAAATGTAATGACCCTGAATTTTTGTAACTTATTAAGGCAAATTAATAAAGTTTGAATTTTTAGAAATTCTAAGCTGGAATATTAGGTTATTAAAAATTCTCTTTTTATGGAGATTATATCATGAATTAAAACATAGAAATTATGGATGTACTTGGAAAACTGATCGAAACAACATTAAGTACGTTTAATTCTGAGTTAAAATGAAAATTCCTTAATTTTCTCCATTTGGGGGTAAAATGGTAATTTTACCCATATTCCATATCTAAGAAATAAGACCTCAATATTCATGAATTACTTAGAAATATGATTCCAACGCCACTAAGTACGCTCGATTCTGAGTTCGGACAAATATTGCCCATTATTCTCCACTTTTGGAGTTCAAAGGGCAAAAACGTCTTTTTACATAAAAGTGGGGCCCACAAAGTGGGCCAACGTTCTAGAAGCAATAATAATTGCTCAGTGCATTATTGATGGTAGTAGAGAATGTAGTGGAGATTTTATTGGAGAATGGAGAATGCACTTGTAATAAAAAATTCTAAAGTAATAAAATATCTTATCAAAATAAATGATAAAAAAATTCAAATTTGGCTATAAATATGTCCCAAAAATTTTCAAAAATTTTCACAACCTTAACCACAAAATTTCTAAATCTTCCTTGGAGTTTTAGCTCCAAATTCTCATTCATCCCTTCCCAATCTCTATTTTTCTTATTTCTCTCTCCTCTTTCTAAGTGAAACAAGAGACCTAAATTCAATTAGGCACTCCGTTCCAGGAAGAATCTGATAAATTCCACCATCCATAACCTCCTATATTACAGTATATACAAAATCCCCAAATCAATTTCAAGATCCAACGGTTCCAACAACAGAAAATCACAAAAATGGGGACAATCGGGCTATAGTATCATCAACCGGTAATTCTCTCAAATTGGGCATCAAATATATGTTTTTTCTCTAAACAGGTAGGTGGAACTACTTCCCATACATATTTATTATGGTTTAGTGTAATTTTTATTTTTCTATAATTTAATTTGAATGAAAAATGGTAAAAATAAAGTAAATACAAGAGCCTTCAATTTATGGTGATAGAGAGCTCAGATGGAAATTCTGAGCTTTCCAATCGATCCAGAAGGGTCAAAAACCCTTAGGGTACAATTTTCAAGAAAATCTAACAAGGTTTGGATCCTCAATTGAGAGAGATTAATTCTACTGGGCCCAGATCAAATCTGAACCCTAAGAACGCCTGTAAAATTCAATTTAAGATTGTGGAGTCATATGAACTCCAACCAATTTCTAAGATCTTCAAGATCTGAGGTGATCAGATCTTGGAAATTTATTTTAATGATGATATAATAATGTAATAAAGTAATATCTATGATTAATTTGGACAGATCTTGGATAAATTAGGGGATCTGCCCTTTATGCTAGAAAAACCCTAAAATAAAAATATAAAATACAAAGGGACCCACTTGATCAATGAGATCAAGTATGATCAGATCCTTGGGATGGATTAAATGGATGATATTATGATGAAATCAAGTTAGATCATGGATGAAATGTGACAAAATCAAGTGGATATGATTATGGATCTTAATGGATTAAAAGCCCTAAAGGTAATTAAAACCCTTGATCTAAAGGAAAACACCTAAGATCTAATGGTTTGATCATATTTAAAGGTTTATAATAATCTTAATATAATTAGCTTAATTGTCTTGTATTGAATAATAGAAGTGTAAATGTGATTTATGTTATAAGTTAGAAAGTATAGTAATGTAATCTTTAAATGTTAGCATGCTATGCCCTAAATGATTAGTTTGTTAGTAGATTTGATTATCTTAGGGACATGGTAGTGTAAATTAGAGATCTAAACATGATTCCATTAAGATAGAAGTACAATTTTATGTATTTCATAACTTAGGATCATGTTAGTTTATGTATAGTTTTATTTCACTAGGTTAAGTTACATTCATAGGAAGAATGTTAGTATATGGTTGTTAGATTTATATTTGATTTATGCTTTCAAGTTTATGATTTACTTATTGTTAAATTTTATTCAATTGTTAAATAGTTGTTAAAATATAATGAGCATAAATCACCAAAAATGTAAACTAATGAAATATAGAGATTCATGGACAACTAAAGATGAATGAATGATTTTGACTTAATAAGGGCTATAGTTAGTAGGACAATATAAGGAATGATTTATCATTTCCTTGGCCCAAAGTAGGAAAATAATGAACATCCATGGATGACATTGTGCATATCCATGGAAATTAATTAAAATCAATTAGAGAAGGGACTTAAGGTAAAGAGCTCATAGGAACCTTGTTAAAGGTTGAGCTAGTACCACTCTAGTGGACTCTGAACATTGTGGTTATAGGGGGTATACAAGAGCCAAGTGCTTTTCCCTCACCCCCCGTTGATGTAAGAGAGGTCTAAATGCCTCCTTATATGAGGGTTGTATTAATCACTTTTTGAGTAGACTTTAATTGGTAAGTACTAGTCATCCTGAAATAAGGAGGAGTTGTCTAGTAATAGGAAGAAATAAATTATCTTCAACCAAGTAAGACACTAACTGGTTGAATAATAATAAGAACATAAAAAGATAGCAAATTATCTAACCCTAATAAAAATAGTAAATAAGATAAGGATGATCAAACAAGATGAGATCTTGTATGATAAAAAACAATAAGGAAAAAGAAACATCAATGTAAATTAGATTGTTATGTATGATATAGATAGTATTTGTATAGATGATATTAAACCTATGGATATATGATATTCAAGGAAGAAAGATTCAGATCATCCTACATAAGGATGATCAAAAGACCATGTAGTATGTACTCTTGATTAGAAAAATGACATTATACATATGATTTGACAGATATATATTGATCAAGACTGTGGCAGATTTCAGGGAGTAAGAATACCTTATTGAGGTAGGTGGATTATTAAGAATGCCTTTACATAAAGATACATGTCTAATACATGATCTTATGTTTTGAAGTATTGACATGTATGATACCAATATATGAAGGTAAATACCTCAAATTGAAATATGATCCAACCAAATGATGAGGAAAATAAGTATTAAATGGTTAAGTTGAGAATTGAGAACAACCCTAAGTGAATAGGAAAGTAGAAAATATTCCAACCATAGATAAACAGACAGATAGTCTGATGTGTATAAGTATTATTTTACATACAAGCTTAGAGGCTTATGGTTTTGTTTTAAACAAGCATAGGCCTGGGGATGCTATGCCAGGAGAGTTAAGAGGGTTTGGCCACCCACTCTCTGAAACTTGATGATATTGAATACCAAGCCTAAGAAAGGCTAAAAGTCGGGTGGGGCATTTATGGGAAGGCCACCACTGTGACAGCCATAGTCCTCCCATATGGACATGGATATTGTAATTTCCACTGAGAATGGTATAAGTGGATTATTAAACAGTTATTCGGGCGCGCTGTATGGATCAGACTGCAAGCATAGTAGTCCTTGATTATTTTGCATTATGATGCATAAGAAATTGGCATAATGAAATGCCTTAAGGGATGGCATGATGAAATGCCAGGTAATTGTATATCACCAATATTTTTCCCAAGAAGGAAAAATCCCAGTATAGTAACTGGTTGAAATACAAATCTCCTATAATGAAAGGAGTTGATTAGTTTTGTATGGAAATGATTATTGATTATTTTTACAATTTTAACGGATTTGTTCTTATATACTATGTATGTATAAAGGTGAACAAAAATGATAAGGAAATGAGATGTTCATATAAATAATAGTGGTCTGTGAATGTGTTTATGATAGAATGAATTATGGGATAGTTGAATATTGAGATTTTACTATTAATAATTTACATTCTTATCCCCTACCAAGCATAGCTTGCTGAGATATTGTAAATGTTCAAATGTTTATAATATCTCAGATACAAAGAAGGAGACTTAGGAGCTCAAGACTTGAAGAACTAGTGAAGAATAAGTAATAAGGGTATATCCCTTGAAACATTGTATAGAGAGCATGTATTGTATTTAGAACTTTGTAATTTGAATTGTGTATTTGGACAAGTATTGTAAGGATACAATAGGTTGTGTACTGTGAACCACTAGATGGATCCTGAAAGTTTAATAAAATCATATTCCTTCAATGGAATTTTATTTTGTACACAAATTGTACTTATGTTATGTATGAAGTGGTGACTTGGGTTTTCAAAACAAGTTTTAAAATAAAAAAATTTCCGTTGCTTTGTTTTGCGAAATTTTTTTTACTGAGGGGACGCCTTTGCCTTTGAAAAATATATTATAAAATGTGTTTCAAAAACCCAGGTCGTTACATCGGACCCTTCCTATACTCATTATCCACTAATGAGATAATTACATAACTGTTTATATACTCATTCTCAACTCTTAAGCTACTAAGTTAATTACATAACTGTTTCTATTCTCATTCAGTCATTCTTACCTAATGAGTTAATTACATGACTCTTTCTTTACTTATCCTCAACAACTTTTGAATTGAGTATGAGTTACTTACATAACTTTGCTTTTTTAAGTTGATCCTTAACTGAGATCAGATGAGTTAAATACATAACACTTACTTTACTCATCCTCAACCTCAACAACTATTGAATTAAGTATGACAGTATAAGTTACTTACATAACTTTGTTTTTAAGCTGATACTCAACCGAGATGAGTTAATTACATATATGCTCTGTCTTTTTAATCTCATCCTTAAGGAAATTAAGATGAGTTAATTACATAACTCTTTCTTTAGTCTATATTTAATAACTATTTTTTTTAAGCACATCTTTGACTAAGATTAATTAATAACTCTTTTTTTACTAATCCAGTCATCCTCAACTGAGAGAATCTGAGATGAGTTAATTACATATATGCCCTGTCTTTTTAAGCTCATCCTTAAAAAAATTAAGATGAGTTAATTACATAACTCTTTCTTTACTCTATACTTAATAACTATTTTTATTTAAGCACATCCTCAACTAAGATTAATTAAATACATAACTCTTATAGCTTATATGACGGTTATGCAACAACATGTCAACAACTGTCCTATACCTTTCTAATAAATAAAATAACCATCCTATATAACTTATAGGACAATTATAAAAAAATCGTCCTATATTTCATTATATATATTATAGGATGGTTATTTAAAAAGTGTCTTATATTGTTCTATAGACTATAAGATGGTTATTTAAAAACCGTCCTATATTGTTCTATATATCGTTTTCAATTTTCACCTTGATCAGGTAAGCCCTAAACCTAATTTCAATCTTCCAAGTTCCAATGGTCCAACCTACTGAGAAGGTGAAAACGACCATTCCTCTTCGATCTTTCACAGATCTAAGCAAAAAAAGTTATGTATTTATGAATTTTATAATCTGTATACAGTTTTGTAAAAAAATGCAAAAACCAGTACCTTTTCTTCAATTTTTTTGTTTTTTGTTAACTATATTCCATAGATCTTGATGGGTTTTAGTCTGAGAAGGTGAAAATGACCATTCCTCTTCGATCTTTCATAGATCTAAGGAAAAAAAGGTATGTATTTACGAATTTTACAATCTGTATACAGTTCTATAAAAAACGTAAAAACCAGTACCTTTTCTTCAAATTTCTTGTTTTTTGTTAACTATATTCCATAGATCTTGATGGGTTTTAGTCTGATATGGTGAAATGACCATTCCTCTTCGATCTTTCACAGATCTAAGCAAAAAAAGGTATGTATTTACGAATTTTACAATCTACATACAGTTCTGTAAAAAACGTAAGAACAAGTACCTTTTCTTCAAATTTTTTTGTTTTTTGTTAACTATATTCCATAGTTCTTGATGGGTTTTAGTATGAGAAGGTAAAAACGACCATTCCTCTTCGATCTTTCACAGATCTAAGCAAAAAAAGGTATGTATTTATGAATTTTACAAATTGTATACAGTTCTGTAAAAAACGTAAAAACCAATACCTTTTCTTCAAATTTTTTGTTTTTTGTTAACTATTTTCCATAGATCTTGATGGGTTTTAGTTCTATGTGTATAAGAAACATTCAATTTGAGTTTTATACTTCTTTGCTCTAGATTTGAGTTTGTTTTTAGGTTTTTTACTGTTTTTCCTAAAAAATCAATTACGAAAATAAAAAAAAGTCGTTGTTTTTTCGTATTTCTTCATTGAAACATATTTCTATCCACATATAGAGCTTTCCCATGTTGTGTATTCATGTGTGATAATGTTTTCATCCTTTTTTTTTTGTAATTTAGTGTTATTTTTTAATTTTTCCCTAAAAAATAAGTTATGAAAATTAGGAAAAAATTGTTCTTTTTTATATTTATTAGTTAATACCTATTCTTATCCACATATATAGCTTACTCATGCTTGAATCTTCATGTATTAATGATTTTTAGCTAATTTTTAGCATTTAATCTAATTTTTAGCTAATTTTTATTTTAAAAATGTAATTGAGCCTAAGGCAGTCAGGCTCCAGGTCCAGGCGCGCTCCTGGGCGCCCCAGGCTCTAGGCGCACCCCTTTGTGCCTTGGTATGCTTCGCGCCTTTACTACATTGCGGATAGTAGCAACCCTAATCAGCCGAGGAATTGGCTGTCAATTTTGTCCGTGAACGCAGATAGAGACGACTGTAAGATCCAGCCGTCTATCTCATCCATGTTCAGTGGGTAGAGATGAATATGAACTTAAATAAATCTTTTGGAATCAAATGGTGAAAATTCAACCATCATATTGTAGCAGAATTCCATTGTTAAAGCATAAACTTGTTAATTCTGTGATTTTGAATGATCTAAGACTTATTATAACTTAGGTTACGCACATGTAGTTTAGAAACAACCTAAACCATCTTTAGTATTATTTCCGAGATTAGAATGTATTTATGTGTGAATTTTCATGTATATAATATTAGCATGCAAGTGGTATAATATAATAGTAATACTTACGTTGAAATCTTTATTTGACTTTATTATTTGTTGGGCTAAACATCTTTATGGACAACTGTTCAAAACACTGACCAAATCAAGCATAAATTGAGATTGTAAATCCTTCTCTATGAATCTATGATCAAACTGTAAAAACACTTTCCACTTTTCTTGTCTAACTATAGTCATTTTCATTTTTATTTGTGAAGCAAACATGGAGCAAGTAGAAAAGGTAGAAGAGGTACAAGTAGAACAATTACAACACACAGAAGCAGAACAATCAAGGCTATCAAGCACATGTCCATCAGTGACACCACCGGTCAGTGTTAAGAGAAAGGTCAAGGGGAGGGGGCCAACACAAATGGATCGTATAAATAAGAGAACCTTAGTTGTAATAAAAGAAACAGTACAATTCAACAGTAGAGGCCAACCGATTGGTGGTACTGCACATGCTTATGCTAGTTTCATATATTGCACTATTAGAAGACTTGTGCCAGTATCAGTGACTGATTGGAGACTTGTATCTCCACAAGTCAAAGATTCAATATGGGAAATGGTCAAAGTATGTAAATTCTTCCTACATATAACATAATATGTCCTTTATATTTATATATTTTGTTTTTGTTTGCATATGAATCACGATACACAAAGTTGCTACAATACTCACTAGTAAGTTAGTCACTTTAACATGCTTCTTCTTTTGTTTTGTAGTCTGCCTTTGACATATCTGATAAGTGCAATAAGCAAGCATTGCTAGGAGCTGGTGAAGCTTGGAGGAAATGGAAGAGTGAGCTTGCAAGGAAGTACATACTTCCAAATTCCCATGATCCTTCTATGCTTAACATGGTCCCTCAGTTGTATTCCTACTTCATTGACTAGAAAGCATGGAATCAATTTGTACAATATAGGCTATCTCCTGATTTTGAGGTAATCACAACTTGAACTAGCCAAGCTAAATTTTGATTCTTGTAATTATTATAATTGATTGTATTTTGATCACATTACTTTGATGTCCAGGCAAAGCGTATAAAAGGATAGAAGGCGAGTGCACAAAACCATATGCCGCACCACCTTTCAAGGGTTGGCTATGCACGATTAGAGGCAGATGTAGTAAGTATATCATGTGACATTCCATTTGTCTAGTCATAGTAGATTTTTATTTATTAACTCTAACTTAGTGTCTCTTATTACAGCAAAAGAAGGTCAGGACAACGGAGCCCATCGACCGTGCTATTCTATGGAAAATGGCACATTCGAAAGGGCGTAACTCCCACACCTTTGCCAATAAGACAACTGCAACAATTGCTTCAAGAATTGTAAGTGGTTTAAGACTTTAAGTTTTATACTTTTACTTTATCTGCATACTGCCTTGTTAAATACTTTTATACTTTTATATCCTTGCATAGTACATTATATAAATATTACATATATAATAGTGATTTGATCTTGTTATGATCTTTACGTGTGTAAGAAGAGTTGACCCAAGAGAGTGCAAGTGCTTACAAGGACTCCTAGTAGCATTGCAGCAAAGGGGGGCATCCTATATAGGGCAATGGGCAACAAGGATGTGCACCCTGGCAGGGTAAGGGACCAAGGTCGGGGTGTTGTTCCTTCCAAGTTCTTCCCCAAACAAAAGGCTCCTACGCTACAAGAATTCGAAGAATGGAAGAAGCAAACAGTTGTGGAGATATATAGCAAGATTAAAGATCAACTGTTGAAGGAACTCCAGGGTGGTGGAAAAACCTCATGTGAGGATGTTGGCCCTTAAGCTGAAGCTCAACCTCAAGTTCAACCACCCCAATTTGATAATAGTTGCACTCCTAGTCCTCCATCAGATGAAGAGGTGGTCGAACAAGTACTTGAATGTGATGTCCCGATCAGTGAGGTATGTATATTGACTTGTTTAGTTTTACAATGCTACTTATTTAGTAACCTTTTTAGTTTACATTACATCACTAATTATTATATCTATATGTCATTTCTCAAATATAGGTGGGTCAGTGCATGTTGCAGCTACATACATCTGGAACCATGGGGCTGTGGCAACACTATACGAGGTTCGGCCCATGACTTCCGCCACCTTGTATGGTAAGTTGATGCCTCCACACATTAAGCACATGTGCATCACTGCTGCCAGTAAACCAGGTGCTCCCCTTCCATTTCCAGTCAAAGGGGATGATGTTGAAACTGTTGGAGATGCAATTGGGTATCATGTGTGTTGGCCAAAGAAACACATAAAACTAATGATATCCAATTCGAGGGTACATATATATAAACTGTAGTCATGGCTTCATTTTCTCCTACCTTTTTTTAAGTCGTCCTAAATTGTTCATTGATTAATATTGTCTACAACATATCGAATCACCAAAAGCAGCACAAGGGGCAATTGAAGCAAACCTCGCTATCGGCAAATTCTGGCGTAGTGCCAAGTGTAGCCACATCCCAGCCTTCCCAGGTAGTACTAGTTCTATATATTTGCATAGTTGTATCATGTTACATGTGAACTTGAACAATGTAAAAACTAACAAGTTCAAAGCACTTGTTAGGTGCTCACTACTCACAAGTCAGTAGTCACAATATTATATTATAAAATATTCTAATTTTACCTCACTGTGTCTCTTCTTTTATATATGCTAGTATACCAGTACATGTTGTATATATTCATTACTAATTTCTAAAATGTTATATGATTACATCTACAGTGTAGGGATCAGGTGGAGGTTCCACTTAACACACCTTCATTCCTAAGGGTACTGTACAGACTGACCAATAAAGGCAACACAAATACAATGAACCCTATAAGGATAGAGGCAGGTGTGCTTTCAAACGATGTGGTTGAGGTTCCACTCTTCAAGGAAGACCTCTTAGCCATATGTAATGTGGATCAATTAGAGTACATGCACATCATAGTCTATATAGGGTACGTCGTGTAATTGCTCTATTAGAGTTAAGACTTACAAATCAATGTAACATTACTTAACACTTGCTTTTTTAATAACACTTAATAATTATTTGACATTAACCCAAATTCCAAATGCAGGTATTTGCATGATAGCTTGCAAAGACTAGCTGTCAAAGACATTTTCAAGTTCCTTGACCCTTCTCTTGTCTTTCAATTGGACTATTTGCCCGCGGACAAATAAAGTGAAGATATCATTCCTAGTCTCATGAGTTGTGCAAAGGGGCAAGCTTTACTGATTCCCTACAATAGCGAGTACGTTGTAATATATGTTGCTTAATTATGCCATTTTAATTTTACAATTCATACACATGAATACTATATCAGTTAAGATTAAAGAAAATTCAATTGAATTGTTATTTTTATAGGTCCCATTGGATGCTGCTAGCTTTGGATGTGCATGGTAACCATGCAATTTTTTTTATTCATGTGGAGCACACATTCAGGAGCACCTGATGGAAATTATAAACAATTAAGTCTTTATTATTCCTTTTATTATAATATAACTTCTCACCTGACAACTATAATAATATTTATAATCTAATGCTTTTCAATTATATGTGTGTAGAGCATGGTATAAATGGGTTGAGAGGGAAGGCATTCACCACCCATCAAAACTCAATTGGAAGAAGGCCAATGTATGATTTACTAATTACTGGTCTTTAGACTCTTTGATATAATTTTAAACCTGAACTTATTGAAAATTATATTTTGAAACTTTTCTGTTGTCTTTGGTGGCATTGTTCTGCAGTGCCCTAAACAAAAATCAGATTGAGAGTGTGGATATTATGTTTTTAGGTACATGAGAACCCTCATTCGCAATGGAGTTACAGACTCACAATTGAGAAATGTAACACTTAGACTTATTGACCAATGTTACACTTTTTATTTGTATATTTCCTAATTGAATCCAAGATTATATGTTTGAGCTCTGAACTAAGTTATTATATGTTTCTTGCAAGTGGATTTGGGAACCAAGAGTTACTCCCAGTTGGATCTAGATAATATTAGAATGGAATAGACATATCATATTATGGATTTTAATTTGTAATTTAGTGATGTAAATGAATGTATATTATCATTCATGTATATACATTTTACTCAAATATAATACAAAGATCAGTTCATTTCAATGGATGTGTTCTATTTTTCTTTTGATTGAAGTACACTGTTTCAATGTATGTGCTTTCTTTGTTTTAAACTTTCAAATTTCAATGATGTAATTGTGAAGTTGGTGTCTGATCAGCACATGGGTTGATTATCAATTTTCAATGATGGCTTAGATTAGCAGATGGGTTGTATCATGTACATACAGATACAATATGGGTGATACTGAAGTAGATAACTTTGGAGAGGGAGGCATATATGGAGGTTGAAAATTGAAATTACTGATACTGAAGTTGTAGATATAATTCATATGAATATGATACGAAAATAAAAACAAATTTATACAAAAATAATGACAAATAAGACGGTTCCAGAAGAACCGTCCTATATAACTAGAGTAATATATGACGGTTATTCAAGAACCGTCCTATATAAATTGAGTAATATAAGACGGTTCTTGAGGAACCATCCTATATTTTCAACCATTCCATAAGTTAGAATAGTGTCAAGGTGATGAGTAAACATGTCACGTGTCAAACAGGTCGACATGATAGGTCAAATTGATTGACTTGAACACGACATGATTTTTGGCGTATTATTTTAGGGTGACCCGAAAATGACACGAACACAATAAGACTCGACCCAAACTAGCTAAATTCGTATCATGTTATCGTATTGTATCATATTTTGCCACCTCTACTCTTGCCTATAACCTTTCACACGCGTGACAAAAGCCGGAGAGAAAGAAAGTAAAGGTTAGCGCACAAACTATCGGTTCCCTCGATCTCGCAGATCGGCAATTCTCTCTCAACTATAACCTTTCGCACGTGCGATAATAAAGGGCAAAAATAAAGGTCAAGCGAGTGTATTTCTTCGTTTTCTCTCCTCTCTTCTCGATTCCTCGTATTGTCAGATTCTTGGACGAAAGAAGGGGGAAGGAGGAAGGGAGAGAGGATACGGCTTCTCTCCTCTCTGTCTCTCTCTCTCTCTCTAGATTTCATACTCTTCCCCTAGATTTCAGATCAGCCACCATGAACGAGAAGGTGTCCGTCTCCAAAGAGCTCAATGCCAAGCTCAAAAAGGTATTCTCCCCAGTTTCCCTCGAAAAAATTCAATCTTTCTTGTTCCGGTCGATTTTATTCTCATAGAAAATGATCTGAGCGTCCAAAAAATTTAGATTTCTTGCCTAAATTGAACTTTATGATCCATTTCACTGTCCTGATTCTTCGTACAATTGTAAATTGAGGAGATCTAGTATTTGCGGCTCGTTTTTATTGCAAAATCATTGCTTTTTGCTCTTTCTGGTTCTCTTTTTTTTATATTTTATTCTATGGATTTCATTTTACCGCTTGTTTATTTGCTCGAATCTTCTTGCGATCTCTTTAGTTTTTGCTAATTTGTCGTGGATCTCTGTTTTTGCTTTATTTTTGTTGAATTTGGTTCGTTGTTGGTGGAATTCGATTCCGAGTCAGTTAATCTAGGGAGAGAATTGGCCTTAAAGCAAGAAAAAAAATGAAGTCTTGAAGAAATTTGTTTGTGCAATTCGCTTTATTTCGAATTTTGTAAATTTTCAACTATTATTGGTTGTTTAAGAGTTTTGACTTTCTAACACGTTAGGCCATTACTAT
The DNA here is from genome assembly GCA_035236585.1 of Warburgia ugandensis. Lineage (NCBI taxonomy): Eukaryota > Viridiplantae > Streptophyta > Magnoliopsida > Canellales > Canellaceae > Warburgia > Warburgia ugandensis. The sequence goes on from CP141136.1 coordinate 26,919,303, forward strand.
AGCTCATCCATACTTTTTTCTAAAAAAATTTTTTTTGTGCAAAAATTTGTTATATCATGTATTGTGCTGATTTTCTGGGGAATTGCTTTTTCCTTCTACCGATAATGAGATTTTATTGACGAACAAGAAAGCAGCTTATGAAGTTCGACTTGGTTTGTGTGGGAATTAATTCGAGCGTATAAACGAAAATGTTTGATTATAGGGTGCAAAAACTTCCTTCAAATTTTGATTTTATGTTGATTCGTTTCTCTTGTTTTTCTGCCACCTGGTATTTATAGAAGAATCTTCTGTTGTAATTGGTACTTTCGTAGATAGTTTCGTGTTTATGATCCAATGTCTTGCCATCTTTGATCGGGCAGTATAAGCAAAAGCACCATTCCCATATAGAGGTCCTAGCTATTGATGATTTTTAACTCCTGACGCAGCAGGCAAACATTTTTTTAAAGAAATTCTCTCTTTGTTGAATTGTAGAGGTTCTATGACCTTATTGTGTAGGACTGGTATCTCATTGCCTATTTTCATACTCATGTAGCTATTGATGATTTTCACTCCTGGCTGCCTCTTACAGGCAAACGTCATTTTAAAGAAATTCTCTGTTTGTTGGACTATAGTATTTATACAACCTCATTGTATAAGAGCGGTATCTCATTGCATATAAGACCCATAGACTTCAGACCGTGCATGGCCTAGCTTTACCTGCTTGTGAATACTTTAAAGTCTATTTTCGTGCACATCGAATCAACCAGGGACAGAGTATCATTTCGAGTTTGTCTATCTTGCATTATTTACTGGTCTATCTTATTGCATATAAGACCCATGTACTTCAGACTGAGCATGGAATCTCTCATGTGCTTGTGAATACTCTAATGCCTATTTTCATACTCATGTAGCTATTGATGATTTTAACTCCTGGCCACCTCTTATGGGCAAACGTCATTTTTAAGAAATTATGTTTATTGGACTATAGTATTTATATAACCTCATTGTATAAGAGCGGTATCTCATTGCATATAAGACCCATAGACTTCAGACTGTGCATGGCCTAGCCGTATCTGCTTGGGAATACTTTAAAGTCTATTTTTGTGCTCATCGAATCAACCAGCGAAGGAGTATCATCGCGGGTTTGTCTATCTTGCATTATTTACTGGTCTATCTTATAATGGGCCTTTGAGTTGACAACCTAATAAGCAAGGCGCTCAAGGGATATTGTTCTTGAGCTGATTTTCTTCTTTCTAATGTTTGACTGAAAGCCATTGGCTGGTTGACGTATCAGTTTTCCTTTTCTGTTAGAAAGGCCTTCTTATGTCTTGAGTTCATTTGCAGATACTAGAGGAACTTCTGAAATTACCAGAGAACAGGGAGTGTGCAGATTGCAAAAGCAAGTAGGTGTCTGAGATAAATGCAGATAACTTATAACTTTATGCATAATTTGCTCGTGCTACTATATCTATGTTCTCTCACTTCATGGACTTCTTTGCAATAGTCAGTATTTTGCTTTAGTGGCCAGGACTGTTTGCTTACAGGTGGAATTTCATATTATGTTTCCTCATTTTCAGAATCTTAAATAACTTCCAGCAGTGTATGAGATATGTTATGGTCGTATTGAACTGTGTAAATTCTTCTTGTGAATTAATGAGGTCCAAATTTAACCTCATCTGGCAGAAAACTCTGACCGAGCCAACCAAGTCAAATCTATTAGGAGAGTTTGTAAATTGTATTTTGCAACTTTTTCAAGTGATAGATTTTACAACTGCATTTCTGTTCTATATTTCCCAGATTGCACCAGTCCTAAATCGGAAATAAATTATGGGACACCGGTCTCTTCTTTTCAAGATTTCATTGGTTGCTTATTGCATGATTGTTTTACCTGAAAGTCAAGTCCATTAGTAGTGTGGTATTGAATTTCAAGTTTTCAATATTAACAGTAATTAGAAGAGTCCAGGTAAGCGTGTGCATGCTCTTGAACATGAGTTCATGTATTTTATGGTGAAACTTTTCTTTGTAGATAAATATTTCGTCATGTTTATAGTTGCTTAGGCAGGTTAGAGATCAAATTTCATATTCATTAAATGTTTTTACCCTATGTTTGATTAGCAAAAATAGTGACCATCCATTTCTATAATGTTTTTCAAAGGCTCAAAACAAGCAATTACCATCCTTGAAATGCATTGGTATGGAGAACAAGATGAAGGCTTACATTTACCCAAAAAGAAAAACATCATGTACGAAAAAAAGAGGGCTTGGAATTCTTCTCACACTCAAGAGTGTGTATATCTTGGGATTCTTGCAAACACAGCTTATAGAAGTTATTTGGATGAAGTCTCTTTAGGTGTAGACACTCTCAAGTGTGCTACTGAGTAGAGATTGCCTTTTCTTAATGATGGTAATTATATTCTAGAATGGGTTAGGTAGGCTAGAAATCAAATTTCATAACCATTAAACTCTTTTAGCCTATGTTCCTTTGGGTTAAAATTTAAGACCATTAATTTGTATGTCATTTTTCAAAAATCCAAAGTAATTGGCTAAGATTGTTCAAATGCAATGATTTCTTGTAAATTATTTAATTTCTATATAATATATATAATAAATAGCTCATATGTTTGAAAAAATGCTCTGGGGGTAGAATATGATTGATGCTTGAGAGCGTCTGTGCCTCGCAAGAAAGCATTTGTGTCCTAAACTTTTAGGGTAGTTTATGGAAGTAGTTACCTCCTTGCCCAACATGGTCTCTACCCATGGGTACGACTAGTAGTTTGTGAACTTTTTTTGAAGTAGCTAAGGTTTTGTTTAAGTCAAAGCTGCTTAGCCAAAGCTAAATCTAAGTTTACACTAAAATGTACATGTGGGACCATTGTGATCCTAAATGTTGGTACATCTTAAATAGGCCATGCCCCAAAGAAGGACATGCTACTAGTCTGTAGAATCGTACTATCTTTGGATGATCCATCGCTTTCATCTTATTGAGATGGGTTTGGATGTTCTACATGTTCAAAGACCATGCAGATCCAATGACTATGGCATCAGACAAATATTATGTATGATCACATGAATCGAAGTTTAGGGTGTTGTGTTGGAAATTTGCAGGTTGGTATCTGATAAATTCTGAATTTGGCAAAATATGGCGATAGAGTTTGGAATTTGGAAAACATGGAATTCCAAAATATACGATAGACTTTGGAATTTATCAAATTTTGTATTTTAGAGAATTTAGAATATAGAATTTGGGTTTAATTGGACCACTGCAATTTTTTCTTCACTTCAAATTTGTGATTTAAGGATCGAAATCTGCAAGCCAGCACTAAGCCTGCAAAGTTGCATCGCACTAAGCCTGCAAAGTTACATACATACATACATATATATATGTATGTCATTGGTGTTATTCTTATGTACTTTTTAATGTTTTTATTTCTAATTGTATGCTAATCCTATATTCATGTTATTCCTTAACAGCCTAACTCTTTGATTTATAGAGTATGCCCGGCCTTCGTTATTATATAGAAATCTTCTTTTAGTTTTGCCTAGATTATCTTAATAACATCCCGCTCAATCTCTTTTCTCTCATGAATTATCATCTCAAGTATCGAAAGTGGCCTTTTTGAAGTACTTCTTGGTTGTCAAATCTTTAATAGTGCTTCACTCTCACCACTCTCTTTACTAAAATTGCATTCCATATACTCTACCTCAATTTAGCTAATTTTAAATCTTTTAAATTCTAAAATTTAAATTGAAGACTCTACACCCCTTTTAGAAACATCGTACAAACAAGTATCTAAATTCAATTCCATAAAAATGTAGTTTGCAAGATGTTAGAGTTGTCCAATCGCTATGAGAAATGAAAAGCCATTGGTGATGCAAAAGGCTAGGCATGGTGATTATTTATTGACATTTTTCTCTCAACTTGTCAAGGAAAACATAAAGTTTTAAATAAAAAATGTCATGTGGCACTCATTGATTTATACCTCTTTACTCATAGTTAAAACGATTCTAGCAAAGCAATTGTCTTAACAAATTAAAGACAATTTATTGCCAATAATATGTTAAGTTCTCAAATATAATCTGTAAATTTAGTTAGAAATTCAAGCTTTTTTACTTTTTTCTTAGGTAAAAAAGATTTGATGAAATCCAAACTAATTTTTTTTCACATTCTGCTCATGACTTATTTTCTATGATTTTCTCCAAGCACTTGGCAAATATTTTTTAAATATTTAACTCTGTTTCTTTTTTGGTATGAGTGAAGAATTACAAAGCAAATCATTCACTCCCCCACTCACTCAAACTCCCATAAATCTAAAACTCAAATAAAGGAGAAAGTGGTAGCTCAAACCTACAACCAAGCATATTCCAGGGAGATGTCGAGCAATTGAAGACCAACGGTACCAAACATTGTTGGCTCCAAATACTTAACTTACTAATCTATTTTCGAACCACAATTTTATAATTTTGCTATCAATAATTGATTTATAAAATTTAGGACCATTAACAAATCATACTATTTACAGGGTTCCTATACAATGGAGGCGCCCAATATTCTTCAAAAAATAGAAATTGTATATCCCATCCCTCAAATTTTTGAGTGGTCCATTCTATTCATCACTTTCACCCTCTCTTGAGACGAGAGATACCAAAAATCTCACCCAATGGATAATCCTAAAGTGTACCTCTCCCCTTATAGTATGGCTGCTGCTAACAAAATAGAAATCTTGGTGATTAGCATTCACACTTTAAGGTGGGGCTCACCCTAGAGGTATGGTTGATTGAGATTTTTGGTATATCCCATCTAAGGAGAGGAGGAATCAGATGAGCAAAAGGGATCCCACAATTGGAGGTATGGGACCCATATTTCCCACTTATATTTTCTGAGGAATACCCCCACATTAGAACCTTAATTTAAGCTTTCCTCCCAAATCCAACCTTAGGAACTAGCAAAGCATCCAAGAAACTGTGTCCCTTGAGTTTCTCCATGACAACTAGATTGATGACTTCCTTTGGCTTTTGCACCACCACCATATCTAACTTCTTAGTACAAGACTCTACTTCCTCCATACACTCAAGTAACACCTTGTAATGAAGATTGATGTTGTTCTTCTTCTTGCATTTTGTCCATCTTCTCTTGCATTTCCTGCAACTGTTTTGTGAGGTTTTCTAAATCGTTGCTTCTTTTAGGAGATGGCTGTCGTGGCTATGGCACAGGGGTAGTGGACGGAGGAGGATTTGCCTCTTCCTTTAGATATCTTGCTAATATATAAATCCACCTGTGGATATTAATTGAAAATAACGACTAATATCAGATAGAATCAAGTTATAAATGTCAGATTTGGGAATAAGTGGGCAAGGAAAGAGAAAAAAAAAACATTGGAAAAAATTTGAGAAAAAAGTCAGAAAAAGAATTAAAAAATATATTAATTTAATTTGCCCCTAATCAGGATAAAGTTTGGATGATTATGATGATGGATTTGCATTTTTTTGCTTGATCATGGACAGAATACCTGAAAATTTAATTTCAGAAATTTATATTTTATTTGGTAAATCTGTCTCAAATTAGAAATATGTAAGAGGTTCTGAATTATCAGAGAACAGATTGGGAGATTAAAAATTCAGGACTTCTTCAAAAATATTTCAATATTTGGAGTTCTCTTGTAACTGTGGTCAAGATTAGCCGATCATTAAATTCCGTCAAATGATCCTAACCAACTACAGATTACAGATTATAGATTAAATATAGATCGACAATCTACATCTTTTGCCTTCATTATATTTGTAAATGTTAATTTCACGTCTTTCTCCTGTTATTCCAATTTTAACTACGAAAGTTCTGTGCAGAAAAATAGAAGGCTGAAAGAGCTGAGAAAAAGGTAATGATATCCGCCCCTTGTTTTTTCTCCTGAAACCCTTACTAAATTCACTATATGCTACTAATAGCATAACTCTAGGTAGGGCTATATTTTTGAAGATCCCAACCTTTCATAATGTTGCCCTTCACTTGGATGGACAATGATCCAAATTCTTATAGATTTAGGTGATCCTAGCAACTCCTACTTTGGGCTATAAGGTAGACGTTGGATCCTTTTACCGTCTGTTTAAGAACCCACCAAAATGGTAGCTGGAATCATCGAATGGATGAGATTTTTGGATCGTGGTTTATCTAATTCAAAGGCAATACTGTAAACGGTCCAAAATTTTGCCAAGGTCTAGGTTCATCGGAAGTTATTGACTATCTGTAACATTTAGTGAGGAGCTTATGTGAAAAAAGAAGGGATACATATATTACTGCCAAAGAAAAATGATAATCCAAATGAAATTTTTTTTGGGTGCGTCCCATTGAAAACACTGCTTAGAAGATGAACGGTTAGATCACTGGCCATTGGGCCCCACAAGTACCTTTGCCTTCCTGCCTAAGCAATGTATTATGCTTTCCCTAGTCAGCACTGTACACCTTTACAGATATAGGGTGGATGCGCCAATTTTCACGTGCACAATCTGGGCAGGGTAGAGTACAAGTAGGCGCACTCTTTCCAATGATCTTGACCGTCTATCTCATAGACTATCCTATGGATGATCCGACCAACGAATTTCGTTCCACCTAATAACTTCAGACCTTTGATTTATAGACTTCATTGTGGGCAAATCCAAAATCTTTGTAGATCGAATCAATCACAAATTCCCAACTATCGGGCCTACTATAGGCTAGCTTTCTATCTAGGGTGTCTCGTTCTCGGAGTGGTTGTGTTTTAGGTTTCACTCTCTCCTTTCGTCATAAGGCGTGGTTCTGTCATTGCCATTCTAGGCCCCCATTAGGAGAAGCCCTGGTCCGCCTCTTCCTAGATAGGTGGGAGCTTCATGGATCTGGGTTTGCCCTTTAATCATCTACAACCCGGTGAGATGAACTGTTTGGATCATTTCAATAGCATGTTTTCAAGTGAAAATATGCACATCAACCATGCAAAATGCTCATTAAAAACTAAACTGCGACGCCTCGGAGCAGCTGCCAGAGAATAGCATCCATGGCAAGTTTTCCAAATTTGATTGCATACCGTCTGATCATTTTCCTTAGTTGATGATCTGGTAAGAACTTCTTTAGCTCATCCGGACCGTAAACTTCGACGGCATAATATATTTTAGTGATGGCGGCACGTCGGAGACGGTAGCCTATTTTGGCAATGAAGGTTAAGATACCACCTACACCCATCTCTCCAAAACAGGAAAAGAAGGTGATGGTTGTAATTGGATTTCAGCATTCTTATGCATGGGAAAGAAATGGATGAGGGCATTTCGGTCAACATAAAAATGAGCAAAGTTTATACAAGGGCATATCAGTCTCATTGATACTATTATGCCATGGACACACTCTTGGAGGATCCAACCCATTCAATCGATTGTTCCAACTTCTGGATGTTTAGTAGTTCAAAAAGGATGTAGATTGGATGAATTGAGCATCTGAAAACCTGTACTTTTGTATAATCGATAGTCTAAACGATGAAAACCAGTCTTAAGAATGCTAGAATTGTTCAATGATCGTGAATTTTTTGTTTACAAGATATCCAAAGCCAAAACAATCAGATGAACAAGTTGAATCATCTGAAGGTAGGGCCCCTCCATCCAAGATGAGCACCTCATACTGTTTGTCTGCTTAGCATTCAGAGATTGCTGTAAGATGCAGGTCAACGTCCATTTTCCACAAATAATTATCATAATATCAGTCCCTATTACGGTATCAAAGTGCAAATAATTATAGTAATATCAGTCCTATTACAGTAGAAAATGTTAATCTTAATCTATGTACAAAAGATAGACAATTACAGCAAAGACAAGGTTTTGGCTTCCTGGATCTTCAGTGTGATGGGAGAACTGCATTGTCATCCTGCAAAGAAATTCGGCAGCAAAATTAGATGACAATATACGACAAAAACACCAGGCATATGTCAAGGTCGAACCGTCAAAAAGGGGAAATTCTGAGTAAAAGATTGGAGATAGAACTTACAAGTTCGTGATTAGTTGGACCATAACATTTGGATAGAATTTTGGTGAACTTCATTCTCTTGTATCTGTTAAGCTTTCAAGTTTGTTAGTACTCAATTGAGCACAAGAGGGCGAAGATTAGGAGCAAAGCTGACTATTTATAGAGACCATACAGAAAAATCTTACGACAATTAACAAACTACTTCAAGTGGAGAAGGAAGAACATACCAGTGATTATAAGGAGAATTTGTTCTTCACAAAGAAAGGCCAGCAAATAGCAGCTCCGGCTCCTCATTCTGCGACTGAGTGTGCTGTAAAATAAAACCAAAAGATAAAGATGAAGACTGCAAATATACAGTTCTAGAAATCCACAGAACATGTTCATATGCTTGTGACAGATAACTTTTGAAAGGAAAGAGATATCTAAGAGAAATATATGAATGTGTAAGTAGTTATGCCAAAGGTACATGGTACGTGCTGCAATAAATAACAAGAAAATGGAACTCTGATCTGTGATACAAAATGAAATAATGCTATCTCAAGAAAATTCCTACCATAAGCACACAACTAATTTTCCATGTCTTTCACATTACTAAATGTTCAAGAGCAGCCGCTATCGGTTTTAAGACATTATAGAAGTCATAAATCATTCATCCAGAAGAAGTGGAGCTTTGCTACAAAGGTAGAGCTGTCGTCGTGTGGCCTGGAGATCAGGGGTTCGAGCGTGGAAACAGCCTCTTGCAAAAATGCAAGGTAAGGCTGTGTGCTATAGACCCTTGTGGTCCGTCCCTTCACCGGATCCTGCATATGCAGGAGCTTTGTGCACCGGACTGCCCTTTTCTAAATCATTCATCCAGTGGTTGCATGACAAGTAAGATGTCATTGAAGAGCTTTTTTAATGAATGCTATCTCAAGAAAATTCCTACCATAAGCACACAACTAATTTTCCATGTCTTTCACATTACTAGATGTTCAAGAGCAGCCGCTACCGGTTTTAAGACATTATAGAAGTCATAAATCATTCATCCAGAAGAAGTGGAGCTTTGCTACAAAGGTATAGTTGTCGTCGTGTGACCTGGAGATCAGGGGTTCGAGCGTGGAAACAGCCTCTTGCAAAAATGCAAGGTAAGGGTGTGTGCTATAGACCCTTGTGGTCCGTCTCTTCACCGGATCCTGCATATGCAGGAGCTTTGTGCCCCAGACTGCCCTTTTCTAAATCATTCATCCAGTGGTTGCATGACAAGTAAGATGTCATTGAAGAGCTTTTTTAATGAATACTGGTTTCTTCTACACTTCAAATGATAAACCTTTCTATCTAAAGGACAAGGCATATTTATGTGGCGAAAACAAAAAACAATGAGCTGCAGTCTTCTCGATGGATCTTAGATGAAGATTAGGATGCGTGGAAACAAATTAAGAGAATGAAAAATGAGAAAATATTGAAGAAATCAATAAGGACGTCAACACTAGAACCTTGCCATCTCTGAGTCGAAGTTACAATCTGCCAGTAGAAACAACTTGTCTGACATAGTTAATAACATTTTAGGGGCAGTATGAACTTCGGAAGAATTTCTAGCAAAACTTTTCCTAGAAATGAGTTTTAATGGTTGGCTAACTCATTCTCAATGGCAAAAGCTTCCCAAGAAAGTTTCTTGTTTTCTAGAAAGATGTCAACTATATTTGAAGCTAAACACGTCAGCCAACGTTCCAAAGCACAGCAAGAAGGAAATAGATGAAGCATCATTCAAATAGAAAGAAACAGAGAATTTTTAGCATGTCTCGAAAAAGCAGATTATATAAGGGGCGAGTGACAAGAGTCAGCTCAACATGGCTTCTGAGTATACAGAATTTAGCCAATTCACAGAGTCCTAAACAATGCAAGATGATTGGATAGAAACTCAGTACGCAAGTCAACTTGAGGGTATTGAGCATTGACCCATGGAGCCCCTAGATGATAGTTTCAACAAATAAAATACCCTGAATAGTGAAATTCACATCAACTGTGTGCTTCCCTTGGCTAACTCTTGCTCCACTAAGTAAAAAGTTTAATACTATCAGAGAACACCAAGTATACGAAGAAAATTCTGGAGGGAACAAATGCACAGACATCAACACTTGTGTGTATTCCAGAGACTGATACTTTACTTTCTACAAACGACTTTCTATAAATGACCAGAGGAACAGCTAAGATGCAGGTGATTTTCTATTTATGGCAAATATTTTTAATATAACATGTTTGTTTCGTGTAAAAGGCATAACAGAAACTCAGGTGGGTGTATTTAAGTACATGTTTGCATCTAATTGGGATGCGAAATGAACTCCCAATTACAGTGTCTTCTTAAACAAGTCTGACTCTCTCCCAAGATTTATGAATAGTAGTTGAGAAATCAGTGCAGTAATCACAAAACTTGCATCGAACTCAGAAAAAGTGGGAAGTTCGGATTATTCGGGGAGTCTCAATCTTTAAAGTAGCAAGCAAAAGGTTCATGGCATTTCAATGATCAGTGGAACCACTTCCAGAATTTGTAACTCTGCGGCCAAAGTCATCTGCACTACGTAGTATCCATGAAAATAATTAAATACGTCTCATGGTATGCATCAACTAAAATGACACAAAGCTACAGGTCAAGTTGCAATCATTCAAGGAATGATACTCCACATGCCCCCTTAATGCTTTTAACTTAAAGACTCTGATACCATAAGTATGGAAGGATAGCAGATGTGCTAGTGTGATACAACATTTAATCTTATGATTGTGGATTTGTATCTCATGGTTTTAAGACTTTGATCTCTTCTGCTGAGTAAATTTTCATATAAGCAGCATTTCCAATCTCTTGCTGCTAGCAAGTACATTATTTTAGTACTGATTCTTGTCCACATAAAGTCAGGGCTTCTGCATTTGCAATTGCTCTAAGAATCTGACACAAACGCCGAGCATACTGTACATTCCTTTCAGCAGATTTGTAGTTAGTGTAGTATTTCTCCTTTCACCATGGATTATGACTGCAGTGACTACGTAATGGAGACTCTCTTGTTACATTTTTTAAATCAAACCCATAGAACACCCACATTGCGACATCATGTTTTTCATATTTGTATTTTTGAAGTTTATATTATTTTAAAATATATAGCGGTAATGAGAGAATTTATCCTAAAGTTTCTCAAAGTCTCGCTCTACATCATATGCATATGCTTGATGGAAGCACATATACAAAGAAAATAAAAAGCCTTTGGGAAACCCAGTCTTGGAAGGAAACTAGAGTTTAGGGTTCCATCACTCCATCTAAAAGGATTTGTTGAAAGGCTATAAGCTTTTTCTGTTCAAGATTGGAGTTTTACATTCAACACCAAATATGCAACCATGACCTAAGATAAGTGATTTGTTTCATACTTTAGAGTTTAATTGAAATAAACAAGTTTTACACCTCTATGACAAATTATTCAGGCAGGGAAAACTTTACATAGTTTAACCATATAAGATTTGGAGTGCATATTTTGATCTTATATAAAAGCACAGCACCAGCCTTAGTTGCTTCAAGCTATAGCCATCTATTAAGAACTTACGATGGAACAAGAACCAGACTATTCCTTCTAATGAAAGGGACCCTACGATCCTTAAAATCCTCCATCCAATTAACTCATCAAAATACAAGACAATAATTCTAACGGAATGAAGTATGTTTTGTATTTTGTATAGTTCCCTGCAGTTAAAGCATAAGATACAGGTTGGTGCCTTGCAAGATTGCCCACATAAGAAGTCAAAGTTCTCATTTTTCCTTTTCCCAATTCAATGGACTAAAGAATCAGAAAAGACCAGGATTTTTATTCATTTATTCCAGAAGAACAATATGCAATTCAAAGTGGAGAAATAAATGAATGCTGGGTGGAGAAAGGATAAAATTACTAGGCAGATTTATACCATCCTAACATGCTCAAGTAAAAAAATATAAAAGTGCATACTCAATCTCTAAACAAAGTAAATCATCATCATCATCATCATCATCATCATCATCATCAAGACCTTATCCCAATTAGGGGTCGGCCACATGAATCTTATTCCTCCATTCCACTCTATTAAATACCATGGCTTCATTTAGTCCCAAAGTTTTTAAATCTTTCCTCACCACTTCTATCCATGTTCTTTTGGGCCTTCCCCTTGCCCTTTTAGAACCTTCAACTTGTATTGCCTCACTCCTTCTAACTGGTGCCGTTGTTGGCCTCCTTTGGACATGTCCAAACCATCTAAGTCTAATCTCCCTCATCTTGTTACCTATTGGTGCTATCCCTAAATTTCTTCTAATATTTTCATTTCTAATTCTATCCTTTCTTGTCTTACCACTCATGCTCTATGGATCAGAGTGTTGGGCAGTTAAGGAACATCATACTCATAAACCTTAAACAGTTGGTGCAATCAAAATGTCTAGTAATCTACACTTTGTGTAGAGAACCACAATTTGGGAAAGCCATTGTGATGTTATCTCTTTACCACATTCAAGATCTGAAATTCATTTTTAGAAAAACAGAGACTAGGAGTGTTGGAAGTAAGTTCTACATGTGTATAGAATAGGCTAAGAGACAACCTTGCGAGGCTTCCGATTTATTGACTAAACCAAAGGATGACCTACAAATTAACAAAAGGAAGAAGGCAACAAGAGAAAACTAGATTAAACACAAACATAAAAATATAATGCAAGTAATTGGAATGCATGAAACCCACATGACATTCTTTGAAGATTTGAAATGGTTCTGAGTAGTCCACCTTTTAAATTCATGAAGTTTCTTCACATTTCACTGAAACAAGAATGCCCAAAAATATGTTGGAACATCTAGGAAAATGAAAGATGCAATGCTTAAATGGAGAAAACAACTAATGCACTTGTGTAGAAAAAGGCAGCGTACCTCCTTGGCATTCTGGTTCTTCAATTTTCATGCTTGTCCTATGTTTGTATTCCATCTTCATCTGTGAAAAGGGGCTGGAGGAGGGCCTTGTTGTTTGGATCGTCCCACTCTAACTCATCCCACTACTTTCTACTTCCTTTGATCTGCCCACTAATGGACTGTGAGTTCTCCGTAGAGACTGAGAGCAATTTCTTCAACTGAGGACATCCTATTATGAGAATGCATCCTCCTCCGCTGGCTTCATATACCAATTCTCTCGTAGTGCAAATTCTTTTCAAATTTGGTAAATAATGAAGTTCAAATTCAACTAAATTCGGCAACTTGATGGCATTGAAATCATTATTTGTTGCTTCACCAATTTCTTCTTCTTCTTCTGAAACTATCTCCTCTATCATACTACACTTTGAGACTTGGATGGACTTCAAGTTTTGGAGGTACTAGAATGTCCTCACAGAGAAAAGTCTCTTCAATTTATGACATTCACTGATCCACAGTTGCTCAAGGGCAGCAAATGTGCCAGGCAGTAGGACACCATCAAAGATGGTTCTTAAATTGGGTAACTCACGAAGTTCAAAATGTTTTAAGGTGGTGAGAGACATGTTTTGTCCTTCCCTAGAAATATGTTCAATGCCACGGCAGTTTCCCATACAAATTGCAAATAAACACGACACATTTACTAAACATTTAAATTGGGAGAAGGAAAAGTGGATGATTTCATGGCATTCTGTGAAGATCAGCAACGAAGTAGTGCTGGGAATCAACAGAGGAGCTTCTCCACTAGTAACATCACAACCTGCAAATGCTACTGTTTTCACATCATAAGACCATCGACTGCGAAAATTAGATTCAACACCCCCATCTCCTACCTTGAAAAAGAAGTATTCAAGGACCTACCAATTTCCATGTCTCACATATTTAAAGAAAGTAGGTAAGTTGGTGAACGAGAGGGACAAATTAGTCAATTTTGTCAATCTTGCAATTTCATCGACTACATTCTCTCCCACCCAAGGGCCCAATATTCTATTAACTCCGCTAGTATGAAGCTCCGTGAGATTAACTAACCCTTCCATTCCTGATGGTAGTTCCTTGATTGAGGTTGAGTTGAGACTCAATACCCTCAACTGTTTCAGCTTTGCTAATGAAGGCACTACTTGTAATCTCTGACAAAATGATAAGATGAGTCTACGTAAGTTCTTCATTTTAGAAACCCCCTCCGGCAACAACTTGCTCTTGGTGAAGGATAGGTCAAAAACTTCTAGATTAACTAACCCTTCCATTCCTGATGGCGGTTCCTTGATTCAGCATGAGTTGAGTTTCAATACCCTCAACTCTTTGAACTTTGCTAATAAAGGCACTAATTGTGATCCCTTACAAGATTTTAATTTGAGTTCATGTAAGTTCTTCATTTCGGAAACCACCTCTGGCAACAACTTGATATTGGTGCAGGATAGGTTAGATTAACTAACCCTTCCATTCTTGATGGTAGTTCCTTGATTGAGCTTGAGATGAGATTCAATACCCTCAATTCTTTGAGCTTTGCTAATGAAGGCACTACTTGTAATCTCTGACAATATAATAAGATGAGTTTACGTAAGTTCTTCATTTCAGAAACCCCCTCTGGCAACAACTTGATATTGGTGAAGGATAGGTTAAAAACTTCTAGATTAGCCAAGCCTTTCATCTCATGAGGCATTTCTTCAATGCTAGATTGGGGGAGGTCCAACACCCTCAGTTTCCTTAACTTTGCCACCAATGAAACTGTCTATAGTTGCTCACAATACTGTAATAGTAGTACATGCAGGTTCTTTAAGTAAGAAATCAATATTGGCAGGACCTGGATTGCAGTGGATGATAGATCAAGAACGCGGAGGCCCTTCATTCGCTCAAAGAAAGACTGCACAATGTAGTGCAATTGAGGATTTTCTCCTAAAAATAAGGTAGACAATCTTAGGCAATTGGGTGTATCCAAAAGCAATTCAAAATTATTTCTCATTAGAGATGCCCTTTCTACGTCAACCCATTCCTCCTCCTTGGGTAGTACTTCTAACTTGAATCCGGCATTCACAATCAAATGAGGGTTTTCTCTCGTTGCATCAATGGCCATGTCTCTAATTAAATCATGCATTTGGACATGTTGTTCTCTGTATCCAGACACTAACATGCAAGCACGTATCAGTTGATTCAATATGTGAGTTCCCTCGTCCATATCGTCTTTTCTATTGCTTGAATTATCTATTAGCCCCTTTGAAATCCAGTTATTTATTATGTCCGTGGTATGGATATGATAATCTTCTGGGTACAATGAGCAGTACAAGAAACAAGCACGAACCTGGTCATTAGATAACCGATTGTAACTGAATTTAAGGCGCCAAAAGACATCGTCTTGCATTCCTTTGATTTTTGATTTAGAAGACTTCAATTCCTGCAGTGCCTTTCTCCATTCTCTAACATCCATTTCCTTCTGTAAAGCTTGTCCAACCATGACAAGGGCGAGGGGTAAATCTCCACATTCTTTAGCCACATGCTCTGCATAATCTTCTATCTCCAAAGGAAGCCCATCTATATCAAGTTTGCTTTTGAACAATGCCCAAGCTTCTTTGCGAGGAAGAACATCTATCTTGATTTATGTCTGTGTTTCTAATGCCCGAGAAACTTGCAACATCCTTGTGGTAATTATGACCTTGCTACCGTTATCTTGATTGGGCTCCGGAATGCCCACTTCTTCAAATGTAAGTGCCTCCCAGACATCATCCAAGATCAGTACAAATTTCTTCCTCCATACAAGAGCTTCAAAAAGTCTCACCGATCTACTAAATTTGTTTTCATTTTTGGAAAAATGCAATTGAATTGCTTCTGCTATATCACTTTGCAACCTCTTCAAGCTCACATTTTTTGAGACGGTTACCCAGATGATGGAATCAAAACTCCTTGCACGTTTGAGACGATTGATAATGTGCTTTGTGATGGTAGTCTTTCCGACTCCTGCCATACCGTAGATGCCAATTTTTGCAATCTTCGTATCATGTAAACAATCCCAAATTTGTTTTTCCAACTCATGATTTCTCTGACCAGCTAATGGAGGAACGGGCATAATATTTCCACCGCCAACCAATGGACCGGTTACCATGGAATCAGGAAATTTGCCCTTCTCATGAAGCTCTTTAACCTGGGTTATCTGCTCTGCAACTAACTTCCCCAGTTTATAACGAGACCACAATCCTCTTTCATCTCTGCATCTCTCTGATACGGTATTGACTTCCTTCTTAATCTTTTTCACATTTATTAACCATTCTTTGACCTCTCTCTTTCTCTTCTTTCCTCAATTCCTCTTCTATATCCCTCTGTCGAGCCTCCAAGACTCTTGTTTTGCTTCGCAGTGTTCCAACATTGTGTTCTAGGTGTCTGATATACTTCAACGGTTCCCATGCAGTCTTGACTGCTTCCCAGAAATCCACCATGGCTGCTACAAAAGCACACTGCACGTCAATGTCAAAGCATTATCGTATCAAATATTGGAAAAATAGTTTAAAACTGGTGGTTTGACTCGACGGGAAACAGAGTCAAATTGCCAGTGACCCGCTCAATAAGGCTAGGTATAGAACGCTCGTAACCGACTCTCCAAACATCAATCTTATGAAAATAAGTTAGATTTCCAAATATAATAACATTTTGAATAATTTTTATTTAAAATTTCAGCTTGAGATTTTCTAAGTGGCCCTATGAGTTGACTCAGTTTTGAATCTGAGTTGAGTTTTCGTAGTTCTGAGCTATGTTCGTAAGATCAGTCAAATAGACTGATGAAAAATAATTAAGAAAAACACGTAGACTAATGAAAATTAAATAAGAAAAACAAGCAAAATGTAACCATCTTATTTGTCGGTTGTCAAACTCTATGCGATAGCACATTTTATTCTAATATGATCTAGACCCTTCGTCCAACATTCCCACCATAGTAATGTCATCGAATTCTTGGTGGAATCACCAGATCAACACCCTAAAAGCATGACTATACATCAGGACAAACCGATCACCGGGTTTCTAACAGTATATCTTGGATCTGTTTAGCGAGTTACTAGGAAAATTGTACAAAAATCACTACCAACATTGTCTCTCATATAGATGAACGGTACCCAAAATCCAATACTCTGGATGAACCAACGTTGTTTTCTTTGAGCTGTTTTGAGTTCTAAAAGAGTTATAAAGTTGAAAATCAACGGGAGAGAGAGAGAGAGAGAGTCCAAAGTAAATTTATCATGGCCAGGCAAAAAAAGAGAGATTCTATTGATTTCAGACGCTTTGACTTGACTTGGTGGCATCTTGATTAGACTTGGTGGAAAAATCTAATTGCGAAAAAGTTAAAGATCATCACCAATAAGAGACCCATGAGGTTTTGATCCCACGCCTTTGATCCCATGCCAAAAGAATATCCCATCTAAAAAATATAACTTCAACCCAAAAAATCAACGATCTACATTCTTTTGAAAAACCCTAAACTATCCTCATCTATTGATGAAAGGTCTAGAGGCATCTAATCAAGAAAAAATTAGCATTGGTGGGACAGCTTGGTCATCAACTGTCAGATTAACAGATTCAGTCATGTTGACAAGCAGATATGGGGGCCCACAAGGTGCGTTGCACCTTCAGTGGACAAGTGCCCATCTAGTTCAGAGTTTTTCTTATATTTATTTTAATTGTATAAGATCCTTATTGTTTAAAGCCTTTATTATGATCATATCATTCTTCTTCCCCAAATCTATTATTTGGACCTTTTATCAACAAGTCACCATCAAAGGTTGCCTAACAAATAAGAATGTAATTTGATTGTCCAATGAGCTTGCTCTTTGAGCTGAATGATCCCTCTATCCTCACAACATGCAACCAATAGGCACCCATTAATTATTGGCACTTGCAAATTAGGCAAATCATTCTTTGACTAAGGATCGAAATTTGACGAATTTCTATATATATATATATATATATTCTTATGTACTTTTTAATGTTTTTTATTTCTAATTGTCCACTCATCCTATATTCATGTTATTCCTTAACAGCCTAACACTTTGATTTATAGAGTATGCCCGGCCTTCGTTATCATATAGAAATTTTCTTTCAGTTTGGGTAACACTCATGGATCATACAAAACTCTAGAGATAGATCTTTATTTTTTCCAACATGCCTAGATTATCTGGTTAACATCCCTCTCAATCTCTCTGCTCTGAGGAAATATTGATCTTAAGTATCGAAAGTGGCCTTTTTGAAGTACTTCTTGGTTGTCAATCTTTAATAGTACTTCACTTCACCACTTTTCTTACTAAAATTGCATTCCATATACTCTACCTCAATTTAGCTAATTTTAAATATTTTAAATTCTAAATTTTAAATTGAAGACTCTACACCCCTTTTAGAAACATTGTACAAACAAGGATCTAAATTCAATTCCATAAAAATGTAGTTTGCAAGATGCTAGAGTTGTCCAATCGTTACGAGAAATGAAAAGGCTAGGCATGGTGATTGTTCACTGACATTTTGTCCATCTTCTCTTGCATTTCCTTCAACTGTTTTGTGAGGTTTTCTAAATTGTCACTTCTTTTAGGAGACGGCTGCTGTGGCAATGGTATAGTGGCAGTGGATGGAGGAGGATTTGCCTCTTCCTTTAGATAAAAAAAAGGGTGCCTTTTTGTGTGAGAGCAATTGCTCTAGATGGCTTTTGGGGTCATTTAGTATTAGTTGATAATTTGTAAATAGTAAATAACAAGTCATAGATGGAAAGATTAAAGCCAACTAGCTCGCTAACATCGATAAGAGAATGAGATAACGAGATTGGGAAATGCTCATGGAGACAGAAATAGTTGTCTTTTAATCTTGTTTCGCGTCTTTGTATCCACCTTTGTCCAATCGTCGATAGTCATTTTCTCCGATATTATTGCGGTCTTGAGCAAACACTTACTCGAGCACGAGTTGACACAAGGTTCCTTAGAAGTTATCGATCTCAACTTTGTTGAGGTGATTCAATTTACACTTAGTCTTCAAATTCATCTCCTGCACTTTTTGAATAAACCAATTAGAGATTTCAGAAATTAACAACTTAAAAGGAATGAAGCCTACACATTTCTAGTACAAGAAACTAGTAATGATGATTACGTGTAGAGATCCTTCATCAAATGGAGGCTACAAAATGAACGGTCTTGATCATGCTAATATCACGTTAACGGACTTAATTAGGTTTTCAAGGATTATACTAATAACTAATATTAAATGCAAGATCAAAATGCAAAGTAAGGCTGCCTACTATAGGCCCTTGTGGTCTGCCTCTTCCTTGAATCCCACATAGGAGGGAGCTTCGTGCACCGGGGTTGCTCTTTTAGATAGAACATTCACCAAAAATATCCTTTATTGGATGATCCTAATCATTGTTATTCTGCATTGCATGCTGACTGTCGGAAAAGCGCAAAGAGTCAATTGGATCCATCTTCTGTAATTCCTCTCTGTTCATCCATACATGAAATTTTCATTCGCTTGATCTTGTGAATCTGATGGGAATCCATGACGGAAGCAAATGTCAGATGCTCAATCATTCCATGAGAGAAGTGGCCCACCATAACCCAAATTTGGATACATATAATATGGGTGGGTCAGATCAACGTCTAAAAATGAGTAGATGGGGTGTGAAGCAATTGATATATTGGTGTAGCAGACCACCAACCTTTGTACTCAAAGAAAAGGGTGATATTAGAAGAGATGCTTAAAGCCTTAAACAAGTAGTCAAGTTTCCATAAACCAAACGTATAAAAAATGCCTGTTAGAGCTCCTCTGAATGAGCCACACCCGGCCCATAGGAATTCTTCTCTGTCACTGAAATTTCCACTTTGAACATATGTAACATGTATATTGGGCATGAAATCTGGTTTTTGGAGGTCCGTAGCTCCATTTGTAGTTGATGAAGAGTCAAGGCTGCCCTGAACATTACGTTCATGCTCGGGCCATGTTGGGTCACTCCAAAAGAAAAAAAATAGAGAAATTGGATTCAAATTACTTACGAGCATACAATTGATATGAAGTTTTATGGAGACCACTAGTACTTGAGTGGATCAAAGCGGTTGGAATTGGTGATCTAACCATTAGATGCACCTAGTTAAGTTGTCACAACAAAAAGTTCTACTCAATTATAACTCAATGGATTGAGTTACCCATAGATAGTCATTTTCTCCCTCAATATTTGCACCCTTGGCTCATAAACAAAATTATTCACCGAACTTTCAATGTACGTAGTTTTACTTGTGTTTAAATGTTCAAAACAATGAACTAGCTGAAGCTCCGAGCAGAAGAAGATAACAAGACTAGAGCACGCCTGTGATAACAATTCTACTTTTTGTCAAATTTTGTTCCGCATCTCTCTATCTGCCAGTGCCATCTTGAAACTACTAAGAATCACCATTTGTTTCTTGAGCAAACATTCACAAACTCAACTTGACACAGAGTTCCTCCTTAAAAGCCAAGGATCCGAACTTCCTTTAGGTGATCTAACTTCCCGTTGAAGGTGTCATTGGTGAAAGATTCTTCAAATTGATTTCTCTTCCAATTATGTCTCTGATAATAAGAGAAAAGATTTAGAAAATTAATTGTTTCAGAGGTTTTGATTCGCTAACAACTTGGAATACAAATGAGATGTAGACATTTCAAAAGTATATGACAAAAATCAAAGGAAGTTTGATGGAACTATATTATACCTCAACACTGTGGCCCGCCCCTTCCCCGGACCCTGCATAGGTGGGAGCTTCGTGCACCAGGGCTGCCTTTTATATTATACCTCAACATGTATGACCACATATTGTAGATTCGAACAAATGTTGAAGAAAGAGTTTATCTTCTCCATCAAAAATTTCTCAAGCCATAAAGTAACATCCAAAGACTTGTGGCTTTTAAAGGTGAAAGGAAAAATCCCAATGCATCCTGCCCATCTTGGAGAAACTAGATAACATGAAAAACTAAGACAGAAAGAAAGAAATTGATCGAAAGGTATAGAAGTAAATACAGTAAAGGAAGAAAGAAATTCAGTGGAAGAATATATGCCATTAGAACAAATCTTGCAGTTGATCTGAATGCATGAAACCCACATGAAATGATTTTAAGATTAGAGTAGTTCCCGGTGGGCCACCTTTTAAATTCATGAAGTTTATTCCCATTAAAATGAAACAAGAAGTACAAAAAATCTGTTGGAACATCCATGAAAATGAAAGGTGTAATGCTTAAATGGAGAAAACAATTATTGTACATGTGTAGAAAGGTAGCATACCTCCTCGCATTTTGGTTCTTCATTTGTCACGCTTGTCCTTTGTTTCTACTTCATCTTCATGTGTGAAAAGGGGTTGGAGGAGGGCCTTGTTGTTTGGATGGTTCCACTCTAACTCATCCCACCAGTTTTTGTTTCCTTTCATCCACCCACTAATGGGTTGCAAGGAGTTCTCCATGGAGATTGAGAGCAACTTCTTCAGCTAAGGACATCTTTCTATACAAATTTGTCCTCTTGTGCTGGGTTCATATACCAATTCTCTTGTCGTGTAAATGCTTTTCAACTTTGGCAAATAAAAAAGTCTCAAAGAAACTAAATTTGGCAACTTGATGACATTGAAATCATTATCGGTTGCTTCACCAATTTCTTCTTCTTCTTCTCCCAAAACTATCTCCTCTATTATACTACACTTTTCGACTTGGATGGAACTCAAGTTTTGGAGGTTTTGCAATGTCCTCACAGAGAAAAGTCTCTTCAATTTATGACATTCACTAATCCACATTTGTTCAAGGGCAGCAAATGTGCCAGGCAGTAGGACACCATCAAAGGTGGTTCTTAAATTGGGTAACTTACGGAGTTCAAAAAGTTTTAAGGTGGTGAGAGACAGGTTTTGTCCTTCCCTAGAAATATGTTCAATGCCACGGCAGTTTCTCATATAAATAAAAGCTAAACGCGACACATCTGCTAAGCATTTAAACTAGGACAAGGAAAAGTGGGTGATGTCATGGCATTCTACGAAGATCAGCGACATAGTAGGGCTGGGAAGCAATAGAGGACCTTCTCCACTAGTTACATCACAACCAACAAATGCTACTATTTTCGCTTCATGAAACAGTCCAGTGTTAGAACCAAATGCAATGACCACATCTTTCACCTTGAAAAAGAGGTATTCAAGGACCCGCCAGTTTCCATGTCTCACATATTTAAAGAAAGTAGGTAAGTTGGTGAACGAGAGGGACAATTTAGTCAATTTTGTCAATCTTGCAATTTCACCGACTACATTCTCTTCCACCCAAGGGCCCAATTTTCTGTCATCAATAAATGGTAGATATACAGCATGCAATTCTTTCAAATGGACAAGATGAGCTATTTTCTCTTTGGGGAAAGAATATGTTAAACCTTCAACTCCACAAAGATGAAGCTCCATGAGAGTAACTAACCCTTCCATTCCTGATGGCAGTTCCTTGATTGAGGTTGAGTTGAGATTCAATACCCTCAACTCATTGAGCTTTGCTAATGAAGGCACTAATTGTAATCCCTTACAAGATTCTAATTAGAGTTCACATAAGTCCTTCATTTCGGAAACCCCCTCTGGCAACAACTTGATCTGGGTGCAGGATAGGTCAAAAATTTCTGGATTAACTAACCCTTCCATTCTTGATGGCAGTTCCTTGATTGAGGTTGAGTTGAGATTCAATACCCTCAACTCTTTCAACTTTGCTAATGAATGCACTAATTCCAATCTTTTACAAGAACATAAGATGAGTTCACGTAAGTTCTTTATTTCAGAAATCCCCTCCGGCAACAAGTTGATCTCAGTGCTGGATAGGTAAAAAACTTCTAGATTAACTAACGCTTCCACTCCTGATGGCAGTTCCTTGATTGAGGTTGAGGTAAGATTCAATACCCTCAACTCTTTGACCTTTGCTAATGAAGGCACTAATTGTAATCTTCGACAATAATGTAATCTGAGTTCACGTAAGTTCTTCATTTCAGTAACCCCCTCCGACAATAATTTGATCTTGGACCAGGATTGGCCAAAAAATTCTAGATTAACTAACCCTTCCATTCCTGATGGCAATTCCTTGATTGAGGTTGAGTTGAGTTTAAATACCCTCAACTCTTTCAGCATTGCTAATGAAGTCACTAATTGTAATCCATTACAAGATTCTAATATGAGTTCATGTAAGTTCTTCATTTCAGAAACCCCCCGGCAGCAACTTGATCTTGGAGTTGGATAGGTCAAAAGCTTTTAGATTAATTAACCCTTCCATTCCTGATGACAGTTCCTTGACTGAGGTTGAGTTGAGATTCAATACCCTCAACTCTTTGAGCTTTGCTAATGAAAGCACTAATTGTAATCCCTTACAAGATTCTAATCTGAGTTCACATAAGTTCTTCATTTCAAAAAACCCCTTCGGCAACAACTTGACCTTGGTGTAGGATAGGTCAAAAACTTCTAGATTAACTAACCCTTCCATTCCTGATGGCAGTTCCTTGATTGAGGTTGAGTTGAGATTCAATACCTTTAACTCTTTAGCTTTGCTAATGAAGGCACTAATTCTAGTCTTTTACAAGAATATAAGACGAGTTCACATAAGTTCTTCATTTCAGAAACCTCCTCCGGAAACAACTTGATAACGGTGCGAGATAGGTCAAAAACTTCTAGTTTAACTAACACTTCCATTCCTAATGGCAGTTCCTTGATTGAGGTTGAGTTGAGATTCAATACCCTCAACAAATTGAGCTTTGCTAATGAAGGCATTAATATTAATCTTCGACAATAATGTAATCTGAGGTCACGTAAGTTCTTCATTTTAGAAACCCCCTCCAACAATAATTTGATCTCAGTCCAGGATAGGTAAAAAAATTCTAGATTAACTAACCCATCCATTCCTAATGGCAGTTCCTTGATTGGGGTTGAGTTGAGTTTAAATGCCCTCAACTCTTTGAGCATTGCTAATGATGGCACTAATTGTAATCCCTTACAAGATTCTAAGCTTAGTTCATGTAAGTTCTTCATTTTAGAAACTCTCCGGCAAGAACTTGATCTTGGAGCTGAATAGGTCAAAAACTTCAAGATTAACTAACCCTTCCATTCCTGATGGCAGTTCCTTGATTGAGGTTGAGTTGAGTTTAAATACCCTCAACTCTTTGAGCATTGCTAATGAAGGCACTAATTGTAATCCCTTACAAGATTCTAATCTGAGTTCACGTAAGTTCTTCATTTTAGAAACCCTCTGACAACAACTTGATCTTGGAGCTGGATAGGTAAAAAACAGCTAGATTAACTAACCCTTCCATTCCTGATGGCAGTTCCTTGATTGAGGTTGAGTTGAGATTCAATATCCTCAACTCTTTGAGCTTTGCTAATGAAGGCACTAATTGTAATCCCTTACAAGATTCTAATATGAGTTCACATAAGTTCTTCATTTCGGAAACCCCCTATGGCAACAACTTGTTCTTACTGTAGGACATGCCAAAAACTTCTAGATTAACTAACCCTTCCATTCCTGATGATAGTTCCTTGATTGACGTTGAGTTGAGATTCAATACCCTCAACTCTTTGAGCTTTGCTAATGAAGGTACAAATTGTAATCCCTTACAAGATTCTAATATGAGTTCACGTAAGTTCTTCATTTCAGAAACCCTCCAGCAACAACTTGATCTTGGAGCTAGATAAGTCAAAAACTTCTAGATTAACTAACCCTTCCATTCCTGATAGCAGTTCCTTGATTGAGGTTGATAGGAGATTCAATAACCTCAATTCTTTGAGCTTTGCTAATGACAACTCTAATTCTAATCTCTCACAATAATTTAAGATGAGTCTACGTAAATTCCTCATTTCGGAAGCCCCCTCTAGAACCAACTTGATCTTGGTGTAGGATAGGTTAAAAGCTTCTAGATTAACTAACCCTTCCATTCTTGATGGTAGTTCCTTGATTGAGGTTGAGTTGAGTTTAAATACCCTCAACTCTTTGAGCATTGCTAATGAAGGCACTAATTGTGATCCCTTACAAGATTCTAATATGAGTTCACGTAAGTTCTTCATTTCAGAAACCCTCCGTCAACAACTTGATCTTGGAGCTGAATAGGTCAAAAGCTTCTAGATTAACTAACCCTTCCATTCCTGAGGGTAGTTCCTGAATTGAGGTTGAGTTGAGATTCAATATCCTCAACTCTTTCAGCTTTGCAAATGAAGGCACTATTTTTAATCCCTTACAACATTCTAATATGAGTTCACATAAGTTCTTTATTTTGGAAACCCCCTCTGGCAACAACTCGATCTCAGTGCTGGACAGGTCAAAAACTTCTAGATTAACTAACCCTTCCATTCCTGATGGCAGTTCCTTGATTGAGGTTGAGTTGAGATTCAATACCTTTAACTCTTTCAGCTTTGCTAATAAAGGCACTAATTCCGGTCTTTTACAAGAATATAAGATGAGTTCACATAAGTTCTTCATTTTAGAAACCTCCTCCGGAAACAACTTGATATCGGTGTTAGATAGGTCAAAAACTTCTAGATTAACTAACGCTTCCATTCCTGATGGCAGTTCCTTGATTGAGGTTGAGTTGAGTTTAAATACCCTCAACTCTTTGAGCATTGCTAATGATGGCACTAATTGTAATCCCTTACAAGATTCTAATCTTAGTTCACGTAGGTTCTTCATTTTAGAAACCCTTCGGCAATAACTTGATCTTGGAGCCGGATAGGTCAAAAACTTCTAGATTAACTAACCCTTCCATTCCTGAGGGTAGTTCCTTGATTGAGGTTGAGTTGAGATTCAATATCCTCAACTCTTTGAGCTTTACTAATGAAGGCACCAATTGTAATCCCTTACAAGATTCTAATATGAGTTCACGTAACTTCTTCATTTCAAAAATCCCCTCTGTCAACAATTTGATCTCAGTGTTGGACAGGCCAAACACTTCTAGATTAACTAACCCATCCATTCCTTATGGTAGTTCCTTGATTGAGGTTGACAGGAGATTCAATACCCTCAATTCTTTGAGCTTTGCTAATGAAGCCACTAATTCTAATCTCTCACAACAATTTAAGATGAATCTACATAAATTCTTCATTTCGGAAGTGATCTTGGTGTAGGACAGGTTAAAAACTTCTAGATTAACTAACCCTTCCATTCCTGATGGTAGGTCCTTGATTGAGGTTGAGTTGAGTTTATATACCCTCAACTCTTTGAGCATTGCTAATGAAGGCACTAATTGTAATCCCTTACAAGATTCTAATATGAGTTCATGTAAGTTCTTCATTTCAGAAACGCTCCATCAACAACTTGATCTTTGAGCTGGATAGGTCAAAAACTTCTAGATTAACTAACCCTTCCATTCCTGATGGTAGTTCCTTAATTGAGGTTGAGTTGAGATTCAATATCCTCAACTCTTTGAGCTTTGCTAATGAAGGCACTATTTGTAATCCCTTACAACTTTCCAATATGAGTTCATGCAAGTTCTTCATTTTAGAAACCCCCTCTAGCAACAACTCGATCTTAGTGTTGGACAGGCCGAAAACTTCTAGATTAACTAACCCTTCCATTCCTGATGGCAGTTCCTTGATTGAGGTTGACAGGAGATTCATTACCCTCAATTCTTTGAGCTTTGTTAATGAAGGCACTAATTCTAATTTCTCACAACAATTTAAGATGAGTCTACGTAAAATCCTTATTTCGGAAACCCCCTGTGGCAACAACTTGAGCTTGGTGTAGGATAGGTTAAAAACTTCTAGATTAACTAACCCTTCCATTTCTAATGGTAGTTCCATGATTGAGGTTGAGTTGAGTTTAAATACCCTCAACTCTTTGAGCATTTCTAATGATAGCACTAATTGTAATCCCTTACAAGATTCTAATCTTAGTTCACGTAAGTTCTTCATTTTAGAAACCCTCTGGCAATAACTTGATCCTGGAGCTGGATAGGTCAAAAACTTCTAGATTAACTAACCCTTCCATTTTTTATGACAGTTCCTTGATTGAGGTTGAGTTGAGATTCAATATCCTCAACTCTTTGAGCTTTACTAATGAAGGCACCAATTGTAATCCCTTACAAGATTCTAAAATGAGTTTACGTAAGTTCTTCATTTCGGAAACTCCCTTTAGCAACAATTTGATCTCAGTGCTGGACATGCCAAAAACTTTTAGATTAACTAACCCTTCCATTCCTGATGACAGTTCCTTGATTGAGGTTAACAGGAGATTCAATACCCTCAATTCTTTGAGCTTTGCTAATGAAGCTACTAATTCTAATCTCTCACAACAATTTAAGTTGAATCTATGTAAATTCTTCATTTCGGAAGTGATCTTGGTGTAGGACAAGTTAAAAACTTCTAGATTAACTAACCCTTCCATTCCTGATGGTAGGTCCTTGATTGAGGTTGAGTTGAGTTTAAATACCCTCACCTCTTTGAGCATTGCTAATGAAGGCACTAATTGTGATCCCTTACAAGATTCTAATATGAGTTCACGTAAGTTCTTCATTTTAGAAACCCTCCGTCAACAACTTGATCTTGGAGCTGAATAGGTCAAAAGCTTCTAGATTAACTAACCCTTCCATTCCTGAGGGTAGTTCCTGAATTGAGGTTGAGTTGAGATTCAATATCCTCAACTCTTTCAGCTTTGCAAATGAAGGCACTATTTGTAATCCCTTACAACATTCTAATATGAGTTCACATAAGTTCTTTATTTTGGAAACCCCCTCTGGCAACAACTCGATCTCAGTGCTGGACAGGTCAAAAACTTCTAGATTAACTAACCCTTCCATTCCTGATGGCAGTTCCTTGATTGAGGTTGACAGGAGATTCAATACCCTCAATTCTTTGAGCTTTGTTAATGAAGGCACTAATTCTAATCTCTCACAACAATTGAAAATGAGTCTACGTAAATTCTTTATTTCGGAAACCCCATCTGGCAACAACTTGATCTTGGTGTAGGACAGGTTAAAAACTTCTAGATTAACTAACCCTTTCATTTCTGACAGCAGTTCCTTGATTGAGGTTGAGTTGAGTTTAAATGCCCTCAACTCTTTGAGCATTGCTAATGATGGCACTAATTGTAATCCCTTACAAGATTCTAATCTTAGTTCACATAAGTTATTCATTTTAGAAACCCTCTGGCAACAAGTTGATCTTAGAGCTGGATAGGTAAAAAACTTCTAGATTAACTAACCCTTCCATTCCTGAGGGTAGTTCCTTGATTGAGGTTGAGTTGAGATTTAATATCCTCAACTCTTTGAGCTTTGCTAATGAAGGCACCAATTGTAATCTCTTATAAGATTCTAATATGATTTCACGTAAGTTCTTCATTTTAGAAACCCTCTGGCAACAACTTGATCTTGGAGCTGGATAGGTAAAAAACAGCTGGATTAACTAACCCTTCCATTCCTGATGGCAGTTCCTTGATTGAGGTTGAGTTGAGATTCAATATCCTCAACTCTTTGAGCTTTGCTAATGAAGGCACTAATTGTTATCCCTTACAAGATTCTAATATGAGTTCACATAAGTTCTTCATTTAGGAAACCCCCTATGGCAACAACTTGATCTTGGAGCTAGATAAGTCAAAAACTTCTAGATTAACTAACCCTTCCATTCCTAATGACAGTTCCTTAATTGAGGTTGAGTTGAGATTTAATATCCTCAACTCTTTGAGCTTTGCTAATGAAGGCACTAATTGTAATCCCTTACAAGATTCTAATATGAGTTCGCGTAAGTTCTTCATTTCGGAAACCCCCTCTGGCAACAACTTGTTCTCAGTGCTGGACAGGTCAAAAACTTCTAGATTAACTAACCCTTCCATTCTTGATGGCGGTTCCTTGATAGAGCTTGAGTTGAGACTCAATACCCTCAATTCTTTCAGCTTTGCTAATGAAGGCACTAATTCTAATCTCTCATAACAATTTAAGATGAGTCTACGTAAATTCTTCATTTTGGACACCCCTTCTAGCAACAACTTGATCTTGGTGTAGGACAGGTTAAAAACTTCTGGATTAACTAACCTTTTCATTCCTGATGGCAGTTCCTTGATTGAGGTTGAGTTGAGTTTCAATACCCTCAATTCTTTGAGCTTTGCTAATGACGGCACTGGTAATCTCTGACAAAATGATAAGGTGAGTGTATGTAAATTCTTCATTTTGGAAACCTCCTCCGGCAACAATTTGATCTTTGTCCAGGATAGGTCAAAAACTTCTAGAGATTAACTAACCCTTCCATTCCTGATGGCAGTTCCTCAATTGAGGTTGAGTTGAGTTTCAATACCCTCAATTCTTTGAGCTTTGCTAATGAAAGACACTACTTGTCATCTCTAACAAAATGATAAGATGAGTTCATGTAAGTTCTTCATTACGGAAACCCCCTCTGGCAACAACTTGATCTTGGTGAAGGATAGGTTAAGAACTTCTAAATTAGCTGAGCCTTCGATCTCATGAGGCATTTCTTCAATGCTAGAATAGGAGAGGTCCAACACCCGCAGTTTCCTTAACTCTGCCACCAATGAAATTGCCTTTAGTTGCTTACAATCCCGTAATAGCATTACATGCAGGTTCTCTAAGTAAGAAATCGATATTAGCAGCAACTTGATTGCAGTAGATGATAGATCAAGAATGCGGAGGCCCTTCATTCGCTCAAAGAAAGACTGCACAATGTAGTGCAACTGAGGATTTTCTCCCAAAAATAACGTAGACAATCTTGGGCAATTGGGTGTATCCAGAAGCAATTCAAAATCATTTCTCATTAGCGAAGCCCTTTCTACATCAACCCATTCCTCCTCCTTGGTCATTAGGTAATCACAATGACAATGAAATGAGGGTTTTCTCTCGTTGCATCAATGGCCATGTCTCTAATTAACTAGTGCATTTGGACATTTTTTTCTTTGTATCCAGGCACTAACATGCCAGCACGTATCAGTTGATTCAATATGTGAGTTCCCTCGTCCATATCTTCTTCTCTAGTGCTTGAATAATCTATTAGCCCCTCTGAAATCCAGTTATTTATTAACTCCGTGGTACTGATCACATAATCTTTTGGGTACAATGAGCAGTACAAGAAACAAGCACGAACTTGGTCATTAGGTAACCGATTGTAACTGAATTTGAGGCGCCAAAAGACATCATCTTGCATTCCTTTGATTTTTTACTTAGAAGACTTCAATTGCTGCAGTGCCTTTCTCCGCTCTCTAACATCCATTTCTTTCTGTAAAGCTCGTCCAACCATGACAATGGCAAGGGGTAAACCTCCACATTCTTTAGCCACACGCTCTGCATAATCTTCTATCTCCAAAGGAAGCCCATATATATCAAGTTTGCTTTTGAACAATGCCCAAGCTTCTTCGGGAGGAAGAACATCTATCTTGATTTCTATCTGTGTTTCTAATGCCCGAGAAACTTGCAACGTCCTTGTGGTAATTATAACCTTGCAACCATTGTCTTGATTGAGCTCCGGAATGCCCACTTCTTCAAATGGAAATGCCTCCCAGACATCATCCAAGATAAGTACAAATTTCTTCCTCCGCACAAGAGCTTCGAAAAGTCTTGCCGATCTACTAAATTTGTTTTCATGTTTGGAAAAACGCAATTGAATTGCTTGTGCTATATCACTTTGCAACCTCTTCAAGCTCAGATCTTTTGAGACGATTACCCAGATGATGGAATGAAAACCCCCTGCACCATTGAGACGATTGTTAATCTGCTCTATGATGGTTGTCTTTCCCACACCTGCCATACCGTAGATGCCAATTTTTGCAATCTTCGTATCATGTAAACAATCCCAAATTTGTTTTTCCAACTCATGATTTCTCTGCCCAGCTAATGGAGGAACGGACATAATACTGCCACCGCCAACCAATGGACAGGTTACCATGGAATCAGGAAATTTGCCCTTCTCATGAAGCTCTTCGACCTGGGTTATCTGCTCTGCAACTAGCTTCCCCAGTTTATAATGCGACCACAATCCTCTTTCATCTCTGCATCTCTCTGCTAGGTATTGACTTCCTTCTTAATCTTTTTCACATTTTTTAACCATTCTTCGACCTCAATCTTTCTCCTTTCCTGCATGCACCTCTTCTTTCCTCAATTCCTCTTTTATATCCTTCTGTCGAGCCTCCAAGACTCCTGTTTTGCTTTGCAGTGTTCCAACATTGTGTTCCAGGTTTCTGATATACTTCAACTGTTCCCATCCAGTCTTGAATGCTTCCCATCCAATCTTGACTGCTTCCCAGAATTCAGTCATGGCTGCTACAAACGCACACTGCACTTCAATATCAAAGCATTATCGTATCAAATATTGGAAAAATAGTTTAAAACTGGCGGTCTGACTAGTAAACTCGTTCGAGTAAGTTCAACTCGGCTGGAAACCTAGTCAAATTGCTAAGTGACTCGCTCGTTATCAGGTCAATTAAGATAAGGCTATGTATGGAACGCTCTTAACCGGCTCTCCAAACATTTGTCTTATGAAAATATATGTCAGATTTTCCAAATAGAAATAGAATTTTGAATAAGCTGTATTAAAATTTCAGCTTGAGATCAACGCCCCAAAAGCAAGACTATATACATCAGGACAAACCGATCACTGGGTTTCTAACAGTATCTCTTGGATCTGTTTAGCGAGTTATAAGAAAAATTGTACAAAGATCATTACTAACATTTGGACTTTGTGGTGTTTTCACCCGGTGGGTCCACCATTTTATAATCTGAACCGTTCATATTAATGATCTTTTCATATAGATGAACGCTACCCAAAATCACATACTCTGGATGAACCAACGTTGTTTTCTTTGAGCTGTTTTGAGTTCTAAAAGAGTTGTAAATTTGTGGTATTCAAACAGCTCAGAAAAATCAACGGCAGGATCATCCAAAGTATGTGACTTTAGGACGGGGCTCGTCATTGACAAAATGGATAAGATGGTCATTTCATATCATTTAAATGGTTGGCCTCAGTTGCACTTATACCAAATAAAGATATTGTAAATTCTAGAGGAGCGTGGGAATATCATTTCCTGAAGAAAAAAAGGATCAAGCTGATATCAGTCTTGTTTTTTTCTTCGAACAGAGCATATCATCCCTCAAAACAACACCTAAATTGGACCTTTTGTTAACAAGCCAGCATCAAAGGTTGCCTAACAAATAAAAACGTAATTTGATTGTCCAATGAGTTTGATACCTCCGTCCTCACAGCATGCAGCCAAGAGGGCCCCCCATTAATTATTGGCAATTGCAAATTAGGCAAACCATTCTCTGACGAATACTAACAGTGTTTATTGAAGGGTTTTTTGAAAACATGAAATTACATTTTGGCAATTTTACAAAAAAAGTCGAATGCTTTTTTAATTTCATAATTTGCCAATAAATTTTTATGAGCTTTGCAAGTTTGCCATTTTGTTAGGTTTTCATCTTCTTTCCTTGTTAGTTTTTATGAAATTTCAATATTATCCTTGAAATTATCATCAACTTCTTCTCCATTTCTGGCACCTGAGATCTGTCATTGCCTCTAGCGTCCACCAACCCCCACTTTGGCCCCTGAGCTTCTGGCAAGATCCACACCTCCCACTCCACAAGGTGTGCTGCCATCATCCATCATTGTTTCCAACATCTATGTTGTAGTAGGCTTCGGTCATTTTCTTCCAACGTCTCTTGAGAAGATAAAAGATGAAATTTTAAAATTTTTAACAGGGAAGGAGGATAAAAACCTTAAAGAATGGTAATTTTGCAAAGGTCATGAAAATTTAACGACAAATTTTCAAAACTCAAAAAATGTTATTGCAAAAATGTCATAGCATCTTTCCAAAAAACCCTTCACTAGAACCTAGTCTAATGTCATATGGTGTTCTGGCAACTACCTGATTATGTTGCAGGCTTTTGCATCCATTGAGCCTGTAGGTCCCTCTCTACCACCTTTAAAAGCAAATATTCATTTTGAAAAACTAGAAGAATTTGATTGCTAGAGACAAGATCTACCTAATGTGAATAAGATTGATAAAAGACACCCTGCAAGACTTTTATACTCTTCTGCAAGCCGGTGGATGACCAACAAACAAATAAAAAGAAAAAATCCATAAATCAAGTAGAAGACCAGCCTGGAACTTAAACATAAGAATGTATTGCAAGTAAGTCCCCAAGAGTGCATACATGCCTATTGTGAATACAAGATTGCCTTTCAAAAAATAAAGAGTGCGTACAAGCCACAAAAATGAAGGTGAAGGTTAAAGAACTCTTGAAGGTGACCTTTCAACTCCATCACATTCTACAGTATCTCGGCTGTTTCCTCCATCTGATGATTCTGATGTATCCTCTATGACTCACTCTTGAATACTATCACCTGCTGCAATACCACCTGCAAGGTGCATAATGGATGTCTCTCCTTCTTCTAAGTTACAACTGGACTCCACTGCTGCTGGGGGTTGTCTGTTTAGTAATCGTCCAATATTATGACTTTTCTCGGCTACAACATCTTCAGCGGGGAAAGTGTTATTGCTAGTCTCTCTGCCAGAACTCAAATCCAAGCCATGTGAACTACTCAAAGTTGGTTGAGAAAGTGAGCTATCCCATTCTCTCGAAACAAAAACTACAGTGGAGAATCTAGATTCACTGTCAGCACATTCAAAAGAGCGCACCTGGATCAGGGCCATGTGCCAGTTCCTTTTGATTAAAAAAAGAAGTCTCTTCTTCTGGGTTTAAAAGGCTCTCGGAGAGTAAAGCTGAACGCAGTTTATGTGCATCAATGTCTGAATCCCGAGGGAAAGAGAGATTTCCTTCAGTAAGTGGCAAATTGTTCTCATTACTAGGGGCAAGATGTTGAGAGCCTGCAACAGTGGCACTAGTCGATGTCATAGATTGGATATGATCCTGCAGGGAGAGCTTCTCTAATTATGTACTTTTCATGTTATTCCTTAACAGCCTAACACTTTGATTTATAGAGTATGCCCGGCTTTTGTTATCACATAGAAGTTTTCTTTTAGTTTCGGTAACACTCATGGATCATACAAAACTCTAGAGATAGATCTTTATTTTTTCCAACATGCCTAGATTATCTGGGTAACATCCCTCTCAATCTCTCTGCTCTGAGGAAATATTGATCTTAAGTATCGAAAGTGGCCTTTTTGAAGTACTTCTTGGTTGTCAATCTTTAATAGTGCTTTACTCTCACCACTCTCCTTTTAAAATTGCATTCCATATACTCTACCTCAATTTAGCTAATTTTAAATATTTTAAATTCTAAATTTTAAATTGAAGACTCTACACCCCTTTTAGAAACATTGTACAAACAAGGATCTAAATTCAATTCCATAAAAATATAGTTTGCAGGATGCTAGAGTTGTCCAATCACTACGAGAAATGAAAAGCCAGGGAACCATATAAACGAACCAAATCATCAATATGTAGGTGGTGATGCAAAAGGCTAGGCATGGTGATTATTTACTGACATTTTTCTTTCAACTTGTCAAGGAAAACATAAATTTTTAAATAAAAAAATGTCATGTGGCACTCGTTGATTTATACCTCTTTACGCATAGTCAAAACGGTTCTAGCAAAACAATTATCATAACAAATTAAAGACAAATTATTGTCAATAGTATGTTAAGTTCTCAAATATAATCTGCAAATTTAGTTAGAAATTCAAGCTTTTTTACTTTTTTGTTAGGCAAAAAAGATTTAGGGGGGGTTTATTTAACGGTATCTGTTTGACGTTTTTGTTGGTACATCTCCTGTGATATCTCTTGTGATATCTTCTACGATATCTAAGATATGTGTCATATGTTCTGTGATATCTGATATATGTGGCATTTGTTCTGTGATATCTCTGGTGATATTTCTGGTGATATCTTTGGTGATATCTAAAATATGTATGTGAATTACATGTCAAAGTCTCTGCTAACGGACCTTACATGTATCATGTAAATACTCATATGACACACTTGTTCTTTAGAGGAAATCTAGAAGAATATTTTAACATGAAAAGCCACTCTTAGATGTTATGAAGATGTGACTAGGCAAAGAATTAACATGCAAAAATTCTCATTGAGGGTGCTAAAGTTAAAAATGATTTCTTACATCAATGTGCACTGTGCATAACACACATCATCTTTTGATCTTGGTTTGGGTAGGTCGTGGTCCACAAGTATCACAAAGATATTTTATACATTTTATTAAACGTAAATATTAAAATTTTCTTAACTTGCTTAAATAGAGCATGTAGGGCGAGGTGAATGGGTCAGATCTTCCAACACGTGCGTTTCCAAATGCGTCATTTTCTGTGTCTCCTTAGCCGGTCTCCATGATTAAAATCGCAACAAATATTTTTTAAAATTTTGAAAAAAGTAAAAAGCCCATCTTTTATCTCAGCTCAAGCTTTTAATTTGGATTTGTAAATAAATTTAGGAACAATAAAGAGGTAGCCTTGGTGCACGAAACCACAAGGGTCTATTGCACATATCCTTTTCTTGTATTTTTGCAAGAGGCTGTTTTCATGCTTTGAACTCTCAACCTCAAGGTCACATGACGACAATTTAACCGTTACGCCAAGGCTCCCCTTCATAGAATGACTTTAAATGCCATATTCATATGGGCACAAAACAGTCAGACAAGCTTCGAAAATAACCAATATAACCTCGTACTGCAGTCGTTTCTTAAATGCATCCCCTTACTGGAAAACCAAAATCTACTTATAATGATTTGAGATTTTATTAGAAAAAAAAAACTGAGCCTATTAAACCAACAGATTCTGTTTACCACCAATTACAACATGAGAGATGGTTTCATATTTGGTAGGATGCAATTCAGAGGGAGAGAGAAATTCTCTCATATGAAGTTCCCCGTGTCCATAGAGAGATACAGTGCAACAAAACCAGTGAATCTGGTCTAGCAGGGCATGTAGATAGTTATACGATGTGTGCACATATTTTCCAAACAATAACATGACCAGCTACCAATTTAGGAAGATCCCACTTTTGCAATGATCAAACAGTCGCTGAATCCTAGTCTTGATGTATACGGGCAGCCCACAAAAACGAACCTTTATTGGATGATACCAAAGCTTTTGATTTTCGAAGGCCAATGAAGACTATGGCTCCTCGGTGTTGTGAAGCAGGAAAGGGCTATGAATGGTTCATAATTAATAACATTAAAATTGGTCCCAATTGTAGCTCTTCTTTCGCTGAATTTCCATGGCAAGAAGGCAGCAATTGGGCCCATGTCATCCTCCAGACCAATCATAAGATTCACCTGCTGATTTGGATTCATGTTGAGTGATTTTCTACCTGAGGAAAGGTCAAGTACTAGGGGCTGACATTTATCTAGAATCAGTCTGGTCCATCTACATAAAAAGTGGGATGGATTCTTTTCAAGTCCAGTTCTTATATGATGGATATGCCTAGTTTTACATGTGTGGAAAATAGTAGCAGGCAACATGTGGCAAGGATTTGCATAATTTCAACTGTTCTCTTAGCTTTGACAAATCAAGCAGAATATCTTCATTGAAGGAGATTTTAAAGCAGTTGCGGCTAGCTGAAAGTATGACACAAACAATAGAACTTTGGGCAGGCATTTAGAGGATATTAAACATGAGTTTAAGGAAAAGTTCTCTCTTAACCATGCATTTATAGCAGCAAATTCTGGTGCTGATAGCCTTGCTTGAGAGGGTGTCGGTCTTTGGGATCTACCCAGTCGAACACTTAAAGAGGAAAACGTTATCATTATGGTATTGATTACCTTCAAATTCTCCCTTGACTGCTCGTTTCAAGCATTTCGAGATCACCCTCTTTCTCATTTGATTGTATAAAGCACCATGCTATATGTAATATACAAAGCAAAGATTTCCTAGCATAATAACACATAATGCAGCAGAAAATCAGCAAGCATAGAGAAATAAACAAAATCTCCACATTTCTTTCAAAGCTGGAAATGGATACAAAAGCTATCACACAAGTATTTCAGTAACATCTCACCGTTCATTCTATAGTTTACCTTCAAATTCTTCTTTTTTCAAAGGTTGAAGACATATTATGAGAGAAATACTTACAGCGAGGAGGAAAAAAATGGACAGATTACAACCATTCAAGGAAAGTGCATAAGAGATGCACCAAATGAGAAATGTTTTTCTGATAACCCTTTTAAGCCAAGTGATTTGTACTTTGATTCACAAATCTCTTAATGTGGAAATAAATGACTTCTACACTGCATCCCTTTCTTCAACCACTGAGTAACATTGAATAAAACCCCTTCTATAGTTAAGGGCTGTAATGGATTTTTTCTCCATAGTTGAATACCTTGAAATATAGCCTCCACCTCTGCTGCGTTTGAATCAGCATAAGAATTGGCCTTGAGTATGCAATTAAAGAGGCAACCTTCCCCGTCAGGGATAAGCCCCCCCAATCTGATGGTCCCAGATTTCCAAAGGACGCACTATCAAAGTTCAGCTTCTACTGATCCTTCAACGGTACATTGTTTTGCATCTGTCTTGTGTACTTGATAACATTCCAACCCCCCCTCAATTTTGGAGTTTGAACCCCTTGAAACTCGTTAGGATTGCAAGCCCAGAAGCAAACAACAGTAAAAATAGAGCTCTATAGAATAAGCTGGTAAAAGATTTATCATTAAACGCTCTCCAATTCCTTCCCTTCCAAACTACCAAATGATACAATAATTCCAATATTCCACTGCATTTGTACAAACTAAATGAATGGTCTAAAGTTATGTATTTGTAATCTTCCAATACATTTTTACAAACATATGGTCCAATGAATACAATAAATTCTGGGGAGTGCAACACATTTTTGCATTTGTAATCTTCCACGCGAATCTGTTCATTTCGTGCACATCGAGCTTCTTTTCCTGGTGGATTTTCTTCATCTGCATTAGAAACTGCTGTGAGATGAAGTTCTAAAGAAAATGTCAAAAGAACCTTGAGATGCCATTGATTTAAGGAGTTCAAGTCACCACCTACCTACTAAAAAAATATGATGGGCAAACTATTCCTAGATAGTAGAAGTTTACTCTTTGTATTCTTATCAAAGCACAATAAAATGTGTTAGAAAGAAGAATCTTCAAACAAATTACACAATGAAGAGAAATAGACTACAATGTAAAAGGTTGGATGATCTAATACTTATCCAATAATCGACAATGCTTCAAGATAGGAATTTTCCACTCTACTTAAATTACAATTTGCATTTTCCATCATATCATAACAAGAACATATAGAAGATATAATGGACTCCATCAGCATTGAGTAAATCAATGTCATGAAGGACCATGTGGCGTTGAGAGTGTTTGCTTCCAAATCTAACAAGTTCCAATACGAAGCAAGATGAGAAAGAATAAATTGCTGTAAATGATGGTGCAGTTCTTGCGGCGAAGATTGGACCTGGAATTGGAGATGATGGTGATGATGAATGAGTGGGTTTGAGTATTGAGTAGACAAACCAAACATATGCTACTCTTTCAATAACTTATCTACCTCGTTTTGCCTACAACAAAAGTGATAGAAATCCTTGAGAAAATTGTGAAGTGAGTACATTATCTACAAAAAACCTATGAGAACTTAGTCAACATACGCGTTCATGTTAACATATTATTTTGACTAGAAAAACACTGCAAAGATATGTACCACAACAGAGTGGGGTAACAGCCTTAGAGGAGGGAATTGAAGATGAGGTTGTGGAGGTATCTTGGCATATAGGGCGTTGTGGAAGGTTTTCAAATGGAGATTGTGCGTGCAATCCATCAGTGTCCCCTTCAGCTTCCTCCCCATAATATGGGCCCTGGGGTAAAATGCATCAACATCCACATTTGACATGTGTGTTCTGTATACTTCCTCAACTGGGGGTGTATATTGACTGCCAACCATTCTTGATTCATGGGGTCCTTCATCTTCTACAGAATTATTGATCCCTGAGGAAAATTCTCCGGTGGCAATGCTCCCCCCAAACACCGTCTCCAGGTGCTCATAGTTCCTCCCAAATAAGCATTGAGCTTCCGGATTCGACTGTACATACACAAACATTTGTAAAGACATTGTAAAGATGATGTATATTATTATAAAAATGGTGTGCTGCATTACCTGGAGGTGGGTGTTCATGACCTCTGGAGTTGCAAGGAAGCAATTTCTCTCTGCATCCCACCATAATCCTGAGTCTCTATTCCTTAACTTCACAAGTGTCATATACTTGCTTTTGAAAAGTCGTATTTTGGTATTCAATTGCTTCATGGTTAAATCAACTCCAAATTGCTCTTTGAAGCGAACCAACAATTCCCTAATCACCACGCCTTTTTGGCATACCCCCTGTTGTGATGATTCTCCCCTCTATAATTTCATCATAAAGTGTTTCGAGGATAAAGTCCTCTTGTTCCTTGGTCCATTTATTATATGGTCCCTTGTCTCCATACCCAATGTTTTCAGACACACTATCCATATGTTAGAAATTTAAGCTTTTTTACTTTTTTCTTAGGTAAAAAAGATTTAGTGAAATCCAAACTAAATCTTTTTCACATTCTGCTCATGACTTTTTTCTATGATTTTCTCCAAGCACTTGGCAAATATTTTTAAATATTTAACTATGTTTCTATTTTGGTACAAGTGAAGAATTACAAAGCAAATCATTCACTCCCTCACGGCCTCCAACTCTCTTAAATCTAAAACTCAAATAAACGAGAAAGTGGTAGCTCAAACCTATAACCAAGCATATTCCAAGGAGATGTCGAGCAATTGAAGACCAATGGTACCAAACATTGTTGGCTCCAAATACCTAACTTACTAATCTATTCTCGAACCCAAATTTTATAATTTTGCTATCAATAATTGATTTAAAATTTTTAGGGCCATTAACAAATCATACTATTTACAGGGTTCCTATACCATGGAGGCGCCCAATATTCTTCAAAAAATAAAATTTGTATGTCCCATCCCTCAAATTTTTTGAGTGGTCCATTCTATTCATCACTTTTGCCCTCTCTTGAGATGAGGGATACCAAAAATCTCACCCAACCGATAATCTTAAAGTGCACCTCTCCCCTTATAGTATGGATGTCGCTAGCAAAATAGAAATCTTTGTTGAGTAGCATTCACACTTCAAGGTGGGGCTCACCCTAGAGATATGGTTGATTGAGATTTTTGGTATATCCCATCTAAGGAGAGGAGGAATTGGATGGACAAAATGGATCTCACAATTGGGGTTATGGGACCCATATACCCCACTTCTATTTTCTGAGGAATACCCCTACATTAGAAGCCTTAATTTAAGCTTTCTCCCAAATCCAACCTAAGGCACTAGCAAAGCATCCAAGAAACTATCCCCTGAGTTTCTCCACGACAACTAGATTGATGACTTCCTTTGGCTTTTGCACCACCCCCACATCTAACTTCTTAGTACAAGACTCTACTTCCTCCATGCGCTCAAGTAACACCCTGTAATGACAATTGATGGTGTTCACTTCTTCCTGCATTTTGTCCATCTTCTCTTGCATTTCCCCCAATTGTTTTGTGAGGTTTTCTAAATCGTTGCTTCTTTCAAGAGACAGCTGTTGTGGCGATGGCACAGGGGTAGTGGACAGAGGAGGATTTGCCTCTTTCTTTAGATATCCCGCTAATATATTGTACATAATCCACCTGTGGATATTAATTGAAAATAATGACTAATATCAGATAGAATTAAGTTATAAATGTCAGATTCGGGAATAAGTGGGCAAGGAAAGAAAAAAAAAAAAAAAAAACATTTGAAAAAAATTGAGAAAAAGTTAGAAAAAAAAAAAAATTAAGAAATATATGAATTTAATTTGCCCCTAATCAAGATAAATTTTGGATGATTATGATGATGAATTTGCATTTTTTTACTTGATCATGGACACAATATTTGAGAATTTAATTTCAAAATTTTATATTTAATTTGGTAAATCTGTCTCAAATTAGAAATATGTAAGAGGTTCTGAATTATTAGAGAACGGATTGGGGGATTAAAAATTGAGAACTTCTTCAGAAATATTTCAATATTTGTAGTTCTCTTGTAACTGTGGTCAAGATTAGCTGGTCATTAAATTCCGTCAGATGATCCTAACCAACGACAATTTATAGATTGTAGATTAAATATGGATCGACAATCTACATCTTCTACCTTCATTAATTCATTATATTTGTAAATGTTAGTTTCACGTCTTTCTCCTGTTCTTACAATTTTAACTACAAAAGTTCTATGCAGAAAAATAGAAGGGTAAAAGAGTTGAGAAAAAGGTAATGATACATCCGCTCCTAGTTTTTTTCTCCTGAATCCCTCCCTAAATTCACTAAATGCTACTAATAGCATAAATCCAGGTAGGGCTATATTTTTTAAGAACCTAACTATTCATAATGTTGCCCTTCACTTGGATGGACAATGATCCAAATTCTTATAGATTTAGGTGGTCCTAGCAACTGCTACTTTGGGCTGTAAGGTAGACATTGGATCCTTTTGCCGTTTGTTTAAGAACCCACCAAAATGGTA
Organism: Warburgia ugandensis; assembly: GCA_035236585.1. Classification (NCBI taxonomy): domain Eukaryota; kingdom Viridiplantae; phylum Streptophyta; class Magnoliopsida; order Canellales; family Canellaceae; genus Warburgia; species Warburgia ugandensis. The sequence goes on from CP141136.1 coordinate 26,960,637, forward strand.
GCAGGAATCATCAGATGGATGAGATTTTTGGATTGTGGTTTATCTAATTCAAAGGCAATAGTTGTAAATGGTCCAAATTTTTGCCAAAGTCTAGGTTCATCGGAAGTTATTGACTGTCCGTAACATTTAATGAGGAGCTCATGAGAAAAAACAAGGGACACATATATCACTGCTGAAGAAAAATGATAATCCAAATGAAATGAATTTTGGTTGCATCCTATCAAAAATGCTGCTTAGAAGATGAACGGTCTAGATAACTGACCATTCGGCCCCCCAAGTACCTTTGCCTGCCTACCTAAGCAATGTATTATGCTTTCCCAAGTCAGCACTCTACACCTTTACATATAGAGGGTGGATGCGCCAATCTGAGCAAGCTAGAGTACAAGTAGGTGCACTCTTTCCAATGATCTTGACCATCTATCTCATAGACTATCCTATGGATGGTTTGACCACCAAATTTTGTTCCATTTGATAACTTCAAACCTTTGATTTATAGACTTCATTATGGGCGAATCCAAAATCTTTGTAGACCGAATCAATCAGAAATTCCCAACCATCGTGCAGTTGGAATTTAATACACAAATCAGTTAACAAAATAATAGAAAAAGTTTTTATTGTATCGCTTGAGTTATATAGAAATTCCTAAACCATTTCCATAGGTTTACTAGAAATTAAAAAAAAAAAAGGAAAAAAAAGAAAAGAAAGAAAAACCATCTAAGTTAAACCAAAGGCTTATAATCAACAAGCATCAACAAATTTTTGCATATCAATCATCTACAACCTGGCGAGATGAACTGTTTGGATCATTGCAATAGCATGTTTCCAAGTAGAAAGATGCACATCAACCATGCAAATGCTCATTAAAAACTAACCTGCGACGCCCTGGAGCAGCTCCCGGAGAATAGCATCCACGGCTAGTTTTACAATTTTGATTGCATACCATCCGATCATTTTCCTTATTTGATGATCTGATAAGAACTTCTTTAGCTCATCTGCACCATAAACTTCAACATCATAATATATTTTAGTGACGGCAGCATGTCGGAGATGGTAGCCTATTCTGGCAATGAAGGTTAAGATACCACCTACACCCATCTCTCCAAAATAGGGAAAGAAAGTGATGGTTGTAATTGGATTTCAGCATTCTTCTGCATGGGAAAGAAATGGATGAGGGCATTTTGGTCAACATAAAAATGAGCAAAGTTTATACAAGGGAATTTCAGTCTCATCAGTACTATTACATCTGGACCCACTTTTGGAGGATTTGACCCATTCAATCAATTGTTCCAACTTCTGGATGTCTAGTAGTTCAAAAAGGATGCAGATCGGATGTTGAAGAAAGAGTTTATCTCCTCCATCAAAGATTTCTCAAGCCATAAAGTAACATCCAAAGACTTATGGCTTTTAAAGGTGAAAGGAAAACTTCCCAATGCATCCTGCACATCTCGGAGAAACTGGATAACATGACAAAGTAAGACAGAGAGAGAAATTGATCGAAAGGTATGGAAGTAAATATAGTAAAGGAAGAAAGAAATTCAGTGGAAGAATCTATGCCATTAGAACAAAACTTCCACTTGATCTGAATGCATGAATTTTAAGATTAGAGTAGTTCCCAGTGGGCCACCTTGTAAATTGTTGAAGTTTAGTCCCATTAAAATGAAATAAGAAGTACCAAAAATCTGTTGGAACATCCATGAAAATGAAAGGTGTATTGCTTGTCCTTTGTTTCCACTTCATCTTCATGTGTGAAAAGGGGTTGGAGGAGGGCCTTGTTGTTTGGATGGTCCCACTCTAACTCATCCCACCACTTTCTATTTCCTTTGGTCTGCCCACTAATGGGCTGCGAGAAGTTTCCTATAGAGATTGAGAGCAACTTCTTCAGCTAAGGACATCTTTCTATACAAATTTGTCCTCTTGCGAGGGTTTCATATACCAATTCTCTCGTCATGCAAATGCTTTTCAACATTGGTAAATAAAAAGGTCCCAAAGAAACTAAATTTGGCAACTTGATGGCATTGAAATCATTATCGGTTGCTTCACCAATTTCTTCTTCTTCTCCCGAAACTATCTCCTCTATCATACTACACTTTTTGACTTTGATGGACCTCAAGTTTTGGAGGTTCTGCAATGTTCTCACAGAGAAAAGTCTCTTCAACTTATGACATTCACTGACTCACAATAGTTCAAGGGCAGCAAATGTGCCAGGCAGTAGGACACCATCAAAGATGGTTCTTAAATTGGGTAACTCACGGAGTTCAAAATGTTTTAAGGTGATGAGAGACAAGTTTTGTCCTTAGAAATATGTTCAATGCCACAGGAGTTTCTTATTAGAATTGCAGAGAAACATGACACATCTACTAAGCATTTAAATTGGGATAAGGAAAAGTGTGTGATGTCATGGCATTCTATGAAGATCAGCAACCAAGTAGTGCTGGGAATCAACAGAGGAGCTTCTCCACTAGTAACATCACAACCTGCAAATGCTACTGCTTTTGCTTCATAAAACCATCGGCGGAGAAAATCAAATTCAACACCCCCATCTCCTACCTTGAAAAAGAAGCTTTTAAGGACCTGCCAGTTTCCATGTCTCACATATTTAAAGAAAGTAAGTAAGTCGGTGAACGAAAGGAACAATTTAGTCAATTTTGTCAATCTTGCAATTTCACTGACTACATTCTCTTCCACCCAAGGGCCCAATTTTTTGTCATCAATAAACGGTAGATATACAACATGCAATTCTTTCAAATGGACAAGATGGGCTATTTTCTCTCTAAGAAAAGAACTTCTTAAGCCTTCAACTCTACAAGGATTAAGCTCCATGAGATTAACTAACCCTTCCATTCCTGATGGCAGTTCCTTGATTGAGGTTGAGTAGAGATTCAATACCCTTAACTCTTTGAGCTTTGCTAATGAAGGCACTAATTGTAATCCCTTACAAGATTCTAATCTGAGTTTACATAAGTTCTTTATTTCAGAAACCAACTCCAACAACAACTTGATCTTGGTGCTGGATAGGTCCAAAAATTCTAGATTAACTAACACTTCCATTCCTGATGGCAGTTCCTTGATTGAGGTTGACCAGAGATTCAATAACCTCAATTCTTTGAGCTTGGCTAATGAAGGCACTAATTCTAATCTCTCATAAGAATTTAAGATGAGTTTACATAAATTCTTCATTTCAAAAACCCCCTCCAGCAACAATTTGATCTTGGTGAAGGATAGGTTAAAAACTTCTAGATTAGCTAACCCTTCCATTCCTGATGGCAGTTTCTTGATTGTGCTTGAGTTGAGATTCAATACGCTCAACTCTTTGAGCTTTGCTAATGAAGCCATTAATGGTAATCCCTTACAAGATGCTAAGATGAGTTCACATAAGTTCTTCATTTCGGAAACCCCCTCAGGCAACAACTTGATCACAGTATAGGACAGGTTAAAAACTTCTAGATTAACTAACTCTTCCATTCCTGATGGTAGTTCCTTGATTGAGGTTGAGTTGAGATTCAATACCCTCAACCCTTTGAGCTTTGCTAATGAAGGCACTAATTGTAATCCCTTACAAAATGCTAAGATGAGTACATGTAAATTCTTCATTTCAGAAACCCCCTTCGGCAACAACGTGATCTTGGTCCAGGATAGGTCAAAAACTTCTAGATTAACTAACCCTTCCATCTCATGTGGCATTTCTTCAATGCTGGATTGGGAGAGGTCCAACACCCACAATTTCCTTAACTTTGCCACTAATGAAACTGTCTTTAGTGGCTTACAATACCATAATAGTAGTACATGTAAGTTCTCCATGTAAGAAATCGATATTGGCAGCAACTGGATTGCAGTAGATGACAAATCAAGAACATGGAGGACCTTCATACGCTCAAAGAACGATTGCACAATGTAATGCAACTAAGGATTTTGTCCCAAAAATAAGGTAGACAATCTTGGGCAATTGGGTGTATTTAGAAGCAATTCAAAATCATTTCTCATTAGCGATGCCCTCTCAACATCAACCCATTCCTCTTCATTTTCTAGTACTTCTAACTTGAACCCGGCATTCACAATGAAATTAGGGTTTTCTCTCGTTGCTCAATGGCCGTGTCTCTAATTAAATCGTGCATTTGGACATTTTGTGTGACATCCTAGGTTTTTATAAATAGATTTTCTAATTATTTTTGAAAATCTTGTCAAGATCGATCCTTAATTTTTTTTTTCTTTTTTATTGTACTTATAATAATCAAGTTTAAATGCTTCTTTAAGCCCAAAAATGTCAAATAAAACTTCACAATATATATCAAAGTAATAGTTTAACTTTTTTAGCCAGTCAAGACCTACTAGTCACAGCTCAAACACTACTACGCTAAATCACAACTTCAAATGCTACAATTTATTACAAATTTACTAAAGTATTTAAATAAAATAAAATTATTTTCTAGTCTTCATACTTTGAAACTCCAAGTTCACTCAACTTCTTGCGCATAAATCTCACGCTTTTCCTTTTGCCCTTCACCTGTGGGGTGGTTTGATGAGTAATATAAATTACCTAGTAAATATTACAAGACTAGTCAAAATAGCAGAAATCTATGCTATGCAATTTTATTTATTTATATTAAATACACATGATTAATTTATAAAAATTAATGCAATTGTCAAATAGTGGCACTTCAAATCCATGAATAAGTATTTCCATCAAAATCGAACTATTTCAAATAACATAATCAAATCGATTAATCCATCAATTCATCAACTAATCAATCAAATGATCAATCACTAAGTAGCATAGGTTAATATTCTTGAGAACGATCGACATGTTATCTCGTATCCAAACAGATCATAAGGTTAACTATGCACACAAAGAAACAAAAGTTTCCATCTGAGCTCTCCAGTGGGTACTACACTGACTACACCGTCTGCATGGGACAGGCAGATCAAACCAAAAACAAGAGTAGCCTTCCCATGCGACTTACTCCCGTCAAACATGCCTGCCATAGGCTAGTATCTATTCAGAAGCCAGTGGCCAACTGGACTTCCTAGCATAGTAACCAGCGGGGCTTTCTATATAAAAATCCCCAAGCCAAAACTAACTCATTGAGTTTCCTGATTATTGAAAATCTCATGGCACTAAAGTGCCCAAATCAAAACTAAAGGTATACTAACAAGTAGTAGGAAATTTTCATTCTTGTTAGTTTAAAACATATGCATAAACATTTATATGCCAAACCACGTATAATTATGTACAATTTTCTTGAAGAATCAAATGAAAAGTAACAATTCAAAAAAGAAGAAGAGGATTTCATAACCATTCAACAACATAATATTTATTTATTAAATCACTTTGCACCTACAAAGCTCCTAGTTAATATCTATTCCAAGTATTATCAAACACAAATCATATGCCAAATAAATCCATTGTTCCTATAAGCATAATATCCAAATATCTGAGGGTCCTACATTAGTCATCTATGTGTATTATACACTTGATCATATCCTAGTTGCTTGACATTGTACATCCAGGGAATGTTAGATTGCTTATCATCGCACATCTAATATTTGTTTAGTTATTGAACATCATGTACCTACTAATCCCAATCAAGTTTCTTGTCGTCATGCACTTGGGTAGTGTTAGACTACTTAGTGCCATATGTCTGGTCACTACTAAGCTAGTCAGTGCCATGTGCCTTATGCTTATACACATGCTGGTCCAAAACACACATGTCTGTGTAGCTACCATGATCATAGTACCATACGCTTAAGCTTCACTATGGCTGCCTATTCAATGCATGATACAACTAGCTAGTTTTTTGGTTCATTGTGAATGAACGATCTTCAACACCCTCAATATAATCAAGTGTATGTAATTACAAATGTGTTGGAATTAGTGAGACTTTATGCTAATTATGACGTTGTACATATTTAGTAATTTTGTATAAGAAGTTTTATTTATAGATTTTTGCATGCATTCACCTTTAGTCAATGTACCCAAATACCTTTAGTTGTAGTTTAAACTAAGTATGAAATAAAGATTAAAGGTCATGGTAAGTTGATCCATCATACTTATATTATAGCACTTTGTCATGATTTGAGTTACTAACTAGTTTTAAGTTCTAATATATTATTCATGTAAGCCTTGAAATAATATATTTTCAGCACCATTGTATCTAAACTAGTAAGAATGCATCCAATAATTTTACTAGTTAACAACCACATGCTAATACACAGCACATAAACATTCAAATCAGAGATCCAAAACATGTATATAGGTCATGTGTTGTAACACGTCGGGTTTTTATAACCTTTTTTTTATAATAATATTAATAATAGTCGGGACCCCAAAATAAAAGATTCAATTAATTATTTTATTTAAGGAATTTACTAAAAACCTCCGGGTGTTATTTCCTTTTTCCAAAACATCATGACCATGATTTAAAATATAATTATAAATACGCAGTAATACATTTAAGACAATACACATATCAAATCCAACTTCAAAAGCATAGAAGCCTTTATTTTCAAAACAATAAATGTTCAAAACATAATACTGTGGTCCAGGTCTATCCATCATAATATCCCACCATATTTAAAGCAATGTCCATCATATGTATAACTATCATAATCAAATTTATATAATAAAAGTATACAGTCCATAAAGTAAGTTCAATTTGTAGTCCTTCTAATAACTCACATCGAGTTGTCTATCAGTCAAGTAAAGTAATCCCCACTGCTATCATAGTCTCTCCACAGCCTTGCCCTTCTTACTATCGCTCTCGTGATATGAGACATTGCAAAACAAAGTAATGCCTCAGCAAGCTATTGCTTGTGTAGGTACATCGACATTTAATGTAATAACAATAGAAACAAAATCTAATAACAGTGCTGATATAATGAGTAGATCGATTTTCTATGAAATATATAATTATTATAAGCAATGCCAATAAAATCTTAAAACATCATGTACAATAAAACATGTATCTTATGGATTTAAAACATGATATGATCTAATATAAATGAGCACACAATAACAATAGGGCACCCCAAGGTATGTGGGTATGTGGGTCCCACGAGTGTCCCATACACTCGTATCACCAATCATGCATACTCATATCAAACCTCTGAGTGTCATCACACCCCAAGCATACAATAACATCTCCATGTTCAGCATGCAGGCAGGCAGACAGAACAAGAATATGGATCATCTTGCCACAATGGCAACCTTCTAGGGTCTCAACCACCGCTGCTCCTTATCGACACCATAACAGGAGACTTAATGTCTGTCCCCATGGAAAGGCCCAAACTGATAGTGTGGACTATCCATGTAATGATCCTAATTTTTAAATCCTATTTTAAAGGATTACAATTTTTTATTTTTTTATGAATATAAATGGGGGGAATATGCATATTTAGGTTTCATTGAATTTATTTTTTAAAAGACATCGAATTAGACCCTCATACCTTCATATTTGGATTATAATCGGAAAGACGGTTCCAATGACACTAATTTCATTGAAATCATAGTTTGGATGAAGGAGATATGAAGGTTTGAATATGAAGGGCATTCTTGTAAAAAAATAAAAAATCATAAAGAAAGCAGGGCCAAATTGATATCAGCAGCCCCCAAATCAAAATGCGAAAGCAGATGCTAGGTTTGTTCCCGCATTGACGAAGAGAAGAGAAAAGAAAAACCCAATGGGAAGAAAAGAGGAGGAAGAAGAAAGAGGAGAAGGAGAAGGAGAAGAGGAAAGAGAGGGGAGAGGAACCTGGCGATGGGAGACACCTAGCACGCCCGTGGGAGTGAGAAGAAGATGGAGGAAACGGGGTTTTCTGGGTCGTTGGAGTTCCAGGCCGTCACCTAAAATGACACTAGCTCGAATCAATGATCCGACCAGTCATGTTGTCTAACATGGTGAGCCGAACAAAACCCCCAACGTTATTGGGGAATCTGACGAGATCTGGAGCATCGATCGAGGGGAGACAGTGCACGACAAGCTCAGAAACCTTACAGGTGAAAGTGACAATGGATCGAAGCCAATCTAGCCCATCCAATGGTGAAAAATGAACGAAAACGCATCTAGAAGGTAAGATCCACAAAACCCAACTTGTGATTTGAGGTATTTTGCAAAATCTGCATTGTTTATGCTAGATTTAGGTTTTGTGGATGATCTAGCCGTCCATTTTCAAATCAAAACTTAAGGATAGGCAATTAGGTGCTTAAAGTTAGCCGGATCTAACTGAGATTGTCATTTTAGGCTGAAAACTGATTGGACAATCTTAGTCGTCCGATCGGGTACTGTTCACACAGTAACATCATGATGTCTGATCGACAATCAGACGCCACAGATGAGTTCCCTATCCTTAAAAATGATAGGATGATTAGAATTATATGAATTTGAAGTGAAACAAATCAGATGATCTAGGTCATCCAATCTACCACTATTTAAACAGACACCTTGTGATGTCAAACCAATGATTAGTGGTTATAGATGGATTCTTAAATGTTGAATTAGCTTAGATATGATATAAAATTTGGAATTTGGATAAACTTATATAAAAAAATTGAGTGATATGAACTGTTCATGATGCTCATTATATCAGTCTGATTTAAGAATACAATTATAGGTTGTATTGAGTTGATTTAGATAGGAATCACAGGCTAAGACCAATGAACAGTGAAAGTGACATGCAGTCACTTAAGAAGAGTAGTGGATAGCCAATCTAAGGCCAATGGCATGGATTGGAAATTTAGTAACTGTTTGTAATTAAATTAGCTATCGACCAATAGCTAATGAAATACCTTTTGCATACTAATGAACACTGTCACTTTGCCTTGTGCCAAATAGTGTTAGGGAAACTAGTAGAAGTTCTAGAATTGTATAACTGAATATGTGTTTGTATTGTTATAGAGGTGATTGATAGGGAGTGTGTACGCGAACTGAATGAAGTATTCGTGCCAGTGAACTAGAAGATCTCCATTTGAGGTAGGTGGAATTAAGATTCTTACGATTTTCGCTATATATGCATGTGTATATGAATTTCAAGCATTGAAATGAATCTTTTCTATTTATACAAAAGATAAGATGAATGTGTATGTTGAAATTGAATCATGATTAAACTATTTATGCATAAACTATGCATTATTGTGAATCATGTGAGAGAAATGTAAGACTGATACTAGAAAATTATGAAATGGCTCGTAAGAGCAAAAGGGGTCGTTATGATGTGGGCGGGTCGTGGAGTTGTTATGATGTGGGCGGGCCTTTGGGTTGGACAAGCTACTAGTTCCTGGCTAGACAAGCTATCGATCCCTAAGAGTTTAGGCCCATTGTTTGGGGAGTTTGACGTGTTCTGAGAGATTGTTACGATGTGGGTGGGCCACAAAGTCTTTATAATGTGGGCGGGCCTTCAGGTTAGACAAGCTACCAGTCTCTCAGGAGCAAAGCCTTGAGGTGTGTCTTTGGGTTTAACCTACTATGCCGACTCACTGTGCCAAAGAGGATAATATTGTTTATTGTGTACTTAATACACACAACAACGCGTTGGTATTTGATATGTGAAATGGCTTGTAAGAGTGAAGACTAGTATTAAGAAATGTAAATGAGTTGTAAGTTTGACATGTGACCGCATACTTTGCATTTCAAAGAATGTGTTTTGTAATAATACATTGATATTTCTTCCATCTTGGCATGGATTCATGATTCTGATAAATGTTGAATGATTTCAAGTTAAATGATAATTGAATTGTTGTTTGCATGATTCAGCATGACTAAATTGATCTATATATAATTATTATGATTTCTGTATATAAAACATTTCGTCTTATTCCACCTACACAAGCGATTGCTTGCTAACGCATTGCTTTGGTTTGCAATGCCTTAGATATAGAGAATAGTAGAAGGTTTGGCATGTTGATAGTATTGCAGAACAAAGAACACCCAAGAAATAGGAGCTGCTTACTGACAGGAGTGCGCCAATAGAAGCTTTGAAAGAGGATAGGTAAGAATTGGTCTTTGAATTGAAGTTATCATATTATAAATGAGAAAGAGACTGCATTGTATGTAATTATGGGAATTTGGAAGACTAACGTGACTAGGTTGTGCTGTGGAGGTTCTAAGTGTGTTGTGTTGATATAAATTGTTTTTGTTTTATTAGACATATGAAAAAGAGACAGTCTCCATTTATATTTTAAAATTGTCAACAAATATTTATCAAGTACTTTGCAATGACATGCGTTAAATGTCATATGTCCGAAAAATAGAGGAAACTCTACTAGATTTTTGTGTGTGGAAATGAGCACCCATTTCATCGATAATCCTTGTTTTTTATAAAAGAAAAATGACACTTGGGATTTTTCAAAATGAATTTGAAAGAAAAGATTTTCTGTTGCATTGCATTATTTTACAAAAATTATTCCAAATTGGATCGATCTTGCATTAGGAATTAGTTTGTATTTAAAAATATATTTGAAAAATCCAGGTCGTCACAATCCATGTTACCAAACCCCTATCGAAAGCCATCTATGGGTGGGTGTATATCACATCACAATTACATCACAATTTCAGAGGGTGGGTGGCCGGCCCTACTCCATCCTAACATGACATCCACCAAGTGAGAGCACCTGTCATAAATCACAAAACACAAACATTACGTATCTCAAAAAATCAAGAGCACTCATGGCTCACAATCCCCAAGGCACCCCTCATCTCGGGGTTAGCCTCTCAAAGGACTAACCACCAAGCCTCCACTGTCCTTTCTTATGAAAACCCATTAATTTTAATGGTGCAATAAAGAAAGATAATTTCTAATTATACATAAAATACATGGTATCAATCTCAAGAAATAATCTATCATAAACCCATGCAATACATTATCAAAATCTAATATTGATTATAGTATAAAACTTCGAGTCTCACAAATCGTGGACTAATTAAACAAGTGCAAATAAATCACAATCAATCATGATGTTATGACTATGCAAGGTTTTCAAATCAAAACATAACATTAAATGTCATCACCTACCTCAATATGAGATCACTAAATTCAAGCATGTAATCCTCTTAACTTGTACGCTCATATGTACCTATTAGTATCATAGTACTATTTTGTGTTATGTATTTCATTATAATGTAAACTATGGCAGTCCAATCATTGGATCGTTCTTTAAGATTTGTAATTATGATTTATTCCTTAGTCCCAACATTACTTGTTATAATTTAGTCTCATCTCATGTTCATCTGTTCGTTTTTGTGTGTATCTAATGTTTATACCCTGATCAATAGCCAGATCATCCTTAGATTCAATAATTTCCCAAGATCCAGTTCAAACTAATGTTCTAGATTAATTTCTAGAGTAATCACACCTAATATGATCCTTAAAACCCTCATTTATTGTCATACATTATCTAGTTGTCCAAGTCTTGAGGCCTGATCACCCTTTGATCTGCCAGCTCTAAGTTATTGAATAATGTTTTATGATTTGACTAATTTAAAAGTAGTCAAATGTAAGTTTTCAAGTCAAATCTAGGTTCATGTCATCAAGACAATAGCAACAGATTTTTCCAATCGGGATTTAGACCTCTGTAGCTCCCAAAATCAAGCTTTTTGTGAAAAAGCTTCATAAATTAATGTATTAATTTATAAAGGCCGGCACATTTACACCGGTTTACTCTGGCAGCTCAGTTTACACCAATTTATACCAGCATAAACTGGCATCCCGAAGATGCTCCCCTCTTAGAAAGCACCGAGGGACGTACCACGTGCGTCCTGGTCACGGGATGCACCTCCGCATGCGTCCTAGTAGCCAAGATGCCGAGCGTCTCGGACTTTCGTGACAGCACGCAGGGACACTCCCACGTGCGCGTGTGCTACGTGTGTATGTGACAACACGTGCCTGTGCGTTGTCTACATTGAGGCGTTCCGATAGGCATCCTGGCATCAGCAACAGGGAGCCGACATGGGTGGGTGCTGTCGCTGAAGACGACGACTGGACTCCAGTTGTTGCTGGTGACTCCGTAGGTGCCCAAAAATCATGATTTTTACACCCTTTTTTTTTTAATTTCATGTACATTCCATTTTTTACATACCGTTCTTCTTGATTTTTGAGGTCACTAGCTGTTGGATCTCCCTCAAACTTAAAGGTTTTGTTCTTGGATTCGTCGCACACTAGATGAATGTGTGAATCATGGTTTCAACACGATTTCATCCACTTAATCCTATGACTACAGTAGGTTACCCAGATTCCTTGGAAGAACGACGAACCCACGTCGTTCTTTGTTGTTAACTGATGCAAAACTCACACCTATATTGTAAATGGAAGGGGGGGAAAGAGGGAGAGGTCTTACCTAGGTTAGTTGGGCAATCTTTGACACTGCCAGAGCTCTAGTTGCTAGAAAAATGCAATTTGCAGAGGTTAAGATTAGAGGGAAAGAGACGCAATGGAGAAGATGATGAGAGGAGAAGTCTAAGGGACAGAGATCGTGCTGGGAGGGGGAAAGGAAGTTTTTCCCTTTAATGCCACTCACTGACCTTCTCCAGTGGTGTTGGCGTCGGAGCTGGAGAGGGTAGAAGGGGGGTGTCGTTATCAAAATGACCCCCTCTGATTTGGGTCCTCCTCGCCTGTTTATAATTTTGACCTTAGACTTAAAACGCCCATATCTTCCTCATCTGAACTTCATTTTGGGTGTTCTTTATGTTGTAGGAATTCTATCAATGCATATTTTCTCATTTTATTGGTCTTAAGTAAAAAATTTCTTTAATTTTTTTAAATTAAATTAAATTAATCTATTACTAATTGAGGCTTAAAATTTGAGGATATTACATGTGTATATCTGTTCTGATTGATTCGATGAAGCATACAATAAGTCTCCCTGACTTTCATCTCCCACGCACCAACTCAACCATCTTCTAAGAAGGATAGGATGTGGGCAATTTCTAGCCTCGCCTCTTGTTGTGCGGCTTGTGCTTGTGAGGCTTGCCACTCGATTGTCGGAGGGATCAACCGAAAATCCACTCGAATTGCATACTCTGGCCTTTTCACTTTATCTCTCGTTATCTTATGGATTCTCAGAGAGGTTGCTGCTCCTCTCATGGAGAAAATTCCATGGATTAATCATTTTCACCATACTCCTAGCAGGGAGTGGTTTGAAACAGATATAGTGTTGGTGTAAGTTTGGGGAACTTCTTATACTTTACCATGCTAGCTTTACTAATGATTGGAGTCAAGAACACAAAAGATCCTAGGGACAAATTGCACCATGGTGGATGGATGGCAAAGATTGTTTGTTGATGTCTTGTGGTGATTTTCATGTTTTTCCTTCTAAACGGGATCATAAGCTTCTATTGTAACTTTTTTTTTTTTTTTTCTTATTACGTGTTTGAGTTAGGGCATTCACCATAAGCAACGCGCTGCATCGAATCCCAAGTACGGTGAAAAATAGGTAAGGGTTGCTAGGGCATTCTCCTAGAAGTGACACGCTACATTGGATCCCAGGTGTAGTGAAAAGTGGGCAAAGGCTGCTAGAGCGTCCCCTTGGAAGCAACGCGCTGCATCAGAACCCAGGTGTAGTGAAAAGTGGACATGGGTTCATACCATGGAGGTTGACAAAGGCGGTAGAAAATAGGGTATCTCTAGAACATAAGATTAGCATCGCTACATGGAATATAGACACACTGACAGGTAAGAGTTTGGAGTTAGTGGACGCGATAAAATGTAGGAGAGTCAACATCGCTTGTATCCAAGAAACCAAGTGGAAAGGGGCTAAAGCTAGAGAAATAGATGGGTATAAATTATGGTACGTAGGAAAGGAAAATAACAAAAATGGCGTAGGAATAATAGTGGATAAGGAATTAAAGGATAAAGTTGTGGACGTTAAAAGAATTAGTGATAGAATTATAATAATAAAAATGATTCTAGGAGAGCAGATTATAAATATTATAAGTGCATACGCATCACAAGTAGGGTTACAAGATATAATCAAGAGGCAGTTTTGAGAAGATATGGAGGGAGTCGTACAAGAAATTCCCAATACTAAGGGGATATTCATAGGAGCAGACTTAAATGGCCGTGTAAGAAAAGATAAGGATATGATAGAATACACTGAGGATTTGGTATAGGTGAACGAAATGAGATGAGGGAGAATATCCTAGATTTTGCTTTGTCATATAACCTGTCCATTGCAAATACACTCTTTAAGAAGAGGGATGAACACTACTTAGAAATAATGAACGATCTATATGTAAGGATTGTAAGGTGATACCTGGTAAGAGTTTAACTTCACAACATAGGTTAATGGTTATGGATATCCATATTAAAAGATGGAGTAAAAGAACTAAACTTAATACACATCCAAAAACTAAGTAGTGAAACTTAAAAGGAGAGAAAATAACCTCATTCAAAAATAAGTTGATGGTAGAAGGAAATTGGAACTATGAAACATAAGTAAATACCATGTGGACTAATATGGCTAAGTCCATTAACAAAGTGGCAAAAGATGTCTTAGGAGTATCTAAAGGTAAAAGGCTATTAGCAAAGGAAACATAGTGGTGGGGTGAAACAGTGCAAAAAAGTTATTAAAGAAAAATGGATGCATTTTAAAGCTTGGCAGAAGATTAGAAATAATAAAAACTATGAACAATATAAGAATGCTAAAAACACTGCTAAGAGAATAGTAAGTGAAACTAAACTTAAAGCATATGATGAGCTCTATAATAAATTAGGAACAAGAGAAGGTGAGAAAAATGTGTTTAAACTTGCAAAAGTAAGAGAACAAAAGGGTAAGGACTTAGATCACATTAGGTATATTAGAAGCGATATTCGAAGGGTATTAGTCAAAGAAGATGAGATCAAACAAAGGTGGGAAACAGTCTTTCAAAAATTGTTAAATGACAATTGCTCTAAGAATATAGGGATTGAAAATATTATAAATCTAAATAACATTGGATATTATAGATATGAACGTAGGATTAGAATACATGAAATAAAAGAGGCCTTGAAAAAGATGAAATTAGGAAAGGCTATGGGGCCTAATGGTGTACCAATAGAGGTTTGGAAGCATATGGGAGATATTGGGATAATTTGGTTAACCAAGTTGTTTAACAAGATTATAAAATTAAAGAAAATGCCTAATGAGTGGAGGAAAAGCTCTATTGTGGAAATCTATAAGAATAAAGGAGACATTCGAGCTGCACTAATTATCGAGAGATCAAACTTATGAGCAACACCATGAAACTTTTTGAAAGAGTGATTGAGAAGAGGCTACGACATGAAACAAGTGCATCAGAGAATCAGTTTGGTTTCATGCCTGGGAGGTCTACCATGGAATCTATTTTCTTACTAAGACAATTAGTAGAGAAATATAGGGAGAGGAGGAAATACCTACATATGGTCTTTGTCGACTTTGAGAAAGCTTATGATTGAGTCCCTAGAGAGTTAATATGGAGGGTGTTGGGTGGTAAGAGTGTTTCTCAGGGGTATATAAACATAATTAAAGATATGTATGAGGGAGAATTAACAAATGTTAAGACCACTAGTGACGTGACTGGTGATTTTTCTATCACTGTAGGATTGCACCAAGGATCGACATGAGTCCATACCTCTTGACATTAGTTATGGATGAGTGAACAAACATTTGCACAAGGGGATCTCTTGGTGTATGCTATTTGCAAATGATATAGTTTTACTTGATAAGACAAGGGAGGGTGTAAACATAAAGTTAGAGTTATGGAGAGAAGCGTTAGAATCTGAAGGATTTAAAATTAGCCGAACAAAGACAGAATATATGAAATGTAATTTTAGCAAGGAGAGTAGGAGTGGAACACCAGTCAAGATTGATAACCAAGAAGTCCCCGTGAAATACCTCTTTCGGTACTTAGGATCATTGATCCATGAGAGTAGAGAGATTGAGAGGGAGGTTACCCAGAGAATCCAAGCAGGTTAGAACAAATGGAGATGTGCATCTGGAGTTTTATGTGATTGGCGGGTGCCACTCAAACTAAAATAAAAATTCTATAGGATGGCTATAAGGCCGGCCATGCTCTATGGATCAGAGTGTTGGCCAGTTAAGGAACATGATACTCATAAGATGAGCGTAACAGAAATGAGGATGTTGAGATGGATGAGTGGTAAGACAAGAAAGGACAGAATTAGAAACGAAAATATTATAAGAAATTTAGGGGTAGCACCAATAGGTAATAAGATGAGGGAGATTAGACTTAGATGGTTTGAATATGTCCAAAGGAGACCAATAGCGGCACCAATTAGAAGGAGTGAGGCAATACAAGTAGAAGATTCTAAAAGGGCAAGGGGAAGCCCCAAAAGAACGTGGATAAAAGTGGTGAGGAAAGATTTAAAAACTTTGGGACTAAATGAAACAATGGTATTTAATAGAGTGGAATGGAGGAATAAGATTCATGTGACCGACCCTTAATTGGGATAAGGTCTTGATAATGATGATGATGATTACGTGTTTGAGTTCTAATAAAGTTATATAGAAGAAATTGAATAGTTTCCTGATTATGAACTTAAATGTTTACAGTGCATAATATAGTTAACTTTTCATGGCACTATCATGTTCTACTAAATGTTGTTTGCAGTTACTAGTTATATATCATTTCTTGCTCTTATGACCGAACTTTATGCAGAAGTATTTCGGGAACTGATCTGTGTTTATTTTATTTGCATTTGGTATAATTAGCAAGTTCGAATAAATTCATGCCTTTCTTCGTCTTGTAAGCAACATAAGATATCTGATAATTGATATGGTTAGAGCATTTATTTCTGTCTGGCATAAACCCCACATCTTTCATTGCACATCACACACACACACACACATTAACCAAATGGGTCTTGCACTCGAAAGAAATTTAATCTTAAAGACATCAATATAGTTGCATACTTTATCATGGACAATCATAAATGAAATTGGAATATTTCAATTGAAAAACTCCTGTATGACATATGCTTATATTCATTTTGAAAATCATACCAATGAAGCATATAATTTCGAGTATAGATCATGCGTTCTTGTTCACATATAAAATCTCAATTGGATGAATAATAAAGATTAATTTCATTAGTAAATTAAATACATGTGAACATAACAATGTATATTGATTTTTTTTTTTTTTTAAGAATACACATATACAAGCATATAGGTTATGTTAAACTGCATATAATAGATGAGAAGTTAATCATGAAACAAGATCAGATTTGATAGAATAAAGGTACTGGATCATGCATTGGAATAGTATTTCCATGAAAATTCCACGCGTATATATGAAATCAAACTATCCAAATTGAGAACAATCATGCTTATGATTAAATCTCGATCATCCAAAATAAAATAAAATTTGCTCGTTTAAAACATTGGAGTTTGTAATTTTAGAAAAGAAAATAGAGATATAGTCTTGCATCACCTACCTCAATTTGTTTCATTAGAAATTCTAAAAAGCCTAGTTCTTTCTCTAGATCCAAAATTTTCTTTTCCTTCTTCTTCTTCTTCTTCTTCTTCTTCTTCTTCTTCTTCTTCTTCTTCTTCTTCTCTCTCGCTCTCTCTCTCTCTCCCTCTCTCTCACACTTTCTCTCTCTTCCTCACTCCCTCCCTCCCTCTCTCTCCCTCTCTCTCTCTCTCTCATGCACTCCCCTTTTTCCAATCAAACTTTTTCATGTCTCTAACCCTTCTTTGTTTCCTTTATAGATACTTTCCTAATAACAGTTTTCTCAATTGATTACATATTTATAATTCTTTCAATTTTAATTGTGTATTTACTACCAACTGTCGGATTATCATCCAATGGTTCAAATATGTAACTCATCTATTGGTCTCATTCATTTCATAACTCTTAGATCACCATCCATTATTTTCACACGTTTTGTTCATATGGAAACCTTCCTTCACCATGTGGGTTTCCTTATATAATTTGTCCACCTATAAAATTTGTAATAATTAAAAAATTCATTACTAAAATAGCATTAAACATGATTTTTCTCTTAAAAATTGTCAAGGAGGTGACTTGAAGTCTAGGCATCCCCTTAACAAGTTGTACTTGGGACCGCTTAGCTACTCTTAGCTTAAAGTGTTATTATCACTTATATTCTAATTACACACTATTTGTTTAATGAGTTATGATTTGAAATTTTGTTTAAGCTTCATTTTAACTTGTTTTTACACCATAGTAGTCAACAATTGACTTTAAAAATTTTCATAATTTATAAATATAATATTTCATAATTTATTAAAAATGTGGGGCTATTACAATCTTCCACCTTTTAGGAATTTCATCCTCAAAATCCCGTTACTAAACTTATGCTATACCTCAAAAAACAAATAAGGAAAACTACTTCTCATGTCTTCTTCAATTTTCTAAGTAGCTTCTTTAGTAAAATGATGTTGCCATAAAATTTTGACCAAATGAATGGTCTTGTTCCTTAGAGTCTTCTCCTAGAAATCCAAAATCCTTAGAGGTTTCGTCTCATATGTCAAGTCTAGCTAGAGTTCTGCAGGTATTTGATCAAGGATATGCGTTGTATCAGGAATGTACTTCCTCAACATCGATACATGGAATACATTATGTACATCTAACAACTGAGATGGTAATGTTAAACGATATGCAACCTTCCCGATCCTCTCCAATATCTAAAATGGTTCAATAAACCTTGAACTTAGCTTCCCTTTTACACCAAATCTCATGACTCCTTTCATTGGCGAGACTTTAAGGAATACATTACTGCGTCTTTGATCTGCATAACTCTTCTGTCTATTCTGTGCTGCCAACAATCTCTTCTGGACTAGCCTAACCTTTTCGACACATTGCTCGATCAACTTGGTCTTCACAAACTGTCTCTCTCCAACATCACTCTAACAGGTAGGTGTCCTACATGGTCGTCCATACAATGCTTCATACGAGACCATGCCTATACTAGAATGATAACTATTGTTATATGCAAACTCGATCAAAGGTAAGTTTTCATCCCAATTTCCCTTCCAATCTACAGCACAAACTCGTAGCATGTCCTCAAGTGTTTGAATCATCCTCTCTAATTGTCCATCAGTCTTTGGATGAAATGATGTACTAAATCTTATAGTTGTGTCTAGTCCCTCTTGTACACTTTGCCAAAAGTGAGATGTGAAATGACTATCTCTATCAGATATGATAGGCAAAGGAACTCCATGTAGACTCACTATCTCTGTAATGTAAAGTTTTGCCAAACTCTCTAAAGACTGCCTCTGTCTTACTGGTAGAAAGTGTGCTCATTTGGTCAATCTATCCACAATGACCCAAATCATATCATGTCTGCTAGTGGTTCTAGGTAGTCCCACCACAAAGTCCATCGTGATGTGATCCCACTTCCACTCCGGAAGTTCCAGAGTCTGTAGAAGTCCTGCTGGTCTTTGATGTTCTGCCTTCTTCATTCCATTCCACTAAAAACTCTGTTTCAGATCCTGATATATCTTAGTACCACTAGGATGAATGGCGTACTTTAAAGTATGTGCTTCCTTCAATAATTCTTGTCTTAGACCTTCTGTAGAAGGTACTACCAACCTACCCTAAAATCTTATGCTTCCATCAGTTTCTTTATTGAAGCCTTTACTACCCATCAATGCCTATATCTCCTCACAATCCTTTTATGCTTGAAGAATTCAATCTATAAACAATGATTTTATTGATATGTTCATCAACACTCCATGAGATTTTTGACTGAGAGCATCCGCGATCACATTCGCCTTCCCAGGGTGATATAGAATTGAAAAGTCATAATCTTTCAAGTATTCTAACCACCAATGTTGTCTCATATTAAGGTCGCTCTATGTGAAGATATACTTCAAACTTTTGTGATCTGTGTATACTTCAAACTTTTCTCCCTAGAGATAGTGTCACCAAATCTTAAGTGCGAACACCACAACTGCCAGCTCCAGACCATGTGTCAGGTAATTTACTTCATGAGTCTTTAGTTGTCTGGATACATATGCTATAACTCTTCCATGTTGCATCAGTATACACCCTAAGCCTTTTCCTGAAGCATCATTATATACTACAAAGCCTCCCGTACCCGAGGGCAATGCCAAAACAGGAGCCGACATAAGCCTCTTCTTCAACTCTTGAAAGCTCTGTTCACATTGGCTTGTCCACTCAAACTTAGTGTTCTTCCTAGTTAATTTTTGTCATTGGCTGAGCTATCCTGGAAAACCCTTATATGAAATGTCTATAATAACCAGCCAATCCCAAGAAACTTCTTATCTCCGTAATAGTCTTTGGTCTCTCCCACTTCATAATGGCTTCTATTTTTGTAGGATCAACTGAAACTCATTCCTTTGAAATAATATAACCAGGGAATTGTACTTTATCTAGCAAGAACTCACACTTGTTGAATTTTGCATATAATTGATGCTTCTCTAATGTGTTAAGTACAATCCTGAGGTGTTCCCTATGTTCTTACTCACTTGATGAATAAATAAGGATGTCATCAATGAACACTATCACATACTTGTCTAAATACTTTTGGAACATGTGGTTCATCAAATCCATGAATGCTGCTGAAGCATTTGTCAGTTTGAATGGCATCACTAGAAACTCGTAATGTCCATATCGAGTCCAAAATGCTATTTTAGGGATATCCTCATCTTGTATCCTCAATTGATGATAACCAGACCTCAAGTTTATCTTTGAGAATACTCTTGCAGACTGTAATTGGTCAAAGAGGTTGTCAATACATGGTAACAGGTACTTATTTTTAATTGTAACTCCATTCAGCATTCGATATTCAATACATAGTCGCATAGAACCATCTTTCTTCTTTACGAATAATACTGGAGCTCCCCACGATGATACGCTTAGCTAAATAAAGCCTAGATCTAACAATTCCTGCAACTATTCCTTAAGTTCTTTCAATTTTGAAGGTGCCACATGGTAGGGCGCCTTTGAGATGGGAGCTATACCTGGTACTATCAAGATAGTAAATTCCATCTCACTCTTGGTGGCAACCCTGATAACTCATTAGGAAAAACTCCTCTAAAGTCTCATACAACATCTATGTCCTTTATTTTCTGTTTGTATTCCTTTTGAGTCACCATGCTCACTAAGTATGCTGTATGACCCTTAGCCATGAGTCATGTTGCTTTTATTGATGATATAATTGGTATTCCTGATGTATCTAATCTGCCCTGGAATATGTATGTGTTACCCTCTATTTCCTCGAATCGTATTCTCTTCTTCTAACAATCAATTATAGCTCCATATCTTGATAACCAATCCATACCCAATATGACATCAAAGTCTGTCATATCTAATAGGATTAGGTTAGCTAAAAACTCCCTATCTCCCATCTGAATCCCTATATCTTGGATATATTTGTCCAAAATAACGGGTTCTCCATGTGGTATATTGATCTCTATGTTAAATTCTAAAGGTAATATAGTACAATCCAAAGTTGATGCAAAGTGTTGTGATATGAAAGAATGTGTAGCACCCAAATCTATCAATACTCTAGCAAATTGACCAAGAATGGGTAAAGTACCTTCAACGATTGCGTTTGAAGCTCTGACTTGCTTGGTAGTCAGGGCAAAAGTTCGTCCCTGACCACATGGTAAAATCTCTTATTTCTGTTATTTCCCTCAGGGCAATTTTTTTTATGAAATGCCCTTTCTCTCCACACCCAAAGCACCTCCTCTCCTAGACATAACATGGTCTTCCAAGGTGCCTCTTTCCACAACGTCTACAGAGGTTTCGGTCCACTTCCCTCTTTTTGAACTTTGGCCTCCATGGTGGTATAGATCAAAGTGGAACTATTGCTTTTGGTGGAGGTCTAGGTATGATTGGCCTCTTTCCTTTCCAATTTGGCATATTTCCTCCAGGCATAAATGTTTCTGCTCTCATGTCCTTTAGCTCTCTCTCACACAGAGAAGCCAACTCTATAGCTTTTGCCAATGAAGTAGGCTACGACATAAAAATATGACTACGAATTCCTGTGCATAATCCACGAATAAATTTCTAAGCATCTATGAGTTTAGTGGGGTAAACCTCCGGTGCAAATCTCCTTAGCTTAGTGAAGCGAGTCTCATACTCACTTACTGTCATGGAACCTTAAACTAGGTTCATGAACTCCCTTTCCTTAGACTCCACAACGTGAGGTGGATAATATTTCTACTGAAAAACTCTCCTAACCTTATCCCACAAGATGACTCTACCATCAGAGAAATACGTTCACTTGACAGTTGGCCACCAATGTGGAACCTCTCCTCTTAATGCAAATGTAGCAACTGTGACTTGTCGATCTTCTGACACCATCATCCCTTTGAACAGCCTTTCAACCTCATAGAGCTAGGTTTCAGCTGCTTCGTCACCCTATATTCCAGAAAACTTTGGAGCGATCTTTTTGAATCGCTCCATCAAAGTGTCACTCTTGCACCCTGCAACAGAATCCTCTTATGACGATGCCTGAAGCTTCTGTTTCATTTGTTGAAATATCAATTACATCACCTCACTGGCCAAATCCCCAGGTGTGCCAATGCTTTTGTGATGACTCAGGTTTTCATAATACTTTTTAAATCCAACAAACATTGACTTAGCAAGCTCGATTTCTAATAAAATTATTTTTAAAATGTAAACAACTATGAAAGAATCTATTCTTTTAAATTCACTTTCAAAAATCCCAATTTATTTTTCTTTTCTCAAAAGCAAGGTTTTTTGGTGAAATGAGTGCTCATTTCCATTGAAAATCTAGAAGAGTTTCCTCTGTTTTTCTGACATATGACATTTAATGCATGTTTTTGTGAAGTACCTGATAAATATTTACTAAAATTTCAAAACATAAATGGAGACTGTCTCCTTTTCATACATCTGATCAAATAAAGACAAATCAAATCCAACAAAACACAATTAGGAACTCCATGTCACAACCCAATCACATAAGTTATCCAAACTCCCCAAAATTACATGTATAACAATCTCTTTCCCATTTATAATAAAATGACTTCAAACATAAACCAATTATTACCTGTCTAAGTCAAAAGCTTTTCGTCGGTGTACTCCTGTCAGTAAGCTCCTACTTCTTGGAAATCCTCTGCTCTAAGATATTGTAAACAAATATAATATCTCAGCAAACTTGTGCTTGTGTACGTGGAATAAGTAGTTGTATATAAACAAAATCATGATATTCTATATAAATTAATTTGTCCATGCTGAAACATGCAACTAACATTCAATTATCATTTAGCTTAAAATAATTCAACATTCATCAACATCATAAATTCATGCCATGATGGAAAAAAAAAAAAAACATAAATGCATCAGTACTAAAACATATTTTTGAAATACAAGTATGCAGTTACATGTCAAACTCACTAATCATTTTCATTTCCTGATACCAATCTTTGCTCATATGAGCCATTTCACATTACCAAATACTAACAAATTATCGTGTGTATCAAGTACACACCAGACAATAATATCCTCTTTGGAGCAGTGAGTCAACGCAGTGGGTTAAATCCAAAGACACACCTCAAGGCTTTACTCCTGAGCGACTAGTAACTTGTCCAACTAGGAATTGGTAGCTTGTCCAACCTAAAGGTCCGCCCACATCATAACAACTATGTGGCCCGCTTACATCATAATGACCCCTCAAAATGCATCAAACTCTCCAAACAATGGGGTTAAATCTCAGGGACCCGTAGCTTGTCCAGCCAAGAACCGATAGCTTGTCCAACTGAAGGCTCGTCCACATCATAACGACTCCGTGGTGTTTGATCATAATTCAAACATTGAAAAATTATTGTGTGAATAGTACCCTATCGGATGGCTAAGATTGTTCAATCGGTTTCTTGATTAGATCTGCTACTTTAGTGTGGTTTAAACTAAATTAGGTCTTTAATTACCTATCCCTAAGCTTGGATTAGGGATTGTACAATTGGATCATCCATACATCTAGATCTAGAGTGAAAACGCACGGATTTAGCAAAACACCACAAATCAAAAGTTGGGTTTTGTATATCTTACCTTCCATGTGTCTTTCCGTGTTTTTTTCCTCTCTAAAATGGGCTAGATTGGCTCCTGTCGGTCGAAAAACCTCCAATATATGCATGCAATGATACCCCTTTCAATACGATGTTCAGCAACACCAGAATCATTCCAAAACCCTAGGGTTTCGGTTCATCTAGTCATGAGGAGCAGAATAGCTGGCTCGAATCATGGATTCTAGTCGTCATCTCCTCCGACAACGTCTATGAACTCCGGGATCCGAAAAACCCTAAGTCTTCTTCTCCGGCATGGTGGATTTCCAGGTGTGCAGTTTCTTGCCCCTTTCCTTTCCTTCTCCTTCTCTTCCTTTTCTCCTTCCTCTTCTTCTTTCTTCTTCTCCTCTTCCCTCCTTCGTCGAGTTTTCTCCCTTTTTTTCTTTTTTCCTGGGAGGAGACAGACCCGATGGTCCTCTTACATGAGGGGTGCCAGTATCAATTCTGCCCCCCCCCTTCATTTAAGTTTTTTTTTTTGTTACATTCTATCCCCCTTAAAGAAAATTTCGTCCTCGAAATTACCTTAATATCATTTGTCGAATAGCTATGGATATGTTTTCTTCATCTCGTCCTCAGTTTCCCAAGTGGCCTCTTCCAATGAATGATGTTACTAAAGTACTTTGACCAATGAAATGGTCTTCATTCTCAGATTTCGTTCCTTCTTGTCTATATTTCGTATTGCACGCTCCTGGAATGTTAAGTTGGGTTGTTGTTCTACTAGTACCTGCTCAAGAATGTGTGTGGGGTCTGGGATATATTTCCTCAGCATTGATATGAGGAAAACATTGTGAACCTCGGATAGCCGAGGAGGTAAAGCAAGTTGGTAAGCAACTCTGCCCACCCTCTCCAATATCTCAAAGGGTCCCACATACCTTAGATTTAACTTCCCTTTCAATCCGAACCTCATCACTCCTTTTGTGGGTGAGATTCGCAGGAAAACATGATCACCAACTTGAAACTCAAGGTCCCTACGCCTTTAATCTGTGTAGTTCTTCTGTCTACTGTGTGATGCCACTAGTCGTTTTTGAATTAATTTGACCTTTTTAGCATATTGCTCAATTAATTCTGATTTGGCAAACTATCCTTCTCTTATGTCACTCCAGCAAGTAAGTGTGCGACATGGTCTACCATACAACGCCTCATAAGGTGCCATCCCAATACTAGATGATAACTGTTATTGTATGCGAACTCCTCATCCCTACTACCCTTCCACTCGAGCACGCAAGCCCTCAGCAAATCCTCAAGGGTTTGGATGGTCCTCTCTGATTGTCCATCTGTTTGAGGATGGAATGTTGTGCTGAAGCACGGAGAGGTACCTAATCCCTTCTGTACACTTTGCCAAAAGTGAGATGTGAATCTAGTGTCTCTATCCGATATGATTGAAATTAGCATGCCATGCAGACTCACTATTTCCTTGATGTATAATCTGGCCAAGCTCTCTAGTGATTGCTTCTACCATATTGGAAGAAAATGAGCCAACTTGGTCAGCCGATCCACAATAATCCATATCATATCATGCCCATTGAAAGTTCTGGGCAACCCAACCATAAAATCTATGGTTATGTGATCCCATTTCTACTCTGGAAGCTCCAAAGTTTGCAACAAACTTACTGACCTCTGGTATTCTGCTTTCACTTTCTAACAAGTAAGGCATCGCGCAACACACTCTCCAATATGCCGCTTCATTCCTGGCCCCCAGAAGTTCTTTTTTAGATCCTGATACATCTTCGTACCACTTGGGTGTATGGTAAACTTGGAATCATGTGCTTCCTTCAACAATTCCTGTTTTAACTCTGAATTTGGTGGTACAACAAGTCTCCCATGAAATCTCACACTACCATTAGGCCCTTTATGAAACCCTTTCTTTTCACTTAAGGTTTGAGTCTCCTCGCACAGCTGTTGTGCTTATAAAACTCAACCCAGGAAAGCTGATCTAATGGAGATATTGGCAATTATCCCTTTTGATTTTCTACTAAGTGCGTCCGCAACTACATTAGCCTTGCCTGGATGATATTAGATAATAAAGTCAAAATCTTTGAGGTACTCAACCCAGCATCTTTGTCTCATGTTGAGGTCACTTTGAGAGAAAATATATTTGAGGCTTTTGTGGTCCATAAACACTTCAAATTTCTCTCCATATAAGTAGTATCTCCATATCTTTAAGGCAAAAACTACAGCGGCAAGCTCCAGATCATGTATGGGATAGTTATGCTCATGATTTTTCAAGTGTTTAGATGCATAAGCCATTACCTTGTCATTCTGCATAAGTACACATCCCAATCTGTTTCCAGAAGCATCACTATACACAATGAATCCTCCATTCCCTTTAGGCAAAGATAAAATAGGTGCAGAAGTGAGTCTTTTCTTCAACTCCCAAAAATTCCTCTCACAGTCCTCTATCCATAAGAATTTATGCTCCATCTTGGTCAATCTCATCAATGGTTGTGCGATACGGGAGAAACCTTCAATAAAACGTTGATAGTGTCCAGCCAAACCAAGAAAACTGCATATCTCGATCACAGTCTTTGGTTTTTCCCAACTCATAATTGCTTCAATCTTCTTGGGATCAACTATAACACCATCCTTACATATAATATGACCAAGAAATTGAATATGTTCCAGCCAAAACTCACACTTTAAGAATTTGGCATATAATTGGTGAGTTTGAAGAGTGCTTAACACAATCCATAGGTGTTCTTAATGATCTTCCACTCTATTGGAGTAAATAAGGATGTCATCAACAAAGACAATAATAAATTTGTTAAGATATTCTCTAAACACTCTGTTCATCAAGTCCACAAATGTTGCAGGCGCATTTGTCAACCCGAACGGCATCACCAGAAATTCATAATGTCCATAGCATGTTCAAAATGCAGTCTTAGGAACATCTTCGTCTCGAATTCTAAGTTGATGATAGCCTGATCTTAAATCAATCTTAGAGAATACTTTTGCTGATTGTAGTTGATAAAATAGGTCATCAATACGGGGTAATGGATATTTGTTCTTCACGGTGACCTCATTTAATAGTCTGCAATCAATGCACAATCGCATGGAGCCATCCTTCTTCTTCACGAACAAAACCGGAGCTCCCCATGGTGATACACTTGGGCGAATAAACCCTTGGTCCAATAGTTCCTGCAATTAGACCTTCAACTCCTTTAATTCTGCAGGGGGCATGCGATACGGTGCTTTAGAAATAGGAGATGTTCCAAGTAACAACTCTATGGTAAACTCCATCTCCCGCCTTGGAGGCAATCTAGGTAATTCTTCAAGAAAGACTTTCTTAAAATCATGTACCACCTTTATTTCCTCAATCTGAGGTCTTAAACTTTTCTGAGCCACAGCAGTAGCCAAGTATGCCTGACATCCTTTAAACATCAGACATGTTGCGTGTATAGCAGAGATTATGCTGACACCTGATGTGTCTAGTTGTCCTTGAAATACAAAGGACTCCCCCTTTGAGCTCATCAATGTCACTCGTTTCTGTGTGCAATCTACCAATGCCCCATGTTCCGCCAACTAGTCCATGCCCAAAATGATGTCAAAATCAGACATACTTGGGAGGATTAAGTCAACACTAAGTTCTTTGCTTGAAATCACTACCAATACTTCTCGTAAGAACTCTCACGCAACAACCATTTCACCCACTATGGTACTAACTTCTAGATAAAATCCCAATTTATGTATAATAATATCCATACACGATGCAAAGTCACATGAAATGAATGAATGAGCAGAACCAAGATCAATCAAAATACGCGCATGCTTGTCAAATATTAACAATGTACCTTCAACTACGGCATTAGAGGTGCGGGCTTGGTCAGTAGTCAAAGCAAAAACTCTCCTCTAACTCTTGGGTAACTGCTCTACTCTAGCACCTGAATCTGTATGACGCGATCTCTTAGGGCAATCCTTAACCATGTGCCCCTATTTGCCACTGTTAAAACATCTCTGATCATGATAATAACACATCATGCCCTCATGGAATCTATTACAATGAGGACACTGTTTGAAGTCTCTTTTTTGTCTGGCCTATGAAATTGTCATTTTTGGGGTCCTAAAGAGAAACTTGAGCTCTTCCTTTCCCCACGGTATCTTCCACTGCTATTATGCCAAAACCTTCCTTTTTCCATGCCTTTTGATGAAGTTTGCATCTTCACTTGTTCCTCCTCGGCAATGGAAGCTATCTCCACTACCTTAGCCACACTAGTAGGCTGTGTCATTCGAACCTTACTCCTCAATCCGGGGTTCAACCCTTCTACAAACATTCGAGTTGCTTTTTTCTCTGTTGTGCATACCTCTAGCAAAATTCTCATGAAGTGAGTGAACTTATTTTCAAACTCAAGAACAGTCATGCTTCTTTGCTTGAATGCGAGAAATTCTTGCTCTTTCTTTGCCTTAATGTGGGGAGAAAAATATTTGTTGTAGAAGACATTCTTGAATTCTTCCTAAGGAATATCACCCCAGTCCTCAAAAAATGTTCTCCTTGCAGATGGCCACCAAAAAGAAGCTGATCCTATCAAAACAAATGTTGCCACCTTCACCTTCTGATCCTCTGGAATATCCATGGCCTCAAATATTTTCTCTATCTCATGTATCCAACCCTCTACAGCTTCTGGCTCACCATTGCTAGCAAATACAGGTGCAATCTTCTTAAACCTCTCCAACAAGTTATCCACCTTAGGCTTATCCCCACCCAAACTTCCCTCATCCGTATTAAGCACAAATGAGGTCTGGGGATGTGTTTGCGGTTGTTGCTGCTGCTGTTGTAATTGTTGTTGTAGTTGTAGTTGCATCTGGTGTTGCTGCTGCATCAGCTGACTAAGTTTTTGCATCATATTGGCCATGAAGTTTGTCATTTGACTCTCCTGGTCAGATGGCTCAACAGAGAGGTTTGTTGTCCTCTGACTTGTCCTCTTAAGTGGCATCCTTCCCTTCATCATAAGAACTTTTTATGAGTTACTCTCTAACATAAATTTCAACATCTTTCTTCAGAGACTGCTTAAGACTTACTCAATGTGATTGGTTGTGAGTGGACTGAACCTAGGCTTTGATACCAACTGTGATGACTAGGATTTTCATAACACTTTTTAAATCCATAAGACATTGACTTAGCGAGCTCAATTTCTAATAAAATCATTTTTAAAATGTAAACAGCTGCGAAAGAATCTTTTCTTTTAAATTCACTTTCAAAAATCCTGAGTGTCATTTTTCTTTTCTCAAAAGTAAGGATTCTCGATGAAATGAGCACTTATTTCTACCGAAAATTCGATAGAGTTTCCTCTGTTTTTCTGACATATGATATTTAATGCATGTCATTGCGAAGTACCTGATAAACATTCACTGAAATTTCAAAATATAAATGGAGATGTCTTCATTTTCCTATATTTGACCAAATAAAGACAAATCAAATGCAACAAAACACAACCCGGAACTCCACGTCACAACCCAATCACATAAGTTATTCAAACTCCCCAAAATTACATGTATATCAGTCTCTTTCCCATTTCTGATAAAATGACTTCAAACATAAACCAATTATTACTTATCTAATCAAAAGCTTTTTGTTGTCGTACTCCTGTCAGTAAGCTCTT
The DNA here is from genome assembly GCA_035236585.1 of Warburgia ugandensis. Classification (NCBI taxonomy): domain Eukaryota; kingdom Viridiplantae; phylum Streptophyta; class Magnoliopsida; order Canellales; family Canellaceae; genus Warburgia; species Warburgia ugandensis. The sequence continues at coordinate 26,990,214 of CP141136.1, forward strand.
ACTTCTTAGGAATCCTCTGCTCTGAGATATTGTAAACAAATACAATATCTCAACAAACTTGCGCTTGTGTAGGTGGAATAAGTAGTTGTATATAAACAAAATCATGATATTCTATATAAATTAATTTGTCCATGCGGAAAAATGCAACTAACATTCAATTATCATTTAGCTTAAATAATTCAACATTCATCAACATCATAAAGTCATGCCAAGATGGAAAAAAGAAAAACATGAATGCATCAGTACTAAAAGATATTCTTGAAATGCAAGTATGTAGTCACATGTCAAACTCACTAATCATTTTCACTTCTTGATACCAATCTTTGCTCATACGAGCCATTTCACATTACCAAATACCAATGCATTGTCATGTGTATCAAGTACACAGCAGACAATATTATCCTCTTTGGCACAGTGAGTCAGCACAGTGGGTTAAACCCAAAGACACACTTCAATGCTTTACTCTTGAGAGACCGGTAGCTTGTCTAGCCAGGAACCAATAGCTTGTCCAACTTGAAGGCCCGCCCATATCATAACAACCTCGTGCCCCGCCCACATCATAACGATCTCTTAGAACATGTCAAACTCCCCAAACAATGGGGCTAAATCTCAGGGAATAGTAGCTTGTCCAGCTGAAGGCCAGCTCACATTATAACGACTCTGTGGTGTCTTAGTGCAATTCAAACATTGAAAAATTACTGTGTAAACAGTACCCGATCGGATTGCTAAGATTGTCCAATTGGTTTCTAGCTTAGATTTGCTAATTTAGTGTGGTTTGAGCTACATTAGGTCCTTAATTACCTATCCCTAAGCTTGGATTAGGGATTGTACAGTTGGATCGTCCATACATCTAGATATAGGGTGAAAATACACAGATTTAGCAAAACACTACAAATCAAAAGTTGGATTTTGTAGATCTTACCTTCCATGTGCCTTTCCGTGTTTTTCCCCTCTCTAGAATGGGCTAGATTGGCTCCTGTCTGTCGAAAAACCTCCAACATACGCGTGTGATGATTCCCCTTTCAATCTGATGTTCAACAATGCCTAGATCTTTCCAAAACCTTTTTTTTTTATACTATACTCATAATAATAAAGTTTAACCACTTCTTCAAGCTCAAGTACATCAAATAAAACTTCACAATATATATCAAAGTAATAGTTGAACATTTTTAGCCAGTCAAGACCTACTAGTCACAGCCCAAACACTACTAAGCTAAATCACAATTTCAAATGCTACAATTTATTACAAATTTACTAAAGTCTTTAAATAAAATAAAACTATTTTCTAGTCTTCATACTTTGAAACTCCAAGTTCACTCAACTTCCTGCACGTTAATCTCACGCTTTTCCTTTTGCCCTTCACATGTGGATTGGTTTGGTGAGTAATATAAATTACCCAGTAGATAATACAAGACTAGTCAAAACAATAGAAATCTATGCTATGCAATTTTATTTATTTATATTAAATACACATGATTAATTTATAAAAATTAATGCAATTGTCAAATAGTGGCACTTCAAATCCATGAATAAGTATTTCCATCAAAATCGAACTATTTCAAATAACATAATCAAATTGATTAATCCATCAATTCATCAACTAATCAATCAAATGATCAATCACTAAGTGGCATAGGTTAATATTCTTGAGAACGATCGACATGTCATCTCGTATCCAAACAGATCATAAGGTTAACTATGCACACAAAGAAACAAAAGTTTCCATCTGTGCTCTCCAGTGGGTACTACAAATGCATGGGACAAAGTGATCAAAACCAAAAACAAGAGTAGCCTTCCCATGCGACTTACTCCCGTCAAACATGCCTGCCATAGGCTAGTATCTGTTCAGAAGCCAGTGGCCAACTGGACTTCCTAGCATAGTAACCAGCGAGGCTTTCTATATAAAAATCCCCAAGTCAAGACTAACTCATTGAGTTGCCTGTTTAATCAAAATCTCATGGCACTAAAGTGCCCAAATCAAAACTAAAGGTATACTAACAAGTAGCACAAAATTTTCATTCTTGTTAGTTCAAAGCATATGCAAAAACATTTATATGCCAAACCACATGTAATTATGAACAATTTTCTTGAAGAATCAAAAGAAAAGCAACAATTAAAAAAAAAAAAGAGTTTCATAACCATTCAACAGCATAATATTTATTTATTAAATCACTTTGCACCTACAAAGCTCCTAGTTAATATCTATTCCAAGTATTATCAAACAAAAATCATATGCCAAATAAATCCATAATTCCTGTAAGCATAATTTCCAAATATCCGAGGGTCCTACATTAGTCATCTATATGTATTATACACTTGATCATATCCTAGTTGCTTGACATTGTACATCTAGGGAATGTTAGATTGCTTATCATCACACATATAATATTTGTTTAGTTATTGAACATCATGTACCTACTGATCCCAGCCAAGTTTCTTGTCGTCATGCACTTGGGTAGTGTTAGACTACTTAGTGCCATATGCCTGGTCACTACTAAGCTAGTCAGTGTCATGTGCCTTTTGCTTATACACATGTGTCCCTGTCTTTGCTGGTCCAAAAACACATGCCTATGCAGCTACCATGATCATAGTGCCATACGCTTAAGCTTCACTATGGCTGCCTATTCAATGCGTTATACAACTAGCTGGTTGTTTGGTTCATTGTGAATGAACAATCTTCATTACACCCTCAATATAATCAAGTGTATGTAATTACAAATGTGTTGGAATCAGTGAGACTTTATGCTAATTATGACGTTGTACACATTTACTAATTTTGTATAAGAAGTTTTATTTATAGATTTTTGCATGCATTCACCTTTAGTCCATGTACCCAAATACCTTTAGTTGTAGTTTAAACTAAGTATGAAATAAAGATTAAAGTTCATGGTAAGTTGATCCATCATACTTATATTATAGCACTTTGTCATGACTTGAGTTACTAACTAGTTTTAAGTTCTAATATATTATTCATGTAAGCCTTGAAATAATATATTTTCAGCACCATTTGTATCTAAACTAGTAAGAATGCATCCAATAATTTTACTAGTTAACAACCACATGCTAATACACAACGCATAAACATTCAAATCAGACCATCCAAAAGGTTGATCCAAAACATGTATATAGGTCATGTGTATATGCATTCTGATTGATTTGGTGAAGCATACAACAAGTCCTCCCTGACTTTCATCTCCCACGCACCAACTCAGCCATCTTCTAGGAAGGATAGGATGTGGGTGGTTTCTTACCTCTCCTCCTGTTGTGCGGCTTGTGCTTGCAAGGCTTGCCGCTCGATCGGAGGGATCAGTTGAAAATCCGCTCAAATTGCATCCTGCGGCCTTTTCACTTTATCTCTCGTTATCTTATGGATTCTCAGAGAGGTTGCTACTCCTCTCATGGGGAAAATTCCATGGATTAATCATTTTCACCAGACTCGCATGGAGTGGTTTGAAACAGATACAATGCTGCGAGTAAGTTTGGGGAACTTCTTATTCTTTACCATGCTAGCTTTACTAATGATTGGAGTCAAGAACACAAAGGATCCTAGGGACAAACTGCACCATGGTGGATGGATGGCAAAGATTGTTCGCTGGTGTCTTGTGGTGATTTTCATGTTTTTCCTACCAAATGGGATCATAAGCTTCTATGGCAACTCTTTTTTTTTTATTACGGGTTTGAGTTCTAATAAAGTTATACAGAAGAAATTGAATAGTTACTTGATTATGAACTTAAATGTTTACAATGCATAATATAGTTAACTTTTCATGTCACTATCCTGTTGTACTAAATGTTGTCTGCAGTTACTAGTTATATCATTTCTTGCTCTTATGCCTGAACTTTATGCAAAAGTATTTCAGGAACTGATCTGTATTTATTTTATTTGCATTTGGTACAATCATAAATGAAATTGGAATATTTCAATTGAAAAACTCCTCTATGACATATGCTTATATTCATTTTGAAAATCATACCAATGAAGCATATAATTTCGAGTATAGATCATGTGTTCTTGTTCACATATAAAATCTCAATTGGGTGTATAATAAATATTTATCTCATTAGTAAATTAAATACATGTGAACATAACTATGTATATTGAATTTTATTTTTTTTATAAAATACACATATGCAAGCATATAGGTTATCTTAAACTGCATATAATAGATGAGAAGTTAATCATGAAACAAGATCGGATTTGATAGAATAAAGGTACTGGATCATGCATTGGAATAGTATTCCCATGAAAATTCCATGCATATATATGAAATCAAACTATCCAAATTGAGAACAATCATGCTTATGATCAAATCTCAATCATCCAAAAAAAAAATAAAAAAAAAATTTGCTCATTTAAAACATTGGAGTTTGTAATTTTAGAAAAGAAAATCGAGATCTAATCTTACATCACCTACTTCAATTTGTTTCGTCAAAAATTCTAACAAGCTTGGTTCTTTCTCTAGATCCGAAATTTTCTTTTCCTTCCTCTCTCTCTCTCTCTCTCTTGCATGCACTCCCCTTTTTCCACTCAAACTTTTTCACATCTTTAACCCTTCTTTCTATTTTTCTTTGTTTCCTTTAAAGATGCTTTCCTTATAACAGTTTTCTCAATTGATTACATATTTGTAATTCTTCCAATTTTAATTGTGTATTGACTCCCAGCCGTTGGATTATCATCCAATGGTTCAAATATGTAACTCATCTATTGGTCTCATTCATTTCATAACTTTTGAATCACCATCCATTATTTTCACACGTTTTGTTCATATGGAAATCCTCCTTCACCATGTGGGTTTCGTTATATGATTTGTCCACCTACAAAATTCATAATAATTAAATAATTTATTATTAAAATAACATTAATCATGATTTTTCTCTTAAAAATTACCACAGAGGTGACTTGAATTCTAAGCATCATCTTAACAAGTTGTACTTATGACCACTTAGCTACTCTTAGCTTAAGTTGCCAATCCTTATCAAATTAAAGTTTTATTATTACTTATATTCTAATTACACACTAGTTATTTAATGAGTTATGATTTGAAATTTTGTTTAAGCTTCATTTTAACTTGTTTTTATACTATAGTAGTCAACAATTGACTTAAAATTTTTTATAATTTATAAATATAATATTTCTTTATTTCTTAAAAATGTGGGTCATTACATTTTGTTCTCTATATCCAGGCACTAACATGCAAGCACATATCAGTTGATTCAATATGTGAGTTCCACATCCATATCGTCTTCTCTAGTGCTTGAATTATCTATTAGCCGCTCTGAAATCCAATTATTTATTAAGTCCATGGTACGGATATGATAATCTTTTGAGTACAGCAAGCAGTACAAGAAACAAGCACGAACCTAGTCATTAGGTAACTGATTGTATCTGAATTTGAGGTGCCAAAAGATGTCATCTTGCATTCCTTTGATTTTTTATTTAGAAGACTTCAATTCCTGCAGTGCCTTTCTCCATTTTCCAATATGCATTTCCTTCCGTAAAGCTTGTCCAACCACCACAATGGTGCGGGGTAAACCTCCACATTCTTTAGCCACACGCTCTACATAATCTTCTATCTCCAAAGGAAGCTCATCTATATCATGTTTGTTTTTGAACAATGTCCAAGCTTCTTTGCGAGGAAGAACACCTATCTTGATTTCTATCTGTGTTTCTAATGCCTGAGAAACTTGCAACATCCTTGTGGTAATTATGATCTTGCAACCGTTATCTTGATTGGGCTCCGGAATGCCCACTTCTTCAAATGGAAATGCTTCCCAAACATCATCCAAGATCAGTACAAATTTCTTCCTCTACACACGAGCTTCAAAAAGTCTCGCCGATCTACTAAATTTGTTTTCACATTTGGAAAAACGCAATTGAATTGCTTCTGCTATATCACTTTGCAACCTCTTCAGGCTCACATCTTTTGAGACAGTTACCCAGATAATGGAATCAAAACACCTTGCACCTTTGAGACGATTGTTAATGTGCTCTGTGATGTTTGTCTTTCCAACTCCTGCCATACCGTAAATGCCAATTTTTGCAATCTTTGTATCATGTAAACAATCCCAAATTTGTTTTTCCAACTCATGATTTCTCTGACCAGCCAATGGAGGAGGAACAGGCATGATACTTCCACCGCCAACCAATGGACTGGTTACCATGGAATCAGGAAATATGCCCTTCTCATGAAGCTCTTCGACCTGGGTTATCTGCTCTGCAACTAACTTCCCCAGATTATAACGCGACCACAATCCTCTTTCATCTCTGCATCTCTCTGATACGGTATTGACTTCCTTCTTAATCTTTTTCACAATTTTTAACCATTCTTTGACCTCTCTCTTTCTCTTCTTTCCTCAATTCCTCTTCTATATCCTTCTGTCGAGCCTCCAAGACTCTTGTTTTGCTTCGCAGTGTTCCAACATTGTGTTCTAGGTGTCTGATATACTTCAACGGTTCCCATGCAGTCTTGACTGCTTCCCAGAAATCCACCATGGCTGCTACAAAAGCACACTGCACTTCAATATCAAAACATTATCGTATCAAATATTGGAAAAACAGTTTAAAACTGGTGGTTTGACTCGACGGGAAACTGGTCGTATAGAACGCACTTAACCGACTCTCCAAACATTTGTCTTATGAAAATATATGTTAGATTTTCCAAATAGAAATAGAATTTTGAATAAGTTTTGTTAAGATTTTCTAAGTCACCCCACGAGTTGACTCTACTTGCCTCAGTTTTGAATCTGAGCTGAGTTTTCGTAGTTCTGAGCTATGATCGTAAGATCAGTCAAATAGACTGATGAAAAATAATTAAGAAAAACACGTAGACTAATGAAAATTAAATAAGAAAAACAAGCAAAATGTAACCATCTAATTTGTCGGTTGTCAAACTCTATGCGATAGCACATTTTATTCTAATATGATCTAGACCCTTCGTCCAACATTCCCACCATAGATATGTCATCGAATTCTTGGCGGAATCACCAGATCAACGCCCCAAAAGCAAGACTATACATCAGGACAAACCGATCACTGGGTTTCTAACAGTATCTGTTGGATCTGTTTAGCGAGTTACTAGGAAAACTGTACAAAGATCACTACCAACATTGTCTCTCATATAATCTGACCTGTTCATATTAATGATCTTCTCATATAGATGAACGGTACCCAAAATCCAATAGTCTGGATGAACCAACGTTGTTTTCTTTGAGCTTTTCTGAGTTCCAAAAGAGTTGTAAAGTTGTGGTATTCGAAAGCTCAGAAAAATCAACGGCAGGATCATCCAAAGTATGTGACTATAGGATGGGGCTCATCAATGACAAAATGGATAAGATGATCATTTCATATCATTTAAATGGTTGGCCTCACTTGCACTTATACCAAATAAAGATAAGGGGTAAATTCTAGAGGAGCGTGGGAATATCATTTCCTGAAGAAAAAAAGGATCAAGCTGATATCAGTCTTGTTTTTTTCTTAGAACAGAGCATATCATCCCTCAAAACAACACCTAAATGGACTGTTTGTTACAGGGAAAGATCTATACATAAGTTTTTAGGCTTATCTAGTAGATATTTTTCCTTTAATTACAGGCATCCATTAAGAAATTATAGGATAGGTATCCATGGAAAAGCTTATAAATGAATAGCCAGCTCATGCAAAATTGCCCAAATAGTAAACACTGCAAACCATATTACAGCACAACAGGGAAGGAATACAGTGAATCAAATCAAACAGAAGATCATTACCGGAACAAAATCAGAACACAGCACAAAATGCCTTCTTAATTCGGCGATGAAAAAGAATGCTTAGCCTCCGAAATCGCAGAAGTTGAGATAATCTGAACTCAACCAGCCTGATCTGGCTTTATATTGAGAGAGAGAGCACTTTTTGTGCCGACATAGGAAAATTCCTTGTGTGAAAAATTTAAAGAGACCCGTGAGGTTTTGACCTCCCGCCAAACGAATATCCCATCTTGTAAAAATCAATGGTCTACGTTCTCTAAAAAACCCTAAACAATCCTCATCCAAGGATTAAAGATCTAGAGGCATAATCGACGCAAAATCTGCGTCGGTGGGACAGTTTGGTCTTCAACTGTCAGATCAAAGGATTCAATATTAAAGACTTTAATATGATCATATTATTCTTCTTAACCAAATGTCCTATTAACCGGACCTTTTATCAACGAGACAGCATCAGGTTGCCTAACAGATTAGAATATAATTTGATTGTCCAATGAGTTTGCTTTCTGAGCTGAATGATATGTCCGTCCTCACAGCATGCAGCCAAGAGGGCACGCATTACTTACTGGCAATTGCAAATTAGGCAAACCATTCTTTGACGAATGCTAACGGTATTTATTGAGGAGTTTTTGGAAAAAGTGGAATTACATTTTGACAATTTTGCAAAAAAAGCCCAATGTTTTTTTAGTTTCATAAATTTGCCAATAAATTTTTTTGAGCTTGGCAAATTTTCCATTTTGTTAGATTTTCATCTTTCTTCCCTATTAGTTTTTCATGAAAGTTTGATATTATCCTTAAAACTATTATCAACTTTTTCTCCATTTCTGGGGGCAGAGATCTGCCATCGCCTCCAGCATCTACCACCATCCACCTCGGCCCCTGAGCTTCCGGCAAGATCCACACCTCCTACTTCCCAAGGCAAGCTGCCATCATCCATCATTATTTCCGACGTCCGTCTTATAGTAGGCATCGGTTGTTTTCTTCCAATGTCTCTTAAGAAGACAAAAGATGAAATTTTAAAATTTTAACAAGGAAGGAGGTTGAAAACCTTACGGAATAGTAATTTTGCAAAGCTCATAAAAATTTAACCACAAATTTGCAAAACTCAAAAAATGATGGACATTTTTGCAAATTTACGAAAATGTAATAGCATCTTTCAAAAAAACCCTTCATTAAAACCTAGTCTAATGTCATATGGTGTTCTGGCTACTGCCTGATTATGTTGCAGGCTTTTGCATCCATCGAGCCTGTTGGTCCCACTCATCGTCAGATTATACAGATAACAACAGATCATTGGTTGTGGAAGGCCTAACAGAAACTGCTATTAACTAGTCAGAAAGATGTATTGGAATGAAAACATTTAGTACAGCAGTATCATTTTATCTTGATGCAAGTAGCAACTTGGAATCATTTCCTTCCACCAGCAAATACTTCAAGAGGAGACCGAGGTAGTATTCATCTACCCGGGTCTGTTTGATTAGGAGGGAAAGTGTAGAGAGTTGTTGGAAAGAGAATAATGTTACTGCTAAAAAGATAACAGCATGAAGAATTGAGGCTGTCCACATAAAGCTTGTATGGTATACTTCCTCCTGCATGAAGTACTAAACAGATTCCTCGCTGAAAATATATGGATGCAATTTTTGAATTTTTATTTGGATGAGAAAGATAATACAGCCTTCTGGTAGAAAACTACTACAAAGTGCAAACATAATAGTCATTACCATTTTCAGAATATATTTAGTTCTAGAGAGAGAGAGAGAGAGAGAGAGAGAGAGGAACAATGAAAACTAAATTCAATATGATTCCATGAATCCCATTCAAAAGAATAAAAATGGTAGTCCGGTGCACGAAGCTTCCGCACATGCAGGCTCCGGGGAAGTGGTGGACCACAAAGTATCTATAGCACGCAGCTATAATGCTTTCTTGTTTAGAGAGAGCAAAACCAACCAGCTCTTCATGCATATGTTCAATGCTGCCACTGACAGCATCAGGCAATGATGAACTCTCCTCGTCATCTACACAGCCAGTGGTTTATTTAAAACCTAGAAATATATAATATCTACTAGTCAAACAAACTCATCACTAGATAACGGCAAACCATATATACCACACTGAATCCTTTTACCAAACTTGTGGGCAGAGGCAGCAAGAGGGCAGAGGGGTGAGAGATGATTACTTAAAACAAAAAGGGAGACACTGGCTTGGGTGGAGAAAATTACAAACAGCGATACAATTGCAAAATCATTACACTAACACATATAAATGAGGATCAAGAAATTTGCATACATAATTTATAAGGGCTAAGAAGTGCTGCCTCAAGCATCGCTTTGAAATCTAGAGTAGCAGATACCAAGGGTTTACCATCTTGTCCAAACCAGAAGAGATCAGAATGCAGATCATAAATTTGAGTTATTATTTTAATACTTAGTGTTCCAGAAATGGAATGTTATGTTTGATAACTTGTTTTAAGAGACTACTGGACCTTATATTTTAAATAACATGTTTAATGTGGATTCGTATGGCTTAGAGAGTGTAATTTTTGCAAAAGATTATGAGACTCAAATGATTGAAATTGAAATCATGATTTAATCTACAGATTCGATTGGTTATTGTATTAGATATTAATTTAGACAATTCCAAAACTCAGACTTGCTGTGCATAGGAGGATGTGTGTGTATCTACCTTAAAATAAAAATGTAGAGATTATGAACCAAAAAGGAAAAGCTAGCTTCTTAGAGTTGGTCTATAGGAGCAACACTTGAACCACATTTGAATGCCATCCACCTAAGCTTTAAAGTGTTTCTTAGCAGAAGTATTGAACACAACACATAACTAGTGTACATAAACAAATCAAAAGGAACTAGTTTTGCAACCCGTGCATTAGTTTCTACCATGCCATGGGCCTTACACCAAGATCAACACCGCAAACCATTTCTGCAAAACTGCTTCAACCATGTAGATTGTCAATAGCATCTAAGGCTTTTCTGTGATTACGATGGAAAGAATTTTCAATTTAGAGGGTAACCACCATAAAGGTGTCTCTGAACATTTATGAAAGGTTGTACCATTGTTCTTAAACCACTTAGTATCTTTAATTACATAGCTCTAGACATATAGAAGATTAGGTTTATCATAAGCTATGGTTCTTCGGTGACAACAATGAGCAGATTTTGCAATTTAAGAGCAAACTATAAATCAAGAAGGTATTCTGTAGAACTTATGGGAAAAAAATTGTGGCATTCTTGTTCTTCCATGCTAGCTAGAGAGATGTAGTTAAGAATTTTCATGACTCCCATCTAACTGTCAAACTCAACTGAGACAGTTACAAGCATTCTTGCAAAGGTACTATAGTACTTACCCCCTATTCCAAGGTTCAAAAGAATGCTCCTTATAACAGAAACAGTGAAGAAATTAGTGTGGCATACCAATGATAGAGTAACTGATAGCTTTTCATGCCATCCAGCAGATAGCCTAACATGGAAACTCGTAGACTTCATGTAGCCTAATTTTGGTGAAGAACCTAGAAACCTATTACTAGCATTATCTACAGATGAAATTAATCCTCGTGGTTCTATGAGTAGCAAGTATAGTTGTTGGCCTATTACATTAGTTTGTTATAACCTTCCACCATCTCTATGTATAAAGAGGATGTTCATGATACTAACTATGTTGATATCAGGTCCAAAGCAGCTAGGGAATGATATTGATGTGTACTTATCTCCTTTGATCGATGATCTTAAGACATTATGGGATGTAGGCATTGAAGCATGCGATGCATGTAGGAAAGAGTCATTCACCCTAAAGGCTATAATGTTGTAGACAATAAGTGAATTCCCTGCATATGGTAATTTGTTTGGATGCACTGTGAAGGAATACAATGTTTGTGTAGTAAATAAACATATGCTGTATGACTTAACAATGGTAGGAAAATGGCATTCCTTGGGCACTGAAGATGGTTGCATAGAGACCATCCATATTGTTTTAAGAAGGGAGAATTTAACAAGAGTGTATAGACAAGGACACCTCCAAAGATGTTGATAGGATGTCAAGTATTGGAGCAAGTTGAAAACATTAATGTCTTGTAAGGAAAGAAGAAATCAAGTAACCATGCAGGTGAAAGTAATTGTAGTAGTTGTTAGAAGAAGAAATCAATATTCTTTCATCTGTCATATTGGAAATCACTGCATATACACCATGTGATTGATGTCATACACATTGAGAAGAATGTGTGTGAATGATTGACTAGTATCTTGCTTAATATCTTAGGAAAAGTAAAGAATGTACTTACAACTCAAATGAATTTTATGAACATGGGTTTGAAGAGGAGGTTGCACCTTGAGGATAGGGGCAGTTGAGGAACATACCTGCCTAAGGCAAGTTATACTCTTGATAAGGAGGAGAGGAGAATAATGTGTAAAACCTTTTTCAAGCATAAAGTCCCAGATAGCTACCCTTTAAACTTTAAAAACATTGTTTCCATAGAAGAGCTAAAATTGTTGGAGATGAAGTTCCACAATTGTCGTGCATTGATGCAACAACTACTACTACTACTAGCAATATGTTCTATGTTGCCGGACAAAGTTAGGGGAGATATTACAAAATTCTACTACTTTTTTAATGCTTTGTATAAGAAGGTGGTTGATGTTTCAAAATTATAAGAAATTCAAGGTCATCTATTAACAACTTTATGTGAGCTTAAGACAATCTTCCCACCATTCTTCTTTGATATCACGGTACACTTAATAGTGTACCTCATTGATGAGGTCAGACTCTATGGGCCAATTCACTTGCAATGCATGTATCCATTTGAGAGGTACATGAAAATTTTTAAAGGGTATGTACGTAATCACAACCAGCCAGAGGGGTGTATAGCTGTTATATTGTAGGGGAAGCAGTGGAATTTTACATATAGTACTTACCAAAGGTGGATGCCATTGGTATCCCAAGAAAGAAACAATCAGTTGCATTTCCTGATCCAAAGGTTAGCAAACCTCTATTGAGTGGTCATGTATTAACTGTTGACTATAAAGAATGAGACAGGTACATCTTTGTGTACGAAAATGTTGATGAAGTCCAACCATACATCGCGTAAGTTGATCATGCATGCACTTATGTAAAGTTAATTACATTTTCTTTAATTACTCTATTAATTTTTGTGTGTGTGTGTGTGTGTGGGTGGGTGGGTGTGTACGTAGTGAACACATGGATGTACTCAAGGCAAAGAATCCAAGTTATGCAAAGAAATAGAAGTGTTTACAATTTGAGCATTGTCACACTTTCAATAATTGGCTACATAAGAAGGTAAAAATGAAAGAAATCTCACTTAAGTTAAAAAATTATATTTTGTATATATGTATATATATATATATATATTAATCTTACTTAAGCCCACTTAATATGAATATACATAGATTCAAGATCAGCAAGAAGTAACAAGCAACGATATATTAGAAACCTTGGGCTAGATGGGGACAGGACCACAACCAGAAATAATAAAATATGATGGATATGCCATCAATTGTTATTGCTTTTACATAAAAGACCGTGATAACTTAAGAGTGTAAAAGAATAATGAAGTTAGCTTAGTTGCTAATGCTACATTCTTTTCAAGTTCAAAGGATAACATGCCAATAGTGACGAATGATATTTATTACGAGGTTATAAGAGAGAGTTGGGCTTTAAATTATACTTTCAGAATTATGGTTATGTTTAAGTGTGATTGGGTAGACACAACATCATCAAAACTGATGCCCTTGGATTGACATTAATTGACCTCAAAAGGATTGTCTATAAAAATGATCAATTTATTTTGCAATCTCAAGCAAAACAAATATTTTACGTATAAGAAGAATGTGATAAGAGATGGTCAACTGTTTTATCATCCTTTCCGAGGGATTTTTATGATGAAGATATAGGAGATACAGAAATAAATTACCCTTCTATTACTAAAACAATCCCATAAATGGAAGCAGTACTTTGTGAGAATAAGGATTATGAGCATGACAATGGTGAGGAAGGTGTTTGGGTTTGAAAACAATATATATTTTGGGGTACGTGGAATATGTATATTAGTCAGTTGCAATATATATATATATATATATATATATATATATTCTATATTTATAATTTTTAGCTCTTTTGTCATAAGCTATATGGATTGATAAGTGAGCTATATATGTGTGTGTATAAAGAATTAATGCATGAATTAATGTTGATTATCATAAAAAATTTGTTTCACTTTGTATTAATTGTTAGATATTGTGAAGTACTAAGATAAAAGGTGTATATATTTTGAACAAAAATTTATAAATAAAATTTTTATTAAAAAAACTGTATACTTTTAAAGTTGTTTACCTATAAACGACTTTTAAAAGTGTACACTTTTAAAGACATTTTATTTTTAAATTCATTTATCATATAAATGACTTCTTTATGTATATCAAATTTAACAACAAAAGAGATCGACCTCCTAAATTTACCTTATTAATTATTTAACATCTTTGATTTTTATATAACAATTTACACATGTTTGAATTATGTGAATTTAGTGTTAAGAAAATGTTAATATAAGAACCACGCTCTCTCACACAAACAACTCATGAAATGGATAGAAAAATTTAAACTAACATGCCCACATTCCCACCTCCTAATTATTTTATCATCTTATTTTGCTTAATGTTCTTTTATTAATACAATTTTTGTACTTCTTTGGTTATCACATATTTTTAGTTTTTTACTAGTGTTTCTACAATATTTTGTGGCGCAAGTAAACTTTGAAAGCTTAGTGACAATCAAATATATATATTTATTTATTTATTTATTTAAAATTATTAATTAAGTGTAGTTCAACCCTAACCCTGAACCCCTAACCATTAGCCCTTAACCCTAACTGTGAATCCCCTGAACCCTTGGACCCCAATCCCTTAAACCCCGTACTTACCCTTACCATGAACCCTGATACATGAATCCATGAATCAATGTTGACTATCATAAAAAATCTGCTTCATTGTGTATTAATTGTTAGATGTTGTGAAGTACTAACATAAAAGGTGTATATATTTTGAATAAAAAAAGTATAAAAAAGTGTATACTTTTAAAGTCATTTATTTATAAACGACTTCAAAATCATATACTTTTAAAGTAGTTTTTCACTAAATGACTTCAAAACTACATAATTTTCGAAATCATTTAGGAAAAAAAAACTTTTTAAAAGATAACAATTTTTGAAGCTGTTAGAGAGAGAGAGAGAGAGAGAGAGAGAGAGAGAGACTTTAAATGCCCATCAACGTGAGCTTTTGAAGTCACTTATCTAGAAAATGACTCTAAAAGGTACCACTTTTGAAGTCGTTTGGTGTAAGCGACTTTAAAAGACAATAAGAAAAGGTTGAATTTTCAAAGTCAGCTTATATGAAAATGACTTCTAAAGTCATCAACTTTAGAAGTCGTTATTATGTAAGCGATTTCAAAAGTTCATCAAGATGTGGTTCTTTTGAAGTCACTTATATAAAAACAACTTCTAAAGTCACCAACTTTAGAAGTCTTTTTTTTATTTTTATAATGGACATGAAAAGTTCATCAAGATGTGATTCTTTTGAAGTCACTTATAAGAAAATGACTTCTACAGTCACCAACTTTAGAAGTTTTTTTTTTTTGTAAATGACCTCAAAAGTCAATCAAGATTTCTTGATTTTGAAGTTGCTTAAAAAAAAAAATGTGACTTTTAAAGTCATTTATGTAAACGATTTTAAAAGTTGACGACTTTCCAAGTCTGCTTGGTTGAAGTCACTTATTAACTATTATCACTTTTACCCGACTTTAAAAGCCCTATGTGTAGATGCGAGGGGACATGCAAGATGCAAAATTGTGAGAGTAGAAGCTCCAAAAGGAGAATTACGAATATTTCTGGTAGATGATAATTGGGTTTTCCCTTGGAGATGGAAAATTCATCCACCGAGTAGATGCTTTTAGTAGTTGTCCATTCCACAGTTGGCTACCTAGTGTTTGCCGTGAGAATGATAACTGGTACACTAGAGGTGTGTCCTTTGTGGTCCTCTCTTAGTAGGGAAAGGTCCTCCCAAATACCTAGATATCATAGGCCTGGGATTATATCTATCCACAACGACACAATGCTCTACTTGTAGTATATGGATTGATATAATCCCAGCCAAAGCTATCTAGGTATTTGACTATTTGGAAAAGAAAAATATGAGTATATACTATTGCGATATAACTGGATCACTATGAAGATTTAGGAACAATTGGATCCAATAGTATTGCATTTTATCACGTCCTGTGTGCTTGTATTATTTTGCAGCAATAGAGAAAACACATGCAAGGAAGTAATTTGTGAATGCAAAGGCATAGAGAATGGATCCAACGAGAATAGGGAAGACAATAGCGGATTGCGTTCACAAATAGTAGTGGCTTGAGGAAGTTGAAGCTACAACACAGGTGAATAGAGATAGATGCGATCGTCAAGAATGAGAAGATGATACCACCTTGGCAAGAACAACTGACAGTTCGAGCATTTCTCAAGTTGGGTTGTCATGAAAGGGATTATCCCTGCGATAAATATAACTGTTGGTTTAATAGTGGTTGTCCTCACCTCAATTGTGACGAAAATGCTAGAAAAAACACCATTAAAAGATTAAATTAATTACATTTCTTCTCATGTCAATAGGTGGTTATGAGAGCTACTTGTTTGCAATGAGCCAGGTAGGAGAAGCTAATGTTCGGGCCAACATAATAGATCCATTTTAAATTAGATGATAGATTTACATTACTTATCAGTTTACTAATCTCTTTGCGACGGCGGGTTGGGGGAGCGGGGTGATCTTGAGCTTTCTATACTTCTCTCTGAAATGCTTTCATCAACAAATTATGTGAAACTTGATGTCTTCGTATCTGTACACAATTTAGAAATATTTTGTAAAAATTGTAACCTTTACGTAGGCAGAACTAATCACCGTCCTTCGTGCTCCTTCGGACTCAAAGATAGTAAATTAATGATATTTTCATCTAATGTTTCAGCCGTTCTGTCAATGTCCTAACTTTCATGTTGGTAGAACGGAACATTCATTGGTTGTATTTTATTAATTGTATTTATTAATTGTTACTTATTTGTAGAGCAAGAGTAGGGAACTCTTTTATCATTTCTATGGTCACCAATGGCTTTCTATCCCTAATCTGAAATTGTTTATTTTGGAGCACATTGTGGGATCTTGTCCTATAATTTCATTTTAAAAGATTGGACGTGGTTTGCAGTCTACAAATTTCTAGGGGATAAGCTGTTTAGGTGAAACTAATTGTCAATTCAAGCAATGGGTTTTTCTGTAATTTCACGCCAGGCCTAACTCCCTCAGCATAACTTGGGACTGTAATTGGCTCGTATAGTATATGGAATCAGCGTAATCTACAGATTGGTTGTGTTTGTGTTTATATATAGATGGGAACAATGTCAGTTGAGGAACGTGAAAATTTTTGGGCCTGGCCTAATCTAGCTATGATAGCGCCCAGAAGATTAATGCTCCGGAGAAGCAAATGTGGGCATGCTTGCTCTTTAAAAGTCGCATGGGCTACCATGTAGTTTCTTCTGTTTACATTACTCATATGGAAACCACAGTTCATTCTTCATTGACTAACGCCACCAAATTCTCCAATTTTGTGCACATATATAATACTACAATCTTGAAAGGGTCTTGGATCTAGTTAGTCCCTTTTCGTTGATATTGTTGCATTTGATTGGAGGCCGAAGTTTTTCTGCCTGCATAATGCCTTTGTAGGAAAAATCCTTGCATCTTCTTCCCCGTTTCTGCTAGTCAAAATCCAGGCCAACCATGACGGATGAGTTGGAGCTCGGAAGCCTAGGTTTGCTTTGGCCAATTTTGGCAGAGTCAGACATTGTTTGCCACTAGGCCATACCCAGCCTACATGAAGCTGATCGGTATAACTCGGACTTGGCCAATATTGTAGCCCATCTAACTTAGTTCCATTTTATCCGGAGTTTCTACATCTTGCGTTGGCTGCAAAAGTGTATGCAGCTTTACATGTGATTGAAGCGACTGCTGTGCCCCGTGTAAGTTAGGCCATACACCAAAATTCCTCTCCATTTGATAATCCTAACTACTATTAATCATTAGTGTATCCGACGACTCAAAGTCCGAAAGCAATGCTTGTTAAAGCCATACTGAAAATTAAGATCATCCAAAAAGAAGGAGATGGTTTTCCAGGTATCGCCTCTCTGGAATCTGGCCAACGGTTTCGACCACAAACCACTACCCGTAACTTGCAAATTCGAATGCTATTTCCTCGAATGGCATCCTGCAACTCCCATCTCGTCGGTGCCACATTCTGAGGATTCACGTTGAGGAAGAGAGGTGAACTGCATCCCAGATGCGGGCCCCCAGTTTTGTAGCTAGTGGGGTCTGAAGATAATCTAGATTACGTAGATCAACGCAATTACTGTATCATAATATAGATACTCAAGGATCAATCTGGTAATGATGCGTAATCCACCGTAAGATTTTCAAGATCCTCCAACTTGAACCCCCTTGCATGAACTCAAATGGATGATAGCAAAGAAGTCTGTGAGAATGCGACGTGTCAGTTGATCTTAGTAACTGGAGTTTATGTAAACGTGTTATGATTAAATCAACGTATTCACAGAGCAGGCAATACTGCAGAGAGATGTGCTCCTTCTGGCTTTTGCTAACACTAGTACGTAATTACCGGTCGTTTTTTGTGTTTTAATTGGATGAGTGACCATGGTAGTTAATTCGTTACTATTGTGATCGATCCTCGGGTCATTTATATCTCGAGCCTACATTATTGCCTTCCGTGCCTGGTTATTCGAGTCTACCGTGACTGGCCGAAGATTGGTGGGCTAGCTTGCATCTGTTTAGTAGCTAGAAACAGGAACCCTGCTACTTTGTAGCTGACAGAAAGCGAATTGCTGATTAATATGGCCAGAATCGTCCAATATATCTTCTGACTAAGGTGGCCTAGGAAGGGGAGAGTGGCCACAAGTCATGTGTGGGTTCAAAGTGTAGAAATAACTTCTTGCAAAATGCAAGATAAGGCTTTGTACTTTAGGCCCTTGTGGTCTGTCCCTTCCTCGAACCCCGCATAAGTGGGAGCTTCATGCACCGGAGCTGCCTTTGCTAAGGTGGCCTACAGAACAATTGACACGCTCATTAGGAGGCTATGTATTCCCCCGCAGCTCGTTATGGGTAGTTCCATGTTTTCTTTCCTAGGTCTCATATTCCTCTCATTGAGTTGTTCCAGACTCCAGGCTACATATCTTCTACAAAAAGATATAGAACTATGACTGAAAGCTGTTTAAGACCAATGAGATTGTTGTACATATTGCGTGGGATATCTCATCCACAATTGGAGAACGATGTTACAAGAGACTCGGCCTCAGTATAATCTGAACTGCTCGTTAATTGGTCTACAGGAGTTGTACCCTACAGCTATTTATATTCATTGCCAGCCTTAGAACTTGTAATCTCTGTGAAAAAGCGATGGGTTAATCAATGGACTAGGATCATTTGATGAGGGCGGTTCTGGATGTAGTCCTAAATTGATGCACCAAAAACTTGTCTTAGTCAGTCTACGTCCCACTTGTGTTAACCCATGCGAGCACAGGATTACTTATAGCCAACTTGTGATGCTTTCTCCATCATGAGCCAACGACAAGATGATTATGACCATCTAGCTTCTTGTGTAATTCCTTCTTCTAATGTCTTCCACAGCTGGTCCAGCAAAAGCAACACAGTCCCTACTGAGAGCAACTTAAGCAAGGCCTGGATGGACCATGTGGGGGAGCTGCGCGTCGTGCTGGGTAGGCGTGGTGCCTTTTCAGTCTTAACTGATGTTATTAAGCATGCAATTGCGAAGCCTGGTTATGGTAGTGAGAGTGACTTTAAGGCTCTGAAGGGATCTTATTTGAGACACGGGATCATATTTGGGCACCGAAGTGAGTGTGACCGGGAGAAAGTCAGAGACAGTCAAGGGATGGCATAGGTTACGGATTCATATCCAGATACCAATAAATGGGCGTAGATATAGTCAAATAAATTAATAGTGGTGCAGAGGACAGGTGGTCCGCGTTTAATTTCGTGCCTTCATTTCGGCAAATTCCACTTCTCATCAAGGATGGCACAAACCAATTCTTAAAGAGCGACCTAAGTTTGACGGATATTGCCTATGTGCAAGGATCCTGTGTGTCCCTTAATAAGCCCATACTTTACACCGACACGGTTGTAGTTAGTGGCTTTAAGCATGCTTGACAAGTTTCTTGGTCTCCTTTCCATAGTGGAGGCAGGTGGAAGCCCATTTGGTTTGTGATAAGGCCGTAATATAATATTGCATTTGAACTTCATATAAAACCACTTCATCCACTAAGTTGACTGCCCACAATGAGTTACTCTCACCCTTTTGGCTAGTCCCTACAAGATAAAAGAGTTGCATAAAATTTGGTTAAACTTGGAGAAGTGCCTCTCATTACCTCCATGTGACATATAGTACTTCTAGAAGTATATATATATGGGACCTATAGCTAGCTAGTGATCTGAACCATTCATTTTATCGGCCACGATCTAGATAGGCATGCCCGAAAAGTCTCCATCCGATGATCTTAACTCTTGGCGTTTTTAAGATTTTACGACCATCAATTTAAACCTTTCTATCTACCATATACTGATCAGTAGAAAATAATAATTAAAGACCATTCAATACATAGGATTTGTACATGGACTGTTAAAGATGTTACTCAAAAGATGAGTTACACCTGAACCAACCAAACTTCTGGGGCTTGAATATACCTTGAACGCGGAATTTTTTTTACCTTATTGTACCGATCACGGACCATATTGATATATCCCCACCTACCCATAATGAAAGTGAAGGTATTGTTATGATAAAGGAGGGATTAAAACGCAAGTAGGAAGTACTCATTTGATGATCCGAACAATCTACCTGTCTGTCTATGCGCTGGATTGCAGAGTGAATGGCTAGGATAAAAGATGGCAACATCCGCGTTCAGGATCTGTCAATCGATGACTGGGAATGTCATTCGCCAGGCAACTCTAGATAAGGAGGTCGTTATCATGCCAACTTCATGTTACTGATGTGCATTAAGCTTCTCAAAAGCTAGATCGTCAATACAAGATCTCTTGTAATACAAAGTTTTCTTCCACCATGCGGTTCCCCTCATGATGATCTACCAAATCAACTGTTTCAAATGCGAAAACTTCAAATGTGGGGTAATAACTGATAATTAGGTTTTAATCACAACAATGGCAGCTCCAAAGCCAACACTTTAAAATGGAAATTCATGCATATCTAACAAGGATTGCTGGGATATATATGTAGACAATGGCAGACATATTTCTTGATCTGGCCTTAATGGCGGAAAATGGCTATGATTGGGCAAGAATGCTTGTCTAGCTCCCATACTGCATGGATACCGAATGGAACAAAAAAAAAAATTTCCCTCTTTTGAATGGTGGGTTTATGTATTAGAGTTAAGAGAATAAACTTACGACTTATCCGATTGAGGAGGGCCCGGGATACACCCAACACCAGCAACCAACAGGAAGGTGAGCTGATAAAAGACAACAGCCAAGAGCTTCTGTTCCGAGCAACATGGATCAGGCATTGACCCAACCACAATGGAACTGTGTGAAACTTCTTAGCAACATCAACGTGTGCAAAGAATCAATGACTTTGTGTATTTCTATTTCATCAACTGGATGAGAGGGCCAACCTTAAACAACAGGCTAAACTTGTAAGAAGGAATGCTACAAAGTTATAATCCAACAGAAGAGAGGGCCCCAAATGAAAATCTCGACCCTCCATATATTAGGTTGATCGAATCGTTCGATCCAAGTCCTTTACATCTTGATCACTGCTCAAAAATTTTCTTGTTTCCTTATTCAGAAAGTCTTCCTAGCCTGAACTAAGTAGGCACAATTAAGTGTCCTTTAAACTAATTTTTTTTTTGAAAAAAATGCATGCTGACAGTGGGTTTTGTATTATTTTCTTAATTAAATTATTTAGGCCATCCAATTAGAGAAACTTGGATTGATGCATGATAGGGAGAGTGGGAGACGTGGTCCCATGACATCCCCATGTCAAATCCATAGTTTCATAAAATTCTGAATTTGAAATTTTGTTGAAAAGTCTCTACTTTTTTATCTTCCTATTTTTTTTAGAAGTCCTTACATATTTCTTTTTCCGGGTAATTTAGTAAAATTTATGAAATTGAACTCAAATTTGAAGAATAACTCACCCAATTCTCAAATATTATCTGTAAATAAAGTAAAATAAAATATTAAAGTAATTCTTCTTTTTTTCTAATTTTATCCAATTGTTTCCCCAATTTTACGATTTTTGCCTTGCCTCGTATACATGAAGACTTCAGCTAATAGAAAAAGAAATACTAGTTTATGTGGATCCTCATGCTAGATTCGACGGTTGCTTTTGCTCAGACAAATTCTTACATCATTTCTACACCTGCAATGATGATATAGGAGATGTGATCAGGACCGTGGAAATATAGAGTGAGATGTGATCAGGCTGTTACTAGTAATTGCTTTTGACCAATTTGCCGTAGGCCCTCGACTGACCTCCCCTTGTCTCCTTAATTGTTTTCCACCTGCTCTCTCTCTCTCTCTCTCTCTCTCTCTCTCTCATTCATTTAAGCTCTCCTCTTCATTCTCTTTTCTCCACATGCAGCAGTAAATACAGAACCCAGCCATGAATCCTCTCGCAGCCCTTTTACTAGCAACAGCCCTTTCCGTCTCTCTTGGCGTCCGTACGGAATCCGGCTCAGATTTCGCCACCCAACTCAAAAAATCGTCCAAAGGAGCAGCAAAACCGGGCGATGCCGGCTTCTTCGGCCCCGGCGGTGGCGGTTTCAGCATCCCCGGCTTCAATGTTCCTGGTTTCGGTAACGGGATCCCTATCGGGGGTGGGTATGGTGCAGGTTATGGTGGCCCAAGTGGGGGCAACTCTAGAGGAGGGGTCATTCGACCGTCAGTTGTTTGCAAGGAGCGTGGGCCATGCTATAAAAATAAGCTGATTTGTCCGGCGAAGTGCTTCACATCGTATAGCCGTTCCGGGAGGAATTACGGTGCTGGCGGTGGAGCTGGTGGATGTACTATTGATTGTAAGAAGAGGTGTGTTGCTTATTGTTAGAGGGATGGGTGGTTTCTCGGTGACGGAAAACCGGCCTGGTTTGGCCCTTTACGTTTTTTCTAGCAGCGGTATTACGGTATATATGGGTTTGTTATTACGTACGTATAAGTTGACGTAGTATTTTGTTGGGTTTTGGTCTGATAGATGTATTTTTTTCCCCTTCTTCTTGGTGGGGTTGGGGAGTGCTTAGATCGGTATAAATAAAAGGGTATTTACTATTTAGCATATATCAGAATACTGTTGGTATTTTTCTGCAATGTATATTCAGTTAACTTAGAAACTGAGGATTTTTTAATGAAATATTGTTTAAGAGCTGTTTGGTTTGACGATAAAGGAGCTGGGGATTCATTTATTCTGGGTTTTGTTTATCCCTCTTTTGATTGAGCCAGGGAGTTAGTGCCACTTTGATGAGACCTTTCCTTGGTTTATGGTAGAGGATAAGTGTACCAGCTTCCTTATCCACAAAACAAACAGGCTCCTTAAGTGTATCCCAGGATTATGAGCAATGGTTAGCAATTTCCTTGTCTTTGTACTCTTGTGAAGAACATAGAATTATATTATTTTTTTAGGTGGGAATTGTTTTTGGTGTTACCTGAAGGATAATCTTTGAAATAAAAGGTTAGTGCAGCTATGTAATATCTTAGAGCTTCCTGAAATAACTTTTCTTTCTTTTTCTGCTCAAATTGTAAGCACAGTCACAATGTTTGGACTCGGAAATAAATGTGCAAGGCCAGTATTCGAAACATTCCGAGAAGAAATGAGAGAAAAACCATTTTGTAGATCTGAATATAAGCTTTTACTTGAAATTTTAACTAAAATTTACAAATAATATTTGAGAAGTTTACATAGTATTTCTGGAATGTCAGTTCTATAAGGCCAACTCATGTTAATTGCTTAAATTTCGATTTGAATTTAGAAAATTTAAGAACTTTTACTATGACTTTAAGTAGTATAATTGACAGACGAAACGAGATAGGAAGTTTCTTTGGTTGCTAGGAAACAGGAATGTAGGTTTTATTTTTATTTTTTATTTATTAATTTTGGGGATGGTTTTCTTTGCTCTGTGAAATTAAAATCTTGTTGTCGGAACGTGGAACTAGAGGCAATGGCCAGTACTAATGGTGAGCAATTAGATCAACAATAAACATGTGATGTAGGCCAGGGATTATGTTTGCCAAGTTTTGCATTCTTTTCGTGACATAAATGTTGGACGTTATTAAATATATTGGTTCTGGATTGGTTTAGCCCTGATTGGCAAGGCTTATATAATCCGGTTTGCATGAGTGAGCCTTACAAATTGAGCCCTTGACCCTCGGTGGGTCGGTTTGAGTTATATGAAGGGGTATGCACGGTTCCAAGCCCCTCCAGCTACATCATAGAACCGCAAAGAGGGTTCTTGCTTAGTCATAGGTTGGTAAATTTTCTTGTCAATTTGTACTCTTTCCTAGCTTTTGTATGGGCCCAAGCATTTTTTATGTATAATTTAATTGGTTAAGTATGATGAGGCAGGGATGATTTCTTGGATTACTCAGTTTAATTTTTAAATATCTTATATAGGTATTATAGATATCTTGTCACTTTTTTTAAAGATTTTATCTTGTTCTTTTTTTTATATATTTTTTTAAAGTAAGAGATATTTCAAATTGGAAAGCCTTCCCGCAATAGAGTTGTTTTCACGTGACTTGAAGGTCATGAGTTAGGAGTATAAAAATAACCTCTTGCAAAAAAAATACAAGATAAGACAGTATAGTATAGACCTTACCCTTCATTGACCAAATTGCAGATGTTTCAAAAATCAAAGCCATTAATTTGACTAGTGGATTTGATCTCTTTTTTCCTACTGTTTTCCAAGTTGTTCAAACCAACTCCGGATTTGGTACTGGTTATAGTGATTCAGACTAGTTATGATCTGGGCCCTACTATTAAAGGGTATCAGTTCTGGTCTTCCGTTGGCACTTCTGCAACCTGCAGATAATGTTTATCCTATAAGATGGATCCAATTTACTTACCCATGTTTGGCTGAACTTGCTCTTCCTTCCTATAACAACTAGTGTCTGAAAAGTGTTTAACCATCAGGAAAGTGCGTCCAGATTCCGGCAAATCGAAAACATTCATGCCCAGAAATGTTGCCTCGTCAATGCATGGCAAACAGTTAAAGCAGTTGTTAAACTCAGAACAAGTAAAGGCTATAATTGTCCGATGGAGATGGATTAGCTCTTTGCAGTATGGACTGTCTAAGAGAGGGTTGAGAAGATGAACAATTTGGATGAAAGAAATACAAGCCCCCCTGTACTTGTTAAGAGCCGGTCACCTGGTGCTTTCCTATAGTTTTAACTGTTACGTGTCATGCTTGGACTGAGAATGCCAGTTTTGTCTTGCTAACAACCGAGGATAAAGCTTAAATACAGGATGCACTGACGAAGAACGTGGAGTGGCAGAATCTAGATTGAGCAGTTAAACTGGTTCACATCCCTCTTGTACGGTAATAATAGTTAAATCCCTTGCGTATCACATGATGGGGTGGAGAATAGACTCCAAACTTGTCAAGGCGCTGCCTCAAGTTGTTGTAATTAATGCGAGATGGTTCTCCATTTGTTCTCTTCTTGTTTCATTCCTATGGTTTTGCATCACCAATCTGCATCGGTAAATTGATGGATGCTAGCTACAGATCTAAGGGTCTCTATGTGCACCTTCATATGGATGCCTTCTGACCCAAGAGCAATAATCAAATGATCAGCTTCTTTCTTTTGCAGCCAGAATTCCGATCCCCATGTGAAAGTGAAACATTAGTAAAAGAGCTTCTTTCTTTACTTCCATTGCCTGTAGAGATCGATGGTGTTGCTTGTAGAGATGGTCACATCCCCATTTTAAGATCTTGTAGAGACCCGCTCCTTTTTCATGCAAGTAAAATTTTTCCATATTAGATCTAAGCAATTCATCATGTTCAAAGTATGAAAAATAGCTAATCCAAAAAAAATAAAAATAAATAAACCATGTTGATGATCGTAACCATTTTATTTTTGGTCTTTGAAAAAGTTAGTAAAAATCGATGGTCGTATTTTTAACATAAAGAAAGATGGGATAAAAATTCTATTGGGCATGAAATTTGTTGTCTAGCCCATTAAGCCACTCCACTTGAGCGTGGGCTGAGACTTGACTCCTGAAAATGATAATACACGTAAAAGGAGTGGTGAACAGTATCACATCAGAGAGAGAGAGAGAGAACATGTGCATTCTAGTCTGGTACTGGTGGTTAATGGCATCATGTGTCACATGATTTTATCAAGTGGTACGATATATGTTTGGTAGAGGACCAAATGTTAAAAAACTATAATTAATTAGTGGTGCTGTGTCATAGTTTTTAAATATCTAGATTGATGGTCAAAGCAAATACAGCATCTATTACATGTCAATCATCCATCACTTTCCCTAGTGTTGTTAATGCAAGTTAGTCGTCTGGTTGGCAATTAACATCAGACTTACGGATGAAGTTAGGCGATTTCGCCACCCACATGTCCAGTCAAGTCCCACCCGGAGTGCATGAATCATCTGATCCCAACCACCATAAAAGGACAGCCCTAGTGCATGAAGCTCCTGCATATGCGGGGTCCGAGAAGGAGCAGACTACAAGGTCAATAGCATGCAGCCTTCCCTTGCATTTTGCAAGAGGCTGCTTACCCAACACAATATCTGAATAACATGGGCAAGAGAGCAGTACTCCTTGCTGAGCCTAGTAACTTGAGTCACTGAATTCGTCTTTGCTGAGCCTAGCAACTTAAAGAGTTGCAAGCAGTATTGGTAGACTCAGTAGCATAAAAATCGATAAAGAGCATAAAGATGCCGCAGCAGAAGTAAACTCAGGGCAGGGCTTTGCCTGAGGAATATTGTAAGCTGGGTGTGGAGTATAAAGACGATCAGCTTCCTGCTCTATAACAATTACAGAAGGACAGACGAAAGTACAATCCAGAACGATGGAGAACAGAAAAAGAAATATTTTCTTTGAATTATAGTTTCAACCTTGAACTTAAAAGCATAGCTGCAGGCATATCTGCACAACAAATTACTGACTGTATAGTGACTGATTTTGCCAAAATCTTCACTTCTCTATCTTTGTCTAAGCACTGAAAGTTCGACTTAGGCGGTTGCTCCTGTTTTGATTATCTCTTCATCTGAAGATCAGTTAATAAGCAGCTGTTCTTACAATGTCGCCTTATGTTCTTGTCCTTGCCTACGATGATACGACCCATGTGAGATGTATGGAAAATGGCTACTAGCTTCAGCTATTCAGAATTTGTTCAACAACTTTGAAACACAGATAGATACCAAAAGGTCATAAATCCCTCTCACAATGGAAACCCTTTTCCAATAGCTTCACCATACATAAATACCGACACGGGCCAACATGTAGTATGTACTCTGGATGTGCAACAATTCATACTTCCACTAGATCCACCAATATCAATCTGAAATATAGGATTAACAAGACAATTTGCATGCCTCACATACCATTGAGCTCATTTTCAAAGGCTGAATCATTCTGCTCTCGTAACTGGAAACTGAATATCATCTATTGATTAACTGATTCCGTACTGGCATGTCTGGATGCATCTATGACAGCACTGAATTTCGCTAATCTTCAAACTCTGAATCATTCTGCCCATCTTCAAAATCCGAATAATTCTGCTTATCTTCAGATTCCTAGTCATTCTGCTCTTGTAATTGGAAACTGAATCTCTTTTCTTGATCAACCAGTTCAGCAAGGTCATGTCTACCAGCATCAGTATAAGCGTCTATAACAGCCTTAAACAAAGACTCATTGAGCTCAATCTCTCCATATTTCAGTTGGCTGTAAATCCTTTTCACACCCTCCAACATTCCAGATTTTCCATAGCAACCCACAAGATTAATATATGTGACAATGTCAGGTTCCAGCCCCTCATCTTGCATTCTCATGAAAATATTCAAGGCTTTATCTACATCTCCTGAACTTCCATATGCATAAATCATGACATTGTAGGCATAGGAATAGAGACACAACTCTGCCTCAGTGAAAGTTCAACAAGATTCAAGTGCAAAAGCATGCAACCCCAATGCAGAGAACACTGAGGTGATTACTGCTTGTGTAGCATAAGATTTTCCATCATAGTACAATGTTTCTAGCTGACTTACAGCCTCAATTGGAATTCCTCCTTTCTTTAACACCATAAACATTACCTTGAAAGTTGTAACATCGGCAGAATTCTCTGCATCTCATCCAACAGTTCACCACATTCTCTTAGCTGTCCATTAGAAGCATACGATGCCATGACATTATTGAAGGAAGCACAGTCAGTGAGTAGACCTGCTTGTTGCATCTCCTGAGCGACATCAATTGCTTCATCAAGCATTCCCATGTTCTTGTATAGGTACATCATTGTGGCAAAGGAGACCCCATCAGCACGACCACTATTTCTCAAGCCATTGAAAATTGACTCAGCTTCATGAATCATTCCAAGATCGGCATAGAGATCAATCATGCTATTCGATGCAACAATATCGGCACCACCTTCAAGATCCTGCATCTTTGCATAGAGCTCTTGTGCTTCTCTCCAGCAGCCCACTTTACTATATGCCTTGATGAGCGAGGTTAAAACTATCTGGTTTGCTTCATCATGTGGAAATAACGAAGAGCTTCTTCAACTTTTCCTGCTTCTGCAAATGCATTTATCAAAGACCCATAAACAACTTCATTTGGATGAACACCCACCCTAACCATTTCATGGAAAATTTCAACCGCCTCAGAAACCCTATCTAAATGGCTATAACTCGTGATAAGAGCAGAAAAAGTTGCACAGCGAGGCCTGAACCCTGCTTCCTGCATTTTGGCCAAAAGGTCTCTTGCCTTGTCCGGCAATTCTCCACCTGAGAGCATTTGAATAAGAGTATTATAAGTGCACTCATCTGGCCAAGTTCCACTGCTTCTCATGCTCCAAAACAATGACAAAGCT
This sequence comes from Warburgia ugandensis, assembly GCA_035236585.1. NCBI lineage: Eukaryota > Viridiplantae > Streptophyta > Magnoliopsida > Canellales > Canellaceae > Warburgia > Warburgia ugandensis. The sequence continues at coordinate 27,019,142 of CP141136.1, forward strand.
TTATCATAAAGTTTTGCTCTCCCATAAGCTTTGATCATTACGTTATATTCTGTTGTATCTTTCTTCAAATCCCTTTTTCTGGAGAAGACAGACTCAGCTTCAAATCCCTTTTTCTTCAATGGATTCAAAATCAGCACTCCCCAATTCCACCTTCCCCATACACCAATTCTTAAAGAAATGATCGGCAAGATCAAACTCAGCCGCGTCTTTAAGAACATGAACAACCGTATTCATGGTAACTTCATCCGGAAAAATTCCCCTGACTTTCATATGATTCAGCCACAGAAGTGCTTCTTTGACCAAACCTGCTTTCCCATATACATCAACAAATTCCATAGGTATTGTTAGTGTGGGAAAAGACCGTCCTTTTCCATTTCAATCCAGCAAAGGCGTAATTCATCCCATTTTTGCGCCCTACTGAGAATCCGTAGAACCACATTATAGTGAATTACATTGGGCAAACAATCTTTCTGAGATTTTATCCAGTTAAAAACACGAAGAGCACTTGTCCAATCTCTTTGCTCTTTAAGAATTACAGTTTCCTCTTTTGGACTGAGCTTTCCTACCCATGAATTCAGGGTCTTTTCGACATCGCCTTGGGTTTCTAATGCCCGTAATATAGAAGGTAAGGAACCCCCAAATTTCTTCTTTTTGCTACCATTTGGTGACTTTGGAGGGCATTTTACAGTGTTCGTATGGCAATGGACCTTATACCCTCTTAAAACCCCAGAATTTTCTGGGGGTTTATCTACATCGTTTTGGATTGTGAAAAAGCAGGAAATCATGGGAAGAGAGAACCCATATCTCTTGTTTGTGCTATTGTTTGACGTTTTTGTCTTGGAGACTGGTATTTGCGCAGAAATGGAGCTTTCTCAATCCTAGGGAAAGCCTAGCTCCTTCTGAGAGAGAGGATAGAAAAGAAGGAAAATTGTAGCTGGGAAAGAGCTTACCTGGAGAAAGGATTGGACCATTCGTTGGAAAATGGAGGTTTTCGGGGCCAAATTCTCTGCAACTGCAATAACCGAGCATATCGTCTGTGGAGATGTATCACTCTTGTCGATTTGTGGGCGAGTCCGTTGGAAGGGAATCGCCGATGTGATTCCGAGTTAGTGGTGCATTCTTAGTATGACCCGCCAAAGCCCACTTTACACTTAAGTTGGGCAATCAGAACTACATACTGGTACGACACAACCTCTCTTTGATATCAATCAATTCAGATTTCAGATACTTCTTCATTGATAAGAGGTTGAGAATCAAATCCACCAGTCTTTCCAACGGTTAATATCCCCTTCCCAAAAGCTTCCTTTTGTTGAGAACTCTCTTGCTTTTAAGTGTAGCTCTTCCGAATGAAGTCCTTTACTTGTAGGAGGGGCTTCAAGAAAAAAAAAAGTAATTTCAAAAAGCCATAGAAAAAAAAAAGAAAAAAGATTGGCTTCAAGAAAGGTTGTTTAGCTTTAAGTATTTTTCTCTAATCAAATCAATGCAAAAAGAGCTCTTAAAATGGAATAACATGTTGTTACTGGTTCTTGAGACGAAATGAGCTAACTTGATGTGAGATCTAGTGTAAATGACTTAACCTAGCTTGAGATGATAAAATTTGGCATGAGATGAAGTGAGATTATTGAAAATTCAAATTAGTTATGCATTTAGTACCTAGTCCCAACCTTGGTCTTGGGACTCTTTTCTCTCTTTTTGAAGTGATGTACTAACTTACAATATGTGGTGCAGAGACAAGCTCACTGCATGCACCAACCATGCATGCTAGCCAACTTCAATATTTAAAGTTTCAAACCACCTTAATGTCAATTTTAAATTTTTACTATTAACAATAATTAGAAGAGTCCGGGTAAGCGCGTGCATGCTCTTGAACATGAGTTTGTGTATTGTATGGTGAAACTTTTCTTTGTAGATAAATATTTCGTCATGTTTGTAGTTGCTTAGACAAGTTAGAGATCAAATTTCATATTCATTAAATGTTTTTACCCTATGTTTGATTAGCAAAAAATAGTGACCATCCATTTCTATAATGTTTTTCAAAGGCCCAAAACAAGTAATTACCATCCTTCAAATGCATTGGTATGGAGAACAAGATGAAGGCTTACATTTACCCACAAAAAAAAAAAATCATGTACAAAAAAAAGAGGGCTTGGACTTCTTCTCACACTCAAGAGCGTGTATATCTTGGGACTCTTGCAGACACGGCTTATAGAAGTTATTTGGATGAAGTCTCTTCAGGTGTAGACACTCTCAAGTGTGCTACTGAGTAGAGACTTTCTTTTCTTAATGATGGTAATTATGTTCTAGAATGGATTAGATAGGCTAGAAATCAAATTTCATAACCATTAAGCTCTTTTAGCCTATGTTCCTTCAGATTAAAATTTAAGACCATTCATTTGTATGTCATTTTTCAAAAATCCAAAGTAATTGACTAAGATTGTTCAAATGCAATGATTTCTCATAAATTATTTAATTTTTATATAATATATATAATAAATAGCTCATATGTTTGAAAAAATGCCCGGGGGGTAGCATATAATTGATGGTTGAGAGGGTCTGTGCCTTGCAAGGAAACATTTGAGTTTTAAAATTTTGGGGGGTTTATGGAAGTGGTTACCCCCACGCCCAACATGGTCTCTACCCATGGGTATGACTAGGAGTTTGTGAACCCTTTTTCTGAAGTAGCTAAGGTTTTGTTTAAGTCAAAGCTGCTTAGCCAAAGCTAAATCTAAGTTTACACTAAACTGTACATGTGGGACCATTGTGATCCTAACCGTTGGTGCATCTTAAATAGGCCATGCCCCAAAGAAGGACACGCTACTAGTTTGTAGAATAGTACTATCTTTGGATGATCCATTGTGTTCATCTTACTGCGATAGGTTTGGATGTTCTACATGTTCAAAGACCATGTAGATCGAATGACTATGGCATAAGACAAATATTATGTATGATCACATGAACCGAAGTTTAGGGTGTTGAGTTGGAAATTTGCCGGTTGGTATATGATAAATTCTGAATTTGGCAAAATATGGCGATAGAGTTTGGAATTTGAAAAACATGGAATTACAAAATATCTGGTAGACTTTGGAATTTATCAAATTTTGTATTTTAGAGAATTTAGAATATAAAATTTGGATTTAATTTGGTGTTATTCTTATGTACTTTTTAATGTTTTCATTTCTAATTGTACGCTTATCCTATATTCATGTTATTCCTTAACAGCATAACACTTTGATTTATAGAGTAATCCTAGCAACTGCTACTTTGGGCTATAAGGTAGACGTTGGATCCTTTTACCATCTGTTTAAGAACCCACCAAAAAATGTAGCAGGAATCATCGGATGGATGAGATCTTTGGATCGTGGTGTATCTAATTCAAAGGCAATATTGTAAACCGTCCAAATTTTTGCCAAAGTCTAGGTTCATCCGAAGTTATTGACTGTCCATGACATTTAGTGAGGAGCTCATGAGAAAAAACAAGAGACACATATATCACTGCCAAAGAAAAATGATAATCCAAATAAAAAAAATTTTGGTTGCGTCCTATAGAAAATGCTGTTAGAAGATGAACAGTCTAGATCACTGATCATTCGGGCCCACAAGTACCTTTGCCTGCCTGCCTAAGCAATGTATTATGCTTTCCCTAGTCAGCACTCTACACCTTTACTTATATTGGGTGGATGCGCCAATTTTCACGCGCACAATCTAAGCAGGCTAGAGTACAAGTAGGCGCACTCTTTCCGATGATCTTGACTGTCTATCTCATAAACTATCCTATGGATGATCTGACCACCAAATTTCGTGCATAACTTTAGACCTTTGATTTATAGACTTTGTTATCGGCAAATCCCAAATCTTTGTAGACCGAATCAATCACAAATTCCCGACCATCGGGCAGTTCGAATCCGATACACAAATCAGTTAATAGAATAATAGAAAAAGTTTTTATTATATCGCTTAAGTTATATAGAAATTCTTGAACCATTTTCACAGATTTACTAGGAAAAAAAAAATCTAAGTTAAACCAAAGGCTTATAATAAACAAGCATCAACAAATTTTCGCATATCAATCATCTACAACCCGGCCCTTGTGGTCCGCCCCTTCTCCAAACCTTGCATAGGCGGGAGCTTTGTGCACCGGAGCTGCCCTTTTAATCATCTACAACCCGGCGAGATGAACCGTTTGGATCATTGCAATAGCATGTTTCCAAGTAAAAAAGATGCACATCAACCATGCAAATGCTCATTAAAAACTAACGTGCAACGCCCTGGAGCAGCTGCCGGAGAATAGCATCCACGGCAAGTTTTCCAAATTTGATTGCATACCGTCCGATCGTTTTCCTTAGTTGATGATCTGGTAAGAACTTGTTTAGCTCATCCGCACTGTAAACTTCAACGGCATAATATATTTTAGTGTCAGCGGCACGTCGGAGATGGTAGCCTATTCTGGCAATGAAGGTTAAGATACCACCTACAACCATCTCTCCAAAACAGGGAAAGAAAGTGATGGTTGTAATTGGATTTCAGCATTCTTATGCACGGGAGAGAAATGGATGAGGGCATTTTGGTCAACATAAAAATGAGCAAAGTTTATACAAGGGCATTTCCGTCTCATCGATACTATTATATCATGGACCCACTTTTGGAGGATTCGACCCATTCAATCGATTGTTCCAACTTCTGGATGTCTAGTAGTTCAAAAAGGATGCAGATCGAATGAATTGAGCGTCTAAAAACCTGTACTTTTGTACAATCAACAGTCTAAACGATGAAAACCAGTCTTAAGAATGCTAGAATTGTTCAATGATCGTGAATTTTTTGTTTACAAGATATCCAAAGCCAAAACAATCAGATGAACAAGTTGAATCATCCGAAGGTAGGGCCCCTCCATCCAAGATGAGCACCTCATACTTTTGTCTGCTTAGCATTCAGAGATTGCTATAAGATGCAGATCAACGTCCATTTTCCACAAATAATTATCATAATATCAGTCCCTATTACGGTATCAAAGTGCAAATAATTATAGTAATATCAGTCCTAGTAGAAAATGTTAATCTTAATCTACGCACAAAAGATAGACAATTACGGCAAAGACAAGGTTTTGGCTTCATGGATCTTCAGTGTGATGGGAGAACTGCATTGTCATCCTGCGAAGAAATTCGGCAGCAAAATTAGATGACAGTATACCACAGAAACACCAGACATATGTCAAGGTAGAACCGTCAAAAAGCGGAAATTCTGAGTAAAAGACTGGAAATAGAACTTACAAGTTCGTGATTAGTTGGACCATAACATTTGGATAAATTTTGGTGAACTTCATTCTCTAGTATCTGTTAAGCTTTCAAGTTTGTTAGTACTCAATTGAGCGCAAGAGGGGCGAAGATTAGGAGCAAAGCTTACTGTTTATAGAGACCATACAGAAAAATCTTACCACAATTAACAAACTACTTCAAGTGGAGAAGGAAGAACATACCAGTGATTATAAGGAGAATTTGTTCTTCACAAAGAAAGGCCAGCAAATAGCAGCTCCAGCTCCTCATTCTGCGACTGAGTCCGCTGTACAATAAAACCAAAAGATAAAGATGAAGACTGCAAATATACAGTTTTAGAAATCCACAGAACATGTTCATATGCTTGTGACAGATAACTTTTGAAAGGAAAGAGATATCTAAGAGAAATATATGAATGTGCAAGCAGTTATGCCAAAGGTACATGGCATGTGCTATAGTAAATAACAAGAAAATGGAACTCTGATCTGTGATACGTAATGAACTAATGCTATCTCAAGAAAATTCCTACCATAAGCACAACTAATTTTCCATGTCTTTCACATTACCAGATGTTCAAGAGCAGCCGCTACCGGTTTTAAGACATTATAGAAGTCATAAATCATTCATCTAGAAGAAGTGGAGCTTTGGCGCAACGGTAGAGTTGTCATCGTGTGACCTTAAGATCACGGGTTTGAGGCCTGGAAAGAGCCTCTTACAAAAATACAAGGTAAGGTTGTGTACTATAGACCCTTGTCGTCCATCCCTTCCCCAGATCCACATATGCAGGAGCTTTGTGCACTGGACTGCCCTTTTCTAAATTATTCATCCAGTGGTTGCATGACAAGTAAGATGTCATTGAAGAGCATTTTTAATGAATACTGGTTCCCTCTACACTTCAAATGATAAACCTTTCTATCTAAAGGACAAGGCATATTTATGTGGTGAAAACAAAAAATAATGAGCTGGAGTCTTCTCGATGAATCTTACAAGAAGATCAGGATGCATGGAAACAACTTAAGAGAATGAAAACTGGGAAAATATTGAAGAAATTAATAAGCACGTCAACAGTAGAACCTTGCTATCCCTGAGTCGAAGTTACAATCTGCCAGTAGAAACCACTTGTCTGACATAGTTAATAACTTTTTAGACAAACATTAAGCAAACCAAGCATCATTACGAGGACTGAAGTAAAATCTTATGGGACTGAGATTGCACACAGAAGGAGAGAAAGATTGAGCATGGAAGAATGAAAATTTGTGAAAGGATGGATATTTTGAGAAACATGTAGGGGCAATATGAACCTGGGAAGAATTTCTAGCAAAAATATTCCTAGAAATGAGTTTTAATGGTTGGCTAACTCATTCTCAGTGGCAGCAACTTCCCAAGACAGTTTCTTGTTTTCTAGAAAGATGTCAACTATATTTGAAGCTAAACACAATCAGCTTAATGTTCCAAAGCACAGCAAGAAGGAAATAGATGAAGCATCATTTAAACAGAAAAAAAACATATAAAGAATTTTAGCATGTCACGAAGAGCAGATTATAAAATGGGTCAGTGACAAGAGTCAACTCAACATGGCTTCTGAGTATACAGATAATTTAACAGATTCACAGAGTCCTAAACAATGCAAGATGATTGGATAGAAACTCAGTACGCGAGTCAACTTGAGGGTATTGAGCATTGACCCATGGAGCCCCTAGATGAGGGTACTTAAGTACATGTTTGCATCTAATTGGAATGTGAAATGAAATCCCAATTACAGTGTCTTCTTGAACAAGTCTGACAAGATTTATGAATAGTAGCTGAGAAATCAGTGCAGTAATCACAAAACTTGCATCGAACTCAGAAAAAGTGAGAAGTTCAAATTATTTAGGGAATCTCAATCTTTAAAATAGCAAGCAAAAAGTTCATGGTATTTCAATGGCCAGTGGAACCACTTCCAGAATTTGTAACTCTGCAACCAACGTCAGCAGCACTACGTAGTATCCATGAAAATAATTGAATGTCCATGAAAATAATTAAATACGTCTCATGGTATGCATCAACTAAAATGACACAAAGCTACAGGTCAAGTTGCAATCATTCAAGGAATGATACTCCACATGCCCCCTTAATGCTTTTAACTTAAAGACTCTGATACCATGAGTATGGAAGGATAGCAGATGTGCTAGTGTGATACAACATTTAATCTTATGATTGTGGATTTGTATCTCATGGTTTTAAGACTTTGATCTCTTCTGCTGAGTAAATTTTCATATAAGCAGCATTTCCAATCTCTTGCTGCTAGCAAGTACATTATTTTAGTACTGATTCTTGTCCACATAAAGTCAGGGCTTCTGCATTTGCAATTGCTCTAAGAATCTGACACAAACGCCGAGCATACTGTACATTCCTTTCAGCAGATTTGTAGTTAGTGTAGTATTTCTCCTTTCACCATGGATTATGACTGCAGTGACTACGTAATGGAGACTCTCTTGTTACATTTTTTAAATCAAACCCATAGAACACCCACATTGCGACATCATGTTTTTCATATTTGTATTTTTGAAGTTTATATTATTTTAAAATATATAGCGGTAATGAGAGAATTTATCCTAAAGTTTCTCAAAGTCTCGCTCTACATCATATGCATATGCTTGATGGAAGCACATATACAAAGAAAATAAAAAGCCTTTGGGGAAACCCAGTCTTGGAAGGAAACTAGAGTTTAGGGTTCCATCACTCCATCTAAAAGGATTTGTTGAAAGGCTATAAGCTTTTTCTGTTCAAGATTGGAGTTTTACATTCAACACCAAATATGCAACCATGACCTAAGATAAGTGATTTGTTTCATACTTTAGAGTTTAATTGAAATAAACAAGTTTTACACCTCTATGACAAATTATTCAGGCAGGGAAAACTTTACATAGTTTAACCATATAAGATTTGGAGTGCATATTTTGATCTTATATAAAAGCACAGCACCAGCCTTAGTTGCTTCAAGCTATAGCCATCTATTAAGAACTTACGATGGAACAAGAACCAGACTATTCCTTCTAATGAAAGGGACCCTACGATCCTTAAAATCCTCCATCCAATTAACTCATCAAAATACAAGACAATAATTCTAACGGAATGAAGTATGTTTTGTATTTGTATAGTTCCCTGCAGTTAAAGCATAAGATACAGGTTCGTGCCTTGCAAGATTGCCCACATAAGGAGTCAAAGTTCTCATTTTTCCTTTTTCCAATTCAATAGATCGACGAATCAGAAAACACTAGGATTTTTTCTTCATTTATTCCAGAAGAACAATTTGCAATTCAAAGTGGAGGAATAAATGAATGCTGGGTGGAGAAAGGATAAAATTACTGGGTAAATTTATACCATGCTAACTTGCTCAAGTAAGAAAAGATAAAGGGCATACTCAATCTCTAAACAAAGTATATGACAACTAATAAACCTTATAAAGTAGACAACCGCAATTTGGCAACCATTGTGATGTTATCTCTTTACTACATCAAGAGCTGAAATAAGTTTTGAGGAACACAGAGGCTATAGGAGCATTGGAAATAAGTTCCACGTGTACAGAATCGGTTAAAGAGACAGCATTGCGAGGCTTCCGATTTTTTGCCTATGCCAAAGGATTACCAACAAATCAACAGAAGGAAGAAGAAAACAACAAGAGAAAGCTGGATTAAACAAAAACATAAAAATATAATGCAAGTAATTTGAATGCATGAAACCCAAATGAAATGCATTGAAGATTTAGAATAGTCTGAGTAGTCCACCTTTTAAATTCAAGAAGTTTCTTCACATTTCACTGAAACAAGAATGACCAAAAATCTGTTGGAACATCCATGAAAATGAAAGATGCAACGCTTAAATGGAGAAAACAACTAATGCACTTGTGTAGAAAAAGGCAGCGTACCTCTTCAGCATTCTGGTTCTTCATTTCTCATGCTTGTCCTCTGTTTGTACTTCATCTTCATCTATGAAAAGGGGTTGGAGGAGGGCCTTGTTGTTTGGATCGTCCCACTCTAACTCATCCCACCACTTTCTACTTCCTTTGATCTGCCCTGTATATGAAGACAGCGAGGAGTTCTCCGTAGAGACTGAGAGCAACTTCTTCAACTGAGGACATCCTATTATGCGAATGCATCCTCCTCCGCTGGCTTCATATACCAATTCTCTCTTAGTGCAAATTCTTTTCAAATTTGGTAAATAATGAAGTTCAAATTCAACTAAATTCGGCAACTTGATGGTTTTGAAATCATTATCGGTTGCTTCACCAATTTCTTCTTCTTCTCCCGAAACTATCTCCTCTATCATACTACATTTGGAGACTTTGATGCGCCTCAAGTTTCGGAGGTTCTGCAATGTCCTCATAGAGAAAAGTCTCTTCAATTTATGACATTCACTGATCCACAGTTGTTCAAGGGCAGCAAATGTGCCAGGCAGTAGGACACCATCAAAGATGGTTCTTAAATTGGGTAACTCATGGAGTTCAATACGTTTTAAGGTGGTGAGAGACAGGTTTTGTCCTTCCCTAGAAATATGTTCAATGCCACAGCAGTTTTTCATATAAATTGCAGCTAAACGCAACACATCTACTAAGCATTTAAATTGGGACAGGGAAAAGTGGGTGATGTCATGGCATTCTGTGAAGATCAGCAACGAAGTAGTGCTGGGAAGCAACAGAGGAGCTTCTTCACTAGTAACATCACAACCTGCAAATGCTACTGTTTTCGCTTCATAAAACCATTGATGGCGAAAATTAAATTCAACAGCCCCATCTCCTACCTTGAAAAAGAAGTATTCAAGGACCTGCCAGTTTCCATGTCTCACATATTTAAAGAAAGTAGATAAGTTGGTGAATGAGATGGACAAATTAGTCAATTTTGTCAATCTTGCAATTTCACTGACTACATTCTCTCCCACCCAAGGGCCCAATATTCTATCAACTCCGCCAGTATTAAGCTCCGTGAGATTAACTAACCCTTCCATTCCTGATAGCAGTTCCTTGATTGAGGTTGAGTTGAGACTCAATACCCTCAACTCTTTGAGCTTTGCTAATGAAGGCACTACTTGTAATCCCTGACAAAATGATAAGATGAGTTTACGTAAGTTCTTCATTTCAGAAACCCCCTCTGGCAAAAACTTGATCTTGGTGAAGGATAGGTCAAAAACTTCTAGATTAACTAACCCTTCCATTCCTGATGGCAGTTCCTTGATTGAGGTTGACTTGAGATTCAATACCCTCAACTCTTTCAGCTTTGCTAATGAAGGCACTAATTCTAGTCTCTTACAAGAATATAAGATGAGTTCACGTAAGTTCTTCATTTCAGAAACCCCCTCTGGCAACAACTTGATCTCGGTGTTGGATAGGTCAAAAACTTCTAGATTAACTAACCTTTCCATTCTTGATGGCAGTTCCTTGAGTGAGCTTGAGTTGAGATTCAATACCCTCAACTCTTTGAGTTTTACTAATGAAGGCACAAATTGTAATCCCTTACAAGATTCTAATCTGAGTATACGTAAGTTCTTCATTTCAGAAACCCCCTCCGGCAACAACTTGATCGCGGTGTAGTGTAGGTTAAAAACTACTAGATTAACTAACCCTTCCATTCCTGATGGCAGTTCCTTGATTGAGCTTGAGATAAGGTTCAATACCCTCAACTCTTTGAGCTTTGCTAATGAAGGCACTACTTGTAATCTCTGACAATATGATAAGATGAGTTCACGTAAGTTCTTCATTTCGGAAACCCCCTTCGGCAACAACTTGATCTCGGTGTGGGATAGGTTAAGAACTTCTAGATTAGTTAAGCCTTCCATCTCATGAGGCATTTCTTCAATGGCAGAAGAGGAGAGGTCCAACACCCGCAGTTTCCTTAACTTTGCCACCAAGGAAACTGCCCTTAGTGCCTTACAATCCCGTAACCATAGTACATGCAAGTTCTCTAAGTAAGAAATCGATATTGGCAGCAACTGGATTGCAGTGGATGATAGATCAAGAACTCGGAGGCCCTTCATGCGCTCAAAGAAAGATTGCACAATGTAGTGCAACTGAGGATTTTCTCCCAAAAATAAGGTAGACAATCTTGGGCAATTGGGTGTATCTAGAAGCAATTCAAAATCATTTCTCATTAGCGATGCCCTTTCTACATCAACCCATTCCTCCTCCTTGGGTAGTACTTCTAACTTGAACCCGGCATTCACAATGAAATGAGGGTTTTTTCTCGTTGCATCAATGGCCATGTCTCTAATTAAATCGTGCATTTGGACATTTTGTTCTCTGTATCCAGGCACTAACATGCAAGCACGTATCAGTTGATTCAATATGTGAGTTCCCTCGTCCATATCGTCTTCTCTAGTACTTGAATTATCTATTAGCCCCTCTGAAATCCAGTTATTTATTAAGTCCATGGTATTGATCTTGTAATCTTCTGGGTACAACGAGCAGTACAAAAAACAAGCACGAACCTGGTCATTAGGTAACCGATTGTAACTGAATTTGAGGCGCCAAAATACATCATCTTGCATTCCTTTGATTTTTGATTTAGAAGACTTCAATTCCCGCAGTGCCTTTCTCCATTCTCTAACATCGATTTCCTTCCGTAAAGCTCTTCCAACCACGACAATGGCAAGGGGTAAACCTCCACATTCTTTAGCCACACACTCTGCATAATCTTCTATCTCCAAAGGAAGCCCATCTATATCAAGTTTGCTTTTGAACAATGCCCAAGCTTCTTTGCAAGGAAGAACATCTATCTTGATTTCTATCTGTGTTTCTAATGCCCGAGAAACTTGCAACATCCTTGTAATAATTATGACCTTGCAACCGTTATCTTGATTGGGCTCTGGAATGCCCACTTCTTCAAATGGAAATGCCTCCCAAACATCATCCAAGATCAGTACAAATTTCTTCCTCCGCACAAGAGCTTCAAAAAGTCTCGCCGATCTACTAAATTTGTTTTCATGTTTGGAAAAATGCAAATGAATTGCTTCTGCTATATCACTTTGAAACCTCTTCAAGCTCACATTTTTTGAGACGGTTACCCAGATGATGGAATCAAAACTCCTTGCACGTTTGAGACGATTGTTAATGTGCTTTGTGATGGTAGTCTTTCCGACTCCTGCCATACCGTAGATGCCAATTTTTGCAATCTTCGTATCATGTAAACAATCCCAAATTTGTTTTTCCAACTCATGATTTCTCTGACCAGCCAATGGAGGAACAGGCATGATACTTCCACCGCCAACCAATGGACAGGTTACCATGGAATCAGGAAATTTGCCCTTCTCATGAAGCTCTTCGACCTGGGTTATCTGCTCTGCAACTAACTTCCCTAGTTTATAACGCGACCACAATCCTCTTTCATCTCTGCATCTCTCTGATACGGTATTGACTTCCTTCTTAATCTTTTTCACATTTTTTAACCATTCTTCGACCTCTCTCTTTCTCTTCTTTCCTGCTTGCACCTCTTCTTTCCTCAATTCCTCTTTGATATCTTTCTGTCGAGCCTCCAAGACTCCTGTTTTGCTTTGCAGTGTTCCAACATTGTGTTCTAGGTGTCTGATATACTTGAACTGTTCCCATCCAGTCTTGACCGCTTCCCATCCAATCTTGACTGCTTCCCAGAAATCCGCCATGGCTGCTACAAAAGCACACTGCACTTCAATATCAAAGCATTATCGTAGCAAATATTGGAAAAATAGTTTAAAACTGGTGGTCTGACTAGACGGGAAACAGAGTCAAATTGCTAAGTGACTCGCTCGTTATCAGGTCAATTAAGATAAGGCTAGGTATGGAACGCTCTTAACCGACTCTCCAAACATTTGTCTTATGAAAATATACGTTAGATTTTCCAAATAGAAATACAATTTTGAATAAGTTTTGCTAAAATTTCAGCTCGAGATTTTCGAAGTCACCCCACGAGTTGACTCAGTTTTGAATCCGAGCTGAGTTTGCATAGTTCTGAGCTATGTTCGTAAGATCAGTCAAGTAGATAGACTGATGAAAAATAATTAAGAAAAACACGTAGACAAAATGAAAAGTAAATAAGAAAAACAAGCAAAATGTTACCATCTTATTCGTCCAACATTCCCACCATAGAAATGTCATCGAATTCTTGGTGGAATCACCAGATCAACGCCCCAAAAGCAAGACTATACATCAGGACAAACCGATCACTGGGTTTCCAACAGTATATCTTGGATCTGTTTAGCGAGTTACTAGGAAAATTGTACAAAGATCACTACCAACATTGTCTCTCATATATATAATCTGACCTGTTCATATTAATGATCTTCTCATATAGATGAACGGTACCTAAAATCCAATACTCTGGATGAACCAACGTTGTTTTCTTTGAGCTGTTCTGAGTTCTAAAAGAGTTGTAAAGTTGTGGTATTCAAAAGCTCAGAAAAATCAACGGCAGGATCATCCAAAGTATGTGACTTTAGGATGGGGCTCATCAATGACAAAATGGATAAGATGATCATTTCAATCATTTAAATGGTTGACCTCAGTTGCACTTATACCAAATAAAGATATGGTAAATTCTAAAGGGGCGTGGGAATATCATTTCCTGAAGAAAAAAAGGATCAAGCTGATATCAGTCTTGGTTTTTCCTAGAACAGAACATATCGTCACTCAAAACAACACTTAAATGCACTTTTTGTTACAGGGAAAGATCCATGCACAAGTTTTTAGGCTTATCTAGTAGATAATTTTCCTTTAATTACAGGCATCCATGAAGAAAGTATAGGATAGATATCCATGGAAAAGCTTATACATGAATAGCCAGCTCCTGCAAAATTTCCCAAATAGTAAAATGCTGCATATTATAGCACAACAGGGGAAGGAATATAGTGAATCAAATCAAACAGAAGATCATTACCTGAACGAGATCAGAACACAGCACAAAATAGCCTCTTAATTCGGCGATTAACGTTGCTCGATAGAATGCTCTGGCTTTGAAATCACAAAAGTTGAGATAATCTGAACTCAACCAGCCTGATCTGGCTTTGCAGAGAGAGAGAGAGAGAGAGAGTTTGTAGTAAATTTGTCACGGCTAGGCAGAAAGAGATATTCTATTAAGGGAGCAATGCACTTTTTTTGGCCGACATGCGAAAAATCTAAATGTGAAAAAGTTAAAGATCATCTTCAATAAGAGACCCACGAGGTTTTGATCCCACGCCAAACGAATATCCCATCTACAAGATATAGTAGCTTCAACACAAAAAATCAATTGTCTACATTCTTCTTAAAAAACCCAAACAACCCTCATCCATTGATGAAAGGTCTAGAGGCATTTAATGAAGAAAATATTAGCATTGGTGGGACAGCTTGTTCATCAACTGTCCGATTAACAGGTTCAATCATGTCGACAAGGCAGATATGGGGGGCCCGACAAGGTGCCTTGTACCCTCAGGGGAGAAGTGCCCATCTAGTTTAGAGTTTTTCTTATATTTATTTTTATTGTATAAGATCCTTTTTATTTAAAGACTTTAATATAATCATATCATTTGTCTTCACCAAATCTCGTATTAATTAGACCTTTTGTCAACAAGCCAGCATCAGAGGTTACCTAACAGATAAGAAAGTAATTTGATTATCCAACGAGTTTGATACCTCGGTCCTCACAGCATGCCGCCAAGAGGGCACCCATTAATTACCGGCAATTGCAAATTAGGCAAACCATTCTCGGACGAATACTAACGGTGTTTATTGAGGGGTTTTTTGAAAAAATGGAATTACATTTTGGCAATTTTACAAAAAAGTCCAATGCTTTTTTAGTTTCATAAATTTGCCAATAATTTTTTTTGAGCTTTGCAAATTTGCCATTTTGTTAGGTTTTCAAACTTCCCTGTTAGTTTTTATGAATTTCGATATTATCCTTGAAACTATTATCAACTTCTTCTCCATTTCTAGCACCCGAGATCGCCTCCAGCATCCACCACCCCCCACCTTGGCCCCTGAGTTTCCAGCAAGATCCACACCTCCCACTCCACAAGGCAGGCTGCCATCGTCCATCATTGTTTCCAATGTCTATGTTGTAGTAGGCATTGGTCATTTTCTTCCAACGTCTCTTGAGAAGATAAAAGATGAAATTTAAAAAAATTTAACAGGGAAGGAGGATAAAAACCTTAAAGAATGGTAATTTTGCGAAGCTCATAAAAATTTAACGACAAATTTGCAAAACTAAAAAAATGTTGGACATTTTTGCAAAATTATGAAAATGTAATAGCATCTTTCCAAAAAACCCTTCATTAAAACCTAGTCTAATGTCATATGGTGTTCTGGCTACTGCTTGATTATGTTGCAGGCTTTTGCATCCATTGAGCCAGTAGGTCCCGCTCTACCACCTTTAAAAGCAAATATTCATTTTGAAAAACTAGAAGAATTTGATTGCTGGAGACAAGATGTAATGACCCAACATTTTGGAGACATTTTGTATAAAGAACAAACATAATGGGATGTACTAATGATCTTGTAACTTGACTATTTTAGAATAAATATATGTTTATTATATGTTTAAGGGTCTTATTAGGTGGTTAAATATTTGATCAAAATTTACATAGGAAACTTAGGAATTTGTGAATAAAATTAGTACCACTAGATACTGCACGCAAAATGGAATCCAACGCCTCAAAGAACGACAAAAACGGAACTCGTATGACGAAGTTATAGGCATTAGAAGATTGAGGGCATTTTGGTAAAATATACCTAAAAACGAAAAAATCAAAAACAGCAGGGGGCCGTTTTGATAACGGCACCCCCTGTCTTCTTCCTCCTCTAGCCTTCTCACGAATTCTCCAGAAACCTTCGGTTTCCAAAGATTTCTACCACCGCCATTAGCAGCACCGCCTTCTTCCCTCTATAAATACCCTCCACCCCTTCTTCCCAAATCGCGCTTCTCCTTTCCAATTTCTCCCAAAACCAGATCTTGCAATAGGGGTTTGGAGGCGAGTTCAAGGCCTCATTGCTTCGCATGGAGGGCTCCCCAGGCACGTCTCTCTTCCCCACATCATTCTCCTCTCTTTCCCCTCCATTGTCCCTCACAAATCCAGCCGGATCTGGCGTCTTCCGGCCGGAGAACCCATTAGGGAAGATGGGTTCCTTACAAAACCTAGGGTCAGACAACCAGGCTACCGTTCCAGGCTGCCCGGCCCGACTGACCCTCCTTTCCGCCTCATTCCCAGCCCAGATCCTCGCCGGATCTGGAAATATTTCCGACCGGAAATCACTGGTCTTTTGGAAAGAGAACCAGACGGGTGGAAACCCGTCGAGATCGAGATCGAGAGAGAGAGAGAGAGAGAGAGAGAGAGAGAGCGCTCCCAGGGGTGCACAGCGCGGTCCATGGGGCGCCTAGCTTGACACACAGCCATGCCAAGCTCCCTGGGGCTGTCATTACGCATGTGTTGTGTGCGAATAGTCTTCTTGGCTCGACTAGGACTCATGGGATGTCCTATGAGCCAAAGCACGCCGCAGCTACGCTTAAGATGCGTTCGTGCAACGCTGTCCTGAGTGCACACCCCGGCACACCATTCGGATGTGCGCACATGACCCAACCTAGTTGTGGTATGACCAGGGCACACGCATATACTAGAAAACGTAGAATGCGCATTCTAGAACTATGGCGCGCAAGACCCTAGGTGCTACATTTGGGTCGTTCGTTAAGGCGCAACCTTTTAAAAATCCAAATTTGGAGCCTATACAATAAAATAGCATAGATTAACGCCTAGATCTTATATATTGAACATCACTCAGGACCTTACCAAGATATTCTTGGACTCGAGGTGAAGATAGGCACGAGCAATGTAACAACGCACGAGGTAGGTAGTCTAATCCTACTCTGTTTTCAAAATACATCCTAAACTTTTATTAAATTACTTGTTTTAATACTGTATTAAGCATGTGGTTTAAACTATGCTGTTCTTATACAAGTATGCGGGACTTGCTTGCATGATTTATGTATTTGAAAAATCTTGCATTAACTGAAGAATGCTATTGAGAAATAGTGCTTTTATACACGTTACAGATTCATGGCATTTTACACAATGCTTGCATACTTTGAAAACAAAGCCATAAATTGCATGGTTTTATGTTGATTTGAGGTTTGGACTATGTATGGTTTTGGGCTATTAAGCCTAGTGGGCACTATGCTGAGGGGTACGGGTTTGGCCTCCCAACCTCTACCACCAAAAAGGTGGATGGTATCGCTACCAAAAACGGCATTGTCCCTTCCCTGACTGCTGTGGTCAACAGGGACGACCACTGAAGGTGTTCACGGCACCCTTTCGGGGACATATCCATAGTCGCCGTGAAGGCTTTGGTGGACTGGTCTCTAGATACCGGAGACATGTGATCCAGAGTGGTTCTGGTTGCAAGCATAGTGACCATATGATTTCAGTAGTATGGATATGCATATAGCATTTAAATTGGTCGTAAACGAATACTCGTGACTAGATGACTTGAGACCGGTGCATGTTACTTCGTGATGCTATTATAGACTACTTTAAGTATTTTCTGATCATTATATACTACGCATGGCTTTGACATAGGGTGTAGATCTCATAACCAGGATACGGTGAATCTATTGATTTTGACTTTCTAAACTCAGACATACTATTAGTATTGCATACTAACTCGTGATTGATAAAGAATTTCAATAGATGACATTACTTACATTTTATGCATACATTTGTGCACCTATTACAAATTTAGTGTGCCTTTCACGTAACCACTTTGAACTCCGTATGATGCATTGCTATGTTTTCAAAAAGGGTAGTGTCAGGTTACCTATTGAGTATGATAAATACTCAACTCAATCCATTATTTTTCAGAACAAATAAAAGATAAATAGAAGAAACATCAGGAGGCTTTAGAACCAAAGTTAAGTAGGCAAAGGTACGATTTAATTAGTAATTTTCTTTGATAACTACTATAATCTTGATTGTAAGTATTTGTTGTAGCTGTAGCTGTGACTAACAATCCTGGGAGTGATTACTTGTTTTGATTTGATTTATAAATTGCCATGGCACTATGCATTGAGCATTCATTTTGACACTCGGGCTCTTTATACAATGTTCTTTGAAAAAGAAGAAAATTTTCTTGCATTCTTCTGCATAAATTGTTTTAAAACTAGAGATCGATCTCGCTGGGTTTTTACCAAAAATGACATTGAAAAACCCGGGTCGTCACACAAGATCTACCTAATGTGAATAAGATTGATAAAAGACACCCTGCAAGACTTTTATACTCTTCTACAAGCCAGTGGTTGACCAACAAACAAATAAAAAGAAAAAATCCATAAATCAATTAGAAGACCAGCCTGGAACTTAAACATAAGAATGTATTGCAAGTCCGTCCCCAAGAGTGCATACATGCCTATTGTGAATAAAAGATTGCCTTTCAGAAAAAAAGAAGAAGAGTGCATACAAGCCACAAAAATGAAGGTGAAGGTTAAAGAACTCTTGAAGATGACCTTTCAACTTCATCACATTCTGCAGTATCTCGGATGTTTCCTCCATTTGATGATTCTGATGTATCCTCTATGACTCGCTCTTGAATACTATCACCTGCTACAGTACCATCTGCAAGGTGCATAATAGATGTCTCTCCTTCTTCTAAGTTACAACTGGACTCCACTGCTGCTGGGGGTTGTCTGTTTAGTAATCCTCCAATATCATGGCTTTTCTCGGCTACAACATCTTCAGCGGGGAAAGTGTCATTGCTAGTCTCTCTGCCAGAGCTCAAATCCAAGTCATGTGAACTACTCGAAGTTGGTTGAGAAAGTGAGCTGTCCCATTCTCTCGAAACAGAAACTACAGTGGAGAACCTGAATTCACTGTCAGCACATTCAAAAGAGCAGGGTTCTGCACCTGGATCAGGGCCATGTGCCAGTTCCTTTTGATTCAAAAAAGAAGTCTCTTCTTCTGGGTCAAAAAGGCTCTATGAGAGTAAAGCTGAACACAGTTTATGTGCATCAATGTCTGAATCCCGAGGGAATGTGAGATTTCCTGCAGTAAGTGGCAAATTGTTCTTATTACTACGGGCAAGATGATGAGAGCTTGCAACAGTGGCACTGGTCGATGTCAATGATCGGACATGATCCTGCAGGCAGAGCTTCTCTAATTATAAGCCCATCAAAATATGATAAGATCACACTTCTCCATGCAAAGGAAGATGTTTATATTTCTACTTGTACAAGTTATAAAAGCCAGTTGTACTAATCAGTAATAAAGAATACAGTGAATTACTTACTCGATCAAGTAATATTTTGAGGCCAGACAAGAAATTTGCAAAAAGAAGGCTGAACACTTTTAAAACATGAAGACTCAGGGAAGACCAAGGCATTCTGGTAGTAGTAGTAGTAGTAGTAGTAGTAGAAAAATTACTCTATGCAAAACATTTTTAGGAGTCACCTATACTGAACAGATTCCTAGCTGAAAATATATGGATGCAATTTTTGAATTTTTATTTGGATGAGAAAGATAATAAAGCCTTATGGTAGAAAACTACTGCAAAGTGGAGACGTAATAGTCATCATCATTTTCACAATATATTTAGTTCTAGTACCAGCCACAATCACATTCTTTTCTATAATAAAAAAAAAAGAGAGAGAAAGGAACAATGAAAACTAAATTCAATATGATTCCATGAATCCCATTCAAAAGAATAAAAAGGGCAGTCCGGTGCATGAAGCTCCGTGCATGCAGGGTCCGGGGAAGTGGTGGACCACAAAAGGTCTATAGCATGCAGCTTTCTTGTTTATAGAGAGCAAAACCAACCAACTCTTCATGCATATGTTCAATGCTGCCACTGACAGCATCAGGCAATGATGAACTCTCCTGTCATCTACACAGCCAGTAGTTTATTTAAAACCTAGAAATATATAATATCTACTAGTCAAACAAACTCATCACTAAATAACGGCAAAGCACATATACTACACTGAATCCTTTTACCAAACTTGTGGGCAGAGACAGCAAGAGGGCAGAAGGGAGAGAGATGATTACTTAAAACAAAAAGGGAGACACTGGCATGGGTGGAGAAAATTACGAACAGCGAGACAATTGCAAAATCATTACACTAACACATATAAATGAAGATCAAGAAATTTGCATACAGAATTTATAAGGGCTGAGAAGTGCTGCCTCAAGCATTGCTTTGAAATCTAGAGCAGCAGATACCAAGGGTTCACCATCCTGTCAAAACCAAAAGAGATCAGAATGTAGATCATAAAATTGAGGTATTATTCGTATGGCTTAGAGAGTGTAATTTTTGTAGAAGATTATGAGACTCAAATTATTAAAATTGGAATAATGATTTAATCTACAGATTATATTGGTTATTGAACTAGATATTAATTTAGATATTTCCAAAAATTGGATTGGCTATGCGTAGCAGGGTGTGTGTGTGTCTACCTTAAAATAAAAATGTAGAGATTATGAACCAAAAAGAAAAAGCTAGCTTCTTAGAGTTGGTCTACACGAGCAACACTTGAGCTTAAAGTGTTTCTTAGCAGAAGTATTGAACACAACACATACCTAGTGTACATAAACAAATCAAAAGGAAATGGTTTTGCAATCCATGCATTAGTTTCTACCCCACCATGGGCCTTACACCAAGATCAACACTGCAAATCATTTCTGTGAAACTGCTTCAACCATGTGAATTTGTCAATAGCATCTAAGGCTTTTCTATGATTACGTCTTGGACGAAAGAAGGGGGAAGGGAGAGAGGACACGGCTTCTCTCTTCTCTCTCTCTCTCTCTCTCTCTCTAGATTTCATACTCTTCCCCTAGATTTCAGATCAGCCACCATGAACGAGAAGGCGTCCGTCTCCAAAGAGCTCAATGCCAAGCACAAAGAGGTATTCTCGCCAGTTTCCCTCGAAAAAATTCAATCTTTCTTGTTCCGGTCGATTTTATTCTCATAGAAAATGATCTGAGCATCCAAAAACTTTAGATTTCTTGCCTAAATTGAACTTTATGATCCATTTCACTGTCCTGATTCTTCGTACAATTGTAAATTGAGGAGATCTAGGGTTGCTTTTTGCTCTTTCTGGTTCTCTTTTTTTTTTTTTTATTCTATGGATTTCATTTTACCGCTTGTTTATTTGCTCGAATCGTCTTGCAATCTCTTTAGTTTTTGCTAATTTGTCGTGGATCTCTGTTTTTGCTTTATTTTTGTTGAATTTGGTCTGTTGTTGGTGGAATTCGATTCCGAGTCAGTTGATCTGAGGAGAGAATTGACCGCAAGAAAAAAATGAAATCTTGAAGAAATTTGTTTGTGCAATTCGCTTTATTTCGAATTTTGTGAATTTTCAAATATTATTGGTTGTTTACTTCGTTTGGCGTATAAGAGTTTTGACTTCCTAACACGTTAGACCATTACTATGGCTCATCCATACTTTTTTCTAAAAAAATTTATTTTGTGCAAAAATTTGTTGTATCATATCTTGTGCTGATTTTCTGGGGAATTGCTTTTTCCTTCTACGGATAATGAGATTTTATTGACGAACTAGAAAGCAGCTTATGAAGTTCGACTTGGTTTGTGATGGGAATTAATTGGAGTGTATAAACGAAAATGTTTGATTATAGGGTGCAAAAACTTCCTTCAAATTTTGATTTTATGTAGATTCATTTCTCTTGTTTTTCTGCCACCTGGTGTTTATAGAAGAATCTTCTGTTGTAATTGGTACTTTGGTAGATAGTTTCGTGTTTATGATCCAATGTCTTGCCATCTTTGATCGGGCAGTATAAGCAAAAACACCATTCCCATATAGAGGTCCTAGCTATTGATGATTTTTAACTCCTGACGCAGCAGGCAAACATTTTTTTAAAGAAATTCTCTCTTTGTTGAATTGTAGAGGTTCTTTGACCTTATTGTGTAGGACTGGTATCTCATTGCCTATTTTCATACTCATGTAGCTATTGATGATTTTCACTCCTAGCTGCCTCTTACAGGCAAACGTCATTTTAAAAAAATTCTCTGTTTGTTGGACTATAGTATTTATACAACCTCATTGTATAAGAGCGGTATCTCATTGCATATAAGACCCATAGACTTCAGACTGTGCATGGCCTAGCCTTATCTGCTTGTGAATACTTTAAAGTCTATTTTCGTGCACATCGAATCAACCAGGGATAGAGTATCATCTCGGGTTTGTCTATCTTGCCTTATTTACTGGTCTATCTTCTAATGGGCCTTTGAGTTGACAACCTAATAAGCAAGGCACTTAAGGGATATTGTTCTTGAGCTGATTTTCTTCTTTCTAAGGTTTGACTGAAAACCATTAGCTGGTTGATGTATCAGTTTTCCTTGTCTGTTAGAAAGGCCTTCTTATGTCTTGAGTTCACTTGCAGATACTGGAGGGACTTCTGAATTTACCAGAGAACAGGGAGTGTGCAGATTGCAAAAGCAAGTAGGTGTCTGAGATAAATGCAGATAACTTATAACTTTGTGCATAATTTGCTCGTGCTACTATATCTATGTTCTCTCATTTCATGGACTTCTTTGCAATAGTCAGCATTTTGCTTTAAGTGGCCACGACTGCTTGCATTCAGCTGGAATTTCATATTATGTTTCCTCATTTTCAGAAGCTTAAATAACTTCCAGCAGTGTATGAGACATGTTATGGTCGTATTGAACTGTGTAAATTCTTCTTGTGAATTAATGAAGTCAAAATTTAGCCTGATCTGGCAGAAAACTCTGACCGAGCCAACCAAGTCAAATCTATTAGGAGAGTTTGTAAATTGTATTTTGCAACTTTTTCAAGTGATAGATTTCACAACCGCATTTCTGTTCTATATTGCCTAGATTGCACCACTACTAAATCGGAAATAAATTATGGGACACCGGTCACTTCTTTTCATGATTTCATTGGTTGCTTATTGCATGATTGTTTTACCTGAAAGTCAAGTCCATTAGTAGCTTGGTCTAATTATTTAGCCTAAATTTTCTCTTATTTTCTATGCAAACGTCCACGATGGGCAAGTGTGAATCTAGGGATCTTCATATGCATGCAGTGTTCTGGAATTCATAGAAGTCTTGGTGTACATATATCGAAGGTAATAGTTTCGTCTTCCGTTTTATTTTATTTTCTTTTTGGTGCCATTCTCATTTTTAATGCATTTCGACTGTAATTTATGTTTGCCCTTAAAATATGATGGCAGTCTTTTCCAAACGTTTGATAGAAAATTTTTGTGCAAATAAAGGGCAGCCCCGGTGCACGAAGCTCCCGCCTATGCGGGGTCCGTGGAAGGGGTGGATCACATGGGCCTGCCTTGAACCCGTGACCTCAAGGTCACACGACGACAAATTTTTGTGCAAATATATTGTTAATTGTTTGCTACTTTTGATTTTCAAAAGGGGAACGCATTCACGTTGGAACCCATAACCAATAGTTTACATTTTCGCTAGTAATTGGGTTTTT
This sequence comes from Warburgia ugandensis, assembly GCA_035236585.1. NCBI lineage: Eukaryota > Viridiplantae > Streptophyta > Magnoliopsida > Canellales > Canellaceae > Warburgia > Warburgia ugandensis. The sequence continues at coordinate 27,042,834 of CP141136.1, forward strand.
TGCGGCCTTTGTCTCTGATTTCAGTGTTTTGTCCAAGAGCACTTAGGAGCAAATTCTTCAAAGTTTTTCTTATATATGAATTTTTGAGGCCAACAAATAAAATAACAAGTATCTCTCTCTTCCCCTCTATGTGTAAATAAATAAATAAATACATACATACATACTATGTTTGGGTTTTCGGGATCTTATGTTATATTCTTCTTCACTAGTTATTTCTGTAAGGAGGCAACTGCCCCCTACTATTTTTGGTACTTCCGACTAATTTTTCACCACATACATATTTAGATTGCCAAATCTGTTGAGTCCACTTAGGTTCTAGTCTAGAGTGCAAAGGCATGTAAATTTGGATTCTTAATTCTCACTTGCTTTTGATTCCAATTTTCCATTGTGTTTCTCTTTCTACCCCTTTAGATAAGCCTTTCTGTGAAATAGTTCAAAGCACAGGCTACTAATTAGTGGTCACTGAAATCCTTAAGAAAAATACCATTTCTTGAAACTTTCTGTATGTTACTTAGCAAATCAGTACATTCGGTTGTATAAGATGCACTTCTACCAATACTACGGCACCCATAACAGGAATATGTTAGGCATGCTCGATAATGTTTCATGGTTATGAGTAGTTCATAACAAAATACAAGAGAAATATTGTTTCCCATACAATTGGAGTCCTTATTCTAGTTAGTTATTGTAGGCGATATTGTATAGGTCTGTGTCAAGATCTTATTTAAAGTTTCAAACCACCTTAATGTCAATTTGAAAATTTCAATATTAACAGTAATTAGAAGAGTCCAGGTAAGCGCGTGCATGCTCTTGAACATGAGTTCATGTATTGTATGGTGAAACTTTTCTTTGTAGATAAATATTTCGTCATGTTTATAGTTGTTTAGACAAGTTAGAGATCAAATTTCATATTCATTAAATGTTTTTACCCTATGTTTGATTAGCAAAAAATAGTGACCATCCATTTCTATAAAGTTTTTCAAAGGCCCAAAACAAGTAATTACCATCCTTCAAATGCATTGGTATGGAGAACAAGATGAAGGCTTACATTTACCCAAAAATAATAGTCATGTACAAAAAAAAGAGGGCTTGGACTTCTTCTCACACTTAAGAGCGTGTATCTTGGGACTCTTGCAAACATGGCTTATAGAAGTTATTTGGATGAAGTCTCTTCAGGTGTAGACACTCTTAAGTGTGCTACTAAGTAGAGAATGTCCTTTCTTAATGATGGTAATTATATTCTAGAATGGGTTAGATAGGCTAGAAATCAAATTTCATAACCATTAAACTCTTTAAGCCTATGTTCCTTTGGATTAAAATTTAATACCATTCATTTGTATGTCATTTTTCAAAAATCCAAAGTAATTGGTTAAGATTGTTCAAATGCAATGATTTCTCGTAAATTATTTAATTTCTATATAATAAAGGGCAGCCCCGGTGCACGAAGCTCCCCCTTATGTGGGGTCTGGGGAAGGGGTGGACCACAAGGGCCTATAGTAAGTAGCCTTACTTTGCATTTTGTAAGAGGCTGATTTCACGCCTTGAACCCGTGACCTCAAAGTCACATGAATACAACTTTTACCATTGCACCAAGGCTCCCATTCATTTAATTTCTATAATATATATATATATAGCTCATATGTTTGAAAAAATGACCTGGGAGTAGCAAATACTTGACGCTTGAGAGCGTCTATGCCTCACAAGGAAGCATTTTAGTTCTAAACTTTTAGGGGGTTTATGGAAGTAGTTACCCCCGTGCCCAACATGGTCTATACGCATGGGTACGACTAAGAGTTTGTGAACCCTTTTTCTGAAGTAGCTAAGGTTTTGTTTAAGTCAAAGCTGCTTAGCCAAAGCTAAATCTAAGTTTACACTAAAATGTACATGGGGGACCATTGTGATCCTAATCGGTGGTACATCTTAAATAGGCCATGCCCCAAAGAAGGGCACGCTACTAGTCTGTAGAATCGTTCCATCTTTGGATGATCCATTGCGTTCATCTTACTACGATGGGTTTGGATGTTCTACTTGTTCAAAGACCATGCAGATCAAATGACTATGGCATCAGACAAATATTATGTATGATCACATGAACCGAAGTTTAGGGTGTTGAGTTGGAAATTTGCCAGTTGGTATCTGATAAATTCTGAATTTGGCAAAATATGGCGATAGAGTTTGGAATTTGAAAATCATGAAATTCCAAAATATCTGGTAGACTTTGGAATTTATCAAATTTAGAATATAAAATTTAGGTTTAATTGGAACACTGCAATTTTTTCCTCACTTCAAATTCGTGATTTAACGATCGAAAATTCAATGAATTCATGAATTTCTGCAAGCCATCACTAAGCCTACAAAGTTGCATCACATCTCTCTTTAATGTACTTTTTAATGTTTTTATTTCTAATTGTACACTCATCTTATATTCATGTTATTCCTTAATAGCCTAACACTTTGATTTATAGAGCATGCCTGGCCTTCGTTATCATATAGAATTTTTCTTTCAGTTTGAGTAACACTCATGGATCATACAAAACTCTAGAGACAAATCTTTATTTTTTCCAACATGCCTAGATTATTTGGGTAACATCCCTCTCAATCTCTCTGCTCTCACGAATTATCGATCTCGAGTATCGAAAGTAGCCTTTTTGAAGTACTTCTTGGTTGTCAATCTTTAATAGTGCTTCACTCTCACCACTCTCCTTACTAAAATTGCATTCCATATACTCTACCTCAATTTAGCTATTTTTAAATCTTTTAAATTTTAAATTTTAAATTGAAGACTACCCCTTTTAGAAACATCATACAAACAAGGATTAAATTCAATTCCATAAAAATGTAGTTTGCAGGATGCTAGAGTTGTCCAATCGCTACAAGAAATGAAAAGCCAGGGAACCATATAAACAAACCAAATCATCAATATGTAGGTGGTGATGCAAAAGGCTAGGCATGGTGATTATTCACTAACATTTTTCTTTCAACTTGTCAAGGAAAACATAAAGTTTTGAATAAAAAATGTCATGTGGCACTCATTGATTTATACCTCTTTACTTATAGTTAAAATAGTTCTAGCAAAACAATTGTCTTAACAAATTAAAGACAATTTATTGTCAATAGTACGTTAAGTTTTCAAATATAATCTGTAAATTTAGTTAGAAATTCAAGCTTTTTTACTTTTTTCTTGGGCAAAAAAGATTTAGTGAAATCCAAACTAAAAAATTTTCACATTCTGCTCATGACTTTTTTTCTATGATTTTCTCCAAGCACTTGGCAAATATTTTTTAAATATTTAACTCTATTTCTTTTTTGCTATAAGTGAAGAATTACAAAGCAAATCATTCACTCCCTCAAACTCTCTTAAATCTAAAACTCAATGAAGGAGAAAGTGGTAGCTCAAACCTACACCCAAGCATATTCCAGGGAGATGTCGAGCAATTGAAGACCAACGGTACCAAACATCTCCAAATACTTAACTTACTAATCTATTCTTGAACCCAAATTTTATAATTTTGCTATCAATAATTGATTTGAAAATTTTAGGACTATTAACAAATCATACTATTTACAGGGTTCCTATTCAATGGAGGTGCCCAATATTCTTCAAAAAATAGAAGCTGTATGTCCCATCCCTCAAATTTTTGAGTGGTCCATTCTATTCATCACTTTCGCCCTCTCTTGAGACGAGGGATACCAAAAATCTCACCCGACGGATAATCCTAAAGTGTACCTCTCCCCTTATAGTATGGATGCCGCTAACAAAATAGAAATGTTTGTTGAGTAGCATTCACACTTCAAGGTGGGGCTCACCCTAGAGGTATGGTTGATTGAGATTTTTGGTATATCCCATCTAAGGAGAGGAGGAATCCGATGAACTAAAGGCATCTCACAATTGGAGGTATGGGACCCATATACCCCACTTATATTTTCTGAGGAATAACCACCCCCCCCCCCCCACATTAGAACCCATAATTTAAGCTTTCCTCCCAAATCCAACCTTAGCAAAGCATCCAAGAAACTCTGTCCCCTAAGTTTCTCCACGACAACTGGATTGATGACTTCCTTTGGTTCTTGCACCACCACGACGTCTAACTTCTTAGTACAAGACTCTACTTCCTCCATGCGCTCAAGTAACACCCTGTAATGACAATTCATGTTGTTCACTTCTTCCTGCATTTTGTCCATCTTCTCTTGCATTTCCTGCAATTGTTTTGTGCGGTTTTCTAAATCGCCACTTCTTTCAGGAGACGGCTGCCATGGCGATGGCACAAGGGTAGTGGACGCAGGAGGATTTGCCTCTTCCTTTAGATATCCTGCTAATATATTGTATATAAATCCACCCATGGGTATTAATTGAAAATAACGACTAGTATCAAATAGAATCAAGTTATAAATGTCAAATTAGGAAATAAGTGGGCAAGGAAAGAAAAAGAAAAAAAACATTTGAAAAAAATTGAGAAAAAGTATTAAAAAAAAAAAGGAATTAAAAATGTATGAATTTAATTTGCCCCTAATCAGGATAAAGTTTGGATGATTATGATGACAAATTTGCATTTTTTTTACTTGATCATGGACACAATATCTGAAAATTTAATTTCAAAAATTTATATTTAATTTGGTAAATCCGTCTCAAATTAGAAATATATAAGAGGTTCTGAATTATTAGAGAACAGATTGGGAGATTAAAAATTGAGAACTTCTTTAGAAATATTTCAATATTTGAAGTTCTCTTGTAACTGTGGTTGAGATTAGCCGGTCATTAAATTCCGTCAAATGATCCTAAACAACTACAGATTATAGATTATAGATTAAATATACATCGACGATCTACATCTTTTGCCTTCATTATATTTGTAAATGTTAATTTCACATCTTTCTCCTGTTATTACAATTTTAACTATGAAAGTTCTGTGCAGAAAAATAGAAGGCTGAAAGAGCTGAGAAAAAGGTAATGATATATCCGCCCCTTGTTTTTTTTCCTGAACCCCTCACTCAAGTCACTAAATGCTACTAATAGCATAACTCCAAGTAGGGCTATATTTTTGAAGATCCCAACCGTTCATAATGTTGCCCTTCACTTGGATGGACAATGATCCAAATTCTTATAGATTTAGGTGATCCTAGCAACTGCTACTTTGGGCTATAAGGTAGATGTTGGATCCTTTTACCGTTTGTTTAAGAACCCACCAAAATGGTAGCAGGAATCATCGGATGGATGAGATTTTTGGATCGTGGTTTATCTAATTCAAAGGAAATATTGTAAATGGTTCAAATTTTTGCCAAAGTCTAGGTTCATTGGAAGTTATTGATTGTCTGTAACATTTAGTGAGGAGCTCATGAGATAACTAATGAGATAAAACAAAGGACACATATATCATTGCTGAAGAAAAATGATAAATCAAATGAAATAAATTTTGGTTGCGTCCTATCGAAAATGCTGCTTAGAAGATGAGCAGTCTATATCACTGACCATTTGGCCCCACAAGTACCTTCGCATGCATGCCTAAGCAATGTATTATGCTTTCCCTAGTAAGCACTCTACACCTTTACATATATAGGGTGGATGTGCCAATTTTCACGTGCACAATCTGAGCAGGCTAAAGTACAAGTAGGCGCACTCTTTCCAATGATCTTGACCGTCTATCTCATAGACTATCCTATGGATAATCCAACCACCAAATATTGTTTCATTTGATAAATTCAGACCTTTGATTTATAGACTTCGTTATGGGCAAATTCAAAATCTTTGTAGACTGAATCAATAACAAATTCCCAACCATTAGGCAGTTGGAATCCAATACTCAAATCAGTTAATAAAATAATAGAAAAAGTTTCTATTGTATCGCTCAAGTTATATAGAAATTCCTGAACCATTTCCACAAATTTACTAGAAATTAAAAAAAAAAAAAACATCTAAGTTAAACCAAAGGCTTATAATCAAAAAGCATCGACAAATTTTCACATATCAATCATTTAGAACCCGGTGAGATGAACCGTTTGGATCACTGCAATACATGTTTTCAAGTAAAAAGATCCACATCAACCATGCAAATGCTCATTAAAAACTAACCTGCGACGCCTCGGAGCAGCTGCCGGAGAATAGCATCCACGGCAAGTTTTCCAAATTTGATTGCATATTGTCCTATCATTTTCCTTAGTTGATGATCTGGTAAGAACTTCTTTAGCTCATTCGCACTGTAAACTTCGACGGCATAATATATTTTAGTGACGGTGGCACATCGGAGATGGTAGCCTATTCTGGCAATGAAGGTTAAGATACTACCTACAGCCATTTCTCCAAAACAGCGAAAGAAAGTGGTGGTTGTAATTGGATTTCAGCATTCTTATGCATGGGAGAGAAATGGATGAGGGCATTTCGGTCAACATAAAAATGAGCAAAGTTTATACAAGGGCATTTCGGTCTCATCGATACTATTATGTCATGGACCCACTTTTGGACGATCCAACCCATTCAATCAATTGTTCCAACTTTTGGATGTCTAGTAGTTCAAAAAGGATGCAGATTGGATGAATTGAGCAACTGAAAACCTGTACTTTGGTACAATCGATAGTCTAAACGATGAAAACTAGTCTTAAGAATGCTATAATTGTTCAATGATAGTGAATTTTTTGTTTACAAGATATCCAAAGCCAAAACAAATAGATGAACAAGTTGAATCATCCGAAGGTAGGACCCCTCCATCCAAGATGAGCACCTCATACTGTTTGTCTGCTTGGCATTCAGAGATTGCTGTAAGATGCATATCAACGTCCATTTTCCACAAATAATTATCATAATATCAGTCCCTATTACGGTATCAAAGTGCAAATAATAATAGTAATATCAGTCCTATTACAGTAGAAAATGTTAATCTTAATCTATGTACAAAAGATAGACAATTACGGCAAAGACAAGGTTTTGGCTTCATGGATCTTCAGTGTGATGGGAGAACTGCATTGTCATCCTGCGAAGAAAATCAGCAGCAAAATTGGATGACAGTATTCCACAGAAACACCAAACATATGTCAAGGTAGAACCGTCAAAAAGCAGAAATTCTGAGTAAAAGACTGGAAATAGAACTTACAAGTCCGTGATTAGTTGGACCATAACATTTGGATAGAATTTTGGTGAACTTCATTCTCTAGTATCTGTTAAGCTTTCAAGTTTGTTAGTACTCAATTGAGTGCAAGAGGGGCGAAGATTAGGAGCAAAGCTGACTGTTTATAGAGACCATACAGAAAAATCTTACCACAATTAACAAACTACTTCAAGTGGAGAAGGAAGAACATACCAGTGATTATAAGGAGAATTTGTTCTTCACAAAGAAAGGCCAGCAAATAGCAGCTCCAGCTCCTCATTCTGCAACTGAGTCCGCTGTAAAATAAAACCAAAAGATAAAGATGAAGACTGCAAATATACAGTTCTAGAAATCCACAGAATATGTTCATATGCTTGTGACAGATTTCATATGCTTGCGACAGATAACTTTTGAAAGGAAAGAGATATCTAAGAGAAATATATGAATGTGTAGGTAGTTATGCCAAAGGTACATGGCATGTGCTACTGTAAATAACAAGAAAATGGAAATCTGATCTGTGATACAAAATGAAATGATGTTATCTCAAGAAAATTCCTACCGTAAGCACACAACTAATTTTCCATGTCTTACACATTAGTAGATGTTCAACAGCAGCCGCTACTGGTTTTAAGGCATTCTAGAAGTCATAAATCATTCATTCAGAAGAAGTGAATCATTGGGGCAACGGTGGAGTTGTCGTCGTGTGCAAGGTAAGGCTGCGGACTATAGATCCTTGTAGGAGCTTTGTGCACCTGGCTGCCCTTTTCTAAATCATTCATCCAGTGGTTGCATGACAAGTAAGATGTCATTGAAGAGCTTTTTTAATGAATACTCGTTTCTTCTACACTTCAAATGATAAACCTTTCTATCTAAAGGACAAGGCATATTTATGTGGCGAAAACAAAAAATAATGAGCTGCCGTCTTCTCGATGGATCTTAGAAGAAGACGAGGATGCGCGGAAATAAATTAAGAGAATGAAAAAAATGAGAAAATATTAAAGAAATCAATAAGGATGTCAACACTAGAACCTTGCCATCTCTGAGTCGAAGTTACAATCTGGCAGTAGAAACAACATGTTTGACATAGTTAATAACATTTTAGACCAAACATTAAGCAAACCAACCATCAGCAGGAGGACGGAAGAAAAATTTTATGGGACTGAGATTGCACAAAGAAGGAGAAAAAGATTGAGCTTGGAAGAATGAAAATTTGAACATGTAGGGGCAGTATGACCCTGTGAAGATTTTCTAGCAAAACTTTTCCTAGAAATGAGTTTTAATGGTTGGCTAACTCATTCTCAATGGCAAAATCTTCCCAAGAAAGTTTCTTGTTTTCTAGAAAGATGTCAACTATATTTGAAGCTAAACACATCAGCTCAACGTTCCAAAGCACAGCAAGAAGGAAATAGATAAAGCATCATTCAAATGGAGAAAAACACACAGCATTTTTAGCATGTCTCGAAAAAGCAGATTATAAAAGGGGCGAGTGACAAGAGTCAGCTCAACATGGCTTCTGAGTGTACAGATAATTTAGCTGATTCACAGAGTCCTAAACAATGCATGATGATTGGATAGAAACTCAATACGCGAGTCAACTTGAGGGTATTGAGCATTGACCCATGGAGCCCCTGGATGATAGTTTCAACAAATAAAATACCCTGAATACTGAAAATTCACATCAACTGTGTGCTTCCTGTGACGACTCGGGTTTTCACATGCATTTTTAAATGCGAAACTAATTCCTAAGGCGGGATTGATCCCTATTTGAAAACACTGTTAGAAAAACAATGCAATGCATCAGAAAAATCTTTTGTTTTAAATTCATTTTGAAAACCCTGAGTATCACTTCCTTTCAAGATGAACAGGGAAATTTTGAAAATGAAGAACATCATATATATTTCCCAGGTCTATCCAGTTACAGCGTACAGTCCAACTATAGTAATTACATATACATGTCCAAAAGGTAGAGAATTTACTTATATTCATACTTGTCTCTTCTTCATTTACTTGATTGTAGTACTGACAATTTTCTGATGCCTCATCTAATCCTTTTGGAACTAATTTGTAAAAATAATATGTTTTGGTGAGTATTACTCATACTCAGTATGTGATCTGATATTACTATTTTAAAAACACTGCAGGCAACATGCAAAATTCAAGGAGCTTTTCATGTAAAACATCAATGATTCCTTTTTGTGTAAACATACTTATTTATGCATAAAACGTAAGCTCATTGATGCAATCGAAATCTGGCATTCAAATATAATAATCATGAAACTCTTAAAATAATCATTATTCCAAGCAGATGATGGCATCACCATAAGTGTCATGCACATGGTCTGTCTCTCGGCGAATACATCACATGCGACTGGTCACGAGTACTCATATATGACCATCTCAATGCTATATACATATCAATCACACTAAAATCATAGGGCTAACTATGCTCACGATCAACACACAACTGGAATCGTGCGTCTCCGGTATCTAGAGACTAACCCACTATAGCCTCCACGGCGACTATGGTTGTCCTCGAAAAGGGTGCTGTGAACACCTCCAGTGGTCATCCCTATTTACCACAGCAATCAATAAAGGGACAAACCTTTTTGGCAGCGATATCATCTACCTTTTTGGTGGTAGAGGCCGAGAGGCCAACCCCGTATGTAATAACCTCTCAGCATAGTGCCCACCAGGCTCATCAACCCGAAAAATATAAAAATAATGTCCTCTTAGGGTCCCTCACACTGCCTGGCCCTCACAGCTGCCTAACCAGCGTCTTTTGGGCACTCCAGCATCTTTTGGTAACTCTCAAGGTTCTTTATCATGTGATGGTATTATGAGATGATTTATATGACATGACAATCATCAATCTTACTCATCGTAAATCAGGCAATTTATGCAATCATTTTCAAAACATGCAAGCAATATCTAAAATATCGTAAATTATGCAATTTATGCAAGGAGTTTCAGAACATGCAACAATGCATATAAATCCGTTCATGCCAGTAAATTCATTCAAGTCCATAATTCAGAAAGACAATTCCGCTAAGAACATATCTCAAAAAGCATACTAGATACGATAATAACGGCAAGTAAATCATTTAGAGTTTAGGATGCATTTAAAACGTAGCAGTATCAAGTATTAGTATTAGACTACCTACCTCGAGCGTCGTTACTTAGCTTGTATGCCCCTTCAATCCAAGTCCTAAGCTACCTTTATGAGGCCCTGTATGTCATTCAAACATAAAATCGAAGCATGATTCCTAGATTCACTGGTTAACGGCTATATCTATTTGATTTGGGTTTTCTAGGAGTTGATTTACGTAATTCTTGGTTCAATCTTGGACTAGGAATTCCTAAGGCCTCTAGTAGATCAATTCATGAGGTTTGATCATAGTTGATTTCGTGGGTTCATGAGATCTCTATGGTTTTTAGGCTATAGTCACCTTAAGTAGTCTCTTGATCCTAAATGTTATTGTAAAATTAGGTATGCATCAAAATTACGAACACAACGGTTTTTTCGGACCGTCGACCAGAATTATATAGCCTCCTTAATTGCATTTTTAGCGTCGCACCTCAACGGACGAACTAGGATTGTCCACATAGGGCCTGCGCGTTGGGTTCCCAGGATGCATGCGTGTCCCAGTTGAATCGCGACCACGTGCTCACACCCAAGCAATGCGCTATAGTGTGCATTCGGGATTGCGTTGTGCGGACGCATCTTCATCGCAAGCAGGGTGCGTCTCAACTCCCAGGATGCCTTGTGCGTCCCGGTTGAGTCGGGAACCAGCTCGCACGCGACGCAAGTGCAACAGTTGCCCCAAGGAGCTCATCACGGGCGTGCGTCACGCTCGTGCGCCCCAGGGACGCTAGGTCTTCGATGGGCTTCAGCTCATCTGGTTTTGTTCCCTAGAAATTCGGCGATTTTCGACCAAAAAACTAACTAGATCCGGTCGGGATCTGGGGGGGAAAGAAAGAGGAAAGAGAAAGGAGTAGAGTGGGGAGGAGACACGTACCTGGGGAGCCTTCGATGCTGCCTGATTTTGGTCTTGATCGTGGCTGCAAACCCTTGTGGCCAGATCTGTTTTTGGGAGCAATTGGAGAGGAGAAAGCTTGATTTGGAAGGGGGGAGTGGGGGAATTTATAGGAGGGGAAGGCGGTGCTACCCCATGGCGGTGCCGCCATTTTTTGCAGCGGCGTATAGGTATGGCAGTGTTGTGCACTGCTTGGCCTGAGGAAGAAGACGACAATGGAGAGGGGGTGTCATTATCAAAATGACCCCCTATGTTTTCAGCCCTTTTTCGTTTTAAAGATAAATTCTAAAAATGCCCTTGATTTTTAAACATCCATACCTTGGTCATACGAGCTCCATTTTTAGTGTTCTTTGAGGCGTTAGATTCTATTTTGAGTGTAGAATCTAATGATACTTATTTTTCTCACAAAATCCTTTGTTTCATATTTTAATTTAACTGAAACATCTAACCTCTATTAGTATCATTAAACATATATTAATTCTTAAAATAAACAATTTATAACTGATTGACAAATAGTAAACATCATGTTTGATCATGGTTGTAAAAGTGATATAATAATATTAAAAATTTTGGATTATTACATCATTACCCCCTTCAAAGAATTTCGTCCTCGAAATTCCACAAATTATTATCTTCAAGTTATTTGTCTCTTAGACAACCTCTTGATGAATGCATTCTCCCTTGGGACTCTGACTAAGAAAATTTCTTTGCTTCATCCCAGATATTTCTCATCCACTATCTCAAGTGAGTCAATAAGTAAAGAAATTTCGTCCTTGAAATTCTATTCATGTCACCTTGCAAACAAATTTAGGCACATCCTCAAATTTTATCATCATCATAATTCCTTCCTCATAATACCTTCCATAAAGGCCTTAAATATAATTGCAATTCAGCTTACTTTACATACTCAAGAGCCGCTTCCGCTGTGTACTCTGTTCTTTACTTGCTCCCTTGTCAATATTGGTTTCTCATTGTAGTTCATCTCATTACTATAGAGTTTATCTAATTGATAAATCCTTAGATGACCATGTAGAAATTTCTCTACACTACTTTGATACTATATCATCTTATTTCTTATCTTTCATTTTGAATAGTAGAGGATAATCTCCTTTGCCTCTTGTCTTCCATCAAATGACCTATTAGTCATTAAAGTCTCTTAGGTGTTGACTGTACCTTGCTAGTAAGAATCCAAAAGTTTACCTTCTTTTTATTAAGTCTCACTTTGCTGCATATTTTCTTCACGAAACTTCTACAATATCACTCTCATCTCTTTATGTCAATGATAAAAGCCTTCCTCTTACTAAACCCTTTAGTTGGAAAAGTGTTTGACAACTAGTCTCTAAACTTCGAGTTCCAACTGTTTTTCACCTACCATATGTGACATGCTTCTTCAACCAACGTTTACATTTAACATAGAACCATGAAAACAAATTAGGTAGCATCTTCCCTTATTGATATTAGTAAATAAGACCCTCTAACTATTATTGAATTCCATCAAAGGTATTCCTTCTTGAAAAATTGATGCAAAAGCATGTCAAATGTTTATAGTGAATTTATCATTACTAATCGAATGCTCTTGTTTAGAGGCCTATCTCACTTATTCACATGAAATGTTCACTAAGATGTCTAGCCATATTCATACACTTGTCAAAGGTCTCTCACCCTTAACAAAGTCCACTTAATATGCTCATGGTTGAATCCCTTGCCATTATCCTTTTAAAATTTTCCTTGCTTGATGCTTTTCTTCGTGATCTTTCAGACCAAAAATTCTATATTCAATCTAGTAAAGTTAACCCTTATGAAATTTACTTCTATTCAGTTTCTTCAGTTGGTCTTTGTACTTGATACGTACATTGAACAAATACTCTTTTGTTTAAATGCAATTAAACATCAGCTGTTACTATATAGTATGACAGCTATCTTAATGTTTCTCCTTCCATTCCTTATGTCGATATATTGTTCAACCACTCATCAAGGCTTTGTCATCATTCATTAAATCTTAATTGTCAGAAGATATCATCATAAGTAGCTATTCTCTCAATTCCTCAAATTTTATCTTTTCACGTACCACCTCATCTTATACTAATAAGAATCATCCAATAGTTATCACATCAATTGGTACTGAAGCTTTTCGGTGTGACAATTTTTAAGAAACACACAGGTAAGCATAGAGCATCTTCATAGACATAGACAAAGATTCTGTCTGATGATTGGTATATCCGACTCCTATCTCAAAGGTCTCATAGCTGCCTGCGATCAGTGCTTAGCTGCCTTTCTTTTTCAATCCAAGTCAACAGCATTTTTCAGACCCAAGGTGTCTAAGAATATCAGCAATTTTAGTCGTTGTTTTAGATTATTCCTTAATTCACCTTTGTCTCAGTTGTTGCTGAAGCTATTGTACTCTTAGATCATCAAACGACTTAGTCTAATCAATTGACTTCCTTTAAGGAAAACTCATGTCTAAGTACCCATAATAATTCCTCATAACTTAGGCCACTGTCTACTAGATGCTATCATGGTTAATTAGATATGATTTGAATACCTTAGTTCAATCAACATCATTCTAAAAATAATGACACTTAATTCTATTTGCTCTTCCAATTTCTTTCTTTATGATATTAGGACCTCAAATTGATCCTTGATGATGGACAAGTCACTATCCTTGCTCTTTACTTTTCACGATAACTTCACTCAATCATAAAGTTGCAATGTAGAATATTATCATCTTTTCCTTCTTATGGACTACAGCCAGTGGTGTTTCCTCATAATCTAATGGAGCTGATAAAAAATTCTAATATCACCTCTAGATATAGGCATCAAACTACTTGTAAAATTAAATTCCTAGTTGGTCACTATCCTCAATTTTTGACACTCTACTCAAAGGCTACATACTCTATCACCATAGTATCACCAACTCAACCACTATTATCCCTTCAAATTGGAATGATTTATCTTTCAATTCGGCAATATGTCTCAAGATAAAAGATCTTTGATTCTATACTTCTCTTTCCTATCCTCCATAAATCATGATCTTCTTATTTTGACTGTTCAGCATCCATCATATACTTGTAGTTACATATCTCTCTCTCTCATTCTTGAGTCACCATCCTCCTTTTGTTTACTGAAATCAATGTCTCCATTTGATTTGTTACATCTAATCGATACTACATCCATCCTTTTGATCAATAGTTATGATAAACTAAGGACTTCCAGGAAATGGTAAACTTTTATAATATCATAGGAATCCTTAATTGTCTGTATTCTCAATAAAATTTTACAGTGTCTTAACAAGTTTATTAACACCTTATGCATACCATGCTTCCCTCATATGTTCATGTCATAATCAATTGATTATCACAGATCTGTCATACCCATCAAATTTAGCACCAAAATCTTCTAATAACTTTATTATAATCAAATTCTTTGTCGTTCTTATCAAATTCAATCTTTTACATCTACAGTCATATTCATGTTATATTCCTCTTAATCACAATATAAGTCAATTATTGTGCTTATCTTCTGATCTACTCCATTATACTCAGGTTACCTTGTATCTCCATTCCTTATTATCATCATAGTCTTATTCTCATATACTAGTTTCCTTGTTTGTACCATTGCACGACAATCATCAATCCCTTTTGAAAGGATTTGAGCCATCCAATACTTAAGTATTCGCTAGATCCTTCTCCTTCCACCTATTTACTTATGATGTATTTCTCTGTGATTTAATATTATTTCCTCTTCTAGTCACCTTTACTACTTATTTTTAGACTACTTTTTCTTAACTATTCTCGTCGTTTATGACCTTTAGACATACAGGATTGGCTGTGAAAGGATAAAACTAGGCTCTGATACCAATTGTTGACGACTTGAGTTTTCACATGCATTTTTAAATGTGAAACTAATTCCTAACACGAGATCGATCCCTATTTGAAAACACTTTTAGAAAAATAATGCAATGCAGGAGAAAAATCTTTTGTTTTAAATTCATTTTGAAAACCCTGAGTGTCATTTCCTTTCAAGATGAACAGGGAAATTTTGAAAATGAAGAACATTATATATATTTCCCAGGTCTATCTAGTCACAGCGCACAGTCCAACTGTAGTAATTACAGATACATATCCAAAAGGTAGAGAGTTTACTTACATTCATACTTGTCTCTTCTTCATTTACTTGATCGTAGCACTGACAATTTTTTGATGCCTCATCTAATCCTTTTGGAGCTAATCTGTAAAAATAATATATTTTGGTGAGTATTACTTATACTCAGTAGGTGATCTGATACTACTATTTTAAAAACACGGCAGGCAACATGCAAAATTCAAGGAGCTTTTCATGTAAAATATCAATGATTCCTTTTTGTGTAAACATGCTTATTTATGCATAAAACGTAAGCTCATTGATACAATCGAAATCTAGTATTTAAATATAATAATCATGAAACTCTTAAAATAATCATTATTCCAAGTAGATGTTAGCATCACCATAAGTATCATGCAGATGGTCTGTCTCTCTACGAACACATCATGCCAACTGGTCACGAGTACTCGTATACGACCATCTCAATGCTATATGCATATCGATCACACTAAAATCATAGGGCCAGCTATGCTCGCAATCAACACACAACTGGAATCGTGTCTCCGGTATCTAGAGACTAACCCACCATAGCCTCCACGGCGACTATGACTGTCCTCGAAAAGGGTGCCGTGAACACTTCCAGTAGTCGTCCCTGTTTACCACAGCAGTCGAGGAAGGGACAAGCCTTTTTTACAACGATACCATCCACCTTTTTGGTGGTAGAGGCCAGAAGGCCAACCCTGTACGTAATAACCTCTTAGCACAGTGCCCACCAAGCTCATCAGCCCAAAAAATATAAAAATGTCCTCTTTGGGTCCCTTATAACTACCTAACCAGTGTCTTTTGGGCACTCTAGCGTCTTTTGGTAACCCTCAAGGTTATACATCATGTGATGGTATTATGAGATGATTTATATGACATGACAATCCTGAATCTCACTCATCGTAAATTAGTCAATTTATGCAATCATTTTCAAAACATGCGAGCAATATCTAAAATATCGTAAATTATACAATTTATGCAAGGAGTTTCAGAACATGCAACAATGCATATAAATTCGTTCATACCAGTAATCGCATTCAAGTTCATAATTCAAAAAGACAATTCCGCTAAGAACATCATATCTCAAAAAGCATACTAAATACGATAATAACGTCAAGTAAATCATTTAGAGTTTGGGATGCATTTAAAAACTTAGTAGTATCAGACTACGTACAAATCAAGTACATTTGGAAATGCATTAAAAATGTAGTAGTATCAGACTACCTACCTCGAGCGTCGTTACTTATAGCTTGTATGCCCCTTCAATCCAAGTCCTAAGCTACCTTTATGGGGTCCTGTATGTCATTCAAACATAAAATCCAAGCATGATTCCTAAATTCACCGGTTAACGGCTATATCTATTTGATTTGGGTTTTCTAGGAGTTGATTTATATAATTCTTGGTTCGATCTTGGACTAAGAATGTCCTAAGGCCTCTGGTAGATCAATTCATGAGGTTTGATCACAATTGATTTCGTGGGTTCATGAGATCTCTATGGTTTTTAGGCTATAGTAACCTTAAGTAATCTCTTGATCCTAAATGTTATTGTATAATTAGGTCTACGTCAAAATTACGAACACAACGGTTTTTTCAGACCGTAAATCGAAGTTATATAGCCTCCTTAATTGCATTTTTAGCGTTGCACCTCAATAGACGAACCAAGATTGTCCACGTAGGGCCCACGAGTCAGGGTTCCCATGACGCATGCATGTCCTGGTTGAACCGCGACCGCGTTCACACGCCTGAGCAACTCTGTAGCGTGCGTTTGGGACTGCGTTGTGCGGATGCGTCTCTGGCGCAGGCGGGGTGCGTCTTAGCTCCCAGGACGCCCCATGCATCCCGGTCGAGCCGGGAACTAGCTTGCACGCGACGCTCGTGCGACATTCGCCCCAAGGAGCTCGTCATGCCCGTGCGCCCCAGGGATGCGAGGTCTACTACGGGCTTCAACCTGTCTGGTTTTGTTCCCTAGAAATCCGGCAATTTTTGGCCAAAAAACTAACCAGATCTAGTCGAGATCTACGGGGGAAAGAAAGAGGAAAGAGAAAGAAGTAGAGTGGGGAGGAGACTCGTACCTGGGGAGCCTTAGATGCTGCCCGATTTTGGTCTTGATCATGGCTGCAAACCCTTGTGGCTAGATCTGTTTTTGGGAGCGATTGGAGAGGAGAAAGCTTGATTTAGAAGAGGGAGAGTGAGGGAATTTATAGGAGGGGAAGACGGTGCCGCCCCATGGCAGTGCCGCCATTTTTTGCGGCGGCATACAGGTATGGCAGTGTTGTGTGCCGCTTGGCCTGAGGAAGAAGACGACAATGGAGGAGGGGTGTCGTTATCAAAACAACCCCCTGTGTTTTTAGCCCTTTTTAGTTTTAAAGATAAATTTTAGAAATGCCCTTGATCTTTAAACGTCCATAACTTGGTCATACGAGCTCCGTTTTCAGTGTTCTTTGAGGCTTTTTTTTTCAATCCTTTGTTTCATATTTTAATTTAATTGAAACATCTAACCATCTATTAGTATCATTAAACATATATTAATTTTTAAAATAAACAATTTATAACTGATTGGCAAATAGTAAACATCATGTTTGATCATGGTTGTAAAAGTGATATAATAATATTGAAAAATTTGGGTTATTACAATTTCCTTGGCTAACTCTTGCTCCACTAAGTAAAAAATTTAATACTGTTAGAGAACACCAAGTATACGAAGAAAATTCTGGAGGGAACAAATGCACAGACATCAAAACTTGTGTGTATTCCAGAGACTGATACGTTTACTTTCTACAAACGACTTTCTATAAATGACCAGAGGAACAGCTAAGATGCAGGTGATTTTCTATTTATGGCAAATATTTTTAATGTAACATGTTTATTTCGAGTAAAAGGCATAACAGAAACTCAAGTGGGTGTATTTTAAGTACATGTTTGCATCTAATTTAAATGCGAAATGAACTCCCAATTACAGTGTCTTCTTAAACAAGTCTGACTTACTCCCAAGATTTATGAATAGTAGCTGAGAAATCAGTGCAGTAATCACAAAACTTGCATTGAACTTAGAAAAAGTGAGAAGTTCGGATTATTCGGGGAGTCTCAATCTTTAAAATAGCAAGCAAAAGGTTCATGGTATTTCAATGACCAGTGGAACCACTTCCAGAATTTGTAACTCTGCGACCAAAGTCATCTGCACTACGTAGTATCCATGAAAATAATTGAATATGTCTCATGGTATGCATCAACTAAAATGACACAAAGCTACAGATCAAGTTGCAATCATTCAAGGAATGATACTCCCCGTGCTCCCTTAACGCTCTTAACTTAAAGACTCTGATACCATGAGTATGGAAGGATAGTAGGAGTGCTAGTGTGATACAACATTTAATCTTATGGTTCTGCATTTGTATCTCATGGTTTAAGACTTTGATCTCTTCTGCTAAGTAACTTTTAATATAAGCAGCATTTTTAATCTCTCTGCTAGCAAGTACATTGTTTTAGTACTGATTCTTGTCCACATAAAGTCAGGGCTTCCACATTTGCAATTGCTCTAAGAATCTGACACAAACGCGGAGCATACTGTACATTTCTTTCAGCAGATTTGTAGCTATTGTAGTATTTCTCCATTCACCATAGATTACAACTGCAGTGACTACATAATGGAGACTCTCTTGTTACATTTTTTAAATCAACCTCATAGAGTGCCCACATTGCGACATCATATTTTCCATATTTGTATTTTTGAAGTTTATATTATTTTAAAATATAAAGCAGTAATGAGAGAATTTATCCTAAAGTTTCTCAAAGTCTCGCTCTACATCATATGCATATGCTTGATGGAAGCACATATAGAAAGATAATAAAAAGCCTTCGGGGAAACCCGTCTTGGAAGGAAACTAGTGTTTAGGGTTCCACACTACATCTAAAAGGATTTGCTGAAAGGCTATAAGGTTTTTCTGTTCAAGATTGGAGTTTTATATTCAACATCAAATATGCGACGATGACCTAAGATAAGTGATTTGTTTCATATTTTAGAGTTTCATTGAAATAAACAAATTTTACACCTCTATGACAAATTATTCAGGCAGGGAAAACTTTACACAGTATAACCGTATAAGATTTGGAGTGCATATTTTGATCTTATATAAAAGCACAGCACCAGCCTTAGTTGCTTTAAGCTATACGATGGAACAAGAACCAGACTATTCCTTCTAATGAGAGGGACCCTACGATCCTTAAAATCCTCAATCCAATTAACTCATCAAAATACAAGACAATAATTCTAACGGAACGAAGTATGTTTTGTATTTGTATAGTTCCCTTCAGCTAAAGCATAAGATACAGGTTGGTGCCTTGCAAGGTTTCCCACAAAAGGAGTCGAAATTTCATTTTTCCTTTTTCCAATTCAATAGATCGACGAATCAGAAAACACCAGGATTTTTTCTTCATTTATTCCAGAAGAACAATTTGCAATTCAAAGTGAAGGAATAAATGAACGCTAGGTCGAGAAAGGATAAAATTACTAGGTAAATTTATACCATGCTAACATGCTCAAGTAAGAAAAGATAAAGGGCATACTCAATCTCTAAACAAAGTATATGACAACTAATAAACCTTAAACAGTTGGTCCAATCAGAATGTCTAGTAATCTACACTTTGTGTAGAGAACCACAATTTGGCAAAGCCATTGTGATGTTATCTCTTTACCACATTCAAGACCTGAAATTAATTTTGAGGAAAACAGAGACTAGGAGTGTTAGAAGCAAGTTCTACATGTGTATAGAATAGGTTAAGAGACAACCTTGCGAGGCTTCCGATTTATTGACTAAACCAAAGGATGACCTACATATTAACTGAAGGAAGAAGGCAACAAGAGAAAACTAGATTAAACACAAACATAAAAATATAATACAAGTAATTGGAATGCATGAAACCCACATGACATTCTTTGAAGATTTAGAATGGTTCTCAGTAGTCCACCTTTTAAATTCATGAAGTTTCTTCATATTTCACTGAAACAAGAATGACCAAAAACCTGTTGGAACATCTAGGAAAATGAAAGATGCAATGCTTAAATGGAGAAAACAACAAATGCACTTGTGTAGAAAAAGGCAGCGTACCTCCTTGGCATTCTGGTTCTTCAATTTTCATGCATGTCCTATGTTTGTATTTCATCTTCATCTGTGAAAAGGGGTTGGAGGAGGGCCTTGTTGTTTGGATAGTCCCACTCTAACTCATCCCACCACTTTCTACTTCCTTTGATCCACCCACCAATGGACTGTGAGTTCTCCATAGAGACTGAGAGCAGCTTCTTCAGCTGAGGACATCCTATTATGTGAATGCATCCTCCTACGCTGGCTTCATATACCAATTCTCTTGTAGTACAAATTCTTTTCAAATTTGGTAAATCATAAAGTTCAAATTCAACTAAATTCGGCAACTTGATGGCATTGAAATCATTATCGGTTGCTTCACCAATTTCTTCTTCTTCTCCCAAAACTATCTCCTCTATCATAGCACACTTTTCGACTTGGATAGACCTCAAGTTTTGGAGGTTCTGCAATGTCCTCACAGAGAAAAGTCTCTTCAATTTATGACATTCACGGATCCACAGTTGTCTAAGGGCAGCAAATGTGCCAGGTAGTAGGACACCATCAAAGATGGTTCTTAAATTAGGTAACTCACAGAGTTTAAAACGATCTAAGGTGGTGAGAGACAGGTTTTGTCCTTCCCTAGAAATATGTTCAATGCCACAGCAGTTTCTAATATAAATTGAAGCTAAATGTGACACATCTACTAAGCATTTAAATTGGGACAAGGAAAAGTGGGTGATGTCATGGCATTCTATGAAGACCAGTGACAAAGTTGTGCCGGGAAGCAATAGAGGGGCTTCACCACTAGTAACTTCACAACCCACAAATGCTACTGTTTTCGCTACATGAAACAGTCTAGTGTCAAAATCAAATGCAACAGCCACATCTCCCACCTTGAAAAAGAAGTATTCAAGGATCTGCCAGTTTCCATGTCTCACATATTTAAAGAAAGTAGATAAGTCGGTGAACGAGAGGGACAAATTAGTCAATTTTGTCAATCTTGCAATTTCACCGAGTACATTCTCTACCACCCCAAGGCCTAATATTCTGTCATCAATAAACGGTGGATATGCAGCATCCAATTCTTTCAAACGGACAAGATGGGCTATTTTCTCTCTAGGGAAAGAACTTCTTAAGCTTTCAACTCCGCAAAGATTAAGCTCTATGAGATTAACTAACCCTTCCATTCCTAATGGAAGTTCCTTGATTAAGCTTGAGTTGAGATCCAATACCCTCAACTCTTTGAGTTTTGCTAATGAAGGCACTACTTGTAATCTTTGACAAAATGATAAGATGAGTTCACGTAAGTTCTTCATTTCGGAAACCCTCTCCGGCAAAAACTTGATCTTGGTGTGAGATAGGTTAAAAACTTCTAGATTAGCTAAGCCTTCCATCTCATGAGGTATTTCTTCAATGCTAGAAAAGGAGAGGTCCAAAACCTGCAGTTTCCTTAACTTTGCCACCAATGAAACTGTCTTTAGTTGCGTACAATCCTGTAACCTTAGTACACGTAGGTTCTCCAAGTAAGCAATCGATATTGGCAGCAACTGGATTGCAGTGGATGATAGATCAAGAACTCGGAGGCCCTTCATGCGCTCAAAGAAAGACTGCACAATGTAGTGCAACTGAGGATTTTCACCCAAAAATAAGGTAGACAATCTTGGGCAATTGGGTGTATCCAGAAGCATTTCAAAATTATTTCTCATTAGCGATGCCCTTTCTACATCAACCCATTCCTCCTCCTTGGGTAGTACTTCTAACTTGAACCCGGCATTCACAATGAAATGAGGGTTTTCTCTCGTTGCATTGATGGCCATGTCTCTAATTAAATCGTGCATTTGGACATATTTTTCTCTGTATCTAGGCACTAACATGCAAGCACGTATCAGTTGATTCAATATGTGAGTTCCCTCATCCATATCGTCTTCTCTAGTGCTTGAATTATCTATCAACCCCTCTGAAATCCAGTTATTTATTAACTCCGTGGTACGGATCACGTAATCTTCTGGGTACAATGAGCAGTACAAGAAACAAGCACGAACCTGGTCATTAGGTAACCGATTGTAACTGAATTTGAGGCGCCAAAAGACATCATCTTGCATTCCTTTGATTTTTGATTTAGAAGACTTCAATTCCCGCAGTGCCTTTCTCCACTCTCTAACATCCATTTCTTTTCGTAAAGCTCGTCCAACCACGACAATGGCGAGGGGTAAACCTCCACATTCTTTAGCCACACGCTCTGCATAATCTTCTATCTCCAAAGGAAGCCCATCTATATCAAGTTTGCTTTTGAACAATGCCCAAGCTTCTTCAGGAGGAAGAACATCTATCTTGATTTCTGCCTGTGTTTCTAATGCCCGAGAAACTTGCAACATCCTTGTGGTAATTATGACCTTGCAACCGTTATCTTGATTGGGCTCCGGAATGCCCACTTCTTCAAATGGAAATGCCTCCCAGATATCATCCAAGATCAGTACAAATTTCTTCCTCCGCACAAGAGCTTCAAAAAGTCTCGCCAATCTACTAAATTTGTTTTCATGTTTGGAAAAATGCAATTGAATTGCTTGTGCTATATCACTTTGCAACCTCATCAAGCTCAGATCTTTTGAGACGGTTACCCAGATGATGGAATGAAAACTCCCTGCACCATTGAGACGATTGTTAATCTGCTTTGTGATGGTTGTCTTTCCCACACCTGCCATACCGTAGATGCCAATTTTTGCAATCTTTGGATCATGTAAGCAATCCCAAATTTGTTTTTCCAACTCATGATTTCTCTGACCAATTAATGGAGGAACGGGCATAATACTTCCACCGCCAACCAATGGACCGGTTACCCTGGAATTAGGAAATTTGCCCTTCTCATGAAGCTCTTCTACCTGGGTTATCTGCTCTGCAACTAACTTCCCCAGATTATAACGCGACCACAATCCTCTTTCATCTCTGCATCTCTCTGATACGGTATTGACTTCCTTCTTAATCTTTTTCACATTTATTAACCATTCTTTGACCTCTCTCTTTCTCTTCTTTCCTGCTTGCACCTCTTCTTTCCTCAATTCCTCTTCTATATCCTTCTGTCGAGCCTCCAAGACTCTTGTTTTGCTTCGCAGTGTTCCAACATTGTGTTCTAGGTGTCTGATATACTTCAACGGTTCCCATGCAGTCTTGACTGCTTCCCAGAAATCCACCATGGCTGCTACAAAAGCACACTGCACTTCAATGTCAAAGCATTATCGTATCAAATATTGGAAAAATACTTTAAAACTGGTGGTTTGACTCGACGGGAAACAGAGTCAAATTGCCAGGTGACCCGCTCGACGAGGCTAGGTATAGAACGCTCTTAACCGACTCTCCAAACATCAATCTTATGAAAATATGTTAGATTTCCAAATATAAATAAAATTTTGAATAATTTTTATTTAAAATTTCAGCTTGAGAATTTCTAAGCTGCCCCACGAGTTGACTGGACTTGCCTCAGTTTTGAATCTGAGTTGAGTTTTCGTAGTTCTGAGCCATGTTCGTAAGATCAGTTGAATAGATAGCCTGATGAAAAATAATTAAGAAAAACACGTAGACAAAATGAAAAGTAAATAATAAAAAAACATGCAAAATGTAACCATCTTATTTGTCGGTTGTCAAACTCTATGCGATAGCACATTTTATCCTAATATGATCTAGACCCTTCGTCCAACATTCCCACCATAGAAATGTCATCGAATTCTTGGTGGAATCACCAGATTAACGCCCAAAAGCAAGACTATACATCAGGACAAACCGATCACTGGGTTTCTAACAGTATCTCTTGGATCTGTTTAGCGAGTTACTAGGAAAATTGTACAAATATCACTGCCAACATTGTCTCTCATATAATCTGACCTGTTCATATTAATGATCTTTTCATATAGATGAACGGTACACAAAATCCAATACTCTGGATGAACCAACGTTGTTTTCTTTGAGCTGTTTTGAGTCGTAAAAGAGTTATTCAAAAGCTCAGAAAAATCAACGGCAGGATCATCCAAAGTATGTGACTTTAGGATGGGGCTCATCAATGACAAAATGGATAAGATGATCATTTCATATCACTTAAATGGTTGGCCTCATTTACACTTATACCAAATAAAGATATGGTAAATTCTAGAGGAGCGTGGGAATATCATTTCCTGAAGAAAAAAAGGATCAAGCTGATATCGGTCTTGTTTTTTTCTAGAACAGAGCATATCATCCCTCAAAACAACACCTAAATGGACTGTTTGTTACAGGGAAAGATCTATGCATAAATTTTTAGGCTTATCTAGTAGATAATTTTCCTTTAATTACAGGCATCCATTAAGAAAGTATAGGATAGGTATACACGGAAAAGCTTATACATGAATAGCCAGCTCATGGAAAATTGCCCAAATAGTAAACACTGCAAACCATATTATAGCACAACAGGGAAGGAATACAGTGAATGAAATCAAACAGAAGATATTACCGGAACGAAATCAGAACACAGCACAAAATACCCTCTTAATTCGGCGATTAATGTTGCTCGAAAGAATGCTTAGCCTCCGAAATCGCAGAAGTTGAGATAATCTGAACTCAACCGGCCTGATCTGACTTTGCATTGAGAGAGAGAGAGAGAGAGAGAGAGAGAGAGAGAGAGAGAGAGAGAGTCCGAAGTAAATTTGTCATGGCAGGCAAACAGAGAGAGATTCTATTGATTTCAGACGCTTTGACTACTTGGTGGCATCTTGATTAGACTTGGTGGAATCATCTATCTAAATTTTGACTAGACTTGGTGGAAAAATCTAAACGCGAAGAAGTTAAAGATCATCACCAATAAGAGACCCATAAGGTTTTGATCCCACGCCAAAAGAATATCCCATCTAAAGGATATAGCTTCAACACAAAAAATCAACAGTCTACATTCTTCTGAAAAACCCTAAACAATCCTCATCTATTGATGAAAGGTCTAGAGGCATCTAATCAAGAAAAAATTATCGTTGGTGGGACAGCTTGGTCATCAACCGTCAGATTAACAGATTCAATCATGTTGACAAGGCAGATATGGGGGCCCACAAGGTGCCTTGCACCTTCAGTCAACAAGTCACCATCAGAGGTTGCCTAACAGATAAGAATGTAATTTGATTGTCCAATGAGTTTGCTCTCTGAGCTGAATGATACCTCTGTCCTCACAAAATGCAACCAATAGGGCACCCATTAATTACTGGCACTTGCAAATTAGGCAAATCATTCTCTGACTAATGCTAACGGTGTTCATTAAAGGGTTTTTTGAAAAAATGGAATTACATTTTGGCAATTTTGCAAAAGAGTCCACTGTTTTTTTAGTTTTGTAAATTTGCCAATAAATTTTCATGAGCTTCGCAAATTTGTCATTTTGTTAGGTTTTCATCTTCCTTCCTTTATGAAAGTTCGATATTATCCTTGAAACTATCATCAACTTCTTCTCCATTTCGGGGGGCAGCGATCAGCCATCGCCTCCAGCGTCTACCACTGCCCACCTCGGCCCCTGAATTTCCAGCAAGATCCACGCATCCCACTTCACAAGGCAAGCTGCCATCATCCATCATTGTTTCCAACGTCTGTGTTATAGATGGAATGGTAATTTTGCAAAGCTCATGAAAATTTAACCACAAATTTACAAAACTCAAAAAATGATGGACATTTTTGTAAATTTGCAAAAATGTAATAGCATCTTTCCAAAAAACCCTTCATTAAAACCTAGTCTAATGTCATATGGTGTTCTGGCTACTGCCAGATTATGTTGCAGGCTTTTGCATCCATCAAGCCTGTCGGTCCCACTCATCATCAGATTCTACACATAACAACAGATCATTGGTTGTTGAAGGCCTAACAGAAACTGCTATTAACTAGTCAGAAAGATGTATTGGAATGAAAACATTTAGTACAGCAGTATCATTTTATCTTGATGCAAGTAGCAACTTGGAATCATTTCCTCCCACCAGCAAATACTTCAAGAGGAGACCGAGGTGGTAGTATTCATCTACCAGGGTCTGTTTGATTAGGAGGGAAAGTGTAAAGAGTTGTTGGAAAGAGAATAATGTTACTGCTAAAAAGATAACAGCATGAAGAATTGAGGCTGTTCACATAAAGCTTGTATGGTATATTTCCTCCTGCATGGCTAAAGTATATGGAGAGAGAGGATGGTGCTTCATAAGATGGTCTACATAAAGATCAACCTTCCTTCTATTCCTGTTTTACAAATTTATAGACCTGCTGCTGAATGAGCTTCCCTCAATGATGATCATGGCAAGCTCAACCAGAAAAGACCAGGAAAAGAGTACTGCGTCAGAAGAGGGATAAGATGATTAGGAAATCCATGGCATGCTAACACGCTCAAGCAAATAAAAGATAAATGAGATATGCAGACTACAAAAATATTTAATATCCAATTTGATCCAGCACAGCATACCATCATTTTAAAAGTGAATCACAACCGGCAAGATTTAGTGAGCATCCCTCTACCACCTTTAAAAGCAAATATTCATTTTGAAAAACTAGAAGAATTTGATTGCTGGAGACAAGGTCTACCTAATGTGAATAAGATATAATAAAAGACACCCTGCAAGACTTTTATGCTCTTCTACAAGCAAGTGGATGACCAGCAAACAAATAAAAAGAAAAAAAAAAAAAACATAAATCAAGTGGAAGACCAGCCTGGAATGTGGTATCACAAGTGGTGCTATATACTCAAAATTAAATTCTTAACAGTTTAATGTTTCTGCAGTATCTCGGCTGTTTCCTCCATCTGATGGTTCTGATGTATCCTCTATGACTCACTCTTGAATACTAACATTTGCTACAGTACCAGCTGCAAGGTGCATAATAGATGTCTCTCCTTCTTCTAAGTCACAACTGGACTCCACTGCTGCTTGGGGTTGTCTGTTTAATAATCCTCCAATATCATGACTTTTCTTGGATACAACATCTTCAGCGCGGAAAGTGTTATTGCTAGTCTCTCTGCCAGAGCTCAAATCCAAGTCATGTGAACTACTCAAAGTTGGTTGAGAAAGTGAGCTGTCCCATTCTCTCAAAACGGAAACTACAGTGGAGAACCTGGATTCACTGTCAGCACATTCAAAAGAGCAGGGTTCGGCACCTGGATCAGGGCCATGTGCCTATTCCTTTTGATTCAAAAAAGAAGTCTCTTCTTCTGGGTCAAAAAGGCTCTCAGAGAGTAAAGCTGAACACAGTTTATGTGCATCAATGTCTGAATCCTGAGGGAAAGTGAGAGTTCCTTCAGTAAGTGGCAAATTGTTCTCATTACTAGGGGCAAGATGTTGAGAGCTTGCAACAGTGCCACTAGTTGATGTTATAGATCGGACATGATCCTGCAAGAGAGCTTCTCTAATTATAAACCCATCAAAATATGATAAGATCACACTTCTCCATACAAAGGAAGATGTTTATATTTCTATTTGTACAAGTTATAAAAGCCATTGGTTCAATCAACATGTTTTGACCGTTCAGACATCCCAGTTGTACTAATCAGTAATAAAGAATACCATGAATTACTTACTGGATCAAGTAATATTTTGAGGCCAGACAAGAAATTTGCAAAAAGAAGGCTAAACTCTTTTAAAACATGCAAGACTCTGGGAAGACCAACGCATTCTGGTAGTAGTAGTAGTAGAAAAATTACAGATGCAAAACCTTTTCAGTAGTCACCCATAATAAACAGATTCCTCGCTGAAAATATATGGATGCAATTTTTGAATTTTTATTTGGATGAAAAAGATAATACAGCCTTCTGGTAGAAAACTACTGCAAAGTGGAGACATAATAGTCATTATCATTTTCAGAATATATTTAGTTCTAGTACCAGCCACAATCACATTCTTTTCTAGAAAAAAAAGAGAAAAGGGAAAAAGGAACAATGAAAACTAAATTCAATATGATTCCATGAATCCCATTCAAAAGAATAGAAAGGGCAGTCCGGTGCACTAAGCTCCCACGCATGCAGGGTCTGGGGAAGTGGCAGACCACGAAGGGTCTATAGCACACAGCTATAATGCTTTCTTGTTTAGAGAGAGCAAAACCAACCAGCTCTTCATGCATATGTTCAATGCTGCCACTGACAGCATCAAGCAATGATAAACTCCTCGTCATCTGCACAGCCAGTAGTTTATTTAAAACCTAGAAATATATAATATCTACTAGTCAAACAAACTCATCACTAGATAAAGGCAAAGCATATATACCACACTGAATCCTTTTACCAAACTTGTGGGCAGAGACAGCAAGAGGGCAGAGGGGAGAGAGATGATTACTTAAAACAAAAAGGGAGACACTGGCATGGGTGGAGAAAATTACAAACAGCGATACAATTGCAAAATCATTACACTAACACATATAAATGAAGATCAAGAAATTTGCATACAGAATTTATAAGGGCTGAGAAGTGCTGCCTCAAGCATTGCTTTGAAATCTAGAATAGCAGTTACCAAGGGTTCACCATCCTGTCAAAACCAGAAGAGATCAGAATGCAGATCATAAATTTGAGTTATTATTTTAATCCTTAGTGTTCCAGAAATGGAATGTTATGTTTGATATCTTGTTTTAAGAGACTAGTGGACCTTATATTTTAAATAACATGTTTAATGTGGATTCTTATGGCTTAGAGAGTGTAATTTTTGCAGAAGATTGTGAGACTCAAATTATTAAAATTAGAATCATGATTTAATCCACAGATTCGATTGGTTATTGTATTAGATATTAATTTAGACAGTTCCAAAACTTGGATTGGCTATGCATAGGAGGGTGTGTGTGTGTCTACCTTAAAATAAAAATGTAGAGATTATGAACCAAAAAGGAAAAGCTAGCTTCTTAGACTTGGTCTATAGGAGCAACACTTGAACCACATTTGAATGCCATCCAAGCTTAAAGTGTTTCTTAGCAGAAGTATTGAACACAACACAAACCTAGTGTACATAAACAAATCAAAAGGAACTGGTTTTGTAACCCGTGCATTAGTTTCTACCCTGCCATGGGCCTTACACCAAGATCAACACAGCAAATCATTTCTGTGAAACTGCTTCAACCATGTAGATCATCAACAGCATCTAAGGCTTTTCTGTGATTACGATGGAAAGAATTTTCAATTGAGAGGGTAACCACCGTAAAGGTGTCTCTGAACATTTATGAAAGGTTGTACCAATGTTCTTAAACCACTTAGTATCTTTAATTACATAGCTCTAGACATACAGAAGATTAGGTTTATCATAAGCTATGGCTCTTCGGTGAAAACAATGAGCAGATTTTGAAATTTAAGAGCAAACTTTAAATCAAGAAGGTATTCTGTAGAACTTATGGGAAAAAAGTTGTGGCATTCTTGTTCTTCCATGCCAGCTAGAGAGATATAGTTAAGAATTTTCATGACTCCCATCTAACCGTCAAACTCAACTGAGATAGTTACAAGTGTTCCCGCAAAGTTACTATGGTACTTCCCCCGTATTCCAAGGTTCAAAAGAATGTTCCTTATAATAGAAACAGTGAAGAAATTAGTGTGACATGCCAATGATAGAGTAACTAATAGCTTTTCACATCATCCAACAGATAGCCTAGCATGAAAACTCGTAGACTTCATGTGGCCTAATTTTGATGAAGAACCTAGAAACCTATGACTAGCATTATCTGCAAATGAGATTAATCCTCGTGGTTCTATGAGTAGCAAGTATAGTTGTTGGCCTATTACATTAGTTTGTTATAACCTTCCACCATCTCTATGTATGAAGAGGGTGTTCATGATACTAACTATGTTGATATCAAGTCCAAAGCAGCCAGGGAATGATATTGACATATACTTATCTCCCTTGATCGATGATTTTAAGACATTATGGGACGTAGGCATTGAAGCATATGAAGGAGAGCCTTGGCGCAATGGTAAAAGTTGTCGTCATGTGACCTTGAGGTCATGGGTTCAAGGCGTGGAATCAGCATCTTGCAAAAATGCAAGGTAAGGGTACCTACTTTCGGCCATTATGGCTCGCCCCTTCCCTAGGCGAGAGCTTCGTGCACCGGGGCTGCCCCTTTTTTAGGCATTGAAGCATATAATGCATGCAAGAAAGAGTCATTCACCCTAAAAGCTATATTATTGTAGACAATAAGCAAATTCCCTGCATATGGTAATTTGTTTGGATGCACTGTGAAGGAATACAATGCTTGTGTAATGATTAAACATGTGCTGTACGACTTAAACATGATAGGAAAATGGTATTCCTTGGGCATAGAAACCATCTATATTGTTTTAAGAAGGGAGAATTTAACAAGAGTGTATAGACAAGGACACCTCCAAAGACGTTGACACGATGTCAAGTATTGGAGTAAGTTGAAAACATTAATGTCTTGTAGGGAAAGAAGAAATCAAGTAACCATGCATGTGAAAGTAATTGTAGTAGTTGTTGGAAGAAGAAATCAATATTCTTTCGTCTGCTATACTGGAAATCACTGCATATACGCAATGTGCTTGATATCATACACATTGAGAAGAATGTGTGTGAATGCTTGACTAGTATCTTGCTTAATATCCTAGGAAAAGTAAAGGATATACTTACAACTCAAATGAATTTTATAAACATGGGTTTGAAGAGGAGGTTGCACCCTGAGGATAGGAGCAGTTGAGGAACATACCTGCCTAAAGCAAGTTATACTCTCGATAAAGAGGAGATGAGAATAATGTGTAAAACCTTGTTCGAGCTCAAAGTCCCAGACAGCTACTCTTTAAACTTTAAAAACATTGTTTCCATGAAAGAGCTAAAATTGTTGGGGATGAAGTTCCACGATTGTCATACATTGATGCAACAACTACTACGAGTAGCAATATGTTATGTATTACCGGACAAAGTTAGGGGAGCTATTACAAAATTCTGCTACTTCTTTAATGTTTTGTATAAGAAGGTGGTTGACGTTCCAAAATTACAAGAAATTCAAAGTCATCTATTAGCAACTTTATGTGAGCTTAAGACAATCCTTCTTTGATATCAAGGTACACTTAATAGTGCACCTCATTGATGAGATCAGATTCTATGGGCCAATTCACTTGCAATGGATGTATCCATTTGAGAGATACATGAAAATTTAAAGGGTATATACGTAATCACAACCAGCCAGAGGGGTGTATGGCCGAATGTTATATTGTAGGAGAAGCGATTGAATTTTACATAGAGTACTTAGCAAGTGTAGATGCCATTGGTATCTCAAGAAAGAAACAATTAGTTGCATTTCCTAATCCAAAGGTTGGCAAACCTATATCGAGTGGTTGTGTATTGACCGTTGACTATAAAGAACAAGACGGGCGCATCTTTATGTGTTGCGAAATGTTGATGAAGTCCAACCATACATTGAGT
The DNA here is from genome assembly GCA_035236585.1 of Warburgia ugandensis. NCBI lineage: Eukaryota > Viridiplantae > Streptophyta > Magnoliopsida > Canellales > Canellaceae > Warburgia > Warburgia ugandensis. Next base: position 27,074,516 of record CP141136.1, read on the forward strand.
AAGTTGATCATGCATGTACTTATGTAAAGTTAATTACATTTTCTTTGATTACTCTATTAATTTGTGTGTGTGTACGTAGTGAACACATGGATGTACTCAAGGCAAAGAATCCAAGTTACGCAAAGAAACAAAAGTGGTTACAATTTGAGCATTGTCACACTTTCAATAATTGGCTGCAATAGAAGGTAAAAATGAAAGAAATCTCACTTAAGTTAAAAAACTATATTCTGTATATATGTATGTATATATTAATCTTACTTAAGCCCACTTAATATGAATATACATAGATTCAAGATCAGCGAGAAGTAGCAAGCAACGATATATCATAAACCTTGGGCTAGATGGCGATGGGACCACGACTAGAAGTAATAAAATATGCTAGATATGCCATCAGTTGTTATTGCTTTTACATAAAAGACGGTGATAACTCAATAGTGCAACAGAATAGTGAAGTTAGCTTAGTAGCCAATGTTACATTCTTTTCAAGTTCAAAGGATAACATGCCAATAGTGGCGAATGATATTTATTACGAGGTTATAAGAGAGATTTGGGCTTTAAATTATATTTTCAGAACTGTGGTTGTGTTTAAGTGCGATTGGGTGGACACAATAGCATCAAAACTGATGCCCTTGGATTGATATTGGTTGACCTCAAAAGGATCGGCTATAAAAATGATCAATTTACTTTGACATCTCAAGCAAAACAAGTATTTTACGTATAAGATGAATGTGATAAGAGATGGTCAACTATTTTATTATCCTGTCCGAGGGATTTTTATGATGAAGATGATATAGGAAATAAAAGGGCAGCCCTAGTGCACAAAGCTCCCGCCTATGCGGGGTTCGTGGAAGGGGCGGACTACAAGGGCCTAAAGTACACAGCCTTACCTTGCATTTTGCAAGAGGCTGTTTCCACGCCTTGAACCCGTGACCTCAAGGTCACATGATGACAACTTTTACCATTGCGCTAAGGCTCCCCTTCAGATGATATAGGAAATACTAAAATAAATTACCCTTCTATTCTATTACCAAAACAATCCCATCAATGAAAGCAGTACTTGGTGAGAATGAGGATTATGTGCATGACAATGGTGAGGAAGGTGCTTGGGTTTGAAAACAATATATATTTGGGGATATGTGGAATATGTATATTAGTCATTTGCAATATATATATATATATATATATATTCTATATTTATAAACTTTAGCTCTTTTGTTATAAGCTATATGGATTAATAAGTGAGCTATATATATGTGTGTGTATAAAGAATTAATGCATGAATCAATGTTGACTATAGTAAAAATTTGTTTCACTTTGTATTAATTGTTAAATATTGTAAAGTACTAACATAAAAGGTGTATATATTTTGAATAAAAAATTTGCTAATCTATCACAGCACTGAATTTCGCTAATCTTCAAACTCTGAATCATTCTGCTCATCTTCAAACTCCGAATAATTCTGCTTATCTTCAGACTCCGAGTCATTCTGCTCTTGTAATTGGAAACTGAATCTCTTTTCTTGATCAACCAGTTCAGCATGGTCATGTCTACCAGCATCAGTATAAGCGTCTATAACAGCCTTAAACAAAGACTCATTGAGCTCAACCTCCCCATATTTCAGTTGGCTGTAAATCCTTTTCACACCCTCCAACATTCCAGATTTTCCATAGCAACCCACAAGATTAATATATGTGACAATGTCAGGTTCCAGCCCCTTGTCTTGCATTCTCATGAAAATATTCAAGGCTTTATCTACATCTCCTGAACTTCCATATGCATAAATCGCAACATTGTAGGCATAGGAATCGAGACACAACTCTGTCTCAGTGAAAGTTCGACAAGATTCAAGTGCAAAAGCATGCAACCCCAATGCAGAGAACACCGAGGTGATTACTGCTTGTCTAGCATAAGGTTTTCCATCATTGTACAATGTTTCTAGCTGACTTACAGCCTCAATTGGAATTCCTCCTTTCTTTAACACCATGAGCATTACCTTGAAAGTTGTAACATTGGGCAGAATTCTGTGTTAACATCTCATGCAACAGTTCACCACATTCTCTTAGCTGTCCATTAGAAGCATACGATGCCATGACATTATTGAAGGAAGCACAGTCAGTGAGTAGACCTGCTTGTTGCATCTCCTGAGAGACATCAATTGCTTCATCAAGCATTCTCATGTTCTTGTATAGGTACATCATTGTGGCAAAGGAGACCCCATCAGCACGACCACTATTTCTCAAGCCATTGAAAATTGACTCAGCTTCATGAATCATTCCAAGATCGGCATAGAGATCAATCATGCTATTCAATGCAACAATATAGGCACCACCTTCAAGATCCTGCATCTTTGCATAGAGCTCTTGTGCTTCTCTCCAGCAGCCCACTTTACTATATGCCTTGATGAGCGAGGTTAAAACTATCTGGTTTGCTTCAAGTCCAGACTCTTTCATCATGTGGAAATAACGAAGAGCTTCTTCAACTTTTCCTGCTTCTGCAAATGCATTTATCAAAGACCCATAAACAACTTCATTTGGATGAACACCCACCCTAACCATTTCATGGTAAAGTTCAACTGCCTCAGAAACCCTATCTAAATGGCTATAACTCGTGATAAGAGCAGAAAAAGTTGCACAGCGAGGCCTGAACCCTGCTTCCTGCATTTTGGCCAAAAGGTCTCTTGCCTTGTCTGGCAATTCTCCACCTGAGAGCATTTGAATAAGAGTATTATATGTGCACTCATCTGGCCAAGTTCCACTGCTTCTCATGCTCCAAAACAATGACAAAGCTTTATCATAAAGTTTTGCTCTCCCATAAGCTTTGATCATTACGTTATATTCAGTTGTGTCTTTCTTCAAATCCCTTTTTCTGGAGAAGACAGACTCAGCTTCAAACCAAAGACCCTTCTCTACATAGGAATCCATAATGGCAGCATAAGTCCTTGAAGAAATCCCTCCCTTGGGACGATAATTTTCAAGGAAGATCTTTGCCTTGTCAAGTAATCCTTCATAAATATACATCTTCATAACCACAGGTACTGACTGCTCATCAACAGATACCCCAGATTTTGCCATTTCCTCAAGTATAGTCTCCACTTCATGCACAATCTTCCTCTCAGACAATATCTGCAAAATGGCTCTGTAGGTTACAGTATCAGGACAAAGACCTGCTTTGCTGATCTTTCTATAATATGTCAGGGCTGTATCTACATTTCCTGCGTTGCCATACAAAGATATAAAGATGTTAAAAGTCTTGGTATCAGGAGAAATTCTCCTCTCCTCCATTTTACTGAGCAAAGCCTCTGCCTCAGACAAATGCCCATAAGACCCACATATGTAGATCATGGTATTCAATGTAAATGTATCAGGTGCCACACCTGATCTCAACATTTCAGCAAATGCATCAGAAGCATCTTTTAGACGACCCGCTTTTCCATACAGATCAATTAAAGTATTGTAGGTAGCAGTAAGCCGAGGTTTTCGCATTACACCCTCTTCATCTGCCAGTGAGATCTTCGATGGAGGGATCCAGCCGCCAGCTTTAAAAAGCTCAGTTGACAAAAAGTACTTTGGACTACTTAAATCCACATTTGAATCAATGGATTCGAAATCAGCACTCCCCAATTCCACCTTCCCCATACACCAATTCTTAAAGAAATGATCAGCAAGATCAAACTCAGCCGCGTCTTTAAGATCACGAACAACCTTATTCATGATAACTTCATCCGGAAAAATTCCCGACTTTCATATGATTCAGCCACAGAAGTGCTTCTTTGACCAAACCTGCTTTCCCATATACATCAACAAGCATTCCATAGGTATTGTTAGTTGGGAAAAGACCGTCCTTTTCCATTTAAATCCAGCAAAGGCGTAATTCATCCCATTTTTGCGCCCTACGGAGAATCCGTGGAACCACATTATAGTGAATTACATTGGGCAAATAATCTTTCTGAGATTTTATCCAGTTAAAAACACGAAGAGCACTTGTCCTATCTTTTTGCTCTTTAAGAATTATAGTTTGCTCTTTTAGACTGAGCTCTCCTACCCATGAATTCAGGGTCTTTTCGACATCGCCTTGGGTTTCTAATGCCCGTAATATAGAAGGTAAGGAACCCCCAAATTTCTTCTTTTTGCCACCATTTGCTGATTTTGGAGGGCATTTTACAGTGTTTGTATGGCAATGGACCTTATACCCTCTTAAAACCCCAGAATTTTCTGCGGGTTTATCTACATCGTTTTGGATTGTGAAAAGGCGGGAAATCAAGGGAAGAGAGAACCCATATCTCATGTTTGTGCTAGTGTTTGACGTTTTTGTCTTGGAGACTGTGGTGTTTGCGCAGAAATGGAGCTTTCTCAATCCTAGGGAAAGCCTAGCTCCTTCTGAGAGAGAGGATTGAAAAGAAGGAAAATTGTAGCTGGGAAAGAGCTTACTTGGAGAAAGGATTGGACCATTCGTTGGAAAATGGAGGTTTTCGGGGCCAAATTCTCTGCAACTGCAATAACCGAGCATATCGTCTGTGGAGAGAGAGAGAGAGAGGCATCGCTCTTGTCGATTTGTGGGCGAGTCCGTTGGAAGGGAATCGCCGATGTGATTCCGAGTTAGTGGTGCATTCTTAGTATGACCCGCCAAGGCCCACTTTACACTTAAAGTTGGGCAATCAGAACCACATACTGGTACGACATAACCTCTCTTTGATATGGTACAAAAATTTGATGGCCTTTTCGCTCAGACAGATACTTGAAAGAGTTCATATACAAGTGGGGCCGCACACCAATGATCACAACCATTCATGTAGTTTCTGTCTACTATCGATGAAATATGTGTAATAATTATCAACTGTTGGATGATTATAAGCCTTTGATATGTTGCAATTTTAATTAAATGGTGCTTCCTGCCCTTCCCAATTGTCATTTCCGAAGGCGAGAGACAGGAGACCTGGGATTATCCTATGGGAATTAACTTCTATTCATGGCTCATCCAAAGCACGGCCAAAACCAGAGATGGCTCGAATCATCGAGTTCAATGGTATATTTACGTCATATATTTACGTGCCCATGCACCAAATAGGGAAAGTCTCTACGTCCGGACCTTTCTCTCATAGCAAATTTGCAAGAGCTTCCGTCGATGTCAATCTCTGTAAGCCCCTTCCATTTATACCGCCAAAATTATCAGCAAGCCCATCGGGCCGCAGATCTGTAACCATAACACCAGCCTAAGATAAGAGAGGCAAGAACAAATCTAACATGCATGAAGATAAAGGATAGTATGCACTACTACTGATTTTAACATCCATTTCATCGTAACTAGATAGTCTATACCTCTGAAGTGGTGTCCAGTTCGATGATCAGCTTGAGAATCCTAATCCCAGGCCATTGATTTTCCTTTCTTTTGCAACATCCAGGTCACAGTCCCACCTTGACCACATGCCTATGGTTCGATCTTCCACCATTCTTCCAGATAAGTGGTTTTGATCATCGAAAGAGTGGGCCACAGTTGCACTTTCATTAGGCATGCGGCGACCAAAAACCCCTACAATCTGCTAGTTAGATCCGTATAATGGGATTATCCAAAATACTCACATTACATGAGTGCAGCTGTCGCATGCCGGTGAAATGGAACAACCATTTGCCTAGGGCAAATGAGGTGGAGGGTACGGTTACGTAGCATAATGCGACTGCAAATCCTGGGATGAATTAATGTCGATGATTATGAGAGTTACAAATGACCAAAGGTGCCTTGCACTTGGAGGGTCACTTTACTTACTTTTAATTTGCCTTTGTATGGATCTAAGCCTAAGTACAAAATTTCATGCTCAATATATAATTTATTCACATTTTGTTCAAAAATTACAGCAATAGTTTATATGTTTTTTCTTTAGTTAAATTTAAAAAAAAAAAAACCCATAGGTAAAAGTATCTAACGGGTGTGAAATTTTACACTTAACCTTTCTAAGCCATTCTTAACATGATGAATGGGTTAGATTTACACAAAAGGCAAATTAGAGGTATAAAAAGTGACACTTGAATTAATCCAAATGCACTGCACCCTTGAGTTTATCATTTGTCTAACTAGAGAAATAGAGAAGCAAAAAGCATTTTCTATGGCTCTAGCTACGTTGGAGGAAAACCTAGTTCTAGTCTTTCCATCTCTCTCTCTCTCTCTCTCATTCTCAGTAGATATTTGTATATTTTGCACTCATTCTCGGTAGACATGGAGTCAACGCGGGTGCAGAAAGTCTACATAGAGAAGAAGACTTGGAGCTCCACAAACTCCTCAACAAACCAGCAATCAAGACCATTTGTATTGCTTCCCTCTTTAGATTTGAGAAAACAAATATGATTCCTTCTTTGGAACAGTAAATTTGCCAAAGCTTCATAGCCTATATCTGCTCTCTTTGCAGGATTCCCAGTGTTAATTGCAATTACCTTCCTGACGCTCACGGCCTCAGGTTTGCCACCAAGTTGAGGGCTTGGGTCAGAACTCGGTTGTCAAATTATGGAGTTTAAACGAAGCATAAAAAGTAACATAAGAACTGCAAATTGCCAGTCAAGGTAAACATCAACCATATTATTTTATCCGATGGCTCTGGTTCACAATCTTTCCAATGGGGTAGCCAGGTGGACAGCGGATCGTGTTCATATCACAGCCGACCAATGTCGAGGTGTCTCGGAGGATTTACACTAATTAAACATAACTAAAACATTCATCTTCCACAAATATTACAAGCACTGTAGCTAGTCATAGCAGGCCTTAAGGAAGAACTTACCTGGTCGGAATTCTTATTGATCCAACGAGCAGTAACCCAACCCATTGAACAAAATGATATTCACATTAATAAGCTACCGTCATAATTCTCAATAGTGTCTTAAAAACCCAAACTATCATCAAGGGCTGTTCACAAAAAGAAATGTGTAAAAATATAACCAACATGAAGCAAAGAGAGAAGCTGTATGCTCTCTGTCACACACTAATGCTGCCTTAGTGTCCTCTACCCTCCTATCTAAAATATCTCGTACCCTAAGCAACAGAAGAAGCGATAAAATCATAGAACCACGACACGAAGCATGTGTACATACCCAGTCAAGCAAGAGTTGAAAGAATTTCCTATCTGCTCTTGTCAAGAGAAGGCTTCATCGGCAACTCTGCACAAGGTCTCGACTTCCATCATATTGCAGCCCTCATGGCTCCACGTGCAGCTTCTCGCTTCATCTCAGCAGCTTTGCCGCTCCCTCTGAAGTACATGTATACTTGCTGCATGTAAAACAAGAAATGGTGAAAATAAAAAGAGAAAATGATGGCAGCATGAGATAAAATAAATACAAGAGAAAAACCTGAATGACCCAGACGCTGAGCAGTGACTCAAGGCAGAAGAAGCCAAACCCAATAAAGTAGAATATCTGTATGCAATGAGGGAAGTCAGTCAGTATCGTTTATATTAAGAAATTAATGGTGGCTAAATTCCAGCCTGGTTACTGATGTTCGAAGTTCAAAAGTGACTGAGAGATTCTCTTAAAAGAGAAGATAAAACACCAAAGTCTTCCTAACGAACATATTGACTGGATCTACCAATGCTTTAGAAAACAGATCTGGACAAAAAAGGAGCAGCTTTGGCTCAGCCGAGTACCTAGACAACTCAGCTTATCCATAGCAAATCCAAATGAACCATAAACTGGCAAACTCAAAACTCGGATATGGACAATGACTCTGGTTTCATAATACCTTGTAGACTCAGGGAAGGAAACCATTAATTCGAGGCAGCTGTCAGTGGTGTCAACAGAATCTAAGATTTGATTTAGGCCCATACAGAGCACTTCCTCCCAACTTTTACAAACTCAATTTCCAGTGCTCAGCCCATATTTGAATGGAAAAGAAGGCTCATAACCAGATTACTGGCAGTTAAGGTAACTACCATTGCAAACTCAGAAAAGGAAAGTCAGAAAGCAGAACTCCAAATATGTCCAGAACTGCAAGATCATATCTCCACGCTAGGTTAAGGGGCAATCAATCCCATCAAAGCCCAGGAAAGAACAATATATGCAACTTAATAGAGTAAAATATCTCAAACTCAGTTGAAGGGTCTCAGTTTTATCAAAATCAGGTTCAGGAAGTTTATTACGAGTTTCTTTTTGGTCTTAAGTGCCCATCCGAGCTGGACGGGGCTTTCTTTTGCAACCATTAGATTTAGTTCGCCAAGGAAGATGTTGAAATGGTTGAGTGGTAAAACAAGAAAGGATGGAATTAGAAATGAAAATATTAGGGGAAACTTTAGGAGTAGCACCAATAGGTAACAAGATGAGCGAGGGTAGACTTAGATGGTTTGGATATATCCAACAGAAACCGAAAACAGTAATGGTTAGGAGTGAGTCGATTCAAGTCGAAGGCTCTAAAAGGACAAACGGAAGGCCCAAAAGAACATGAATAGAAGCATTGAGAAAAGATTTTTTTTTAAAAATTGAGTAAATGAAGCCATGATACTTAATAAAAGTAATGGAAGAACAAGATTCGAGGGGCCCCAAATTGGGATAAGGCCTAGATAATGATGATGATGATGATGATAATGAGGTTCAGTTCGCCACTCAGAAAGAGAAAACAAAAGCTCAAATTCAGTATAGAAAGACCTAGATTAGAGAAGCCAAAATTCATTGGTTGAAGAAAACTCAAACCCATAGATTATATCATTTGATTTTCAATTTTGAGAAACTTGACCCGATGACTGGTTCTAAAGGCCCGAGCTTTGAGTTCTTACATCTCATAAAACCTCAAAACAAGAAGTTGACACTATTCATAAGTCTAAAGACTTTCAATATAGTTCTCAGTTCTTTTCCCAACAACAAGTATTTGCTAGAGAGGCTATAAATGTCGCAACTGATCTGGCCAACCAGAGTATCCAGACACTGTCACAAACTAGGATCAGGCCCGTCCCATTGATGCTTTTGATGCTTCTATTTTCCAACAAATATTAAGTCAAAAGTAAATAAACGGAAACTGGAATTTGGCAGAAAAAGAAAATGATTGCAAAGGAAAGGCACATTTGAACTTACTCCAACCACAGCATTGTCACCGATAAGATCTATTGCCGGTAAGATGCCTCTGTTGAATAGAAACAGAAAACAGTAAAGGCATCAGTAGAGAGTAAGACGAAGAGAAAGAAAAGATTATAATACCTTATTCGAGAATCTCAAATATTATATCCAATTAGGAGCTATCAATCATCCTCTCTACCTCAAAAGCCAAATCTATTTGCATAATAAAAAACTCTCAGTTTTACCTGGTAAGGATCACCTGATGTTCAAAAGTCGTCCTTCATGACATAGAGAATTATTTCTTTTAATAGTTTAGTTTCTTACAACTCACTGAAGGGATGAATCATCCACAATTCTTACCTTCTACTTGTTTTACTTCTCCCTGAAGCCTTTAATCCTCTTAGTGAGTAAAAGGGTAAATATCATATGGATGAAGTCTAAAAAGTCATCTTCAACCTTGGAACTTTTCTTTCTTTTCATTTCCCTGTTTGATTTAGTTGTCTATGAAAACCAGGCTGCTCTTTTAAAAGAACGTAGTTTTGACTCAGTGCTAAGAGCTGGGTCAACTTGGCAGCATTCCCAGTCAATTAGCATGTCAAAAATATATAGGTCATTTCTAGCTGAGAACTTCAAAGTAATCATCCAAAGGTATTGACGACAGTTCAAGTAATTGGGATTCAAAGAAAGTTAAGCTAAACACTCAAAGTTTGTGGAATAAATATTCTTCAAGAAATCAACTGACAGAAGTCATCATGAGAATGCCAATTCGTAGAAGGTTTGTTTCTCAAAAAGGATGAGACCAATTTGAATACAACAACACTTTGAGGTCACTAATGTCACAAGTACATGCAACAGTACTTGAAGAAGGTAAAAGATCCCAAACGTATGGGGATCCTAGAGAGACAGCTGCAGGTTGCTATGAGCCAACAAAGACACGGATAACAGTTACCTATTTCAAGTAATTTTTTATGTTAAGCTGGTCTAGACAAATTAATAAAACTTTGAGTCTAGATTGAATTACGATGAAAACAACATAGTTTAAAGTTATACATATGTTATCAAATTTATATGCACTTACGTCAAAGATTTCCCTCTGAAAACCACAGGAGGTGCCACTGCAGCAAAGATGCAGAAGCCAATATGAAGCTGTATAGAATTTAGAAAAACAAAGTGAGACATGGACCATCAATCCTGGGAAGCACAGTGGAAACCCAATCATACAATGAAAGACACAAGATCTTTACCAGGTAAAACAGGAAAAACCACCCAAACTTTAACGCACTCTCTTTCCTGAAAATATGTTAAAATTTGATCTCAGGAATATGGTCTTGAGTCTTGACAGAGAAAACCAAATCAAAGCCACAATAAGGACAAGAGGGAAGCAATGCATAAAACACAGCAAAAAACCAAGACACTAACTTAAATAATTTATACCTCATTGCACGATATAGAGGACGGTACCATAACACGTAACCTCCTGGAACACCAGATATAAAGTAGATAATAGCAAGGAACCAGATCCTTACACCTACAAGATAAGATCTGCTGAATCAAATCACTAAATTGAAAAAAATGGCCAGATATGACATCAAATATATAGGAAGACAAAGATACCATCGAAATGCAGCATAACAGAGGAAATATATATAAGTCAAGGTTCCAAGCTAACCTTCTCCTTTAATCCAGGCTGCTGTGGTGGATATGATATTCCACAAAAGGCACACAAATAGTCCTGCACAAAAACTTTAAGAAATAATGTCCACAAGAAAATGCATTCTTCTCAAAACAGCTACTGAAGTAAAATGAAACAATAAGATGGTGGGTTCTACCAGCTGAGATGCATAAGTAAATTATATTATGAAAGATCTAAATGCTTGTTCTGTGAACTGAAAATGCCTGCAGTTAGCTTTTGCCAGCTGAGGAAAAACCATACCATGGATCCATGAAATACAGTAGATAAACATACCCAGTAATGTTGCAAAGGCAAAATACTGTATCCTTTGTAGATGTATAGGAATTTCATTTGCAATATCGTGATGAATGATAGGGAAAAATGGTGGCCAATTTCTCTCCTCTATAACAATTCCAGCTGCAAAAAAAAATAAAAAAATAAAAAAGGAGAATTAAGCACAGCAAATCAACCAAGCCAAATGATAAAACAACTATACTAATTTTTAAGTGACATGATCAAGCAATGAGAAAGTACCCCGTGCTGCAGCATCTTCCCTTCGTTTTAATTCCTTCAAGGCACCAAGAGGGCAAATTAGAAATTAATAAAATATGCTTCACTAGAAAAGGATGAGCGCAAACAGATCAATTACACAACAACAACAACACAAAAACCGCTGCTCTACATTCCCAGGTATGCCATTGATGTAACTCTTCTGCCAAGCCATGAATGCATTAAAATCTTACAAATAAAAGCAGCTACAAATATGATACATGACAACCAAGCAAAAAGAAAATGTTGTTATTACATAGTGACTGTTAGTGAAGCTCCACATCATACAAAGAGATTAAAATGGAATCTGGAGTCCCTTTGGTAGCCCAAAACCAGAAATACTCCCACTGTCTTAAATAGCACCAAAAAACTTGACACAATTTTCTCTCCTTTTCTACTGAAGTTTGAAAAACCACATATCCAGGTTACTGCAATGCAACTAGCACCACTAAACTCTTAAAACTTTCTTTCTAGGAAATGAAACCCTGATTGAGGTAAGCAAACAGAAAATCAGACTACGGAAAGGAAGGAGATTGTCCCATCACTAAAAATCCTTCAGGCCTCATGAACTAGCTCAACATAAAAAACTTGCAAGCATTTGAAGACAATTTCTTCTCCCAATTTCCTATAATCTCCACAAATTCAAAGCACAAAAGAGAGTTTTTCATCCCAAAATGAAAGCTCTTCAAGCAGAGTAAACTTAGCTCTAAAATCTCAGAAAGTGTTAACAAACAAAAACTGAATGATTCTTGAGGAAATTAGATGGCTCCTGACAATGTGGGACCATTAGCTAACACTGAATACTGACATCATGTTAATCACATCAAATTCCAACCAATTTAGAATAGTTCCCACCTCCAATTACTGTGGTTCTTAATTTTCTTAGCCTCTTGAATTTATTTACAGAGAGATCTGACTCTTCTTTGTAGCTTTTCCAAAATAATTAAGACACATAATCTTAAAACAGAACTTCAGAAACATTCAAAAGGGGAACACAGAAGGCCCAGAACCCTAATTAACCAAAGGAATCACAATGGAAAAGAAAGGAATCACTTGTCAGGGCAATTCCTCAGCTCGTCAGAAAGTAAACAGTGATTGTTCAGTTATATTCCATCATTATTAACACTACCATGTAGTTAATGTAGAACCAGGCATTGCCATTGTGACGGATAGAATCTCACCCAGTTAAACGAGATGACACCAGATGTCTAAGATGAGTGAATCCAATGCCAATTCAAATATTAATGAGAAGATAGCACAAAAAACAACTTCAAGAAAACATAGTGACAATTTGAAGATGGATACATAATCTGTGTCATATAGGCAGCTAGACTAGCAGTACATCTCCAACTGATGTCCATTTACGACCTTGCATGAAACTTACTTTCAAATGCATGAGAAAGTACTGTAATCATCTGGATATTTATCAGCAGGTACCTGTTCTCTCTTCCTCAATTCTGCCTCCTTGGCCTGGAGTTCTCTCTCCTTCTTTTTCAAATCCTAAACATGAAGAATTAACAGTTTGAGGCTACACAAGACTTGTAGACATGTATCCACAGATAAAGCATTACCACGAACCTTTCCACTATCAAGAGGAATGTCAACTGTTGCACCACGGTCATAGTTGAAATCTGCAGGTTCAGGAGGAAGAGGTGAAAGCCTTGAAGTTGCAGAAGGGACGCTGCCAGGATTCTGCAAATTTCAACAAGAAAATGACACGTCAAACTAGGAAAAAGGTAAAAGGGCAGCCCCGGTGCACGAAGCTCCCGCCTATGCGGGGTCCGGGGAAGGGGCGGGCCACAATGGCCTAAAGTAGGCAGCCTTACCTTGCATTTTTGCAAGAGGCTGATTCCACGCCTTGAACCCATGACCTCGAAACTAGGAAAAAAGTCTTCTTCAAATATTATTATGAAGCAAACAAACTTTAATATAAGAGAAAGTACATCAAAGTTGTGTTATGAAGGCATAAGCAATACAAAGAGGCAAGTAAACATATTGCAACAAGAATATGGATGATTATAGATACAACAGCATGGAGCTATCTTATGCAAACAAAGAAAGGCATAGATGGGCATGTATGATGGAAAGTAGTGAAAGAGTGATGCTCCATAAAGCTTATGTGAATCAAAGAAAAGAAAACAAATTTGATTAAGACACTAGACGACCCTAAACCACACGAAGCACCCAAAAAAAAAAAGTTGCCAAAGATTTGTACATCACTCTCTGCCAGCAATTGATGCACTGCAGTGAAATTTGAAAGTAGTTTAATCAAGGTTGCATTTAATATTCTTTCGAGATTTCTTTGGCAGTTCTGTATTTATTTGCTCTTTGTAGTAAGTGCAGCAGTCACAATTGATTCTAAGAATAGCTGGAAAACAGAAAGTATGATTTCTGTAAGTTTTCAACACCTGTGAGTTGCTGCTACGTGCCATAGAGTATGGAGTACTGTCTTTCGATAAATAACTAAGAAGAATTCAACAGTGCAGATAGATACTATACAAGAAAACAGACAGATCTAACAAATAAACAGATGAGTCTCTTATATGATAGTTGCCACCAAAGGTACAAGTTTATTCGGTGCCTGGAAGTACAAATAGGTCCACATTTCCATGATCCAAATAATTCATCTTCCTAGAACAGTTTTTGGTAGGTGACCAGCAGAGTTCTCTTGTAAGATGATTTTAGCCCTTATTTTTCTGAGATATAAATTGACAGCTCAAAAGGTTCAAAACCCTTAATTGACCACTGTGGTTTTCGCCCTCTGACTACAATAAAATAGTAACAAATGTAATTCTAAGTACACATGCTATTTTTCTGAAGAATTCAATTGGCAGTAGATCTTTGAACCATTTGACTGCCAACATAGATTATGCTTGCTCTACATGCATATCATGTAGATAGATTGTTAACTAAGATAATTCTTTGATGCAAGAACATGAGGAACACCACCCTATTCTAAATTTTGTCTTAATCATCTACTACACTTTCGAAAAGATCTCCAATATATAGCATTTCCAAGGTCTCAAAATGTAGTTCAAGGATCGTCTAAGCACAAGGAGCATGATCAGCGCCTGAATGTTGTGAAGTTGCAGGGGGTATGAGGCAGGCGTCTGGGGTGCACCTGGAGCCTGTGTTCAAGCACGCCTCCTACTCCTGGGTGCAGTTAACTGCCTGTTAAAACACCTACGTCGATATTTTTTCTTTTTTCATCTTCCAACCCTATTTTTTCTTCTTTTGAGAGCTCATACTGCGAAAATGATCATTCCTCTTCAATCTTTTACAAATCTAAGCAAAGAAAGGTATGCATTCATGAATCTTCCACTTCAAGCACTATTTAGTATCGGTTTTTCAATTTGGTCATTTTTTTGTTTACTTATTTTTATAAATCTTGATGGGTTCGCATTCTATAGGTATAAACAAACATTCCATTTGATTTTTGTATTTCTTTGCCATAGGATTTTAGCTTCTTCTTAGGTTTCCTTCTTAGTTTTACATTTTCTTTGAAAAACAACTACAGAAATTTAAAAGAAATTCATTTATTGCAGTGATTCCTTAAAACAGATTTCCATTCACATATATAGCTTCCCTTTGCTTGTGAGAGTGCGGTTGCAATTATGTTTTTCATTTTTTCATTTTTTCATTTTTTTTTTTTATGAAAAATAGTTATAAAAATTCTCATTTTTGGCATTTATTCCTTGAAACATATTCTCATTCATATGTACAGCTTCCCTTTGCTTGTGAGTGCATCTGTGATATTTTTTTCATGTTTTTTCTTTTTTTGTGCTTTATAGGTTAAATTTTTTTATTTTTCTGAAAAACAGTTACAGAATTTTGACATAATTTTTTTATTAGGTTATTTTTCTATTTTTCTGAAACACAGTTGTAGAAATAAGTTTAAACTTTTGTTTTTTACATTTACTCATTCAAACTTATTTTCATACACACATAGAGCTTCGCTTTATCAGTGAATTGTAATTGTATAAAAGTACTAACTTTTTTCTGATTTCTATTTTCTAAGACTAGAATTCAAAGATGTCGTCATCAATGGGTTCAAATTTAGATATTCTATGTTGATCGGCTTTTTCCAAATCTGCAAACTCAAGTGGGAGTATGGGAACTACGAATTCCAAGTAATAAAAACACAGTATGGTGCAAATTGTGTAAAAATAAGTATAGTGGTAGGACTTATAGGTTGAAACAACATCCAGCCATAGGGCATAGGAATCTATGTAGTTGCAGGTGCGAATAGGCGCAGGGCATGCGACTTGACTTAGCCCAGGCGCAGCGACTTAAGTGGCAGCGCGACTAGTCGCGCCCCTGGATGTGACTTGCGCCTTGCGCCCTTGACTCCAGGTGCGCTACTTACCCTATAACGTATAAACCTCATTTTTTTTTTTCATTTTTCACCTTCTAACCCTATTTTCAATCTTCCAACCTACTGAGAAGGTAAAAACGACCATTCCTCTTCGATCTTTCACAGATCTAAGCAACAAAAGGTGTGGATTTACAAATTTTAGCATTTGTTTACAGTTTCTGTAAAAAAACGTAAAACCAGTACCATTTTTTCAATTTTTTTGTTTTTTTGTTAACTATTTTCCATGGATCTTGATGGGTATTAGTTCTATATGTATAAGAAAACATTCCATTTGAGTTTAATGCTTCTTTGCTCTAGATTTGAGTTTGTTTTTAGGTTTTTTACTGTTTTTCCGAAAAAATCAGTTACAGAAATATAAAAAAGTCTTCATTTTTTCATATTTCTTCATTGAAACGTATTTCTATTCACATATATATAGCTTTCCCATGCTTGTGTCTTCATGTGTGATAATTTTTTCATCTTTTTTTCTGTAATTTAGGGTTATTTTAAAAAAAAATTCCGAAAATAAAAGTTACAAAAATAAGAAAAAAATTTGTTTTTTATATTTATTAGTTAATACCTATTCTTATCCACATATATAGCTTACCCATGCTTGTATCTTCATGTATGATGTATTTTTCATGCTTTTTTTGTATTTTAGTGTTATTTTTTTTTTCAATTTTTCCAAAAATAAAAATTACGAAAATTAGAAAAATATAATTTTGCGCCTCATGTTTTAGGCGTGAGCCTAGGCGCCTCAAGCTCTAGGCGCACCCCTTGCGCCTGGGTGCGCCTGCAACTACATAGATAGGAATGTGAAAAAATGCAACAAGGTCACTCAAGAAATCTCAAAGAGAACAAGATATTATATGATTGACTCAAAGAAGAAGAAGGATGAAAGAGAGAATTATTATGGAGCAAACACTACCAAAGAACTTGTTTGAGTTGTATGAAGACTATAAAGTTGTTGATCTTGATGTTGACACTGACTATGGAAGACCTACTGCTGGTGGTAGTAGTGGGATTGTTATTGTGAGTAGCGAGAGATCTAGGAGTGGTATAAAAGGACCTCTTGATCTTCACCTAACCCCTAATCCCAAGAAGGCTCCTTTGCAACAGACCGCAATAAATAATGCATATAAGAAGGAGCTTAGGGTGAGAGCATGCAACTATATCGCAAGAGGGTTTTATAAGAATGACATTGTCTTTTCTGCCACTCGATATCAATCATTTCAAACAATGTTTGAGTCGGTTGCGTAACATGATCCAAGTACATGTTCTTTTTTTTTTTGTTTCATTTACACACTAGTACTTTTTATGTTTCAAGTTAAGCAGTATTTAACTTGTATTTTTTTATATATTACGGTTTCAAGACAGCCTTTTACCATGAGGTGAAGGTGCCACTTCTTAAAAAGAAGATGATGTAGGAGAGGAAAATATTGTCCAGGTAATCCCTCCTCTGAACCTCAACTTTGTTTTTGTTAAGAATTTTAATAGTTGCTCTTCAATTTCATTGCCTATTACATGTCATCAGAGACAATGCATCAAATTATGTAGCTGCAAAGAGATATTTTCAAATAAGAAGGAACCATTTATTTTGGACACACTGCGTAGCACATTGCTTTGACTTGATATTGGAAGACATAAAAAAAATTGCCAAAAGTAGAGTGTGTCGTGAGATAAGCAAAAGCAATGACTATTTTCATATGCAATCACACACATGTCCTCCATTTGATGAGAACAATGACCAAGCAAAGAGAATTGGTCAAACTTACAATTACCCGTTTTGCCACAAGCTTCTTGAGCTTAAAGAGTATTCATAATGTGAGTGCAGAATTGAGGGAGATATTCTATTGTTAGGCGTAGAGCAACAATAAATAGAGCAATATGCTAGTAGGTCAAAGAGTTTAGAACATTGTCAGCCATACCTCCTTCTGAACAACATTTCATTTTGTTTGAAGAAAATATTAGAGCAAATCTTAATGAGAATGAGCAATAGGCCACCCATATCTGTGACCTTGTATATAATAGATTGACGGATCAACTCAGTCAACCCTTGCATGTAGTTGGTTATTATCTTAACCCTGCATTCTACTACGATAGGCAAGAAAATATTGAGACAAATAGATTTATCAAACAAGACCTATTTGATACAATCAACACCATATTTGCAAATTAGGATGATGCAAGGTGATTGACTAGCTAGGCCCATATAAATGTGCAGCAAACCTGTTAGCGAATGACTTCATTAAATTGAAGAGAAAGACAATGGATCCTTGTAAGTCTTTTATAATTTTCAAATCCTTTTTCTTGAGTGATAGAGTTTCCTAATTTATGTTTTTTATTTCCTAAGTGTTAACTATTATTTAACTATAGGCGAGTGATGGGTCACTTTTGGGACTGAATACCCAATTTTTCAAAAACTTGCTATCAAAGTCCTCTCCTAGACCTATACTACATCTCCTTACAAGCAAAACTACAGTGTCTTTGAAAATATAAGTCTTGCTTTACTAATTTGTAGAGCAATCAACAATCTAATTTGCAATTATCTAATACATATAATTTAACATTTTGTTGCAGCTTCACACAAAAAAGGGAAATAAGTTACACGTAAAAACATTGAATGATCTACTATACGTCCAATATAATCAATGCCTATGCCATTGACAATCCTCATGTTTAAAATCGCAAACATATATTGATCTTATTGTCTTGAGAGAGGTTAATGAAAGTGATGAGTAGATCATTGAAGTAGATGCTGAGGATGATCTCGTCCATACAGATGATAACCTCACATGGGGTGATGTTCAGCGTGCCTACCAAAACTAGTTCATCTAAACAATATCAAAGGAAGAGAAGACAAAGCCTGGGCCAAAGGAACATGTCTCAGGTAGTTGCAGAATCAGAGGAGGAAGAGTTGCAAGGTCAAGGTGGTGGTCCTGTTAGATAAGTTGCTGAGGATTATAATAGCTCTAATGATAATCTAAACACTAAAGATCCTTCAAGGATAACTAAAGTGAGTAGTCTTAAACTCTTAAAAGTTATTTGACTTGACTATGCTTTTATATTATTTTATTCATAAGAATTAACATGTTTCGATAATATTTATGATATAATTATGTTTCTATGTTTTTCTTACTTTTTGAAAGATTTTTTGGATTTTTGTAATTTTTACATAATTATTTTTGCACCTCGTGATTCGGGCATGCACCTAGGCCCTCCAAGCGCACCCCTTGCACCTAGTTGCATCTTATGCCTCTAACTACATAGGTCTTAAATAGTAGTATAGAGAAATGTGCAAAGAACAAGTTCCTATGGTTTTAGTAAATAAAAATATCATGACCTTAGAAGAGATATTAGCTTACTGTAGTGTAAAATGCGCCTCCGCCATAGTTTGATTGACTGCCTTTTGCCCGAACTGTCGGGTCCTGATAAGAGTAGCATAAGCAGACATTTAAGTTGGTTAAGTACATACCCACTATGCTTACCAATTATTCACCAAATACTAAGATTAACTAAAATGATGTATCCTTTGAGGAAAAGAATTCTATCTCTGAACTTATTTCAAAGACATAATTGAGACCTAATTGGGTAGCAAAAGATGCATAATGGAAGATAGACGAAAAGGTATCATGAAACAATGAGAAGCAGAGAAACATAGCCATAATTGATACTCTTATGAAGCGTTAAATATGACACTTAAATTAGAGGAAGAGCATTAGTAGTTACAGGTTTGAATAGATGAATGATCGTACATCCAAATCACAGTCAGTTGAGGGCCCGGCAAAGCCACATGGCAAATACTGCACTATATAGCAAGTTTTGCAGGCTTCGACCATTGAGCCTGCAAACATATGGGACAAAGAAGCATTGATTATGCACTTGGCCCATCACACGGTGCATTCCATGCTCCATGAGTAAGTGAATGTGTGTGTGTGTGTGTGTGTGTGTGTGTGTGTGTGTGTGTGTGTGTGTGTGTGTGTGTGTGTGTGTGTGTGTAAACACATTCCATGCTCCATTTGGTAGAGTGCATGCATGCAGAGTGAATATGTGTGTGTGTACACGCATGTCATCAGTCACCGCCACTTGAAGTAAAGGCTATATCCTCCTAGAAATATTTAGAGGTCACATCCTCTGTCCATGGCCTTCTAATCACATTCCATTCAAAAAGAGTTTTTTCACCAGTGAAAACAAGGAATACTCTAACTCGAAGTTTAGTCATCTTTTTTCAATGGGCAAAAATGAAATTGCTATCCACCTCTTCATACAATACCCTTTCTAAAAGATAGTCCTCATAACCTTCTTTTCTTTCAGCTTGTTTAGATCTTTATAAATTTACCCTCTAGTAAACCCCTATCACTTGTGTAACATGATCCAACTAATAGAGAGTTAGACAAAGACTATCGCCAGTCCCGTACTTCTTTGTTCTTTGAGGTCTAGGTGGTCATGGGGAAGGAGAGCTCCATCCACTATTTCATCAATTACTTAACCATCACTAATAATTCATCCTACTTGAGGTGTTTAAGCATGGTTGTGAATGTTTTAACCCATTTGAACTTGAGAATACAACATATTTTTGCAATTCTACTTCCTAACCTCATCTTGCCATGTACCAAGTCACTAACAAGCACTAGTACATTCAATTAACAGAAGCTTCAACTTGTTTCATACAATTTGCAAATTCTGTTGTTTACATATGCAAGTTGTAATTCTACAGAAAACTCACTAAAGATGACACTCTCACTTTTCATTTTTGTTGTCATGTGCAATAAAAGATGAGTCTTTTTCCTTCGCGCGAGTCAGCCAGACTAACCAATAGCTTGTGAGTAAAAGCCAAGAAAGAAAAACTAGATGCAAACAAACTCAGTAGTTGAGGCAATTACAGAATAAACAAACATAGCCATTATGCTTCTTGTAACAGATAAATATCAGCTAAAAAACACACATGAACACTTGAAGCTCTAAGAAAACTCACCCTACTTAATAAGAATTACATAAATCCTCATTTATAGAATAGGATCCAAAAATACAAATTGCAGAGAAGCAATCCAGAAGACCATATCAAAGAATATAGCCAAAGTCAACAGTCGCGATACACGAAGAAGCTTACACCCTAATATCCTACCTCCTCCAACCTAATGATCAAAAGACCAAACATTCGAGCAAACTCAACTGACTTCGTAGTTGAAAATCTGAAATTTGACATCGGACCTCACAATTCAACTCACTAAAAACACTAACTGATCCAATTTCCTCCAATACTCGGAATAAAAACTGACTAAAACCAGAAACTCTAAGATCCTCATCCAATCTAAAACATCATACTTGGATCAAATTCTTCAGAATCTCAAACAGGAATGCAGTAAAAATCCAAAAATCACACAACAGAAACGAAACAAGAGATGTTCAACTCATTAAACCAGCAATCGAGCCAATTCCAACCAGTATTTGCAACAAAAACAGTTCCAGACCAGAACCCCTAAAATTCTCACGCCTCCTAATATTTCGCGTACGAATTCCAAACTAGCATCAGAAAACATCATACTAGGTTCAAATTTTTTCAAATCTCGAACGAGAATGCAGTAATAATCTAGAAAGAGAAAGAAGAGATTTAAAGTGGAAATGAATGAATTGGAACTTACAGCGAAGGGATTGACTTCTTCTTCATCGAAGGGATTACTGTCGTATCGTCCGGCCATGAGACCGTATCGCTAGAACTCGATCTCCGGCGGGGGAAGGAAATCAAGATCTGGAAAGGAGATTGTAGAAGAAGAAGGGATTTCTGAGATGCAGGGGTTTAGAGAGAGGAGGGCGATGGATTTTGGGGCTGAGGGGCATCGGACGGACGACTTTTGTATCTTTTACCAACTGTTCGCGGGTGGGATTACCATGTGAGCGACTGCTTTGCTTTTGTTTTTCCTAAATTTTATGTTTCTGGCTGCCTGATTTGTTTTGTGGCTCGCAGGATATTTGAATATGTAGGTTCGCAGTAGGGAGTTACATGGAGACACAGGTAGAAGGACACACTTGGTCCGCAATTTTAACCGTCGATTAGATAAATCATTGTTGATACTTGATGATCTTCACTCCAATTCTTAGGTCAAAGCATACCCATCCATTGATCTTGATGATCTTTGCTTCAATCTCCAGGACTAAAGCAATCCTAGCTGCTAATCACACAAATCAGATCATATAAACCTTGCTAATCGGCTTGAGTAGTGAAAATGGATGCTGGATTATCACTTCACAAGAGTGAGCTAGAAGATAAATTTTTCATTATCGGACGATCTCGACCATTCTTTCATCTGGTTAGTACACAAATGACCAATGGTTCTCCTGATCCAATGGCTCTAGTCAGCGGAATTGTTAAGCGCCACACAGGTGCGGGGCCCGTTTAGTAGAAGAGCCCACAAATGGAGTCAAACTTTCTGTGTCGAGTCCATGGTGTAAACATTCCTTGCTGTACTAATTTACCATGGTTGCTTCAATCTGAATCCGGGAGTCACCCCATATAGCAGTCAAATCCACTTCAAGTACTTGGGCCCACCCTCAAACGTAACATTGAAGATTCAACTTTTTTTGGCAACAAATTGACCATCTAATTCTCAACATCTGATTAGACGCAGAATTCTGTACTATTATTACGACCGATCGTCGTCAATTTTGGCCTATGACACATCCAAAATCAGAAAAATCAGATGAACGGGTCCGATCGACCAAAGGCTAGGTCGGCTACTAAAACCATTGTTATGGAAGAAAATTCTTGGGCAGCTTTGGTCGCTTTCACGGTTGGTTTTCCTTCTCGTTGAATGGCATGGAGATCTAGAAGGCTGTCAAATAAATTAGTTTTAATCTATTAAAAAACACATAAATGAGAAAAACGCGGTTTTCAGAGTCGACTAAAGGTGCGGAGTTGGTGAACGCGTCTGTCAAGACCAATCTTTGGGCCTGTTCTTGGATGCGAGCTTTTGCCACAGCAAATATATGAACCCCATTGTCATGGACATGTGCTGCAAAGTCCATGATCAAGGCTCGTAGGCTCTAAAGAAGGTTTACCTAGAGTGTAGATATGGCCTAAGGGACTTAGGCCCATTGTTGAAGATCCATGAAAGGCCTACTTCTAGAAGGCTCAATTTTTGGAAAATTCCTTATAAATATCTAGAAAGAGGGAAGCTTAGATGTGTAAAGTGTTCTAGAGAAAGTTCTAGAGTGATCCTCAACCGCTAGATGGTTGACATATGTAAAGATCTCAACCATTCATTGAAGAGGTGGATAGGGGAGAGTAAGTATAAATAGGTTTAAGCTCCTCATTTGTAATCATCTCAGTTTTGTGAAACTTAATAAAGTGAGAGAGTTTCCTTTCTAAATTCCTCTCATTGCATTAATGGGTGAGTGAGTGTAGTCCTAACAAGTGAGAGTTTGGAGTTGAAGCCTGACTTGTACCAAGCAAGGGAATTATGCACAAGTGTCGCATGGGTTTAGCAAAGGTGAAATTGCAACCTGTAACACCATGTACAATTAGTAGTGACCACAAAATAATCCAGCTTAGGTTGGCAAGGTTTACTTGCCAAACTATTCTGCATAATAATCAGGCACATATTTCACTTGGAGGCCCCAGTTGACAAGGAGGCATGTTAGAGGATTATGGAGAAATGGAAATGCGACAGCTAACAGAGCAGCAAGCAGGCCAATTTCATACTGAGTCGCATATTTTGTGAGGGAAATATGCTGGCTGATAAATTGTCCAATTATGCTATTTGGGTTGATAAACCACCGGTCTTTTTACTTAGTTATATTTCTATAGATTATGATGGCACATAAATACTTGGAAGATTGTAAAATTAAGCTCTATCTATAACATTAACTAAGATCTGCTGATTACAAGAAGGATGCAAGTGAATTGAACGAGTCATTCAATAGAGAGGATTATGTAAGCCTTGCCAATTTTCTAAGGCTTATAATAGGCTTTGCTTGGGCTACGCATGGTGAGCCCATATGACCCAAGGTTTAGGGGTGGCTTTGTGCACGTTTAAGCCATTTTTATTATGAATTTTCACTGTCAATACTGGTAGCCAGGGAAGCATCCGTTTATGGATAATCTGATTCTTTTTTTTTTCTCCTCAAAAGTTAGACACACACCCATGGACAGCTGCGAACCTTGGTGGCCCAGGCAAGAGACTCGTTGCACTCTTTTACTAGAAAGATTTGGTGCCTATAACACAAATTGTCAAAGAGAAATAGTCTGTCCTCAATAGCACCTTGTTTAACTTCCATAATAGTCTCCAAGAGGTACTTATCAAGATTGACTACACTGGCTGCCAGTAATGGGCTTCAACAACTCATTTACATTGGCCATACAATGGCAGAAAGCTGAAATTGGCCCATGGTACCTTTATTTATGCAACCCATCAGAAAAAGACGAGATTATTTAATATTTTATAGCATTGATAATGAAAGGTTGATGGACCAACTCCATAAGCTGCCCAAAGGAAGCTTCTTCATGTAGCTCAAGACGTACGAATGGAAGAGGGGAGTTCTTCTCGGTCAAACTCCTTCCAACTATACCAAAAATAATAATCATCGTGAAGATTTTATCCCAATTAGGGGTTGGCCATGGTAAAAATTGTCATCATGTGACTTTGAGGTCACGGCTTCAAGGTGTGGAATCAGCCTCTTACAAAATACAAAGTAAAGTTGCCTACTATTAGCCCTTGTGGTCCGCCCCTTCCTCAAACCCCGCATAGGCGGGAGCTTTGTGCACCGAGGCTGCCCTATACCAAGAATAATAATAAAGAAGCCGGCGTGCCCACCCCGCCAACCTGATTTGTTTCCACCTCTAGGTTTGGGATATCATTGTCATTTCTAAGAAGTTATTTAACTTGCTTAACACCGTGTTGAAACATTACTAGGTGGTCCTCCAAGTAAGTCTTTTAAACAAATTAAATGAAGATCAACCTCTAAATAACAAGATCTAGCCCCCCTAATTGGATGAATTTCCATATCATTTTTCCAAGTTTTTGAAGGAAAAGGAAAAGAATACCACTCACAAATATCCAGTGTACTATAGACTTTTTGTGGTTCGTCCCTTCCCTAGACCTCGCATACATAGGAGCTTCAAACACGAGGCAGTATTTTTTGTCCTTTTTGTTTTTTCAAACATCAAGTGTAGTTGATAGCAGATAACTCGCATCTCTACCAAGAGACGCTTGGTCCTAGGTTTGAGTTCCCTCTTTCTTCTTTGAATGGGGATTAGATTTAGAAGTCTATGTGAGTGATTTGGTTTGCAATTCTTTGCTTGTAACAAAAAAATGAAAAGATTACTGACAAATTTAAACTCTAAATCAATGGTTCACCGCACTTCAAAAGGCAGCAAAGGGACAATCTTTGTTTACACAGAGGCATATTTATTACAAGCCCCAAAATTTTTAAGTACTAGAATAATTAAGATCAGCTTGAATTCGCATCAATTATGATGTACTTGGTTGTCAAGATGATGTAATTGTCAATAGTAGTTGCCTTTAAAAATCACTTATTAAGATTTGTAGTTATTTTAAAATTTTCCATTATATAATCCTGCCCCAAAGACTTTCATACATATAAGATATCATATTGTTATTTTTTTTAAATGTTTAGTTATTCTCAAGCATTCCTGAAGGTCAAACCAAAAAGATAATTAAAATACTCTTAACCAATATTAAGGGCAGCCCCGGTGCACAAAGCTCCCGCCTATGCGAGGTCCGGGGAAGGGGCGGACCACAAGGACCTCTATATTAAGTAGCTTTATCTTGCACTTTGCAAGAGGCTGATTTCACACCTTGAACCTGTGACCTCAAGGTCACATGACAACAACTTTTACCATTGCGCCAAGGCTCCCCTTTCACTCTTAACCAATATTAAGAAAAGCCAAATCCATGATCAATCTCAACCATATTAATAGTGGCTTGAGGAGAAACTAAATTATCAATTATCTAACATATCATTTTAGAATTAGTAGTAAGCTAACAAACACTGCACGAATCTCATTCCCAACCAAAAGATGTTTCCAAAGGGCAAACAAAGAGAGAAGCATCCTTCTGAAAACATTGTAGGTATTGAATTTGAGGTTTTGGACAAGCTTTCTATTGTATATTCTATTCTGGTGCACCGACCAACTGCGAATAGTCCCGACATTAAAGCATAAAGCTCGCAATGACATGACTCAACGTGAGATGATATGTAAAGCATTAATAGTAAGCTAGGTTGAGATTGGGATTTCTCGTCTCATCTTAAGTATTGTTAATAACAACTGCAATGACATGATTTTCATCTCAAGCACCATTAACGGTGAGTTAAATCATCTCATCTCAAGCAGTACAAATCCTGAAACGAAGAGCCACTACTTCATCACAATCCAGCTCAAACAAAACTAATAGTGATATGCCCCATCTCATGTCATCTCTAATCAGCTCACTCCATCCCAAGCACCATTAAAACAATGTTACACATTACAGCCATTCAATGCTTGGGTGTTAGACGAATAAGTGTTGTTAGATATGCGGGGTTCGGAACGGGCGGACTACAAGGGCCAATAGTACGTAGCCTTACCTTTCATTTTACAAGAAGCTGCTTTCATGTCTTGAACCCGTGACCTCAAGATCTCATGACGGCAACTCTACTGTTGCGCCAAGGCTCCCCTTCAGCATACCTACTCACTTGCTCTCCTAAATATAATCCTCAAATATAGGAAAAACATGGCAATTAAAACTTGTGAACAAGGTTGTTCCAAAGGAGACTCTGAGCTATCTGCGACCACCTGCCCTAGACATGTTGGCAAAACTCTTGTAACATTTAGTTTTATTGATCAGTAAAACAATCCTTATCTTAGTTTCCTTTGGCTTATAACCAGAGACCATAATGGTGCCATCACTCAAACCGAAGGCTTCTCGAATCAGCTGATCCGTGGCACACCTAGGGGGCAGCCCGGTGCCACTTATAACCAGAGACCATAATGGTGCCATCACTCAAACCGAAGGCTTCTCGAATCAGCTGATCAGCAGCACGCTGGGGGCAGCTCGGTGCACGAAGCTGCTACCCATGTGGGGTCCGGGGAAGGGGTGGACTACAAAGGCATATAGTAGGCAGCCTTATCTTGCATTTTGCAAGAGGCTGATTCCACACCTTGAACTTGTGACCTCAAAGTCATATGACGACAACTTTTACCGTTGCGCCAAGGCTCCCCTTCTATAGAACAAAATAAAAGCACAATAATGCCCATAACGCCAACATTGACAATGAAATTGAGGATAACACCACGACATCTAAGACCGATATAAAGGAAAATTTCGGCGGAATGGGCATTCTATGGGCCTCATGAGCGATAAAGCACAGGCCGATATAAAGGTTTTGGCTTTCACCGATAAATAGGACCGTGGTCTATGCCCCATCCAAAAACTAATGCTATACCTGCATTCATGTTAACCTACATTGAAAAGAACTGACCAAAGCTACTGAATTTTAGAGTTCATACCGCCGGCAATGAATTGTAGCACCTGGTCATAAACACAGGTGATCAGCTTCTTAAAAGATTTCCTTGTCCGAAAACTCAGCCGCCTGGATACATCACTTAAGGAGCTGATCTAGATTCGGTTGCCATTTTGAAGAAATAGGTGATGACGCTAAGCACGAGAGCGACAGAAGCAGCCTGCAGAAGCAACATAGAACCGTCTGATGAGCATCACCACATGTTCTTTCTGAGATAACAGCTCCAATCGCAATGGCTACTGGAGCCCACTTCTACTGTCGCAGACCACAACTCTCCTGGAATATCATTGGTCGCAGGTTGACAAACGCTTATTACGAATCCTGCTCTGGTGCACAGATCAGCTGCTAATCTGAATAAGCTTTCACAGGTATATTCAGTTCTTAAGTGCCATCACCGGTGTGCCAACCACAGCAACGTAGATCTGTTACTGATCAACAGATCAGCCTTTAATCCTAATACGCTTTTATATGCATGTTCAGTTCTTAAGTGCCATCAACAGTGTCCCGACCAGGGCAACTAAACGCAGCAACAAGTTAGCCTGAAGATCCTGAGAATGCAACTCTTAGTTAAAGAAGATACAAATGCTGAGCAAGTACACAGATCAGTGATAATGCTGTTGCTACGTCTTTCATGAGCAAATTTTAGTTTATCCTTTTACTTGATTAACCATACAAGCCCGAAGTAATAATGGTAGTGCAAAAGGACCTGGATGAGACCAGCTCACAGAAATGGGAAGGTTTTTGAGCTTCTAGACCAGTGCAATGGCCAACACTTGATAAATGGGGCAAGAAGGTTTCGCGATCTTAGCTGTCCATCTCTCTGCGTCATCTTAGAAATGTCATATCAGGAGATCTTGATCATCCATACACTATGTTTCTCAGGCTTAAGATGTGGCCTGGATGATCAAATCCATGAAAACAAAAGGGATAACAGGAAAGAATCAATTTTAATTGTGGTTACATTGTTTTTGTAAGAAATGTCTTCTGCAAACGACGAACTGCAGAGAGAATATAATCCAACCAAGCCATTCAGAAGAAGAAAAATCCGTAGCCTAGCCAACTTTGTAGAAGAATCTCAGAGACGGCGTTGTATTTCAATTTTTCCATTGATGCTATCTTTCTGTTTCCCTTGGTTGATGTTATCTTTCTGCTTGTCTTTGTCGAGGTGTTGGAATGGGTAGCTCCAGCCCTTGTCCTCTCGGACCGCCCGGTCCCATCTCCGCCGGAAAATTTCTAGCTCTGAGACCGACTGCCTCCGAATCTGCCAGCAATACAATATACCCAAGTCAATGGCAACATGGTGGATAAAAATAACCAGAACATGGAAAAGATGTGAAATGTAGAATGTTTGGGATACTTCCATGAAACCTCGAGACATCTAGTGTAGTTCCGTGTTGCTAGCTGGTCTGGGATACTTCATGTTGCTCATAGACCAAAGAGACACAAAGCAGCCAAGTAGATGTATAAACATCTCAGCTAATTTTCTGTCATTTTGGAAGTGCTAGAAACAAGAACTTTCTCATGGAAAATTTTCCAGCCATTCAAATTCTGTTTTTGCAGAATGTCCCATGAACTGGACCTTTCTCTTGCAGTTATTTGCCAACTAAAACAGTAAACAAAAGGACTCCAGGATAAACTTTCGCTTCTGCTCAACCAACCAAACAGCCGAACATATTACAATTGAGAAAGGTAGTCACAAGAACTCAAGATAAACTTCAAAACTGACCCTTAAGGAATCTTATATAAACAAGCAATGGATGTATTTGTTTCAAGATCACATGTTAAACTCCTCAATTTAGTAGCTAAACATAATCCTTTGGGTAGAGCCAAAGAGCTGAGGTGGTGATATAAAACATGTTTGAGTTGGGGAATTGAAGCTGACCCCTACTTGGGACAAGGCTTTGATGATGATGATTATGTCGGGAAATTGAGATCTTACCCTTTATTGACCCTTTATTTCCACCAAGTGCAAGTATAATTATCAAAACATCTACTCCTATGTTGATTAAGATTACAACAGTGTCCAGCCAACAAAACTTTTGGCACAAATTAAGGATTCTGATAAATGAGGGAAAATATTACAAAAATTATAGACTATAATTTAGAAGGTCTCACCTCTGACCGCATATCACCCGCTGGGCCACCCTGTCTCTGTAGGTTGTGGAGAAAAATTATGACTAATCAAATTTAACATCATAGCTTTTGTTTGTGTTAGGCTAAATAAAAGACCTTCATTTATTTCTTTGAAGGTGTACATACCGGCAAAGTTTTTCCAGCAGGGGGGACTAATCTGGATTTCGGCAGACTCTACACATGAAGAATAAAAGTATTTAGAGTCAGGAGCAGCAGAACAGTGACACAAGATACCAGATTGTACGATCTCATCAGAATATGGCATAAGAGAACTAAATAGAAGATGTGAAAGTCAGGGTGACATGAAATTAAAGCACCAGGAGTCATCCCATCTGATTACGTCTTGATAAAACTTCCATTACAGAAAATAATGGCCAAGGATGAGTGCTGTATTTCCTATTTCAACTAGATGAGACAAATTTTCTTGATCAGAAGTTTTTAAACAATCCAGAGTATTAAAGACTTTCATCAGATGCTTAAGTGACAAGTTTCCTCTCTGCAACTTTGTGCTCTGTTTAAGGGGAGCGTTGCGTGGTAAAGTTGTCGTCATGTGACTTTGAGGTCACGGGTTCAAGGCGTGGAAATAGCCTCTTGCAAAAATGCAAGGTAAGACTGTGTACTATAGACCCTTGAGGTCCACCCCTTCCCTGAACCCTGCATACGGGGGAGCTTCATGTACCAGGGCTACCCTTTAACTTTGTGCTCTGTGCAACTTGGTAAATAATATGGATAAAAGACATTTATTTTGTCAGCCTTTTCTAAATGCAGCTTCACACTTGTTTCTGGAGCTTCCAACAGAATGATAAGGAACTATCCTCCAAATTAGTAGTCCTAAAACATGGGAACTAAACATGTCACACTTATCATTACTCATCCGATGAATGTGTTTTTGCCATCACCATCAAGCCATATACCTTCGTGATAATGTTTGGGCAAAGCAGTCAGCAACTGATAATAAGGAAAGTTATCCACTTACAAAGAATGGCATTGAAAGTGCTTGTACCTGATATGGTACCATCCAAAATGACGTGTCTAGAAGGCTCATACACTAAATTAAATAACTAGCTATAACATGAACAAATTCGAATTAAGCATGTGTTTTATGTATGTGTGGAAAAACGAAAACTAATGGCCTGTATTTTACACGTGTATAGTAATTAGACTATTTTAGGGGAGTTTGTTTGTAACAGCCTGTATTCCTAGAATTAGGCTAATTTAGTTAGTTTCCTATTTTGTAGAAATATCCCACAAATCATGGGATTTGAGATAGCCTAGTTAGTTTCCTTTTCATAGCTAGGATTTTCTGTATAAAGCTAATACCAGATGTAGTTTTAAAGAATGAATGAAATCCTAATTATTCCATAATTCTTCATTCTCAATTTTCATCAGTATGCATAGCAGGTGTACTGTTTGACCAGTTCTACAAGCATATTTTGTCCATGGAGTCATTGCAAAAACCATTCAGAAAAAAAATATGAAGAAAGAAAAGAATGGAAAATGGAGTCCTTGCAACAATATTCTATAAGAGCTGTTCTCAGAAAAGAAAACTGTTACATCAACTGAACCTAAGGAAGGCAGATTCGGCAAGTATTATACAAGAAGAGGAAAGGACAAAGCGTAAACAGCATTCAATTTTACATTAGTTTACTTCTATTAAGGGCAGTTACATCAGTTAGAGAGAAAGAAAAGGCAGTTACGTATGGAGAGAAGGGAATATAAAGGGAAGGAGAGAAGAAAGAAAGGGAGGATTGTTTGAAGGAAGGAAGGAAGGAAGTGGAGGTTCTAGCTCCTCAAAAGCTAGAAAATTGTAATAGTTAGAAAACGTATCCAGAACAGAACCAAGATAGTTCTGCATTCTGTTTTGATTGTAATTGAAACTCTGTATCAAAATCTTGTTGAAATTGAATTCGATTGAAGCATCTATCAAAAACTATCAAAACAAAACTAATGTAGAAGACAGATAGGAAGAAGTTCCAGTCTTATTATATTAAAATATCTTGATCTGATACCCAAGTGTATTTTCCATAGTTTCTTGGAAAATGCAAACTAGATTTTATTTCAATATGCAAGTTACAAACAATAATAGATATTACTGGATGAAGATATAATGTACAATGTATAAAGCAAATTGTGCTGCAGTTTAACTGGACAAATGGACGTATGATGCATCTGCCTTTTGTTGATAAAGCACTAATCAAACATATAATCAAATATATGCTAAACATTTGAAACTAATGACCTTTCTTGCTGATGATCCTCCCAAAGTTTGTATTCCTTGATGGACAACATATTCACTATCAATTACTCCCACTTTCTTTGTTCGGTCACCCTGAAAAACCAAATAACATTAACAACTTTAAAATGCCAATACAGAAACAGTACATCAAGTTAATTTATTTGAAGAAACGTAGCCCAGTCACAATTGAAAATGTTTTTAGTTTGTTGCCTGTGATGGAAAAATTAATATTATACTAGAAGTAACATTATGCACCCAAAATTAGAGAAATACCATGCCAGTACTCATGTTAGAAATATCATCAAAGATGCATTATTATCTGGCTCATATACTTCAGTGCTCATGTTAGATCAAGAGTCTTTGCAATGAACAAGAAATTAAGCTCGTGAAAAGGTATGTAAAGTGGCAACATGACAACAAAAAGAAGTGACTAAGGGTTGTTAACAACCCATTGGATATGATAGGTGCATAATTTACTTGAGTACATGATACCTGACAATCTCAATCATGCATAAATTTTTAAGGAATAAGTCTCACCTGAGAGCAATAGCCAAGTTTCATGTCCAATCCCCAGCCATGAATGAGATCGTTCTAACAAATTGTAAAAACCAAAAAACTGATGTTAATTCACTTCAAGAGGAAGAGCATTCTAAACAAGCAGCAAATTTCAACAACCTAAGGATTGAAATATCATTTCCAGTCCAAACAAATGCAAAATGAAATAGTTTAACGTAAAACTACAGGGCCCACTGTTTTCCTGTAAAGAGAAAGGAAAAAAAAAGAAGCAACTATGGACCAACGAGATATTAAGAGGTAAGAAACAAAACCAGCATGCTTTGAGATAGACTAACATCAAGTATTAAATGCAATTACTACAAAAATTTGTCTTAGCTTTCTCCAAGGCAGTATCTCTGATGCTACCATTTGGCTACGAATTAGAGAGTACCTGAATAAGATGCCAAGTACAACGCCAAGCCGATCTTGAAAATACTGGTGCCATTCCTTCTACAAATCTACGACAATAATAAAACTGGCAGTCATATTGAGGTTATATAAAGAAAATATCTCCAAAAGAAGTCGTTTCATAAAAATTCTATTGGCAGAGTAAGTGTTTTCTTGGTTCAGCTTCTTTACTGTGTATTGGCCTATGCTAATCCAAACTTACAATAGATGGGAATACTGAAGTAAAATCCATTGTTTCATAGCTCAGTCTCCAAAAATATCAACATTAATGTAAAATAAATGGCATTGACGAAGCCCCAGTTTGGGTGTCAGGGGTTTTGGGGAGAAAGAACATACCCAGTGCATGGAGGTTTATCGCTGGTTTCTGAACACTTTACACTGCCACGGATGTCATAGACTCTTCTGCATAAGGTAGTAAAGCACAAACCGATATTACTTACTGAAAGCTTCCCATTTGGTATTTGATGAACTAATAAAACTATATTGCAATAAGTTTACCACTTCACCTGTGGACCTTCCGTTTCCCTCTGCGGATGGTGATCCTGTGATGTATTTCTGACAGTTTGGGGTCTAGAGCTGGCTGAGATATTTCCAACCCTTCTGATTTCATAATCTCCAAGTATCTGAGAAGGCAACCCCACACATGAGAACCAAAACTATACTTCCTTACCTGAGAAACTCAGTGGGTCTAGATGCTAAAAGCATAATATTTAACCCCATAGCAGAAGATAAAGCATGTCATACATGTATGCCTGCATGTGTCGGTGTGTTCTTACACAGATATGTACATGTAAACATATTTAGGCATATAGTATCTACATTACAAGTATATAAGAAGACATAATTTCATTTCATGGTAGGCAAAGATATAACCCCTACGAAGCATCATAAGCAAGAGCCTCAAAAGCATTCAAGTAGTTACCTTCCTGGATGAAAATCATCTACTCCCAAATCTTCATCCCATAGGAAAATGTAATCATAGACAGAGACAACATCTGGATGAAGGAAACGCTTTGCAAACCACCTATAGCAGAGATAAAATGTATGTGAGACCAAGGCACAATAAAGATACGTGAAAGGTGGCACGCATCTATAACATCAAAGTACAGTTTAACATGAGAATAGAAAAGTTCCAAATCTTACCATTTTGTTTGGTTTTGAGCAACTACATGTATGGCCTTCATACTCCACTCAAGATCATGCCATGCATCAACAGCACCATCATAATGGAATAGGATAACTGTAAAGTTCTCTGAGGAAAACTGAATTCACCTAAATTAGATGAAGAATTCTCTACACCAAAATGCACATGACATCAAATCAAAAGGATACCTTCTGCACAATGGCATTCACATTTTGCTTCTGCTTGATACCAGCAGAAATTGCTAAGAGGTTTGTATTATTTTGGTCTTCATACTGCAAAGACATAGCTTTGACACATTATTATCATTAATAACGTGAGTAAAAACCCATTGAAAACAAACAAAATCAAATATATTTGCTTACTCAAGTTATATAATCATGACTAAAGTATTTAGTTCGCAGATCTAGAAGAACAAACAAGAAAACTATGAGAATGTGCTGTATAAGAACCACACATCATCATCATCATCAAAGCCTTAGCTAGTTTAGGGGTCGGCTACATAAATCTTGTTCGTCTATTCTCTTCTATCAAGGGTCATGAAGTCACTTAGTCCAAAAGTTTTTCAATCTTTTCTCACCACTTTTATCCATGTCCTTTTGGGCCTTTCCCTTGCCCTTTTAGAGCCTTCAACTTGATCAAATCACTCCTTCTAACTGGTACTGTTTTCAGTCTCTCAAAACCATCTAAGTCTACCTTCCCTAATCTTGTTACCTATGGGTGCTACTCCTAAGTTTCCTTTAAAATTTTCATTCCTTGTCTTGCAACTCATCCATCCCCAATATCCTCATTTCGGCTACCCTCATCCTATGTACATATTGTTCCTTAACTGCCCAACACTTTAATCTATAGAGCATAGCCATCCTTCCAGCTATCTTATAGAATTTTCCTTTTACTTCAAGTGACACCCACCAATCACACAGAACTCCAGAGGAACATCTCTATTTGTTCCAACCCACTTGGATTCTTTGGGTAACATCTTTCTCAATTTCTCCACTCTCATGAATTATCAATCCCAAGCATTGGGAGGGGTCTTTTTGGAGAACTTCTTAGTTATCAATCTTCACTATTGCCTCACTCCCACTGCTCTCCTTGCTAAAATTGCATTCTATATATTTTATCTTAGTTCAGCTAATTTTGAATTCCTTAGACTCTGTAGCATCTCTCCACAACTCTTTGTATTTACAACCTCCCTTGTCTTATTAATCAAAACTATGTCATCTACAAATAACATGCATCATAAAATTTCCTTGTGCAGATGTTTGGTTAACTCATTCATAACTAATGTAGAAAGGTGCAGGCTCAATGCTAATCCCTAGTGCAATCCTATAGTGATAAGAAAATCATCAAGTCTCTCCACTAGCAGTCTTAACATTAGTAACCACTCCCTTACACATGTCCTTGATTATATTTATATACCCCTACAAAAACCCTTCGTCACCCAACATCCACCATATTAACTCTTTATGAACCCCTAATATAAGCTTTTTCTAAGTCAACAAAGACTATGTGCAAGCAGACCTACTAAGCATGAAACCATACTAGTTTTTCGGTAATACTAATCTCATGTCGTAGCCTCTTCTCAATCACTCTTTTCCTAAGGTTCATGGTCTGGCTCATAAGTTTAATCCCATGATAATTAGTGCAACTCTATATGTCTCCTCTATTATTATAAATTAGTATGATAGAGCTTTTCATCCATTCATCTAGCTTTTTCTTCAATTTTACAATCTTGTTAAACAATTTCGTCAACCATACTACAATATATCCCATATACTAGCAAACATTTATTGGTATACCATTATGCTACAAGGCCTTTCCTGAATTCATTTTTCCCAATGCCTCTTTCAGTTCAAATATCCTGATTATACGGTCATATCTATATAGTCCAATGTTATCTAGGTTTACGATTCTTTCAATCTCTATATTCATATGACATTTGTCATTTTGTAATTTTGTAATTTTTTTAAAGTAACTTTCTCACCTTTAGAAGGAGAGCCTTGGCACAATGGTGGAGTTGTTGTTGTGTGACCTTGAGGTCACGGGTTCGAAGAGTGGAAACAGCCTCTTGCAAACAAAAAAAATTGCAAGATAAGGCTGCCTACTATAGGGCCTTTGTGGTCCACCCCTTTCCCGGACCTTGCATAAGGGGGAGATTCATGCATTAGGCTGCCCTTTCTTTAACTTTCCCACCTTTGACTGGTCTCGTCATCCTTGACTAGTACTCTATGATCATCACTTTTAATACATGGTCTAGGTAAGGTACACTTCTGTTGTCTTATTTTTGCAAGTTTAAACACATCTTTCTCACCTTCTCTTGACCCTAATATATT
Source organism: Warburgia ugandensis (assembly GCA_035236585.1). Lineage (NCBI taxonomy): Eukaryota > Viridiplantae > Streptophyta > Magnoliopsida > Canellales > Canellaceae > Warburgia > Warburgia ugandensis. Next base: position 27,110,437 of record CP141136.1, read on the forward strand.
ATAGAAATCATCGTACGCCTTAAGTTTAGCCTTAATACCTATTTAGCAACCTTTTTAGCATTCTTATATTATTCAAAGTTTTCAACATTTCTAGTCCCCTGCCATGTTTTAAAACACATCCGTTTCTCTTTAATAACTTTTCACAAATTTTCACTCTATCATCAGGTTTCCTTTGCAGGTTGCCTTTTACCTTTAGATACTCTTAAAACATCTTTTACCACTTTCTTAATATACTCGATCATATCAGTCCACATGGTATTTACTTCTATTTTATTGTTCTAATTTCCTTCTACAATCAACTTATTTATGAGTGAGGTTATTCTTTTCCCTCTTAAGTTCCACCACTTAGTTTTTAAATACCTATTAAGTTCATTTCATTTCTTTTATCTTTTAATGTAGATATCCATAACCATTAACCTATATTGTAAAGTTAAACTCTCACCGGGTATCACCTTACAGTCGTTAATATTGATCTTTTGGTATTCCTAATTATAAAAAGGTCTATTTGGCTTTTATAGAGTCCACTTTTAAAGTTTATTGAGTGTTCATCCCTCTGCTTAAAGAAAGTGTTTGCCAAGGCTAGGTTATATCTCAAAGCAAAAAATCAAGGATAGCTTCTCCCATTTCATTTTGTTCTCATACCATACCCTTCATGTATCCTATCATATCCTTCCTTTTCTTTTCATACGCGACCATTTAAGTCTCATCATCATCATCATCATCATCAAGACCTTATCCCAATTAGGGGTCGGCCACATGAATCTTATTCCTCCATTCCACTCTATTAAATACCATGTCTTCATTTAGTCCCAAAGTTTTTAAATCTTTCTTCACCACTTCTATCCACGTTCTTTTGGGCCTTCCCCTTGCCCTTTTAAAACTTTCTACTTGTATTGCCTCACTTCTTCTAACCGGTGCCGTTGTTGGTCTCCTTTGAACATGTCCAAACCATCTAAGTCTAGTCTCCCTCATCTTATTACCTATTGGTGCTATCCCTAAATTTCCTCGAATATTTTCATTTCGAATTCTATCTTTTCTTGTCTTACCCCTCATCCATCTCAACATCCTCATTTCTGCGACGCTCATCCTATGAGTATGATGTTCCATAACTGCCCAACATTCTGATCCATAGAGCATGGCCGGCCTTATGGCCATCCTATAGAATTTTCCTTTTAGTTTGAGTGGCACCCGTCGATCACACAAAACTCCAGATGCACATCTCCATTTGTTCCAACCCGCTTGAATTCTCTGAATAACGTCCCTCTCAATCTCTCCACTCTCATGAAATATTGATCCTAAGTACCGAAAGTGGTCTTTAACGGGGACTTCTTGGTTATCAATCTTGACTGGTATTCTACTCCTACTCTCCTTACTAAAATTACATTCCATATATTCTGTCTTAGTTCAACTAATTTTAAATCCTTCAAATTCTAATGCTTCTCTCCATAATCCTAGCTTTATGTTTACACCCTCCCTTGTCTCATCAAGTAAGACTATATCATCTGCAAATAACATGCACCAGGGAATCTCCTCATGCAAATGTTTTGTTAACTCATCCATAACCAATGTGAAAAGGTATGGACTCAATGCCGATCCTTGGTGCAATCCTATAGTGACAGGAAAATCACCAGTCACACCACTAGTGGTCTTAACATTTGTTACCGCTCCCTCATACATATCTTTAATTATGTCTATATATCCTTGCGAAACCCCTTTACCACCCAACACTCTCCATATTAACTCTCTAGGGACTCTATCATAAGCTTTCTCTAAATCAATAAAGACCATGTGGAGGTCTTTCCTCCTTTCCCTATATTTCTCTACTAATTGCCTTAGTAAGAAAATAGCCTCCATGGTAGACCTCCCAGGCATGAAACCAAACTGATTCTCTAATACACTTGTTTCATGACGCAGCCTCTTCTCAATCACTCTTTCAAAAAGTTTCATAGTGTGGCTCATAAGTTTGATCCCTCGATAATTAGTGCAGCTCTGTATGTCTCCTTTATTCTTATAAATTGGTACAATAGAACTTTTCCTCTACTCATCAGGCATTTTCTTTGATTTTATAATCTTGTTAAACAACTTGGTCAACCAAACTACCCCAATGTCTCCCATATGCTTCCAAACCTCTATTGGTATACCATCAGGCCCCATGGCCTTTCCTGATTTCATCTTTTTCAAGGCCTCTTTTACTTCAGGTATTCTAATCCTACGTTCATACCTATAATATCCAATGTTATTTTGATTTATAATATTTTCAATCCCTATATTCTCATGGCCATTGTCATTCAAAAATTTTTGAAAGTATGTTTCCCACCTTTGTTTGATCTCATCATCTTTGACTAATACCCTTTGATCATCGCTTCTAATACACCTAAATATCGCCTCTGTATTGAGAATTTCTTGCATTACTCCCTTCATATTTTCCTAGAACTGTCACTTGATTCTATCTTCTAATTCAACCTATGGGGTGTATGCACTTATAACATTTATGATCTTCTCTCTTAAGACAAGTTTTGTCAGTAAAATTCTATCAATGGTTCTTGTAATGTCTACAACTTTACCCTTTAATTCTTTATCCACCATTATCTTTATATCATTTATATTATTGACCTCTCCTATGTACCAGAGCTTATACGCATCAATTTCTCTAGTTTTAGCACCTTTCTACTTGGTTTCTTGGACACAAACTGTGTTGACTCTCCTACATTTCATTATATCTGCTAGCTTCATACCCTTATTTGTCAAAATGCCAATATTCCATGTGGCAATGAATCTTATTTCCTAAGCTAGTTTCTTTACCCGTGCACATCTAAAATGACGTAAGAATTCCCACCTAATTTCTACTGCATCTAGAATACAATGCAGTTGTCGCTTAGGGGGAACACCCCAACAACCCTTGCCCATTTTCCATTGCATTCAGGATCCAATGCAGTGTATTGGTTACAAGGGAACGCCCTAGCAGGCTTTGCCCATAACCCACTACATTCAAGCTCTGATGCAATATATCACTTATTAGGAACGCCCTAACCTGAGGAAATGTCTTATGCTGTAGATTTGTGCTACAAATTTGCCAAAGAACTTTATGCCAATTGGCACGTGATGCAACCTCCTCTATCTAGGCTTGGGATCGGCTACGAGATCATAAAACCACATAGGCAGAGTTTGTACAAGAATCACACATGAAATATAAAACAAGTGGCTATGCCAAAACAAAGGTTTAATGTAAAAGTTTAATCAAGAAAACTTCAAGAATTAATTCAACTAGCACATCAAAATGGTCCAAATAAATCCTCAAAAATATGAGCATAATTTAGCATGTCAAATCTACAAGTTTTAATAGAAAACCTGTAGAAAGCACTTCCATTCACATAAGAAGCAGAACAACTTACCAAAAAATAGTGCTACTAACTGACATGGAATATCATAAAAAGTAAAGACTTCACCTCAATTGCCAATACCAACCTTTAATCTATTGTTCCTTGTCAACCATAGAGGCTTCAGTTCCATATCAGAACTAGCTTCCACAATTCCATGAGGTAAGTAGCCCACCCTAAGGGGAGTTTCAAACGATTCCTAAATAAAAGAACAAAACTGATGTCATCAAAATTTGGGATTCATTGAAAAGACTATATAATCACATGCTTCAGGTTTGTCTTCTATTTCCTTGGAAGATATCATAGTCGTGTTCATACACTCTCTCGAGAAAGCTAACAATAGAAGTAGGAATATTTGCTATTAAATTGTTCTGGAAAGAGAGAATGAAGAAAATGCATTTAGTTGGTCATCATTGTTGTGTACAGCAACATGGTATTGGATTAGGGACTAAGTATCCAGCTAGCTATGGAAACACATATAGGAAATCACAGATGCATCAAAGTTTGCAGAGTTAAGATTACCTTAATTGTATCAAAGGGATGTATACTTGATTCCATCTACATATTTGATAAGTTTGTCAGCAAACTTGACAACAAATACTGGAAGAAACCAAATTAGTAATGCTCTTCAAGTGAGAGAAGGTATTGGTTACCTTGGTTTGTTGAAACTGATATTTTGTGATCTTGTACAAAGCAAGGAACATAACTGTACACACAATTCCAATACAATGCAGTGGTTTCATCTTAACACCGTAAGTTGCCTGCATGTACTTCTTATAATTAGAAATCTAAGAAAGAAATGGTACATAAGAGTTAGAAGTCTGAATATATCTTGGCCCACCAGACAAGACACTCTTAGTTCTTGAAAATGATTGCCACACTTTCAAGATCTTCATTGCAAACAGAACTGCCTAGTTATTCTCTCCAGACATTACCCTGAAACTACGCAAGGATCCAACATTATGAGACAGAACAGAATATCAAAATAATATACAACTTGGGTTCTTCAGCAAATAAGAACAAATAAAACTGCAATTGTAATGAAAATAACAAATTGGAGAGTACTGGAGGATCTGGAATGAAAGAAAGCAGTTGGCAAGAAGTTTATAAGAATAAAACTAAAGCTAACTGGAACAGTATCTTCCATGAAGACTTCCATGCACAGCTACCTACGTATGCATACAATATAAGACATAAATATAGATATATAGCTTCCCACTCAAAATGAGGCATACAAGATGGCAGTGATTGTGCCAGCAACTCCAAGAAGGGATCATTCCTCCAAACAGAGGCCCCTTCTTCCCTTCCCTAATGATAGAGTTCCCAACTACCTAATGGCAGCCTGCCTTATGCTTACGTGGAAGTCTCCATGGCAGATATTGTTCCAGTTAACTTCAGGTTTTATTCTTTTAAACTTTTATGTGTGTGTTGAGATTAAACGCACATGCAGAGGCATAAAATCAAGACTGCTTGGGATGGTGAAAGGTGCTGAGAAATACCCACCTTCTATACTAAACAATCAAGAATGATATTTGGCAGGAAAAGAGGAATCTAGAAATAATGTTAGAAGGAAATAATGGTCACAGGGAAGAAATGGATCTGCACAAGTTTATAACACATAAAACTATCATGTAAACAATCCCATAAGAGAAAAATATGTATCTGCTGTAAATTCTTATATCAAGTTCCAACTAGGGAAAACCTATACTGTTCCCCAAAAGAGGTTACACAGAAACATGATTCTTCCTAATTCAGAACACAATATGTCAAAAGAAGCAAAAGCTATTGGAAAATAGAGTAATTGCTCAATTTACATCTGTGAAGTCACCTACCAAAATACTTCAAAAAAAAGAAAAAAGGAAAGACTAACTCGAAACTCTTTGGAGATGGATATCCCACATTCTTCCTGCTTCAATTTTCAAATAGCAGCGGCAGAAACAGTGCATAAACTAAATTAGAAGAAATTAACAGCAAAACTAATCAAGCTTGAAGGGGTTTTAAACCTTTTCCAGAGACAGATTTTTTTTTCTCTCTCTCTCTCTCTTTTTCTTTTCTTTTGTCCTGGTTTTCGGCAGGAGAAAAAAAAATAGAATAACAGAAATTTACGGCCAAAGGACTCTTGATAATAGCTAATCTTTCTATAGTAAGGCGAAACTACCGAAATATCCCTAACAAATGTCGAATTTCTATCCCTTTCCCCTATTGTGTGTTCATTGAGGCAGCTTATTGCACCTATTTCCCGGAAAAATCGAAACAGATATGACAAGATTTACCTGAAATTTTTGTGATTTATTGCAGTTCTGATTCTCCTCTTGAATTTCAGCGAGGAAAGGATGGAAAATTTCCCCGTCAAAATGAGAAATGGATATTTTCCGGATCGGTTAACGCGATTCCTTGCCTTCTTCGGCCAGGAAAATGAGCTTCTGGCTGCAAAGAATCCTACTTGCTGACCTTTTCCAGCCCCATGATCACTGACTTGTTTGGGAGAAACAAGGAGAAGATATGCCGGAGATGTATTTTTCTCCCGGAAAGCAAAGACTAGTGACGTATCTATCCCTAAAATAAGCTCCGAAACACAGAACTTCTAACCGGAGAAAATGAATTTAGGCCGTCGAGTTGTTTCTATCTAATCTAGCAGTTCCAGAAGTCACTGCAAGACAGAAACGTCAAATTTTGCCAGAAAATGAAAGAAATTTGACCACTTCGGGGAGGAATACCACAACCTCGTGCTAAGGTGGACGAAAAACGAGAAACGACGAAGGAATTCTACCAAAAGTGTCACCTTGCGACCTTTTTCCTCTAATTTGGGACGAAATTCAACATTTTTCCAGTATCTTTCACCAAATGAACATACCTGTTTAGACGAAGAAGCTGGAAAGTTCAGAATCTTCCCTTCCACTGCAATTTCAGGCGGTCTTTAGATTCTGTGGGGAAAACTCCCTCGTTTTTGCTTCAAAAAGCTACACACTTAGAAGAGATTTCGACGTAAATCTCCCAACCATTGACGTTTACGACCAGTTCTTCACGAAGCATCACATACTTCAAACTGCAACGGAGGCAAAAATGACAGGAAACTTATTTCTCAATAAAGAAACAAGATTTGACAGCAAATTCTAACAAAACCGGCCACCTTTGTAAATTCCGGCCGTTCAAACACCACTCTTACCCTTCTCCGAGCACGAAAATCAGAGAAACTTAAAAAAACCTGGATGAAAATCCAGAATAAGAAGAATCAAAGACATTTTGGCCAAGAACTTGCATTTTCCAGTCCTGATCTCTGATTTCACAGCAATGCAAAGATGATAGGGAGGAAAGCCGCAGACCTGGAAGAAACGCAAAATCTGGAAGGAAGATGACAGGATTACGGCGAATGTGAGAGTTTCGGGGTGTTGTAGAAGAGTTCTCTAGCTTGATCCGGCGGAAAATCCGCTGGAAAACGTCCTAGATCTAAGCGATCCCATGGAGAGAGAGGAGTTTGGACAGTATGCAAACTGGCGGAAGAACCTCGAGTTATAAAAGCCTGTATACGTTCTGTAGACGACGAATTGCCTTCTCTGTTACGTGAGGAATGCTAAACGGACCGCACCATCAGATGCGGTCTAGCGATCGCATTTTGTGGGGCCTACTTTGCATGATCGCAATCGCTCATTTTATTACTTAGAAAACTGTCAAGTATATCTCCTAATTTTATGTTAGTGAGATCGAAGAAACATTTTGGATCTACATGTTTGGCACAATCGTAAAATTTGTAGTCAAGACCTTGAGGTCACAGATTCAAAATGTGAAATCAGTTTTTTACTTAAAACTCTTATAATCTGTCCCTTTCCAAGACCCCGCATGGCAGAGCTTTGTGCACCTGGCTACCTTTTTTTATGGTAAAATCATTCAATCTGCGATCAGGGTAATTTTACATGGTGGACAATGAATCAGATAAACGGATCAGATGAAGCAAAACTGGGGCCCTTCATGAACAGTGGAGCCAAGCATAGCCACTTACCATGCTGTCGAGATTTGTAGTAGGATTCGTTTTTCGTGCACAAAGGTATCCCTAATTAATGACAGCCTTTGTTCCACATAAGGAAAAGCGATGTCGGCCGCCCTGGTCTTGGGTCCAACGATAAGAGTATCCACCGGTTGACTCGTGCCTTCTACGCTTGGTGCCGTGGGCCCCACTGAAGAACCAAGATTCGACGTGCGGGGTACGCAACGGTGCCATTACTGCCGTCCTTGCAGGCGCGCGGGACTTGCTACTTAAAGTCCCTAAGTTGGATGTCACAAGCGTCCTGTGAAGCAGGAGCTGCTCGCGGCACTATTTAAGAGATCTAAGCCGTTCATGATATTTATGCTTGGCGTATATAAAACAATAAATCTGGATAATCTAATCACAGATTATATATCTCCGAAAAAATAAAATAAAAATTTGAGGGTCTTATGGTACAATCTTTGAGGGAGCTCGTACTTCTAAGGTTAGCCCCGCTTTTAAGGGTTTTTTCAATGATCCAAACCACTAACTTGATTTGGGATGCATCAAATAGCCTCAGTTATAGATTTCTCAACTAAAGGTTGACTTTGAAAATCTCTTCTTCTTTTTTTTGGGTTTTTTGCAAAGTTGCCATTATTTTATGACATTTTTGCAAGAAAATTCAACGTTTTTTAAGTTTTACAAATTTGTTATTAAATTTTCAGAAATTTTCCAAATTTATCATTCTGTTAATTTTTCATCTAATTTTTTCTGTTATTTTTAACAAAATTTTAATATTGCCCTTGGCAGCTCCATTTTTTGGCACATTTTCAGACAACCCTATTTCTGGCCGGCATGCCCAGTACCTGCCCCCGTGCCTGGCTAGCATGAGCTCCCCTTCCCCCTAGCCCCAGGTCGCTCCCCCTCCTGGCACGACCAGGACCTCCCCCAGACAGCTCCCCTTCCCCCCCTTCCCTGCGCAACCAGTGCCTCCCCCAGACAGGCCCCCCTCCCCCCTTCCCAGCGCGCTAGAAGACCCTCCACGCACCGGGTACCCAGTTCGCGCCTCCCCCACCCCCACCCCCACCAACAGACACCGGATAACCAGTTCCCACCCACCCCACAAAAACCAACCAGACCCTTGGTCCCCCGCAACAGTACCCAGTTCACCCTCCTTTCCCACCCGGCGCTCCTCCCTCACCCTCGCTCCCTGCACCGAGATAGCAAGAAGATCCCCCAGAGGTCGACTACGCCTAACCAATTGAAATTTAGTAAAAAATAACAAAAAAAAAAGAGAGGAAAAATTAACATAATGGCAATTTTGCGAAAAACTTTAAAATGTGTAAAAAAAAAACGACTGTCGGAGAGAACAAGGGCAATATTGAAATTTTGTAAAAAATAACAAAAAAATGAATGAAAATTTAACATAATGGCAACTTTGCAAAAAACCCTTTATTTTTTTATAAACAAGAATTACGAAACAAATTATTCACGCATACTTCTAAATTTAGTCCCAGCCAAAACTATGACTAAGCCTACTTCTGAGGATACGTAAGTTGTCAACAACTGCACACACTTACACATACTTCAAAATCTAAACCTCCATCAAAGAACAAGCAGCCATACAAGGCAAATCACTGAGACTCTTAAATCTAAACCCCAACTAAAGGTTGAAAGCAGCAACAAGCCTACAACCAAGCATATTTCAAAGAAGATGCATGGTTATTTGCAACCAACTGCACTAGAATTTGTTTACAAGCCCTCGTTTGATCGTGAGTCAACTAGGGGTTCACGAGAAAGGCTCAGTAGATCAACGAGACACTCTTAAATCTAAACCCCAACTAAAGGTTGAAAGCAGCGACTAGCCTGCAACCAAGCATATTTCAAAGAAGATGCAGAGTTATTTGCAACCAACTGTGCTAGACTTTGCTTGCAAGCCCTCATTTCATCGTTAGTCAAATAAAGGTTCATGAGAAAGGCTCGGTAGATCACTGAGACACTCTTAAATCTAAACCCCAACTAGAGGTTGAAAGCAGCAACTAGCCTACAACCAAACATATTTCAAAGAAGATGCAGAGTTATTTGCCACCAGCTGCGCTAGACATTGTTTGCAAGTCCTTGTTTCATCGCGAGTCAACTACGGGTTCATGAGAAAGGCTCAGTCGATCACTGATGTCTTACAAACATGCTATGGGAAAGAATTAAAAGTCATTAATTGAGTTTTGGCACTTGATACTGACACTGGATCTTTCAACTCTTGTATGTCCAATTTCAACTTTCTGTAAGCCATCTGTACAAGGCTTTCTTATCAAAACTGAACACAGATTTGTAAAACAGGAGACAAAACCAGAAGTGAGTTTGCAACCACAAGCCACCATGCACAATGCACCAAAACTCAACGTCTTTCCCTATATGTGTCGTCTCCTCTGACCTATTTTTCTGCTCTTGACCGGAGCCTCCGTCCGCTTTTGATTGCCATACCAACCTCTCTTTGCTACCCTTCCAACACTTCTCTTCTTCTGAGTTTTGGCTGGTAAATTGGCATTGCCTGCTGTTTCAATGTCTGGAGGTGGACTTGGAGAGCCACTGATTTTGTTAGCAGTAATCCTGTGTTTGTAAGGGCGTATGCTTCGAGCCTTTACCGGATTCCGTCGCCCATTTGTTAAGCTAACATCAATGGCAGTGGGATTTTGAGCTGGAGTTCTTGTGAGCTTGCGAAATTTCTTGGTAGTGAGAATGCGCAGTGATAGAGCGGATTTATGCTCAGCTGAGTCCTTGGGATAGAAAACCAAGGCGTTGTTGGCAAGCAGAAGCACATCTCGGAAGAGTTCTTCAGTAGATGAGATTGAACCATTGCGGACTCGTGCACGTATCTTCCGAAAATCCAGGTGCCTTCGGATCATTCTCTTGTATCTGGCTCTTTTCTGTCGATAGTAAAATGAAGACACGTTAAAGACTGATCCAATTTTGTGGTAGACACCAATCTAGAAGTATAGAATTGGCAGAAAGCAGCATGACCCAGTTTTCTTACCTGGCTCTCGAGCCGACGACAAAACACATATACACTACCCTGCTCCATGATTGAGAGCAAAATTCCTGTCAAATCCGGATCGTCCTCTTTTGTAGACGTGCTTGAAATGCTGGAGCATCCAACATTCTGGTCACAATTACCTGTAGATTCTTCCTTATCCCTTACAGCATTCACAGAACTGAACACATCACTCCCTTCCTTCACTTCCTTACAATCTTTCCTCTTCCTCTTTCCTCTTCTCTTTGTCAATCTTCCCAGCAAGACTGCTGACTTCGGAACACTGGACTTCTCTCTCTCAGAATCTTCAGAGAAGTCTGTCTTTGCCGCCTCTACTTGAGGTGAAGCTGCTACCAGAATTGGAGTGTCAGGTGCACAACTTATTGTGTTGTCTTCGGTGAAACTGACAGCTGATAATCCATCCTTTGATTCCTCTTTGACAGGAAATTTGAGTTCTCTCTTTCCCCCAAGAACATTCAACTGGGTTTCGCAGTCATTAGTACTGTTGCTTTTACTCTCGGCAATAAGCGTTCCAAGCTTTGATTGCAGCAATCTGAAGCACAAAGCTCTCCAAATCAGATCAATTACCAACTACTTTTAAGGAACTAGTCCATACTAACATCTTTACAGATTTTCAGTTGCTCATGTATGGACTATCTCAGTTAAGGACCTTATGTCCCTAGCCATTTGTGATACATTAGTCCCTTCTACTGAGATCGACATGAGACGAATTTCACATAAACCATTGAAGATTTCATCTGTTGATGGATTGAGAAAATCAGTATTTATGGACAAATCCTTATATCGGCATCAGATAATAGGATGGAATAACACGGACCCTATGGAGTCTTCTGATTTCTCTAACTCCAGCTTTAATTCAGCAACTCGTTGCCTTCGAAGCTCTTCAAACCACGCCCTGAGAAAATGATGCGTAAAACAACAGTCAATCATAGCACAATCAAAGAACATTCACTAACAATTTATCAGAAATAAATTATTACTTTGGATGGTTGGCTATCAACATACCCAAAACAGATAAAAAGAGATGCACATTGCTTATATTTGGTATATTCTCAATACTGTATTAAGATACAAATGGTTTGATAAACAAGCCTCAAAAGTGCAGAGATGTGTGCAACAGCCCACTTAATTGCTATATAATAGCTGTTCTTCCAGAACAAGAACACACTAATCTTTTCACAAAATCATATGGTTGGACCTTTCTTGGTTCACTTGTTGATATCAAAGAGGGTTGGCTGCTCGGAACGATCTTGCAGTCAGGCGAGGTAATTTCAGCAAGGAGTTACAGGTGTAAAATTCAGGTGACATTTGCAGGTTACACACACTCACTCTTCTTCTAATTTTCTTTTATCTGATGGGCAGTTAATGACTGATTACTGCATTGAGAAGTACTCAATCTGGTGAGAAGTACAAGGGAATGCAGATAATGTAATCACCGAATACTCACGTGGCGCCTGAGAAACGCTCTTGCAAATTCTCATATCGTGCTTCACATTCCTGCAACACATAAGGTAAAGACAGATTAATTAACTAGATAATTTGATAGATTAACGGCAAGTCATCACAATGGTTACTACAAAGAAAAGACCCACATAAGGTACCCAGTCGTCAAAGCCATTACATACATGTATGAGCCTTGAAGTTATTCAAATTCATCGCTATCATCGAGACCTTATTCCAATTAGAAGTTGGCCCCGTGAATCCTCTTCCTCTATTCTCCTCTATTACGTATCGTGGCTTCATCTTCGACTTACCAATGCCGTTTTTGGTCTCTGATGAACATGTCTCCAAATGTTATTCAAATTAGATTGATCAAATCTTCACATTAAAATCTCCAATCCTTAATTCGATCATTTTCAATTGTGCAGGTCAGTCCACTCGCGGGGGGGGGGGGGGGTTGCCAGTGAACAATGTGTCAGCCTCACACAAGCAGCTTCACCCTTTTTCTATGAGTGGAAAGACAAGCGGGATCCAAATCTACTGAACGAAGAAGCTAGTCTATCATTCGTATACAAACTTTTCCTACACCATTGTCTGAATAATACAATAATTATAGGCTCTTGGGCCCCTTCTCCGTACCCTGCACAGGCAAGAGCTTCGATAAGCTCTCTTTGAGAGAACATCAGCTATTGCATTTGACTCTCTCCAAGTATGTCATCCTTTTCATAGTACAAATTTGGCATTTAAGAGCATGATAGAGGTAGGTTCATGGCAAACAAGTGAACCATTAACAATGTCCGCCGGATTTTGCGGATCAGAAGCAACGCAAATAACGTAGCAGCTTCACTTAAATTTGTCTTCCAACCAAAAGATTCATGTCATAGGGTTCTCCAAAGGATTTTATGCCCCTGGGCAAAACTCACGCAACTCTCCTTTATTCAACTTGAGACCAGCCGTAAGATCATAATATCACACAGCTGAGTGAGTTGATCTAAGTCGAAGGGTAATAAAACAACGACATTTCATAGAAGTGAATGGAGGAACAAGATTTGTGTAGCCATTTGGTGATCTCATATTTGTCCCTATCAATGGAACGGGCGACTCATTATTTCGATAAATCATTTCTTTGGACAGAAGAAGATTCTGTAAACACTTATTCGAAATCTCACTTATCAAATTCCATTGTGGGAGAATTGCCCACAACTTTTTTCAAGGAATTGGCCATGATATATCTGATCCATGCATAATATCATGAAAAATGATGAAAAGAAACCAAAAGTCTTTTTCAAACGAGGACCAAGGTGGAGGTTCAACTGCGAGTCTTGCAGCAAGTGGAGGCACTTTCTTTATTTATGAAGATTGGAATTGAATTCTGCACAAGTTTATTTGACGACAGAATTGCTTTTGATGCTCTTACGTCCTCACCAAGCCATAGACCATTATGCACTTTTTTGTGGAACTTTAATACATGTTCACATAAAACATCCTAGGAATTTAATTCCATGGGGAATTCCAATCTTGCATACCATGTCATGGCCTCTACCAGAAAACCCAAATCTTTCTTCTTTAGGTAGATTTCAAAGGGACCATACCAGACGGAATTGAATTCTACCCACTTTCCAGTCTGCCAATAAAATATCGACACGTAAACGGCAACGAAAGAGAAATAGCGATTTCTACTCATAGCAAGAGAATGCAGAATGTGGACGGCTGTTTCTTAACGGTTTCGAAGGGGAAATAGTTTCAGAAAAGGACGGTCACGATTACGTGGTGAAGTCATGCGACCCAATCAACCCCGAACACATGCAATGACCAACAGATCAGGAAGATCTTGACCGTCCATTGCAAACGAACTTTTTAAATGGATAATGTTGAAGACGGGACGTGCCTTTTGTGATCCCATTCTCATGAAGAAGATCGTGCAGACAGTGGGACCGACTAACACGCGTCACCGTGTTAATTGGTCTTACAATTAGTCTACCGTTGTTTTGGTAGCGACACCCCTCTTATTGTGGCTTACAGCTAAGGAAAGAAGGTAGAAGGTCGGGTCGTTGGAAAATTATTTAACAAAATTTTATTTATTGGTCTGGAAAATAATAAATCTGCATTTTCTTAACCATAAGAAAATAAAATAAACGTAGAGAGAGTGGGGTGGCATTATCAAAATAGGGGGGAGGAATTACCTTGGGGGTGAAGCCGCAGGGATAGAGGGACCTGGCTCGGAGCTCCGAAGCGACGGCATCCCAGGCTCCGGTCCCGTGCCTGAGAACCGCACCACCCAGTAGCAGCTCCTTCCACGTCCCCCATTTCATTCCCTCCGTCCCCTCCGTCATGGGAAATCAGAGCCGTCCACGTAGAACCCACAAACCAACTACCGTCGTCCTCTTCCTCCGCTTTGCCACCCACCAGCGTAAATTAGCAATAGGCCATGGAGAAGAAGCTCCTCCTACCACCACCTTTTGGGCTTGTTCGAGAACCAGGGACGGGGATTGGGAAATGAGCAAGAATGGGATTGAGGTATGGTTTTGGGAGATATAGGAGGTGGTATTGTATGTGAAAGGTGGGATTGAAGGTTGGTTTTGGGGGCTTCTGGAAGGGTTGTTTCGGTCTCTCTCTCTCTCTCTGTATGTATATAGTAGGAGGGGAGGAGGAAGAAGAGAGGATGAGAAAAGAGAAGGGATTATTGACGTGTTCTAGTCTATTCTCTGTGGGATTGGTTTGGAATGGAAAAAAAGAAAAAAAAGAAAATGAAAGAAGAAGTCTCTCTCTCTCTGCCTTTCTTGCCGCTTGGCCGTCGCTTTTTCTCTCGTTCGGTATCGGAAAAGGGGAGACATTTTCCTCTGAAAATTTGATTTTATCCTTTTATTGGAGCTATTTTGTGGTTCCAAATATACCCCAGACATTGTGTGGAATATGACATTTTATCTTAGAATATGTACTTGAGGTGGGCCCAATTTCTGAAGATCTGAACCGTCGTAATATTGCACTTGACTTGGATGATTATGATCCAAATTTTCTTGACTAGTAAACTGAGGGTAAAAGGCTTCACCGTCCATCTTCAATGAATGAGAATTTTAGATCAATTATCCATCTAAATCAGGGCAAATATTATGAAGGTTTGGATCTTTAGAAATTTGGGCTTACCTACGGTTATATACTAGTGCACAGGGTCATAAAGAAAACAATGAATGCATATATTACTAATCCTGGAAAACAATGGTGACATCATCGCAAGAAATAATATGAATTTTTTGAGATACTCTACTCATGACAAAATGGTTAAGATGAACGGTTCAGATAATTCAAAATAATAGATGAAAGGTTTGGATAATATAAAAAAGATGGATCATGCTTATGCTTTTACTGAGTATTAATGCCAAACGAGAGCGTGGAGAGTCCTAAGGAGACCTAGGAGAAAGGTCTAGTTTATGGAATGCTAAACTAATTGCACTATGAGGTGCAGTCTAGTGGCAAAGCTCTTGCATATGCAAAGTTTTGAAAAGAATGAAGGACAAAAAGTCTATAGTATACAGTCCTATTTTACATTTATGTAAGATATTATTTTCATGCCTCAAAAATGTGACGTCCACATCATACCACGATAACTCTACCATGCACCAAGGTTCCTCTTCAAATCATATGCCTTTTATCAATAAGAGATTTAGATGTAGAGCAACGACATGAACGATTAAGATCACATATAGGTACGCCCATAAAATGTGGTCACTAGTTGCAAATATGGTCCCATTAGTTTAGCAGTTGGCCGTCCATTCCGGACTAACCAAGCTACGAGCGACTATGGCAAAATAGGCGCCCAGCCATACGTTGGCATTGGACCATGCTTCTCCTTTACCTTCTACACGGTTCATTGCGATCACTAATTTGTCCCCCTGTTCTGAGAAAATGACATCCATATCCTAATTGAGAAGTCTCACCCATGCAAGATCCCCATTTCTGCCAAAGAAAATGAGATCATGTAGAAGTATAAATAGGACTCATTTATTGATCGCCTGATCCATGCCATTGATTCGTCATCACACGATCTAAGAATCTGTCATATCATATCATCAAACTAATAAAAAATTAGTTATTAAATTAGGTTACATAGGACAAAAGCAACTGTAAAAGTTGTCTTCATGTGACCTTGAGGTCACAAGTTAAAGGCGTGGAATCAGCCTCTTGCAAAATGCAAAGTAAGACTGCCTACTATAAGCCTTTGTGGTCCTCCCCTTTCTCGGACCCTGGATAGGCGAAAGCTTCGTGCACTGGGGCTGCTCTTTAGGACAAAAGCAAGTATGGTATGAAATTCTTTAACTTGAATGCAGGAGAGAGCTTTTGACACATAGAGACCCCACTCAACTGCAGCCCTACGTTCAAGCTGTAAATTTTTCAATCTTGAAATGTATGATTAGCATAAAATGACAGGGTCATGGAAGGTACATTGAGTCAGTTCTATTTATCCTTTTATGGCCGTGTTTATCACGTTACCTACAGTTGACAATCTATTGTAAAATGTTTGAATAGTTTTAGGCTTTTTGTTTTGTTTTTAAAAAAATTTCATTTGATGTGATCAAGGGTTTTTTTTAATCAAATATTAGATTGATCGTCAAAAGAACTATATCAAAAATTAGAATATAAAACTTCTAAAGTAATAAAACTTCCATAGAAAACAAGCAAATGAAATACTTTCTTAAAAATTCCTGTAGAATCAAGAATATATTACGTCTCATTCATTGCCAACAAGGATGTTTTTACTAAGTTTTCAAGGGTATCAACCACAGAATACATGGCACAGTTAGTCACAGACAACTTGGCATCTCCCATCTCCCCTGGAGTCAGCTTTGGCAGAGGATTAGATTTAGAAGTTTGAGTGATTTTCTTTATAATTCTTCGCTTGTACCCCATAAAAAGTCTAAACAGTCACTCTCTAGATAATTAACATCAGCAATAATCTACAAATCCAAGGGTTAATCTCGTAATTCACAAATGTATACTTTTGAGTCTGGAAAGCAAATCAAGAGTGGGGTATTTATTAAACACAGGGTTGCATATATCTTCCAAAATTATATACGCAATCTTATATGTAAGTATACAGAATATAACTTGAATTACAGTACATGAAGATTGAAATAATCTTTCCTACCAAAATTGAAGAATTTACAGTATACACATGATGTCATATGGCAATGTAGCACATCTGTTAAATTTCAATACAGAAAGATAGCTCTGCAGTAACTAAGCTTATTGACTGAAAATGGACGAGCAGGGAGCATACTAATCCAACAAATTCGAGCATTTGTAGACAGCCATGGTGCCAGTGAGATGCCACGAGACAAAATGTGCAGGGTCCATGAGATTCTTCACAAAGTCGAGAATGAGGCTTGGCAGGAGAGGAGAGAATACACATCAGTTAATTTGACAGCTACACCAGCAAGACAAGCTCGTCTTCTCACTTTAAAATTCCACCTTCAGAAGTCATAGGCCTCAGTGCTTAGTTTGCAAAAGCAGAAGGCGGAGTAAAGGAGGAGAGGAGTCGAGAAGTTACTTTGTGCTCGAAGATTCCAAAAATCACGAGAATCCGACTGTGACAACACTCAAGGAAACAGGAGTTGCATTCTTCACTTGAGAGAGTGAGAATTGGTCAGCCTGATCAGTAAAGCAGCTTCATTTATATTGATTGGTCATAAATTCTGAAGGGCTAGATTCAATTCCAGAGCAGACTTTCCCAGCAAACCTCCTCTCCTGCGCCGGAATTGCCAAAAGAATCAGAATTCAAATAATTCAAGAACAGAAAATGAAGTCTCACCTTCAAAATCAATTAAACAACAGGAAGAATACTTGTGTTTGTGGGTAGGATGACTACTATAATGTTATCCGCATTTCCAATTTTTCTTATGTATAAGACTTCAAAACAGGTGGCTGAAGGATTGGGAAGTCGAGGGAGACTGACTTTGGTGGAGAAGGAGGAAGTTGAAGCATATTACTTAACAGCGGACGGTACAAGTCATGTGACACCCTAAAATGCAATTGGGTCTTCGGTTATGCGAGTACAAATGTAAAAAACTCAAACTTGGATCAGTTCCATTTTCTGCAATCCAACCTTCGCGAGAAATAGTTACAGTTGTTGCCAATTTTCTCATAAAATTGGTGTCTAGAGGTTGGCAATTTTGAGCCACACGAAACGAACTCTTACCAATGACTGATTTCCTCCTAATAGGTTTCCTACATGACCTTTTATATACCATATTTCAATTTTATAAAATTCAAAAGGTCACTTACCTTATCACTGAAGGAAGAACTTGTTTAACCTTTTGCAACTGTACAAAGCATTGCTTGCAACGATCACGCCTGCACATAATATTCAAATTATAGATAGCCAATGTGACCAGACTTAAACTACCTTAGCTGATCAAAGTGAAAAGGGGAAGGTTCAGAACCTCTGCTCCGCCTGAAGATCAACCCCTATAGGTGAAGATGCTTTAATAGTTGAGCCAATTAAAGGTCCAAAGACCTTTACAAGCTTCAGTAGCATTTCCAAGGAAATACTCACATGTCTGCACATTCACAGTACAAGTAACATCATTTTACAACTGATGCAAGTACAAAATAGACATGAATTTCATCTGACTTAACTCTTAAGGGACCAAAAATGGCAAGCCCGCTAGAACTGATCCTACAACATTCTAGAGTTAACTGAATAAATTGATATTCAGTTATTTGTACATAAATTTATACAAAACTAGTGTAAAGACTAAATTACTGCACGACAATGAATACACAAAAAATATCTTAGCCGTTACTGGGAAAAGCCATCTCTATATCACCTCCCAGCAATGTCTGGAAAAGAGTAACCTTGCTATTTTAAGCGTAGCCACAATCCTAAAATCACACACCATCTAGAAGCCTAGCATCAGAGTTCCTGGTCAACTTACACGCAATTGTTAAAGCGATTCCTATCTAAATTCCCAGCCACTGTAAAATGTGAAACCTAATGATCAGAAACTTTTCGGGGTCAGGACCATGAGATCATACAGGTACTGGTCCCATAATAAATAAAGTTCCCTTCCACTTGCAAAGGATCTGACTATGCTAGGGTAAGACATTCTCTTTCTTTGAAGGGGTTATGGTTCCTCTTCGGTTTGTGAAGAGGTAAAGGATATTTCTCATACGATTTGTGCTGGACCACAAGATAATGTTCCCAATCACCACAGCTATGAGCAACAGGTTCAGTCAGCAGATATGAACTAGCCATTGATCCCTTATGCACTGAACCTAAAGTTCAGTTTCTAGAATTTTGCTCTCGTAATCATTAACCATGAAAATTTCAAACCACAACTTTGTGAAAAGAAAAGTATGTGCACGAAGAAGGGTTAGGCTGAGAATGGTTGTGAGTTTTGGAACAGTCTTTTAACTCGGTATACCAGGCTCAAATGTTAGCCTTATCACATTTCAGAAAGAAAAAAGTGGTCAGTGAATAACTACCTGTCAATTTTACTATCTAGCAAGCCTGTAAGCAGAGGAAGCAAGCAAGACAAGACATCCAAGGTAATGATGTCAATTTTCTCCATTAGAACATTGACTAAATCAGCCTGCACCTGAATCACCCAATCGAGTATCCATCAGTAGATAGAAGTAAAAGCTATTTAGTAGCCTGCTACACCTTGTTCCCATCTGATGGGAAAATGTAAAACACAAATATCTTGAATAGAATACTGACAGAGTGATCAGGCAATCTTCCCACTGCATTGATGGAACCCTTAACATCATTCCTTCCCCAAAACTGCCGCACGACCTGCAAATCTGGGTTAGACCTATGTGCCTTTTGTTTGCAGCTCATATAAATAACTTTTGGTGGATGGGATAATTTTAGAAGCAAAGTTAGAAATGCTAGCATTTCAAAAAACAAAAAAAAAGCGCAAAAAAATGTAATGATTGTATATTAAGAATGAGAGAAAATATAGAGTCAATAAATTGGTCAACAAACTGGTTTTGCATCAACTGGAGTTTATTCGGAAATCTCTGACTCCTGTCACTGCTACCATTCAGTCTTGTTTTATGAAGTATCTATGTATAACACATGTTGGATGCTGGTAATTCTAAGACACCATATCTAAGCTTCTTAAGTCCATAACGGATTCTTTCTCATCTTAGTAGCTAAACAATCTGAGTTAATTAGATGGAAACATTGTTGGTATTTCTTTCTGATATGGGTTCTTTCTTTCTTTCTTCCTTTCTTTCTTACGAGTTTCTTTCTCTTTCATATATCAGATCTTTCTTTCTTTCTTTCATTCTTCATTTCATTTCACATTGAGGAACGTAGTAGTTTTTGGTGAATGTCTGCATAACATGAACTGTCTTAGTGATTTTTATAGACCGCTTGTGTAGGTCTAAACTTCCAAGCAAATCAACTAAGACCTTGAGTTGTGAGGTACATGACAAACTGGACTGGGAATCTTTACTGCCATTTCAGATATGTATAAAAGCTTCAACCCAGTGATACGTATCACAGAACATAAATCAGCCAAGTCAAAATGCTTTGCACCATTTAAAACATAGATATCTCCAATAAGAATAAACACCATATATCATGTACAATGCCATTTTGCCAACATTGTTTGAATATACTGCTTGATCAAAGGAATTGTAGCTGGAATAAAACATGTCCAAGTTTCAATGTCCCAATGATTTTTGTGAACTAATATTCAAAGAAATACCTGAAAATTGGATGATTAAAAAATTTCTCACAATATGAAAATAGGAAGACAACTGGAAAAGCAAATCAATTACATATTTAACTAAACAAGATTTCAAATTTATAATAACAACAAGTTGTTTGTCTTTCATAATTCAGCATGGTCATTGCTCAGTAAAATTCATGGAGATGTATGTGTAAGTGCATGGTAAGTACCTGTAATTTGGTAAGTCGAGGATGTAAAACACTTAAAAATGAATCATGGTTCTGCATTAAATCAGCAACAATATCCTCATCATCTGAAGCTTTCACAATACTGATATCCCTTCCATGAGTCTGATCTGGCCCTTTCTGTTTATCACAAAACACATCAAAAGTTAGTTAGATTTGCCGTTCAGCCCAGGGCATACCAAAACCATTGTTAGGTTTGCTGAAATGACAATTGAGTAAATGTGCCAGCATATGGATGCACATGACAAAATGCATGCATCAATATGAATTCTAGGTTGTGCCTAAGCTGTTAAAGCTCTGGGGCAGGATAGTTCCATTTACTAAAGTATCAAATGTCAAGAAACACTGGCTTGTATACACAAGGTACTCTATTATGAATCTCCAAAAACACATCACACGAAACAAAGGGTAGAACAATAGAATCTTGCCAAGATTCATAACACAAGGATGCACTTTATAGAAGTGAATTCAGCAAGCTTTGCCAAGCATGTATAGTCGTGAAGATGCCAGCCACTAACTGCTGCGCATCAAATCAGATATCGCAGCGAGGCATGGCAGTACTATGTAGAATTCTGCCACTAATATGCATATACTCCCTAACTTTATGAGCAAGCAACTCACATTTAAATTTTCTCGTGCTCTTAGGATTAGAGTGGGTACCTACTCGAGGAGATTTAGAAAAGGATAGGTAAGCCACTTGTCATAGTCTGTTATCTCATTCATTTACCGCAATTTTCATGGACAGGACAGGTTTGATATTGCAGTAGTTATATCATGTGTAATTAACACAGGAGTTCCACAGTATGTAGGGGCTAAGGGGCAAGCAGTGAAGTCTACTCCAGCTAATTGAATTCATTTTAAATATGGAAAGCCTCTCTCTCTCTCTCTCTCTCTCTCTCTCTCTCTCTCTCTCTCTCTCTCTCTCTCTCTCTCTCTCTCTCTCGGACAAACAGAATGCAGTAGTGATTTCCTTTTTGGTAGGTCAAATTACAAACAAAAGAAGATTGTTTTCAGCACAACCAATCCATAGCAAAGTCTACCAGATAAACAGCATCATTCATTAGGAGACCACACATCTTCCATAAAAATGTACCCAATTCAGCTTGGTCTCTGGCAGTCTCGTCTATGGCCTCTACATTTAACTAGAGTCGAGAAAGCCATGAAACTCAGCTCTTTAGTCTACAGGCACTCAAACCCCACAGTTAACAGACTTTGCCAACCCTCCATTTTACCGGGAACAGCTAGGAGCACTGGTATTTATAAACTTTCAGTCAGAAATGCAATATTGAAGAAAATACAGGATAGTTCAAGGTGCTTTATAAACACTTCCATTTAAGGACATGACTCATCCAAAATGCATGAATTTATACCTACAAATAAGCAAAGGGCTCACCAGCATGGGAGGCAAACCATCAGCTCCAGGTGTCTTATCAGAGGATTCATTGATACACAGAACTTCATCATCCGTACGTTTTTCTCTTCTTTCAAACCTCTCAACTAGTGACCGCGTTCTTCCTGGTTCAATTACCAAAAGTAAACCTAAGTAATCAATTACATCTTCAGCAGTAAGCAGCTTGATTCAATAAAATTACCTCCTTTAACATATTTAACAGAACTTATTCCTTTGCTGGAACGAGGTAAATCAGCATCTGCAAAACAAATCATTCTCAGGGACAATAAAAGGAAAATAGAAGTACCCAAGCATTAGTTGTTAAGCTAACAAAAAGGATGGATACCCTTTGAAACATTCAGAAAGAAACTCAAAGAACAAAATTTCAGAGCAGATTATCTGGACAGGAAAGCCAAGCTTTAACATCTAACATGTAAAAGCTGTCATTGACAATGAGAACTGGAAAGGAAACAACAGCATAACACAGCCTACACAAAGATGATCTTCTAGTCCAAGAAAGCAGTTTTATCATTACCAAAGTCAGCTTCGTGGAGAAGAACAGTTTGACTGAGAGAACAATCACCATCCTCATGAAGAAGGATAATCACCATTACCCAGATGTGGTGCACAGGTTTTGAAACCAGGATCTCTTATCTGATGGCCCAACAGAAGCAAGAAAATTGGGTCCCACTCCTATGCATAAAAACTCTTATGGTTGGAAATTCTAAGTTTCTGATATGCAAAGGGCTGGCAAATAAAAATTTTAAGCTTTTGAAGCATCTAGACAATCCATCCAGTAGGCCATGCAACGGATATGCCAAATAAAGACCTCACAATTGGATGATTTTAAGAGTTTGATTATGGAGGGTTCGCAGATAAAGGTAGCCGGTAGCATTTGTTCATCACTCACCCATATTTTCAAAAACCTCAAATCAGAGTTTCAGAAATGTCATCTGGGTTTGGACTATTATGGCTCGTGGTCACCCAAAGCACTGCCAGCCAATATACGGTTGGATCATTCAACGACTAAATACTTTTACAATTAGGAGCTGTCAGCAGCCGGGGTTGAGAACAACAAATGTGCAACAGCCTCTTCACTTTCATAAGCAAAGCCTCACAAAATGCAATAGTCCAGTCAACTTTTCCTTCACAGAGAGCTCTGTGAAAACAAAACCCTAAAGGGTTCACCAGTAAAAACAAGATAGCTTATAAGACCATGTTAACTCGCTCTATGAAAGATAGGCATCGCATGAGCTTACTATTTTCAGGATGAACGCTTGCAGGTGCCTCTATTGCTAGGATCTTTTCAAACTTCTGTCCTACACTCCTGGTACTGACATTAGCATCGTTTCCCTCACTGGTTTTTGCAGGTTCATCTGTGGACAAGAGCCTGGAATTCAAGTCTATATTGACAGCAGTATCCAAATGATTGGTCTTTCCACTCTGCGATCCATATTCAGTCTTGATCAATTGCCTTTCCATATTGATTTTATTGTCTGATGGATTCTGCAATTGACTTGGCTTGGGAAATATCATGCTAGAAGTAGTATCAAGGTGGGATGAAATTTCCACTTTTAAACTGTTTCTAGGCACAATCACAGGCACAGTAATTCCATTGATTGCTTCATGAGTAGTCCCTGCATAAACCCCGATCTCTGGCTTCTTCCTTGGAGTTGAGTTGCTCCTCCAGATACTGAAAGGTGTTCTAGATAGGGTTATTTCCTTGGAATCATAAGGTGTCCCAGCTCTTCGTGAATTGCCATGACTGCTTTCAGTTGCTTTACATGAAACATTAAAGAAAAATAAAATGTCATCTAGAGAAAGTGAACGATAAACAAAAGATTAGTAAACTAAAAATTGCTCTCCAGAAAGAATATGGAGTATGATGTCTACACCACTTATGTGATGATACTGATTTTACACTCAACCAACCGGGAGACATGTATGAAAAGAAAAGGACCAACATTTTGCAGAAAGGCTTCTTGTGAATTTGGTTCCATATTCATGTGGTGAAGTTGGCAATGCTATTTTAGACTTTGTACTGCTCCTTGTTTGTTTAACAGACTCCACTTCTCCAAGATTAAGCTTGGGCTCTATATGGCCATTTGACCTAGGCATGCCACCAGCTGCATACGGCCCAATATGCTGCAGCAAAGTGGGAACATTATATCATAAGTGACATGAAGCTATTTTAGACCAAAACAAAAACCACCACAGGTTAGAAGATACACTTTCGGAGATTTGAATGAATAAGGTAAAACAGTTTTACCGAAATATCAGCAGCCCACACTGCAACAGAGCTTTGATGGTAAGAGCAGCCCATAAGTTTACCCTCACGAATTCTGAGATCACCCAATGTAGACCATCCGACATCTAGAGCATCATGACATCTTATAGGCTCCCATGAGAAAACCTAGAATTAAAACAAAAAATAATGTAAGAGACATGATTTTCAACTGCATAGAGCTGACAAGAGTATATAGGGAAAAACATTACACCTTTAAACTTCCATCTAGCCCACCAAATATGGTTCTTCCATCAGGATGGAAGATCAGAGAGCGGACTCCTGTAGCCTAGTAAACAAAGAGTGAAATATGTCATAAATTAGGTTGGAACTTAAGCAAGAGATTCAGCCACATGTTATGAGCCATTGCGGCAAATCATATGCCATTATACATGCCCAGAATGCAGAAGCCAAGTGTGGCCAGAAAACAAGAATAGACAAGAGGGAAGAATCAAAAGGTATTCTTGAAACCATCTACCACTAGTTCTCAATTATAATGAGGGGTCCAGCAATGTTATGGAAACACATCTTATAATGAGGGGTCCAAATGTCTACTACCAGCTCTCAATTAGCAAGGCCTAATTCGCAATGACATACTTGCTACACTACAAATCCACACTGCAAGTGATACCGGAACATCTACTTGAGAACATGTTTCTATGCAAACTGTATGAGCTAGCTAAATGAATAAGATGCTATTGTTCCTTGAAAACTTTCAAGGATAATAAGCAATGAGTCCCAGTAGGATCCATGGTCAAGAGGGTGGAAGAAGGACATTCCTCCTTTTTCTTCATGCATGCTGAAATTTATTTTTTTTAAGATCTAAGCCATTCATCATGTACGGAATGGCTTAGGTAGGCTACAGATCAAATTATGTCAATGCTTTTAGCCTATGTTTCTTTGAATGAAAAATCAAGACCATCCACTTCTATTAATTTTTTTCAAAGACACAAAACAATTTGTTAGGATCATCCAAATGTACTGATTTATCACTGGTTGCCTTTTTGTGGTATGGAGAACATGATGAATGGCTTAGATCTACCAAAAAAAGAAAAAGGACATCCATGAAAAAAAAGGAGACATGAACTTCTTCCATGCTCCTGAGTCTGGATTCTTACTTGGACTCAATACGTGATACGAATTTATTCAATATCACATGAAGTTATGCTCTTGGTCTTCCATCAAATAAAGAAACTCTATCATGCATTATTAGAAATATGCTAGGGGCTTGTTCATACCAACTGAGTAAGTGTTCAAAACATATAAATCAACATGTTAACATCTAATATGACATCTTAATGGGAAATAATGTGGATGTCAAAAAGTATCACTATCCCCATATTATCAAGATCATTCTGAGAAAAAATCCCCCAGCATATTTGAGATGGAAATGAGCACAATGAACATGGCTGTAGAATCCATATTGGATACAATAAAAACCATATCTGAATATCTCACACTAAAATTAACAGAAGTCCCAAATACTTCACCCAAATTTCATATGGAAATCTTCTTTCCAAAGATGCATACTGCACTATATGATACCAGTATGCAAGAAAATTACAAAATATCGCTGCTCTGTACTGTCATTTTTGTGGGTTTCAAAGCAGTCTCTCCCTCCATGTGTAAGTCTTCAAGAGCCACCTTTTACTAGGCTGATAGTCCCCATCACCCAGCATCACTGTTCTGATCCTCAAAAAACAAAAGCACAGCTCAAACTAAACTTACAGAAGCCCAACTAATAACTTTGTACATTTCAAGGACAATAGTTTTCCACCCAGCAAAACATTCCACAATTACATGATAAGTTAAAGTCGTTACATGAAAATAGTACAAACTTAAATTATAAAGCAAAATAGAGGTACAAATCAATAGTGTTCATTTTGCTTTAAACCCAAATGACTTGCACAGTGAAATTGTTGCAGGGTTACAGATTCCAAAGAAAGGATAAGAAACCCCTTACTTACCTCAGGCCCAGTAGATCCAATCAGCTCAAACGTTTCTAGATCCCAGAATTTTACAGTTCTGTCTGCTGAACCTGGAAAATAAATCATCTGTTAAGCTTCTTTCTGTTTTCCGGTAGCTAAGTCAGGATTGATGATGTGTTGGCTTAGACTTATTGAAACATTATAATATGCTGCATTTGTCAATGGAAGGAACATAATTTCAACCGCCACCTGTCCTCTATGGCTGATGATAATATTATGAATTCTCCCTTCTGCAGTATAAGAGCACAACAGGCTCAATTGGCCTAATGAAAGGTTTGATAATATTGTGTTATTTTGTAGCACCAGCAACAGTTCCAACTTCTAACTGTCCTATGCTTCCTCTCATTCAATTCTCATGGTCAAAGATCACAGGCAATGCACACATATTGATCCACCAAGGGCCTGGATCAGATGCAGGGTAAAAGCTTTTTATGATGCTTCTTGTGTAGCAAAGTGCAAAAACTAATAGATACACTTTGTAGCAACATGATAAAATTGTAGAGTTTCAAAAAAGTGAAATTCTTTATAATGTCCTTAAACAACATTAGAAGCAGGAAAAACAAATACACACTTAAATAAAAGAGGTCTTATCCAATATCTGCAGCACTGGATAAGCAGGAGAATGTAACATATATCTAATTAAAGGCTTAAAGTGAGAACCAATTTCTCAGGATTCAAGTGCACACCTGTTGCAAGGAGGAATTCATGAGGATGAAATTCTATGCACTGGATCTTTCCTTCATGAAAGTTAAAATCATGCAAGAGCTTCCCAGCAGTAAGATCCCATACCTGTTCAGAACTTTTTTCACAAAAAAATTAGTTACTTTCATCAACAGAACAATGAGCTACAATCATACCAATAAGCTTATCATCCTGGTTTCAGAAAAAGGACAGGATAACAGACAGAAAACTATTATTACCTTTATTACATTGTCTTCTCCACCAGAAACAACCCAGCGACCATCAGGGGTGAATTTAATGGTACTAATTCCTTGAGTATGCCCTTTATAAGTGTGAATGCAGCCTTTCCTTCTAATATCCCAGATCTTAAGATTCGTATCCACAGAACCAGATGCAAAAAACTCTCCAAAGGGATGAAATTCAACCGCGCTGCAATTTGTTTGGTGTCCCGTAATAGTGCGAACAGCTAGACTTCCACAACAAGACAAGTTAATGATCAGTAGTGTGGTAGGTATAGGCTTCATACATTCATTTTGGTACTCTAGTATAGACTTTATCCATTCTTGACTCCAAAATATGCAACACTAGTTTCCTGGGTAAGTTTAGATACTCATGACTCAAGTCATTATCTTCAGTACCAGAACTTATGGAGCTTGTGGGTCAACAGATGTCTCACAGCATCAGCATTATCACTTTAGGTTAGACAATTTACAGGCTTTGACTTTTGAGAGTCTCATCTCACTGACTCACCATGCCTGCCATCAAGTAGTTTAAACTATAGTTTCTCTGTTCCAATAAGTAAGATTTACTGGACTTACTCTTTGCCAACTCCAGATCCCAGAGCTTTATTCCGCCACTAGAAGTTCCAGAAACCACCAGAACCTCCGCCGAGTCAAAAGTTACACAGTCAACTGGACTGGTGTGACCAGAAAGTCTCTGCAGATTTTAACCACACCAGAGACATTTAATCATAGGTAATAATATTGCATCCAATTCTAGGATTCTATTTACCACAGATACAGTTTTTATCATAAAAAAAAACTTGTAAAGACATTGGTTTGAACTTTGAATTTCAATGACATAAAACTCCAGAGATAAACATGAAGCAAGAAAGAAAGTGCATTGATGGAAAGGCACATCTTCTATCTTAGTCTTATGTGCAACTCCAATCAAGTCAAGATTTGGGTACGGTGCAGAGTAGAAACCTCCAATCCATGCTAGACTTGGATTACAAGTCATCACACACAAGGCACTCAGAATTGGATTGGGTTGCATACCAGTTGGATTAACTGGTAACAATTTTATTGGTTTCAATCAATGGATATAGGTGCCTTGGTTAAGTTGGTAGCATCATTGTTACTACATCTCCAAAACAGCCAAAAAGGACAGAGAAAGATGTATGGTGCAAGACTAATGCTTCATTAAATGCAGACAACAAAAGCAATCTCCAAATTAGATTATTCCAGAAGGACGTCAGAAAGATTAAACTAACCAGCAAGGGATTTGGTCTTCCAATCGCCCACACGTTCACCTTATGATCATCCCCACCAGTAACAAGTACTCGACAGGATTTGCTCCCAATCTTCAAACAGTTGACATCAGACGCGTGTGCCACGAATTCCTCTAAGCCCACTCAGTCAAGAAAATGAATCCATACAGTGAAGCACCAACTTTCACCCCTAAAACAATTCAAAAATCTCATACAACACCAGATCCCAAGAACATTTCGGCTGAAACAAAAAGCACATCCAGCTACACTATTCAACCCTCACGAAATCCTATTTGAACAATAACACAATTGATCTTATCTATCAAGAAGTTCTCAAACAAAATCAGTTTTCAGTCAAGCACAGAAAACTAGATAAAATACTTCGAAATCCAAACATATGACTAGCAGCGCAACCTAGATCGAATGAACAAAAGAAATCCAAAACAAGCAACTTGAACCCTAACTAGTCAAAATGTCTCAAATCAGTCTCAAGATGAATTCCTAAAGAAAGGATACGCATTTTGTAGCATCTCTTAGCCATCTCAAACACTTTCCAGAGAGAATTCGAACAAATCCTCTCATCAATCGGGCGAGAAGTCGAGATCCGGAGGAACGAAGCCGCTTCCGGCCGAAACAAAAATCAGACAGCAGAAAACGCAAGCCCGAAGGCGAAATTCCGCCGGAAAGTAGGGTTTTGAAGGTGTCAAGGCTCTGCGAGGGAAGAAATTCGGATTCGGATGGGAAAGAGGAAGCGAATGCAGAGGCCCGCCATTTTTTTTATGTGAAAAGGGTGAAACCTGTGGACTGAGATTGACTAGTAGATGTTATTACCAAAATACCCCTTTAATTCGGTGCAGCTCGTACCACCGTAGTGGAGGGACTCAGATTCACCGAAGCCTTCCGTCCCCAGAAATATACTTCTTCTTTTTTTTTTTGGTTTATTTAGTTCATGAAATGAGTGGCCTGGAAGAATAAGAAAAAATAAAATTGTTTTGCTGATCTCAACCATTTATTAACATCCATACGATTATATGAGGGGGGAGATTGGGAGGTAGAATGTAATCCAAGACAATGTGTTTCGAGACGAATGGTTTCGATAGGAAAAGACTAGGACCCACCACTGAAAAAAAATAAAAACAAATTGGGATGGAACGGAAATTACTTGAGCTGATCTTAATCCTTGATTCTAAAACTCTTTGGAATCTGTAATCAAGATAGGTTCCACCCAAAATCTTGAACGGTATCTTTATCGCCCAACATCTTCGTCATGTTCATTATCGTCATCAAAACCTTACCCCAATTAGGGGTTGGCAAAAATTAAAAATAATCTTTAACATGTCAATATTAAGTAAGTATTCTGAAGTTGTTTAAGATCCATCAACACCATGACGCCAACAGCAATAACAAAACCTAAGACGTCACCTAATGCTGTCCTTGTTATTACCATGATAATTCACATGGCAAGTCAACTTCAAGACAATTGCAGGAAGAAGTTGCAAGGTTGTTATCAGAACACGCCATGATTAAGAAACAAACCAAACTGGCTCTGCTGCTTCATTTCCACGAACAGACAGCGTAAGGCAAGGCCTAACGATCACAATAATTGCGCGGTCCCAAGATATTAACGGACCCGATTCCTAGTTGTTGAGGACAGTTGCTGATTTGATCAATGTGATTATCAAGACATGATTCACGTTGAAACCCTCACCATGCTAACATCGCTGGCTTCATGATGAAGTTTTTCTTCTTCTTTTTGGTTGAATGGTGAACCTACGCACCCATGCACAACTTCGAACGCTGGTCGCCCAGGTGAGATACTCCTAGCACTAGCTGCGCTAAGAGGATATAAAAATCTCCACCATTGGATGATCCTAGCCACTGTTTACTTGCATCTCATAATAGATGGTGGTAACAATTCGACCATCTATTTTTCAACTTTAAAGAAGAATATATTAGTTAGAAATTTATCCAACTGATGAAAAAGCTTATTATCGGATAATTGTTCATAAATTGCCTCTCTCAAGCCTAACTCGGACTTCTAAGCCTAACATTTAGGCTAGGTATAGGATGCTCAGAGCCAATAAGAGATTCAATGGATGTAGCTGGCCGCTAGAACAACCCATGACTCAAGTATGCTGGACCTCTATAGTTGCCACTTTGGTCCCATGGAGTCGGAAATTTCTAAGGCCATTAAACCATGACTAGTACTTGTTGGGAAGCACCACACACACGAAGTCCCCATTTTTAGTAACTCGAGCAATAATATTATTGCTTGGACCCTAAAGTGACGATTCAGAATGGGGAATTTTCAATATGGGACTACAGCTCACCCATGCCTTTCCGGGGCTCTAACCCCATCATGCCAATTCTCAAAAGTAGCGGTTTTAGTATAAGATCAACTTGGAGTTGGATTCCATGGGCGAACCATATAGCATTAGCTGGGGAAATGATGCTATAGGAGAGGCCTGTTGATTATAGGCATCCATGTGGTCCATAAAATCTACGTCGTCCAATCTGTGTCACAACAAAGATACATCACCTAGATCCCATGAAGCAATCCTAGCCACCCATGGTTCATGGTTGAAAAAGGAGAATATCAATGTTAGGGAGATCCATCCTATAGATTGTTGATCCAATGGCTCGTGCATTGCCTTTGTAAGAATACTGCATCTGCACCTCATGGCAAGTTTAATTTAAGATATATTACTTTTTGCATCACCCAAAAGCTTTTACCGTTGCATCACCCAAAAGCAAATGAATAAAACATGGGAAATGACATCTGTCTTCCAAATTCTGTTAATGGGTTTACTGAGTGAAACGCTTTTCCCTTCTTTTGAACTGTAACAGCTTTCACCTCTTTCCCTAAAAGATATCTGCCAGTGCAACCTGCAAAAAGTAAACAGGACCAAGGAGAAAACAATTGAAGGAAGATACCATCACTTAAATGAAAGAAATCAATACATTATATTATATACCAACTACAGCTGGGCAACAACAAAAACTTTGACAAGCACTGCAAATAATGATGATGAAATGGTTAGATCAGCAATTTCACACTATTGAATCATTCCTGCTGAAATAATGGTAACATTGATCATTGCTTCTCAACTGAAAGAATGGATGAACAGCAGTTCCATGCATGGGGAATTCCTTTTATTCACCCTGGAACTCACTGTGGGTTTCAGCTGATTATAGTCAAAAATTCCTCTCGAAGCAATTGATTTCCAACCGATCCACGGGTTAACTTATCCACCATTTTCAAGCGGATATTACTTCGATTCGTTTCCTAACTTATGTTAGATGGCCCTCCATTCAGCCTCCTGCTTGGAACCATACGTAAAAGCTTCTGTACAATCTCAGATATCGGTGGCCGGAAGTTTGCGTCATCCTACAAAGATACAGAGTTGAACATGGTCAACTTACTTGAGAAAGTCTGTGAGAGCAACTTAGTCATATTTTAAGAAACAAATATCGCCAGGAAGTAGAGGACTTACTTGTACACATAGAGAAATGATATCCGCAAATTGTGATAAGGATTTTAGGCTATAGGTTCCTGTGAGGGAAGGATCAACCATTCTCTGCAATGATGCAAAGTCATGAAGCTGATACTTTGCCCATTCCACAAGTGATTGCTCTCCTCGAGGTAAAGAACTTCATATAGTTTGCCATAAGAAAGAAACAAATGAATAAGAACCAATAAACTACAAGGACAACAGAAACAACTACACCAGATTTCTTACCTGTCATGGGCTTTTCGCCCTGTTAATAGTTCTAACATTACAACCCCAAAGCTGTAAACATCACTTTGAGATGTATATGTTCCTGATTGGATGGAGTATGGATCACAGTAACTGAGAGAGCGTAAATGTCCTGATAACTGAAAGTGAGAAGACAAAGTCATTCTTCCAAATCTAGCAAGGTAACAAGAATATCAAGAACTTGTACCAAAGAACTTGTGGGTATGTTGAGCAACATACCTGGCTTACAGCACCAGCTGATATTAATGAAGCCAATCCACAATCAGAGACGCGCACAACAAACTTGTCATCCAGGAGAATGTTGGCAGACTTGAAATTTCGATGTACAACAGGCGGCTCACAATCTTCATGCAGATATCTACACCAGGACAATAGGGACGTCACTCCTCTAATGCTTTTATAGACTCCAATATCTAAAGCTGAGTAGCAAGGAGTTATCTAATTTCTAGGTATGGCATGAATGAGAAGCTTTACAAATACAAAAACTATCTGCTCCAGCTGATCATTTGATCAAATTGGTTCAGCTCAGTGCCTGTCAAACCAATTTGATTCAGCCAACTCCCAATTCCACTAAAGAGCAGACTAGGAGTTTTCAAACATCAGCTCATTTTGAACTAGGATGGAAATACATTTCTTCGATAAAATAACATTATCACATCGCGCATTGGTATTATTTTGAGTAGCGAGTAAATGCTAGATCTCTTTATCTCATGATGAACCTAACCAATATTCTGTGGAACTCAGTTCAATCCCAGTCTGAGCCAACATTTCCAAGCCAGTTTTCACCTGGTTCCAAATTGATCATCAAACTTCTATTTATTATGGACTCCATCTCTAGAAAATTACCAGACCAAATAAACTCACTAATGCTCCCAGTTGATAAAGAAAACTTTGGATATTAGCTCTTGCTTTTTTTGCTGGCATGGATGCATCTCTCTCACTGAAAGATTTAAAACAAAGAACATGGAATTGGATATCACTTACTCTAAAGCTCTAGCAGCTCCAAGTGCCACCTGGACCCGAGCATTCCACGATAGCTTCTTATCGAGTTTATCAACAGAGTGAAGCGCTTCATAAAGGGTCCCATTATTGCAGTATTCATAGACAAGTAATCGCTGCTTGTGCTCAGCACAATAGCCCACAAGCTCAACTATATTACCATGGTGGAGCTTAGCGATACTTGAAACCAGGTCAAGAAAAGTTTCGTCAGTCCGCAGCATGGGGGTTGCACTATCCAACTTTTTAACCGCCAGAAGCTAGAGAACATGAAAACAGAAAGGAATCAATACAGAAATAGATGTATGTTCTAGTTAGTATAAGGATGAGGTGAAGACATTTTATTGCCGAGCCAATCAAGTACATAAGTTGAGAAGCATCTGGCATAAAACATGTCAAATTTTTGCTACATGAAGTTTAAAATCATCAAGGTAAGAAGTAACAAAATAAAGGCAACATTTTCAGAAGATTTCGGTCGAATAGGCATTGGCTCGAAGGGCTTCTACTTCCCTTTTTGTGACATAAAATATAGATGCATCTCAGCTTTTTTTTTTTTCTCTTTTTGTAGGGAATCATCTTCACCCGCTTTGTTTCAGCAATGGCACGGTTTTTGCATTTTGCACTTTTCTGATGGGCTGCTGATAGCCCTTTGGGAATGGAAAGTCTTGTAACAGTTTTCTCTTTACTTTATGTACATTTCTGATTGGCTGTTGGTATCACTGTTCTCTTATCTATGTGCCCTATATCTATTGCTTCAATGAACAAGTACTTGTAAGCAATACTACTCAATATTAGCATATAACCGCCTGGATGTCACAGGAGTTTTTCCATGGCTAACATATCTGACACCTCATGCAGTACACCTCCATGTAGCGTCATTCATCAATCCCTAACTAGCACATCACCCAACTTAGCGCTAACATTTTATTTAGAAGCTAAATGGGGGTTTGGAAATCAAAACAAACTCCACATGGTTGCTTCAGCAATGCTCTGGGGCAGAAGGCAGATTGAAGCGTGATGACTGCATCACTCTTCTCTGATACTCTTTTGACGCTGCATTGCATGTGGGTAACTTTCATCGTGTTTATGACCTTTCTTCCTTGGGCATTTTCATCATGGTGGACTCTAAATCCAGTTCTTAACTGAGTAATTCCAGTGGTTGTTCACTTACACTCAAATATTGTGGGTGAAACTCCATTGTGCACTTACACTTGAATATTGTGGATGAATGAAACTCAATTTGCATCTTATAACTGGCCTCCACAAGAGGAAATTCAATTCCTCACCTTATTAGCTCACCTGTTTTCAATTGGGCGTTCAACTTGAATCCTTACCCATTTTTACTCTGAAACAACCAAAGGAATTTCTTTCCTGGAGAAAAGAATTCTACAAAATTGGGTTCCAGGAATCATTCTCACTAAATATTAGATATGACAAAGCAAATCCATGACTCTATATACTTCTATGTGAAAAGGACAACCCAGTGCACGAAGCTCCCACATATGCCAGGTCCTAGGAAGGGGCGGACCGCATTTTGCAAGAGGCTGTTTCGAAGCCTCAAATAGCGACAACTCTACCATTGCACCAAGGCTCCCCTTCTATAAACTTGTATGCAAATCATGCAAAAGACATCCTAAAAGGAATTTCTTATCCAGGCTAGCAGTTGGTCATATTTTATTAATTTGCACCGGAATCAAGTTTAAAAGCAGAGATCTAGCACCATTCAGTGAATGAAGACAGGTCATGAAATTTGGCGAGTTCCAACTACAGGAAATCATGTGTTTTCTCTATATTTTGTTAACTGGTGGTGTGCATTCGAGAAACTTTAAAATCAACCCTGAAAACATACAACCATGACATCATGCTCCAATAGTGATTTCAGAAAACTCGAGACATATAAGAAATTACATTCAACAGGTATTGATAAGAGATAATACCATGAATATAGATAATAAATCAAACATCCTCTTGGACGAAGAGTCTCGTTTTGAAAATTACTAAACCAAAAAATGTGGATATGGAAGTCCCACATAATTTAGTTGAATTAGAAGAAAAGAGTTCTTACCTTTCCATCAGGGAGCTCAGCCCGGTAGACATTACCCAACATACCTCCTCCAATAAGATTTTCTTGTCCAAAACTGTTTGTATATTGCTGAAGAGAAGCGACAGTGTAAGATGTCACAGAAGCTGGAGGATCTAAAGTTTTTGGTGATTCAGTAGGTGGAATGGGATTGACAATGATTTGTTCTGCAGGTGGAGGCATCAAAATGACTCCCATCCCAGTCATATCTATCTCATGCTCCTCTTTCGGCTTCTGAACTACATCCCTTGGCCTCTGAACTGCCTCCCTTGGCTTATTAACTGCTTCGTTTGGAATTGAATCTGTTTGCAAGAATTCCAGTAAGCCATTTATCTAGGAAAACAAAGTCTGCATGCAGTGACTATGCCAGTCGTGCACCGAAGGAGACATGTTACCTTTCTTCAATTGATTGGATGATTCAGTCAAGGAACTGTTGAATTTAGGGTTCTCTTTGGAGCCTCTGAAAGCATCAGTTTCACCCTTCTTAGTAATTCTATCAACCTTTGATTCTCTGCCATGACGTACACAAAATGCCAGTGCCAGAATCACAAATATAATAACAACTATCACACCCACAAGCACTATCCCAACAATTCTTGTAGTTGACAGGGATTTTTTGGTTCCCTTTTGATGAGTATCATCTTGAATAGATGGAGCAGGTGTTCCTCCAGAAGTTGGTTCATCAGCACGAGGCGATGATGGCACCAACTGTGGTGTTGGTGGTTGCACAACAGACGTATTGAATGGATTTCCATCCTTTCTGCATGGTAGATTAAAAAAAACAAATGAAAGGTCGTATATATTTTCCTATCTAATTACATAGTTTTTTCATATCCTGTCAATTCACTCAAAGTTGTAAATAAGGGACAGTAATAGGATCAATAAAACAGCAGTAGCTGGTTTTCCTTGCAGTAACTAATTTCCCATAACATATCTTACAAGAAATACTTTCATAATGCCAACGGTTCAAATCTTTTCCTTTTCCCTTTATGTAGATGAGAAAATAGAAAACAAAAAAGTAGCAAGGGAGCTGGAACTCCCACACACTTGTGGGTCTTTTATCTAGGAGACACAGTGAGTAGATCTAATATTTAAACAGAAGCAACAGTGGCAGGTACCATAAAGTGGATTACAAATACCACTTCACCGATATTAAATATAGAAAGGAATGAGATTCAGAAAGCTTAATGTTTTCATATAAAAAATCAAGGGAAACAATATGCACATTCCCACATTTGATAACAGGTTATTCAACTCTTCAACTAATAGTGCTTACTTTTAAAGGAATTTATGAGTTATAATTATCAAAAGAGTTACCAAAATCGGATCAAGAAAAGTAAACAAAGTCACTAGTGCCATTATCAAGATAGGCAGTTACTAAAATTGCTTCAAAGATTAGGTCTTCTATTTTCTTAAACTCAACCATAAGCTACTAGAGTCAGCAGTTATTAACAAATTTATCCCAGACAAAAGTTCTGAGCATATGCAAATTGTCTGATATACCTAAGTATCATTTAGCAATTTTCTCCAGTCCAATAAGCCAATATAGTCAATGCAGGAATTCCTTTCTGTCACATCTCCCTCCAAAAACGATGATTAACAAGTATATCCTACCATTATCAAGCAGAAAGGTCCTCTCAAGAAGGACATGCTCCACGTGTTTGATTGGTGGTACTGATGAGACTAACCTCACATGGAAATTGCATGACCTTGCAGTATCAAGGTTCCTAGCAATAGCAGCAATCAAAGATGCAAATGTTGCAGCATTGTCATCCCAAAAGGGACTAACTTTTGCCTTCTATGAGAAAAAAATAATTATTTTATTAAGAACACCCGATAATATCTCTTTAGATATGCACACAAAATTTGCAACTTCTCTTGAGATGAAGTCATGAAAATACACTATAAAGATAAGCTCATCAACATACATTCTGAGTCAAGAACCTGCAAAAAATAACATTAATTTCTTGTTCAAATGGCACAGAGGTTCAAAATTGTTTTTCATAAACAACTGAGGCAAGCTTCTGACAGGTATGCTGACAATGTATTTATGCAAATGCCCATAGAAAAAGTAATGACGATTTCACATGCATGTTGTATAGATATGTCGAAGAGTGCTAGGCTAACATCATACGGGTGCCTACTTGAAGTCACTGAAAACCTTAAAATGAAAGGAAAAAATATTGTAATGCATTTCCTGATAGAATTTTTTGAGCCCCCAAAAGTGTCTTTAGCCAACGGCATTTTTAGCCACTATAAAACAAACAAACAATGAATATAATGGACTCACTTGAAATTTGGGATCCCCAGCATCTTGACTGGAACAGGCCCCCAGAATAAGTTATTCTCTACATTCCTGTAGAACAATAAAATGATTCATATCACGAACAACAAGAGGTAGCATTATGTAGTATCTACAACATTACTAATAAATGGCACATCTATGAACTTAGAAGCTGTAAAGGTACATAAATCTGATCAGAAAATATTCAACAAGTTCTTCGAAGTACATACAAGTCTTGTAAGGGAAGATCTTGTAAGACATTGAGGGTCCCTGAGAGCTGATTGTTTTGCAGATGACTGCCAACCAATAAGTTCAATAAGCTCCATAAAGATGAAGGATATGCAGTAAATTTACAAGGATAAGGATACACACAATGTTGTTAGAGATGACAAGCTCTGGAAAGACGATGGAAGTTGCCCGCTCAAATTGTTAAAAGACAAATCCCTACATCAAGAAATATGTTATCAACAGAGCTGGGAAAGGGTGTTCACAGAGTTAGAGAAGAACTCTTACAAATTAATTAGACTTGACAGGGCCTGGAATGTGTCAGGTAGTTCCCCACTTAAAAGATTGTTATTGAGCGACCTGAAGAAAGAAAAATGGAAAAACATTATAGCTCATAATACCAGGCCCTAGGCAAATGGAGAAAGACAAAATTTTGGTATGTCCTCTTACATGTCTGATAAAAGAGAAAGAGCAGATAAAGATATAGGGATGCTTCCTGTGAATTGGTTAGCTGAAAGAAAACTGCATTTCCAACAAAACCAAAATTCTTGTTATGAGACTGCATACAGCAGAACATATGTGAATATTTTGTCCAATGCCTTCAATAAAACTAATTTACAATATTAAGGAAGAAGTCTAGAGTTTTGAAACATACAAGCGCCTCAGACTAGGAGGCAGATTATCAGGAATGCTCCCTCCAATATGATTATTGCTCAGATCTCTGCTCAAAATAACATAAGTACCCATCAATGAAATGAAAGACGAACTAGTTTCACCAGTAAGAGTGTTTTCCCAAATCTCTAATGTTAAAAGAAAGCACATAGAATAAGTCATTCACTATGTGAATTGATCACTGTTACATTGCTACCCATTTGTTAAAATCAAAGTCCAAGAGACCAAGGCCATCTCAGTTCATTCAGCCTGAAAATAAAACCTGGGTGATAACTAATGAGTTGGGCAAATGATACTCACTTGATAGGGAAAATTTGTTTGATATATCCTAAGAATAACATAGGTACCAGGTAAAAATGAAGAACTTCAGCAAATCTTTTTTTTTCCCCAAAATCATGTAGAAACCCTGTACAAAAAGTCCTCTACAATCATGGAATAAACCATCCTCTGATTGCAGTTCTATTTAAAAGAAGGATGACCAACTTATGCACAACAAGGGCAAGTCATCTCACAATAGTTTCAAGAATCCGAGTAATTTCTTTTCATGTCTTATTGCCAGGTTAAATACATTTTCCAAATGTTGGAAGAGATGTTGTTAAAACTGCAAAATTGTACTGAACAGAAAGAACTTACATGGTTATTATGGAGGAAAAATTCACCAAGTTCTCACCCAGTACTCCTCCCAAATTTGCGGCATTGAGGATGCTGAAAACCAAAATATATGTTAAGAAGATGGGAAGGTAACATGCTGTGGAGAAATATAAGACACCCGAAAGCTTGAGAAGCAGGCCATCATACATTGCAGTTATGTTTGAATTAACGCACTGGACACCCTGCCAGTGCTCCAAACAGGGGTCTCCTCCATTTGGAATCCATCCAGGAAGGACAGGTGAACCCAATGCACCATATAAGCTATTTATCGCAAAAACTGAAAAGAAATGCACATTTATTATTAGGGAATTCCAAACTTCAAGAGTAATGCACAAAACAATCAAGATGAAAATTTACAACTAAAAATGAATGCCATCAATACGCAGCAACCAGAAAAACGAATGGATAATGAAGCAAGCAATTGTGTAAATAGAAATAGCACAACTTCCAAGTGATGTTCAAAATTTTACAATCGAGCATTAACATGTAGTACATCCATAGAAACTTTAGTTCTTCTATCCTTAGTTACTCACTGAGGTAACTGATGAGAAACTAAAATTAATAACAGAGAAAAAGTTTCGCATTTGGGAGGTGTCTCCAATTCCAAAACAACGCCTAAAATAACAAGGATTTCCACGATACTATAAATTCAATAAAGCAACCGTGTCAGAAACACTCAATATATACGAAACAGAAACACCATGTACTATACAGAAGAAAATTAAAGGATCTGGCCAATTAGCTTTACCGTCTTGTTCGTATGTGTATCCATCGGAAACTGGTACACTAAGCAATGCCATCAACCCCACGAACGCGAGTGCAAACATCTTCAAGTTTGCATTATCCATGGCCAAGGCCAACCCTCTCTCTCTCTCTCTCTCTCGATTCTTCCTTCAAGCTCTGAAACAGAATACCCAAAACACTAACAAAGACAAGTTGTACAAATGGAACAACTTTCAAAAATGCTGAAAAAATCCAGCACCCCAAACCTCAAATCGCAAATCTAAGCAAAAAAAAAAGGAAAAGCAAACACCTCAGACACCCTAAATATTCTTCCACAATTCAATTTTCTGATATCTGCTCAATTCATCATCAAGTACAACACTTTCCTCATCAAGTACAACACTATAATCTCTCGGCTAAAGAAATCGAACAAATAACTACAAAACAAACAAGCAAATAAATAAACAAAAGCTCAAAGCAAACTCACAAATGAAATCAAATCCAGAACTGAAATCGAAGTTGCAGATAAACCTCATAACCAGCAGAAATCTCCCAGCTACCTGCCAAATTCAGTATAGAAACGCCATTAGGTTTTAAATAATTCTCCAAATAGCATTAAACTAGAAATTTGGTACTGATTTAGCTCAAATTAGCTACTAAACTCGGTTGAATCTGGACAGAAAAAGAAAACGGAATTTTCTCTAGACTGGTAAAAGAAAAAAGGGAAGAAAAAGGAAACCCTAACCCTCGAAAACTGAGAAGGAGAAAGTGTGAGCAGTGCAGCAAGATTTGGATTGCTTGAAGTCCTGCTTCAACTCTCCAACTCAAAGCATTTCCACGCTAATTATATTTTTGAGAATAATATTATGTAAAAATTTAAAATGAAGAGGGAATAATAGGATGAGGTGGCATGAGCTAATAAAAACTCGCGAGACACACTTAACTGTGGGCCCGGGGGAGAAACTCTTTCTGCCGTCCGATCAGACTTTGCATGTGGATATCTCGAGGAAATATTTGTGTTAGATTCTGTCTACGCTGAAATTGGTTTGACAATAGGTTAAGATCATGTGATTGGAACAAACTACTATGCTTGGCTTATTCAAGGAGGGTCCCACATGTGGGGCGTCTCCAGAGTGTCTCGCATCCTCCCCTGGAGAAATCTCGTGATATTACTTGTCCCATTTATTTATCCAGAGATAGTGCGGGAAAAGTTAAGATCTGACCTGATGGGTCTGTAAGGCCCATTAGGACCATTCAGGGTCCACATATCCTCAATAATAGCCTGAAACAATTTGGGCCCACTACAAGGGGAATTTTTAACCCTCTCATTGGTTCCCTACATACGAAGGGGAGTCTTAGTGCAATGGTAAAAGTTGTCATCATATGACTTTGAGGTCACGGGTTCAAGACATGAAAATAGCCTCTTGTAAAATATAAGAGAAGATTATGTACTATAAGCTCTTGTGGTCCGCCCCTTCTTTGAACCTCTCATAGGCACGAGCATGCTTGGTATTTAGTACTAATGACCCTATTGTAATTAAATTCTAAAGTCCAAGTTGGTTAAGGGCCAAAATTGTTGCATACAAAGTTTAAAAAAGAAGAATGAGAAATGCTCCTACACAGAGATGCTAGATACATGGAATTTCATTAGTTGATTTATGCTTGTGACGGCAAGGGATAAACTAGCAGGATTTTGTATAATTAGCATTCATAATCCTAGAGAGGATGTGAGAACTCCATTCCCTATTACCCGAGATTGAACCTTCCAGCAACGGGCGAGTTTGTTCGGCTCATGAAAGTTGGTAACCTTTACTAGCGGATGTTGGTGAGAAAACTTCTCTTTTTATAGAATAAAAGTATTCAAGTACCATGCCAATCTATTACTTATTAGATCACGAAGTTCCTCGTGATTATCCCGTTGTTAATTGGCTCTTCATAATCTCTCTTACCATCATTATGCCACTGACAAAACAGCAAGTTCCCTTCTTAGCAATGTTATCATAATTTGGCCATCATTGTATAATTTAGCCACTTCTAAGTGTACGTGACCATACTTGTCAATTCTGTGATGCTTATGTCGGAAGCGTTAGAATATTTTGCTGGTGTTAGAGAAACGAAATAAAAGAAATTTTCTAGTACATTTTGCTGAATTGTTTGAAGGGGAGTCTTGGCGCAACAATAAAAGTTGTCGTGTGACCTTGAGATTACAGGTTCAATGGGTAAAAAATCACCTTTTACAAAAATACAAGGTAAGACTGTGGACCCTTGTAGTCCGTCCCTTCCTTGAATCCGACATAGGCGAGAGTTTCGTGCACGGGAGGCTGCCCTTTTTATTTTACTGAATTGTTTGATTTTCCTTAAAAAAACAAAATTTCTGCCCTTCAAAATTGGCACAAGTAAACACATTTCAGAGGAAGAACCTTGGAGAGGGCCTTTTTGCTGCCCTAACAAAGCCCATTAGTTGATGAGGCCCATTTCCAAGACATGGTGGGAGTTGGTCTATTCGGCACTCAACGCCAAATGGGAAAAGGCTACAAGAAAGCCACTTTTGAATAGGATTTATTTATCTTTGCCATAAAAAGTGCCAAGAAAAAGAAAAAGCAAAGGGTTGTTTCAAAAGAAAGAAGCCCCCATCTCTCTCACCAACCCCAGCCTTGTGCCCCTCCTTGCCTGTCATTTCCTTCAAGGAATGTCACCTTCTTGTTTACTTTTATCAGGATACTTGGCTTAGTGTGTGGGTCTGGAGAAGGGGCAGATTATAAGGGCCTGTAATAGCAGTCTTACTTTATAATTTTATAGGAGGCTGTTTTCATGCCTTAAACCCGTGATCTCAAAGTCACATGACAACTTTTACAGTTGCGCCAAGGCTCCCCT
The DNA here is from genome assembly GCA_035236585.1 of Warburgia ugandensis. Lineage (NCBI taxonomy): Eukaryota > Viridiplantae > Streptophyta > Magnoliopsida > Canellales > Canellaceae > Warburgia > Warburgia ugandensis. The sequence goes on from CP141136.1 coordinate 27,153,282, forward strand.
TCCAAAACATAACATCCACCCTCTTTGGTTCATAATCCAAGCAAACTGCTAGGAATGTTCCCATTTAATTAACATTTCCAGATATTCCTCTAGAATTAGCTGGAAAAGAAGAGTACAAAGAACTTGACGGCTAGATGTTGCGTCAAATTTGGAATTCTGATGGTCAAGAAACACTCCATGGGAATTCAGAGGACGAAGTCTCCAGCGTAGAGTGCACGCGCAGCCAGAAGGTGCATTTGGGTTTCAGTAATTGGCAATTGTATCCACTAGATGATCTTAAATCTTATCCTTTAGATCATCTCAACCCTTAGTTGAAGATTGAGATGATAATGGCTCGGATCATGCCATGGCTTGAATTAGACAGAAGTGGTTCAGATCATCAAAGTTTCTCTTTTGAAAGGAAGTTCAGGTCACCGCAAGATGTAAACCAATTTCATCCAAGAAAAAAAAAAGGAAGAAAAAAAGGCAGCCCGGTGCACAAAGCTCCCGCTTATTCTGAGTTTGAAAAAAGAGCTGACAACAAAGGCTTATAGTAAACAGCTTTATCTTGCATTTTGCAAGAGGCTGTTTTCACCCCTTGAACCTGTAACCTCAAGGTCACACAACAACAACTTTTACCGCTACAGCTCTCCTTCATCCAGGAAAAAATGATAAAACAAAATTTTTATGCTACTTTTAGTTTTAGCTTTGGTGTGGGTCCAAGTACAGATCTACAATGCGCAACAACATTAAGAGTTTTAGCTTGCAAGTTCATGGTGACACAAGAGGCTTATCGTTATTATCTCAAACATCTCGGCCCCACTTTTTTTAGGGTTTTTCGGTGATATGACCTGTTGGTCAGATTTGTCCTCTTTTAGATTTATCAAAAATATCATTTAATAGAATTTTAAAGATGGTATTTATTTCAAAGCAAATAAATTTATTAAAATAAATTACATAAAATATTAGCAAAAAATTATTACCACATCTACTAAGTGAACCTATGGAATGATTTTTTTATTAGATCATTTTTTATTAAATTATAAAGCGAACAACTAACACACTCTCCTAAATACAATCTTGGCCAAAGAGGAAAATGACTACTTAAATTGCAACCAAGCATATTTCAAAAGAGATGCCAAATTGCCTGTAACCCACTGTGCAAAATATTTGTCTGCAAAATTTTCACTGTATAAGTATTCGTGAGTAAAAGAGATATAAAAGGCATTGATAAAAGCATGTCCAAGTTGAATATCCTATATACATGTTTTACCAATATAGAAGCGGAGCCTTTGGCACAATAGTAAGACATGGAAATAACTTCTTGTAAAAATATAAGATAAAGCTGTTTATTATAAGCCCTTGTGATATGCCCTTCTTCCCATAGCTGGAAGCTTTATGCGTCACCAGGGCTCCCCCTTTTTATATTTTACCAATATAATACAAATCCCAGCTGTCATAAAAATAATAGAAGGAAAAGCGACAAAATGGATAGTTTTGTGCAGCACATAGAACGAGCATAACAAAACAGGGAACAAAAGTAGACTCTAGTAATTATAGTAGAGAGGATTAGATTAGACTAAAAGACTATAAGTACAAGTCAAGCCACAAGCCACCAGCTTCTATTCTTGTTGGGATTGGATATAGATGAGAAATTTATGAATAAGGAGAGCTTTGGCGCAACAGTAAAGTTATTGTCATGTGACCTTGAGGTTATGGGTTCAAGGCGTAAAAATAGTATCTTATAAAATACAATGTAAGGCTGTGTACTATTGACCTTTGTGATTCATCCCTTCTCTAAACCCCACGTATGCAAAAACTTTGTGCACTGAAATTATCCTTTTTAATAATTCACTACACATAAACTAACAAGGTGTCTCTTAAATAGGTTATAGGTTCGAGGTTGTCACATTTCTGTGGGGACATGAGTGCTTTCACGTTAAGGGTGCCCGAAGGATACGTTTAGTATTTCAAGACCTATTGGGTGTGTAAATTACCAACTAAAAAAAAGGTGAGTATGTATATGGCAGAGAGGATATTGTTGGGGCAGAGAGGATATTGTTGTCATCCAAGCGAGATATGACAGCCCATGCTTATGGCTATCTTAGGCTGTTTGATAAGAGTAATAGCGACCCAAGTCACTGTCTTAAAAGATCAGGCTAGCCAATCCAAGACGATTCTTGGTTGTATTGGCTGTGATGTCGTCCCCAAATGCGGCTTAATTTTTTAGCCATGCAGGGTGGGCCAAAGAGGTTGTCACCCACGAAATGGCTAAGTGGCTGTTAAAGTATCCCGCAGTTCCTACGGCAACTACTTGGATACTTCACGAGGAAGTTATTACGTTGCGTCACCGCTTGAAGAAGGAGACGAGTAGGCCATGCCAAGTCTATAAAAAGAAAAAGGCAGCGCACCAAGATCTCACTTATCCGAAGTTTGTGAAAGGGGCAGATGACAAGGGTTCATAGTGGATGGTTTTACTTTGCATTTTGTAAGAGGTTGATTCTATATCTTGAACCTGTGACCTCAATGTCATATAATGACAACTTTTACCGGTGGGCCATCAAGGGTCTCCTTCTATGCAAACTCTATTATAAGGGTATAACTAAGAGACATGTTTCATAGTGTAATACTTGTGATTAACCTCTCTATGGATATCTCTAGGCACCCATCCTTCTCCTATAACCTCTTTACACGTGGAAGCTGCAGACGTGGAGACAAAGACCATGATCTGTAAGCAAAAGTGCCACTTAAGTTGATAATCTGTAAGGAGTGGATGATTCATTTCCCATGCATCTAAAACTGCTCATTAAAACTGTTCAAATGAGAAGGGGAGCCTTGGTGCAACGATAAAAGTTGTCGTCGTGTGACTTTAAAGTTACGGGTTCAAGGCATGAAAATATGTTTTTGTAAAATGCAAGATAAGATTGCCTACTTTAAGTCCATGTCATTCACCCCTTCTCCCGACCCCACATAAGCTGGAGCTTTGTGTCTAAAACTGTTCTTTTACATGTATCTGATTTATTATATTTAAAATATAAAAAATAGATAAACCAGGAGAAATCAAGCAATTTGAACTATTCTAACACTTGTTTTGTTATATTTAAAATATAAAAAATAGATAAACCATGAGAAATCAGTCCATTTGAACTATTGCAACGCTTGTTTTGGTCTTTAAAAAAATTAATAAAGAAATAAACTTGTGACCAAGTATATTTTAAGGAAAGATTGCATTTTTTGCCGTCAACTGTATTAGACAATTGATTACTATAGGCCTTTACGGTCCACCCCTTTTTCAGACTCCCATAGACGGAAGCTTCCCAATTGTGTTAGACAATTGTTTAATCGTTTTCGCAAGGGGTATTCAAATTTTATAATGCAATCACATGAATGTCTCTTTCCTATTTTTCTAAGTGTTTATCGTGCATTATGTGGTAACAACAAGTACATTCAGCTACTGCTGATTGGAATAGAAGGTAAGTGATATTTGCTTCCCTGATTTTTTCTCAAGAGCCCCTAGCTAAGTGATACAAATGACTATAGACTCAAATGAGCCTAGAGTTGTTGAGATCCAAATTTTTTATAATGATGCCTTTGAATTATACAGGCAATGCTCCCAAATTTTCATCCATTTTATGATAATAGCAACTAAAGGGTAGTCCTGGTGCATGAAGCTCCCGCCTATGTAGGGTCTAGGGAAGGGGCGGACCATAAGGGTCTATAGAAGGTAACCTTACCTTGTATTTTGTAAGAGGCTGATTCCATGCCTTGAACCTGTGACCTCAAGGTTACATGATGACAATTTTTACTATGACAACATTTGATGATAATAGCAACTGTTGCATGCTTTTAGTTGTTGAATGGATGTTAACAATTCTTAAGATTTATTTTTTTAATTCAAGAAGTAGTAGCTAAGACTGTCTAATGAATGAGAATTTTAGAGCGTGGCCATCTAGGTTAACAGCAACACTATGAACTAGAATTACATCTATCCAAAAATTTAGCTAGGGTCAAAAGGGAAAACATGGGGCGGATATGTCAGTACTCCATCTTCATGTTCTCAAGTAGCAACTTTTACAAGCTCTATATTGTAGAAAATTTAAAATCATGCATGTTGCCCAAAAATGCATAGTATAGTTGGTCATAGACAACTTAATATTTCTTCAAATATATATATATATATATATGGGGTGTGTTAATTTCAATAATTTGATACAGGAGTAAAGAGTAGGTGACATTTGATTGGCTGAAAAAAAAACTAAAAAAATTAGAGGAAATAACAATTAGAAACTTTTTCTCAGTAAATCAAATATCACTTGCACTTTACACCTACAACTCCTTACTGAAATTACCGCTCCCCTATATGTGTGTGTGGGTGTGTTAATTTTGGGTGCTTCATGTAGGTGTAATGAGCAAGTGGCATTTGATTAGCTGTTAAAAAAACGCAGAAAACAAAAAGTTAGAGGAAATGGCAGTTAAAAACTTTTTTTCAGTCAATCATATGTTAACTACACTTTACACCTGCAACTTCCTGCTGAAATTATTGTTCATCTATATATGTATGCATGTATATATATTCATGTTAAAGTCCCTGTTGAGCTGTTACACGTTCGGTGCAAGCCCATGTAAAATAGAAGCAAGCATCAAAATTACAACCAATCTAGTAATCCCAGGCCTCATATTTCTTCTCTCTTTCAAAATGATACTTTAGAAAGAAGAAAAAGCAAGTGTTTGCATTCATCATCAAAAGCACCGCATATCATCCATAGCATACCCAACTTGATGAACGATTACGATGGATGGAGTAATGGGACTGACATGTGTATTAGCCTGCTGATCCACCACAGAAAAGGTAGCAAATGGATTCATGGACAGGGTGGAGTCTCCAAGGTTGGCTTGGATGCTAAGGTTGCATTCCAAGTTGGGAAAGTCCACGTCCTTGGGTGAAGTTGTGGAAGCTTACGCCGGAGACGAGGAGGGAAATGGAATTGATGATTGACCATCCATGGATGCGATATAATCGGTAGATGATTCTAGCCAGCATCCCATCGTAGTGTGACTTTAAGGTCACAGGCTCAAAGCGTGAAAATAGTTTCTTCTAAAAATATAAGGTAAAGCCGTCTACTGTAGATCCTTGTGTTCCACTTCTTTCCCGATCGCGCATAGGCAGGAGCTTTGTGCAACGTGGCTGCCCTTTTACGCTTCTGTCTATTTCTTGTGTTTGAATCTTCAATTTTGTTCAAGTCACAACCATCCAATCTTAATGCTTTTTTAAAGTATTGGTCGTCCAAAACTGAGACCATTCAAAGGTGGGCCTCCTTCATTCAGTCTAAAAGTTTTTCTTTTTGAGTGATAAACAATTCCATTTGTGTAGACAGTCTAAAAGTTTATTTGATAGAATCTATCTAATTTACATAGATTTTTTTATCTGGTTAATATTTTAATATAAAAAAATAAGATGAATAGGTCAAATCATGCAAAAATGAAATCCAAAAAATGTAGTCCACGGACACCCTCCTTGCCTAATTTGGACTAAGTGAATGTGGAAATCAAGCACACAAACTCGGACGAGTCAAGCGGAGCAAGAGACTTACAAAGACCTGCAAGGTAAAGCCACAAATCCAAGTGGTGATAATGATGCCACTGATCTATAATCGGCAGGTAAAAAACAGATGAACAGGTCTGATCGACCACTGGCGAGGGCTACCGCGTAAAAGTTGGGTGGGATACTGCAATTTCCCTCGTGTCACGGTTCATATGAAAGCAATCGCCATTGTTAATATTGCAATCAAGTCACAGTTGGGAGACGGACAGATGCTGATTATAAACCCATTGATCGGATGGTTAGATATCTTGATTTGTTTGAGATGGGCCACCGTTAATACAAGATGACCCCACTAAGAATGATCAACCCAAAGGATCAACAATGCGCAACAACATTAAGAGTTCTTGATATAAGTCCAATTTTGTGGCTTGCAAGTTCATGGTGACACAAGAAGCTTATCCTTATTATCTCAAACATCTCGGCCCCTCTTTTTTAAGTTCTTTGGGTGATACCACCTGTTTATCTGATTTGTCCTCTTTTAAATTTACTAAAAATCTTATTTAATAAAATTTTAATGATGGTATTTATTTCAAAGCAAATAAATTTATTAAAATAAATATTAGCAAAAAAATATTACCATATCTACTAAGTGAACCTATGGAATGATTTTTTCACTAGATCATTTTTTATTAAATTATAAAGCAAACAACTGACACACTCTCCTAAATACAATCCTGGCCAACGAGGAAAATGACTACTTAAATTGCAACTAAGCATATTTCAAAAGAGATGTCGAATTGTTTGTAACCAACTGGGCAAAATATTTGTCGGCAAATTTTTCACTGCATAAGTATTCGTGAGTAAAAGAGATATAAAAGGCGTTGATAAAAGCACGTCCAAGTTGAATATCCTACATGCATGTTTTACCAATATAGAAGGGAAGCCTTTGCAGTCGTAACAATTGTGGTTATGTGACCTTAAGGTCACAGGTTTAAGGTGTTGAAACAGATTCTTATAAAAATACAAGGTAAAGCTGCCTATTAAAGGCTCTTGTAATGCTCTCCTTTTCCAAACCCTACGTAGGTGGAAGCTTCGTGCGTCATGTCATGGGGGCTGCTCCTTTTTAAGTTTTACCAATATAATACAAATCCTAGTTGTCATAAAAGTAACAGAAGGAAAAGCGACAGAATAGATAGTTTTGTGCAGCACAGAACGAGCATAATAACAAAAACAGGGAACAAAAGTAGACTAGTAATTATAGTAGAGAGGATTAGATTAGACTAAAAGACTATAAGTACAAGTCAAGTGGCAAGCCGGAAGCGACCAGCTTCTATTCTTGTTGGGATTGGATATAGATGAGAAATTTATGGATCATAGTAGTTCACTACAGAAGAGGAGCCTGGGCGCAATAGTAGAGTTATTGTTGTGTGACCTAGAGGTTATGGGTTCAAGGCGTGAAATTAGCCTCTTGCAAAATGCAATGTAAGGCTATGTGCTATTGACTCTTGTGATCCGTCCCTTCTCTAGACCCCACATATGCAAGAGCTTCGTGCACTGGGATTACCCTTTTTAGTAGTTCACTGCACATAAGCTAACAAGGTGTCTCTTACGTAAGTAGGTTATAGGTTCGAGGTCGTCTCATTTTTGCAGGGTTATGGGTGCTTTCATGTTAAGGGGTGTATGTTTGGTATATATATCAAGACCTATTGGGTGTGTAAATTAGCAGCTAAAAAAATGGTGAGTATGCACATGGCAGAGAGGATATTGTTGTCATCCAAGCGAGATATGACAACCCATGCTTATCGCTACCTTAGGCTGTTTGATAAGAGTAATAGCGACCCAAGTCACTGTCTTAAAAGATCAGGCTAGCCAATCCAAGACGATTCTTGGCTGGATTGGATGTGATGTCGTGCCCAAATGCCGCTTAATTTTTTAACCATGCAGGGTGGGCCAAAGAGGTTGTCTCCCACGAAATGGCTAAGTGGCTGTTAAAGTATCCCGCAGTTCCTACGGCAACTACTTGGATAATTCACAAGGAGGTTATTACGTTGCGTCACCGCTTGAAGAAGAGACGAATAGGCCACGCCAAGTCTATAAAGGGTTTGCGGAAGAGGTATATCATAAGGGTCTAAAGTACATAGTTTTACCTTATATTTTATAAGAGACTATTTTCATGTCTTGAGCTCGTGACCTCAAGCTCACACAATGACAACTTTTATCATTGCGCCAAGGCTTCCCTCCTCACGCCAATTCTATCAGAAGGCTATAATTAAGGGACATGTTTCATAGTGCAATACTTGTGATTAACCTCTCTGTGGATCTTCTTTAGTGGCACCCATCCTTCTCCTATAGCCTCTTTACACGTGGAAGTTGCAGACGTGGTGTCAAAGCGATATAATTCTGACTTGTCATGACATGCGGAGACAAAGACCATGATCTGTAAGCAAAAGTGCCACCTAAGCTGATAAACTGTAAGGAGTGGATGATTCTTTTTCTCATGCATCTAAAACTATTCAAATGAGAAAGGAGCCTTGGCACAATGGTAAAAATTATCGTTGTGTGACCTTGAAGTCACTGATTTAAGACATGAAAACTTCTTTTGCAAAATGTAAGGTAAAGCTGCCTATTTTAGGCCCATATGGTCCACCCCTTCCCCAAACCCTGCATAGGCAGAAGCTTTGTGCACCAGAGCTATCCCTTTTTATCTAAAACTGTTCGTTTACATGTATCCTATTTATTATATTTAAAATATAGAAAATAGATAAATCATGAGAAATCAGTCCATTTGAACTATTCTAACACTTGTTTTGATCTTTAAAAAAATAAATAAAGAGTTAAACCTGTGACCAAGCATATTTGAAGGAAAGATTGCATTTTTTGCCATCAACTGTATTAAACAATTGATTACTATAGGCCTTTATGGTCCACCCCTTTTTCGGACTCTTATAAGCAGAAGCTTTGTGCACCGGAGCTGCCCAACTTTGTCAGACAATTGTTTAATCATTATTGTAAGGGGTATTCAAATTTTATAATGCAATCACACGAATGTCACCCAAATTTTCATCCATTTGATGATAATAACAATTGCCGCATGCTTTTAGTTGTTAAATGGATGTTAATAATTCTTAAGATTTATTTTTTTAATTCAAGAAGTAGTAGCTAAGATTGTCTAATGAATGAGAATTTTGGAGCATGGCCATCTAGGTTAGCAGTAACATTGTGAACTAGAATTACATCTATCCAAACTTTTAGCCATGGTCACAAGGGAAAACAAGGGCCGGATATGTCGGTACTTCATCTTCATGTTCTCAAGTAGCAACTTTTACAAGCTCTATATTGTAGAAAGTTTAAAATCATGCATGTTGCCCCAAAATGCCTAGGATAGTTGGTCATAGTTGGTCACAGACAACTTGATATCTCTCCAAATGTATACTTGGTGGCAAGTTTTAATAGCCACTTTTTCTCTTTTAACTGCATATTAATATGTGTGTGTGTGTGTGTGTGTGTGTGTGTGTGTGTGTGTTAATTTCAATAATTTGATGCAGGTGCAAAGAGCAGGCGAAAAACAAAAAAAAGCTAGAGGAAATAGCAATTTAAAACTTTTTCTCAGCCAATCAAATATTGCTTGCACTTTACACTTGCAACTCCTTGCTTAAATTACCGCTCCCCTATATATATGTGTGGGGTGTGTTAATTTTGGGTGATTCATGTAGGTGCAAGGAGCAAGTGACATTTGATTAGTTGTAAAAAAAAGTAGAAAACAAAAAAAGTTAGAGAAAATGGCAGTTAGAAACTTTTTCTCAACTAATCATATGTCACCTGCACTTTACACCTGCAACTTTTTGCTGAAATTATTTTCCTAGCTAATCATATGTCACCTGCACTTTACACCTGCAACTTTTTGCTGAAATTACTTTCCCAGCTAATCATATGTCACCTGCATTTTATACCTGCAACTTCTTACTGAAATTACTGCTCCTCTATATATATATGTATAGATATGCATGTTAAAGTCCCTTTGAGCTGTTACACGTTTGGTACAAGCCCATGTAAAATAAAAGCAAGCAAAATTACATAAAAGGCATACTTTCTTCAATAATCTAAACCATCTAATATTGGCAATGCACCAAAAAATACAACCAATCTAGTAATCCTAGGCCTCATATTTCTCTCTTTCAAAATGATACTTAGAAAGAAGAAAAAGCAAGTGTTTGCATTTATCGTCAAAAGCACCTCATATCATCAATAGCATACCCAACTTGATGAACGATTACGATGGATGAAGTAATGGGACTGACACGTGTATTAGCCTACTAATCCACCATAGAAAAGGTGGCAAATGGACTCATGGACAGGGCGGAGTCTCCAAGGTTGGCTTGGATGCTAAGGTTGCATTCCAAGTTGGGAAAGTCCACGTCCTTGGGGGAAGTTGTCGAAGCTTACGCCGGAGATGAGGGCAATGGAATTGATGATTGACCATCATGGATGTGATATAATCAGTAGATGATTCTAGCTCGCATCCTAATGAGTTTTAATTTACTACGTTTCTGTCCCTTGTTTTTAAGCGAGCTTTGGTATAACCGTAAAAGTTGTCATCATCTGACTTTGAGGTCATGGGTTTAAGACATGAAAACAACTTCTTATAAAAATACAAAATAAAGCTACTTACTATAAGTCATTATAGTCCGCCTCTTTCTCAAATTGCTCATAGGTGGGAGCTTTGTGCACTGTGGCTACCCTTTTACGTTTCTGTCTATTTCTTGCGTTTGAATCTACAATTTTGTTCAAGTCACAACCATCCAATCTTAATGCCTTTTAAAGTATTGGTCATCCAAAACTGAGATCATTCAAAGGTGGCGCCTCCTTCATTCGGTCCAAAAGTTTTTCTTTTTGAATGATAAACAATTCCGTTTGTGTAGATAGTCTAAAAGTTTATTTGATAGAATCATCTAATTTACATAGATTTTTTTATCTGATTAATATTTTAATATGGAAAAAAAGATGAATGGATCAGATCATGCAAAAATGAAATCCAAAATATGTAGTCCACGGACACCCTCCTTGCCTAATTTGGACTAAGTGAATGTGGAAATCAAGCACGCAAACTCCGACGAGTCAAGCCGAGCAAGAGACTTAAAAAGACCTGCAAGGTAAAGCCACAAATCCAAGCAGTGATAATGATGGCGAGGGCTACCACGTAAAAGTTGGGTGGGATACTGCAATTTCCCTCATGTCACTGTTCATATGAAAGCAATTGTCATGCCACAGTTGCAAGAGGCTATTTCCTCGCCTTGAATCCGTGACCTTAAGGTCACACAATGGCACCAATTTACTCTTTGTATCCTCTAATTAGAAACTTCCCTGTGGCGACATGAAAAGAGTTTATCTTAATCCCCTTTGTCTTAGGCATTCATCCGAGGACTTAAAAAGGGACAGCCCGGGTTCATGAAGCTCTTGCAAATGTGGGGTTCAGGAAAAGGGAGAACAACAAAGGTCAATGTTACGCAACTTTGCCTTTTATTTTGCAAGAGGCTTAACCAAGATGATCGGGAATCATAAAATGGAAAAAGACCAAGATGAATTAGCTTAACCAATCAATTAATGCCATCTAGTGGTTCTGTCGATGAACACCCTAAGAGTCTTATAGCCCACACCGAGTACTGCATTCCGCGGTTGGAACGTTACTACATAAATAGACAAGGAAGACTTCTTGTCAGCACCCATTTCCTCTCCCATCTTCCCACTTTTTCCCAGGCACAAACATCTTTCTTCCTTTTCCATTGATCACAAAGAAAGTCGCCATAATACTAGTACCAGGGCCCCAGATAATGACGCTGAAGTGATTAGGATCAAACAGTTCATATCTGGATTGATCAAAACGGCCATGTACATTCAATTCCTCTCAAAATGGATCAAATAGTTCATATCTGGAAACAGATATTCCTCTTGTTCGTGTTCTTGTCATTAGCCTTCTCCTGCTTCAGATACTGGACCTCTGATTTGCACCGGAATGGGTATATTTTCCATGTATATCTATCCTATCGGTTGCTCTGGGTGCCTCAAAATGGAGATAGAATCTGTTAAACCGTCACTATTTTCTAGTAATGAGCAAGTTGTCCCTTGTGAAAAAGCTTTTCATTGTTCCCTATCTTCCTCCTTTTTCCTAGTCATTAATTCTGAATTAGTAGTAGTTCAGTGCCGAAACTTAGGACCCCATATTTGTCCATGTATCCAGGTGTTGGTTAGATCAACAATCATGCACATTATGTTCATGTTTGTCCATCCATTTCTTGCATGTGCCCTGAGTTGCACATCTAAATGCTTTCTGTTTTTCTTGGAACAGATAAGAGGATAAGTAGCAAACAAAGTGACGATGAAGGATATACATTTGCCAAGATGTAGAATGATTGGAGCCAAAAGAAAAATAAAGGGTCTTGAGATAATCACTCAATATGAAACCAATGTGGATGAGTGCCATAGGAGAAAAAAAGGGCAAGGGAAGGTTCAGGTTACATTAGGCCTCTCTCTCCAACATTGCGGTCATGCCTCCAAAGCTGATACTACGAGCTGTAATGGTGACCTTCCTTCCAACTTGATTGAGCTGAATTCTTTGTGAAGAGAGCTTCCTATTACTCATCTATAGGGAGAGTAGGTGCTATGTGACTGCGATATGCGGAGTCATCAAGCACTTGAATTACCTGACATGGCAGGCTTTTAATGCTTGGGATGTCCATTAACTCAGGTGGCATAAATTCAAGGAAACATAGACACAAAATCCATATACTCACTAGGTGACATGTTTTATGGAAAGAGATACTAAAGAGACTTTTTCTCTACTTGAAGAAATTCCATCTTTGAGAAAAGAAGGCCATGGTGGAATAAGTGTTACTAAGCTAGTCAAACGACCTCTAAAAGGGAATCAGTTTCACATGCATTTAGCCATGGGAAGGAGAGAGGTGAGGCGAGCCCTTTCACTAATAGAAAGACTCATCTCTAAAAGGTTCACTAATTACTTGACTGTTTGAAGCCATGCAGTGCCTTACAAAGATGACAAAACCAGCTTCGACATGCCTTTTCTCCATAAACCACATAACCTTGAAATGGAGCTTTTGTATGAAACTCATCATCATCATCATCATCATCATCATCATCATCAAGACCTTATCCCAATTAGGGGTCAGCCACATGAATCTTATTCCTCCATTCCACTCTATTAAATACCATGTCTTTATTTAGTCCCAAAATTTTTAAATCTTTCCTTACCACTTCTATCCACGTTCTTTTGGGCCTTCCCCTTGCCCTATTAAAACTTTCTACTTGTATTGCCTCACTTTTTCTAAGCAGTGCCGTTGTTGGTCTCCTTTGAACATGCCTAAACCATCTAAGTCTAATCTTCCTCATCTTATTACCTATTGGTGCTATTCCTAAATTTCCTCGAATATTTTCATTTCGAATTCTATCTTTTCTTGTCTTACCACTCATCCATCTCAACATCCTCATTTCTGCGACGCTCATCCTATGAGTATGATGTTTCTTAACTGCCCAACATTTTGATCCATAGAGCATGGTTGGCCTTATGGCCATCCTATAGAATTTTCCTTTTAGTTTGAGTGGCACCTGTCGATCACACAAAACTCCAGATACACATCTCCATTTGTTCCAACCTGCTTGAATTCTCTGGATAACCTCCCTCTCAATCTCTCTACTCTCATGAATTATTGATCATAAGTACCGAAAGTGGTCTTTTACGGAGACTTCTTGGTTTTTAATCTTGACTGATGTTCTACTCCTACTCTCCTTGCTAAAATTACATTCAATATATTCAATCTTAGTTCGACTAATTTTAAATCCTTCAGATTCTAATGCTTTTCTCCAAAATTCTAGCTTTATGTTTACACCCTCCCTTGTCTCATCAAGTAAGACTATATCATTTGCAAATAACATGTACCAGGGAATCTCCTCGTGCAAATGTTTTGTTAGCTCATTCATAACCAATGTGAAAAGGTATGCACTCAATGCCGATCCTTGGTGCAATCCTATAGTGACAGGAAAATCACCAGTCACACCACTAGTAGTCTTAACATTTGTTACTGCTCCCTCATACATATCTTTAATTATGTCTATATATCCTTGCGAAACCCCTTTACCACCCAACACTCTCCATAGTAACTCTTTAGGGACTTTATCATAAGCTTTCTCTAAATTGATAAAGACAATGTGGAGGTCTTTCTTCCTCTCCCTATATTTCTCTACTAATTGTCTTAGTAAGAAAATAGCCTCCATGGTAGACCTCCTAGGCATGAAACCAAACTGATACTCCGATACTCTTGTTTCATGACGCAGCCTCTTCTCAATCACTCTTTCAAAAAGTTTCATAGTGTGGCTCATAAGTTTGATCCCTGGCTAATTAGTGCAGCTCTGTATGTCTCCTTTATTCTCATAAATTGATACAATAAAGCTTTTCCTCCACTCATCAGACATTTTCTTTGATTTTATAATCTTGTTAAACAACTTGATCAACCAAACTACTCCAATGTCTCCCATATGCTTCCAAACCTCTATTGGTATACCATCAGGCCCCATGACCTTTCCTGATTTCATCTTTTTCAAGGCCTCTTTTACTTCAGGTATTCTAATCCTACGTTCATACTATAATATCCAATGTTATTTTGATTTATAGTATTTTCAATCCCTATATTCTCAGGGCCATTGTCATTTAACAATTTTTGAAAGTATGTTTCCCACCTTTGTTTGATCTCATCATCTTTGACTAATACCCTTTGATCATTGCTTCTAATACACCTAACATGATCTAGGTCCTTACCCTTCTGTTCTCTTACTTTTGCAAGTTTAAACACAACATTTCACTGCCAAAATTCATTCACAACTCAAATACATCTCTGTGAAATGATCAAGTTTCCTACTTTCTATGATATATCTAAGATCTAAAAACCTTGTACAAATTCTTAAAACTTGCACATTCTTCAACACAGCTAAAACCATTCATTTCTTAAATAAAAAAGGTAACCTAGTGCACAAATTAAGCTTCTGGGTATAAGGGGTGGTTCAAGAAGGGGTGAACCACAAAGGTATATAGTACAAAGCTTTACCTTGCATTTTTTTGAAGAGACTGATTCCATACCTCGAACCTGTGACCTCTAAGTCACACGACAATTCTACCATTGTGCCAAGTATCCCTTCTACCATCATCAGTGAACTTAGTAGGAGGCATGGCCCTTTTACACTGATAGTGAGAGAGAAACTTTGCATTACCTCTGCTACTGAGAGAGAGAGAGAGAGAGAGAGAGAGAGAGAGAGAGAGAGAGAGAGAGAGAGAGAATATAAACCCTAGACAAGTTGCTTTAATATTTTAGACCATGCTCAAATAGACCTGCCCATAGCTGTGTCATGGTGTAAGAGGAATGCTAATTTCATAAAAATGAAGTTGCACTCAACAAAAAATGGATGGGTAAGAGACCAGAAATGTTATTTGTAACCTCTCTCTGGGTTCTTACCTCTCAATGACAAGACTCATTCATCATTTTCACCCTCGAAATTTAGGCTAACTGCAAAAATTCATGTCCATTTGATGCTTCTAGTTACTAGTTTTCCCTTTGAAAAGTATCGACGACATATTCACAAGTCCCCTACTAAATAATAGGAATGACAATAACTCTAGGTGGCTCCAGATTCTTGAAGTTCATAATTGTTCACAATGCCAACTTTGACTTAGATAATCCATGCTTTAACATTCTGATTCATTAAATGATACTTTTTATTGCTGATTTTAGTCATAAAATAGACGTTTACTGTCTATTTGACAAGTTAATAAAACATTAGCTAGCATCATCCAACGAATGATAATTTTGGAGCATGGTCCATCAATGCAAAAATCAACTCTGTGAGTGCCTCAGATCTTCGGAAATATGGGCTCACATAGTTATTCCGGTCCCTTCCCTGGACCCCGCATAGGCGGGAGCTTCGTGCACCGGGGCTGCCCTTTATAGTAATTCCCGTCCTGGCTTCCTAGTTCCCACCATTTAGGGAGGGCTAATGAGAAAAAACAAGTAATAGAGCAGTCTTCTGAAGCCATTTTATCCTGCTTTTGTAGATCTGTCTATAATTGGAAAGGTATACTGTTTGGTGCAATTCTGAAGAGAACCTCAATAAAGGTCTGAATATGCAAGATTGTCTAACTTGAGTTTCTGGCATGTTGTTTCAGTTGTTTGCCATTTGGATAATGCATGTGAAGATCTCTGCAGCCAATTTTACTTCTTTTTTCATGTAAAAGGTCTTATCAGATGAGGAGTAGAGTAGGTCCTATCAATTTGATTGCACTCCTTAGTAATTGTAAAAGAAATCACAGTTCTAGTATCTGTTCGTGGTGCTCTTGCAGATGTAGTATTGCGGTTGGCTATACATAATGGCTTGTTGTGATTTTCCTTGAATATGCACACACCTCCTGGTTTGTATATATGTGCAATATGTATGTGTATCATTTTCTGTTGCAGATGTATAGAACTTTGAAATTTCATATTGCTTCCCTACCATGATATCAAACTTGTTTCCACTTCCTTCAAGCACATGAAAATCTACAAAGAAGCATACTCCACTAGTCAACTTCCGTGTTATAGAGCTGTATAATAAGATGATAGGAAATTACTCACTATGGATGCTAATTGATGAGACTTAAAGAGTCCTTCAACTTGCTTTGAAGTGAAACCTTCTACATTCCCTAGAATGTGTCTCACAGGTGAGAATCATTAACAGGAGAGAATGTGCAGAAGTTTCCAAACTAGCCTCGATGGAGTTGCATGTGATAATGATATTTATGCGATTCATTTATTTCTCATTCTGAAATCTTAAGATCCTGTATCATGAGAGGTATCATTATGAACCATCATATGGCGTGCTGTTGAAACATGAATGTCTCAACTTTTCAGTGACTCCTTTAGGGTTTGCACTGTGTTTCCCATTCTAACATGTATCAGTCCTTGATTTGAACTACTTTAGACAAATAATGCACTCACATTTATTGGCTGACTACCCTAGCAGTTAAGCTTTCTCCTTGCAAATCAGGGAAGATATTGTGAGCATTCATAATTCTCTTCATTTTTCTTCTTAGATTTCTAATTTTGGGTGTTATCCTGTGGTTACTACAGAGTACATATTGATGCATTGATTTCTCTCTCTCCCATTGTTTGGTTTTGCAGCTTCACTTTGGCGTTAATAGTGGTGCAACCAGGTTTGCAATTGAGCAGCAAGCAGTGAATGAAGCTACATTCTGCTGTCCTGATGAACTGGGCTGGAAGCCTCAGGTTAGATATAGAAGTACTTATATGTAGTATGCCCAATTTTTCCGAAGAAAAACTATGTTAGGAAAAGATGCAGGAGGGGACAAAATCTTTGATGGTGACAATCATTTGTTGGTTCTCACTGTAGATAGCCATGACCTGAAAATTCATCTCCTTTTCATTTTCTAGAGATTAAATGGATGATTCTGAAAGTTAGAACTACAGATAAAAGATCTCCCAATGCTGAAGGTTTGGTTCTGATATAGGAGACTCTGGGATATTATTTATCAATTATTGGTCCAAAAGATGGATGATTTGGATAACCAAACTGCTGGACCCCACAAGTACATTTGCTGCTAGCCTCTTTTCAGGAACAAATATTATGCAGGACCATATGACTCCTTGGATATGGGGTCTTTCACTGTTTTACGGCTTTGAGAATTTCCTCTTGAATCAAACCCTTGATTTGTTTGCAGAATCAATCTTTATTTTTGTGTTTTGCAATTTTTATTTGCAGAAAGTTCCAATTATTCGTGCAAATGGAGGTATTTCACGAGCACATGAGGTAATTTTGAACCATTATTTGTTCTAGTTGTGCTAGTTTTATTGCAAAGAAGTTGCAGAAATTGGTTTTTACTGTCAGATACAAATAATTTCTCAATACAGAGATTTGCTTGTTAAAGTCAAATGTTGTTGATCTATTAGAAGTTTCTTTCAACATGATTAGAACTTTATAATAACATTTTGAACAAAAGGATCACAATTATGATTGTGTTAGTTGTATGTAGTAGTTTTCCATGAGTCTGAGGATCTTAATATTGATTGTCTAGAATCTGTCTTCTTCTGTGTCCAATTTCTGCTATTTTCATGCGGTCTTACTTGTTTCTCTTGGAAGCAGCAAGCAACTTCTTAAGGTGGTGTACCCATGGTTGACTTTACATTTCAAGATGTGTGGAATCTGAAATTGCTCATTTAAGATTTGTATTTTTCACCTAGTACATGGCAAGTCCACTTGCAATTATGTCAATTGAACCTCTAATACCTTATATTCTGTTCACAATAGGAAGTGACACTGATAAATACTTTATTTGGGATGAAGTTTATGCTGTGCCTATCCTGAATGGTAACTCTTGGAAATTGGTTTACATTTTTGTTTTCCCTTTTCTTAATGAACTTCATGCTCTGTACACCATATGTTGCTGAGTGCCATACTTATAATATTTTAACTAGAGTAAGCTTTGTTGGCCACTTAACTATGCTGTCACAATGCTGTTCTTGCTTATTCTGGTCCGGTGAGTAGTGAAGGCTCAAACTATCCTAGAGCTTGTGATATCTTTATCAGCCTCAGATCTCATTGAGTCCTTCTGGATTGAATACTAATTTGATGGGCTGCAGAAAGGTACATCGACCATGGTAGTTGTCTAACTCTAACATCCTGAATCAAGAGGAGTATGCTCATTTTCTTCATGTGCTATGGAGGCCATTGATGTGGCCAGCCTGCTAGCTAACCAGGGTGCTTATATTTATAGGTGGCATCTATTGAAAGTTCTTCTATTTTTGTACTTGTTCTTTTCTTTTTCCTCTTCTTTTAATGAATTTCATTATATTCTTAGGAAAAAAGGGGTTCCATTTAATATTTTATGCATCTTATTTGTTGAATTTTCAGAGTGTCTGACTATGGAAAAAGAACTGGCTATCATAGGGGGTCTTTTTTCATGTGCTTGAAGGAAGTGGAAACAAGTTTGAGATCATGGTAGGGAAGCAATATGAAATTTCAAAGTTGCATACATCTGCAACAGAAAATGATACACATACATCATCATCATCATCATCATCATCATCATCAAGACCTTATCCCAATTAGGGGTCGGCCACATGAATCTTATTCCTCCATTCCACTCTATTAAATACCATGGCTTCATTTAGTCCCATAGTTTTTAAATCTTTCCTCACCACTTCTATCCACGTTCTTTTGGGCCTTCCCCTTGCCCTTTTAGAACCATCAACTTGTATTGCCTCACTCCTTCTAACTGGTGCCGTTGTTGGCCTCCTTTGAACATGTCCAAACCATCTAAGTCTAATCTCCCTCATCTTGTTACCTATTGGTGCTATCCCTAAATTTCTTCTAATATTTTCATTTCTAATTCTATCCTTTCTTGTGTTACCACTCATTCATCTCAACATCCTCATTTTTGCAACACTCAGCCTATGAGTATGATGTTCCTTAACTGCCCAACACTCTGATCCATAGAGCATGGCCGGCCTTATAGCCATCCTATAGAATTTTTCCTTTAGTTTTAGTGGCACCCGCCGATCACATAAAACCCCCGATGCACATCTCCATTTGTTCCAACCCGCTTGGATTCTCTGGGTAACCTCCCTCTCAATCTCTCCACTCTCATGGATCAATGATCCTAAGTATCGGAAGTGGTCTCTCATGGGGACCTCTTGGTTATCAATCTTGACTGGTGCTCCACTCCTACTCTCCTTGCTAAAATTACATTCCATATATTCTGTCTTAGTTCGGCTAATTTTAAATCCTTTCGATTCTAATGCTTCTCTCCATAGCTCTAGCTTTATGTTGACACCCTCCCTTGTCTCATCAAGTAGGACTATATCGTCTGCAAATAGCATGCACTAAGGAATCTCCTCATGCAGATGTTTTGTTAACTCATCCATAACTAATGTGAAAAGGTATGGACTCAATGCCGATCCTTGGTGCAATCCGACAAAGGACGGAAAATCACCAGTCACGCCATTAGTGGTCTTAACATTTGTTACTGCTCCCTCATACATATCTTTAATTATGTCTATATACCCCTGAGAAACCCCTTTAACACCTAACACCCTCCATATTAACTCTCTAGGGACTTTATCATAAGCCTTCTCTAAGTCAATAAAGACCATGTGTAGGTCTTTTCTCCTCTCCCTATATTTCTCTACTAATTGTCTTAGTAAGAAAATAGCTTCCATAGTAGACCTCCCAGGCATGAAACCAAACTGATTCTCCGATACACTTGTTTCATGTCGTAGCCTCTTCTCAATGACTCTTTCAAAAAGTTTCATGGTGTGGCTCATAAGTTTGATCCCTCGATAATTAGTGCAGCTCTGAATGTCTCCTTTATTCTTATAGATTGGCACAATAGAGCTTTTCCTCCACTCATCAGGCATTTTCTTTGATTTTATAATCTTGTTAAACAACTTGGTCAACCAAACTACCCCAATATCTCCCATATGCTTCCAAACCTTTATTGGTATACTATCAGGCCCCATGGCCTTTCCTGATTTCATCTTTCTCAAGGCCTCTTTTACTTCAAGCATTCTAATCCTACGTTCATATCTATAATATCCAGTGTTATTTAGATTTATAGTATTTTCAATTCCTATATTCTCAGGGCCATTGTCATTTAACAATTTTTGGAAGTATATTTCCCACCTTTGTTTGATCTCAGCGTCTTTGACTAATACCCTTTGATCATCGCTTCTAATGCACCTAACAGCTCTAAGTCCTTACTCTTCTGTTCTCTTACCTTTGCAAATTTAAACACATCTTTCTCACCTTCTCTTGTTCCTAGTCTATTATAGAGCTCATCATATGCTTTAAGTTTAGCCTCACTTACTATTCTCTTAGCAACGTTTTTAGCATTCTTATATTGTTCATAGTTTTCATTATTTCTAATCTTCTGCCATGCTTTAAAATGCATTCGTTTTTCTTTAATAGCTTTTTGCACTGTTTCATTCCACCACCATGTTTCCTTTGCTAATAGCCTTTTACCTTTAGATACTCCTAAGACATCTTTTGCCACTTTCTTAATGGACTCAGCCATATTAGTCCACATGGTATTTACTTCTGTTTCATAATTCCAATTTCCTTCTACCATCAACTTATTTTTGAATGAGGTTATTTTCTCTCCTTTTAAGTTCCACCACTTAGTTTTTGGATGTGTATTAAGTTCGGTTCTTTTACTCCATCTTTTGATATGAATATCCATAACCATTAACCTATGTTGTGAGGTTAAACTCTCATCGGGTATCACCTTACAATCCTTACATATAGATCGTTCATTATTCCTAAGTAGAAAAAAGTCTATTTGGCTTTTATGAAGTCCACTTTTAAAGGTTATTAAGTGTTCATCCATCTTCTTAAAGAGTGTATTTGCAATGGATAGGTTATATGACAAAGCAAAATCGAGGATATTCTCTCCCATCTCGTTTCGTTCACTTATACCATACCCTCCGTGTATTCTATCATATCCTTCCTTATCTTTTCCTACATGGCCATTTAAGTCTGCTCCTATAAATATTCCCTTAGTATTGGGAATTTCTTGCATGACTCCCTCCATATTTTCCCAAAACTGTCTCTTAATTATATCTTGTAGCCCTACTTATGGTGCATATGCACTTATAATATTTATAATATGCTCTCCTAGAATCATTTTTATTATTATAATTCTATCACTGATTCTTTTAACATCCACAACTTTATCCTTTAATTCCTTATCCACTATTATTCCCATCTATTTCTATTATTTTCCTTTCCTACGTACCATAATTTATACCCATCTATTTCTCTAGCTTTAGCCCCTTTCCACTTGGTTTCTTGGATACAAGCGATGTTGACTCTCCTATATTCCATGTAGCGATGCAAATCTTCTGATTTGGAGATTCCCTATTTACTATCGCCTTTCTCGACCTCCATGGTATGAACCCATGTCCACTTTTCACTGCACCTGGGTTTTGATGCAGCGCGTCGCTTCCGAGGGGACGCTCTAGCAACCCTTGCCCATTTTTCACTACACCCGGGACCCGATGTAGCGCGTCGCTTCTGGGAGAACGCCCTAGCAACCCTTGCCTATTTTTCACCGCATCCGGGATCCGATGCAGCGCGTCGCTTATGGGGAACGCCCTAACTTGAGCGAATTTCAGATTTCGATTCATGTCATGTTGGGGTTGCCATAGTTTTAAAAGCTGAAGATGATTTTCATTAAAATCATTACCCTTGCCGGCTGGCTACTTGACGCAAGGGTGGCCATATTTTAAGAAGCTGAAGATGATTTTTATTTCTCCCTCACAAACTAATATATAAATGCATATTTATTTGTAAGAAAGAAATAATAGAATCATCTTCAACTTCCCCTTGCCTACCGGCTACCTGATACAAGGGTTGCCATCTTTTAAGAAGCTGGAGATGATTCTCATTTCTTCCTCACAAACTAATATACAAATGCATATTAATTTGTAAGAAAGAAATAATAGAATCATCTTCAACTTCCCCCTTGCCGGCTGGCACTTGACGCAAGACCCTCCTCCTTTTTTATCCGGGCTTGGGACCGGCATTGGCGGAGTTATGATACACATACATATTGCACATATATACAAACCAGGAGATGTGTGCATATTCAAGGAAAATCACAACAAGCCATTATGTATAGCCAACCGCAATACTACATCTGCAAGAGCACCATGAACAGATACTAAAACTGTGATTTCTTTTAAAATTACTAAGGAGTGCCATCAACAGTCCGAATATATGATTTCTAGACTTCCCACTAGATCATTTTCCTGACAAAAAGGAAACTGTTTTTATTGGAAGCAGGTCATATGTTGTTGAATGGAAATTCAGAGCCAACAGGACTATCCATTTTCTCCAGCTAAATAATGCTCGGGAGTGCATGGAATATTAAATCTATGACTGGGATATGAACAATACATAGAAGCAGCAAATATGAAGGTTTCCAATAGTAAAAACTTATGGTCCTACATTGCAGCAGCAAATGTTCCACAAACAGTACAAGTGTCCTTTTCTTGCTAATTCCTTAAATATATAGCTATGTTGGTACATATTGTAGCTAAGCAATTATAAGCATCACTCAAATGTTGTCTATTTGCCTTCTCCAGCAATTTCAACTGCAAAAATATTCAATATTAACTCTTCCACAGTCAATCTGTATTTAAGACCATCAACATGACACAAGCACGGAGAATATGGAAAAGAATTGAAAAATATGTGAAGAAGAAGTGCTAATTGATATTTTATGAAATAGCAGCAAAAGAGTAAGGGATACAGTGTTTATTACATTTGAGAGCAGAGTATGATTAAATGCAGAAAACAACCAACTTTTGGTGTATTGCAGACATATCTTCTCGGTAGGAAACTATTGGAAATTTCAAGTGTTTCAACGAAATGCAACATTACTTGTAAGCCATTTAACTAGAGGCGAAGCACCGGTGAACATGAAAACTTGCTAGTACTATTTATCCAACATTCTTCCTAATGCATTCATCTTGTAAAAATATTCCTTCCCAACTTCCAGAAAACCATCAAAACCAACAAAGCACAAATGTTATTCATAGAGAAGAATGTAAGAAATAAGAATAACTGACCCAAATAACCCGCCCTGAATTTGAAGATTCAGAAATAGAAGATTCCAAGATCTGATAAAGTTGGGCCAGTGCACCATGTCCGGCGGTCTCAAGAACATTGCAATTCCCAAGAATTAGGCCGTTTGGCAACCCCTTTTTCTGCATATATCCTTTTAGATTACTGACAATTGTCTCAGTTGGATTCTCAGCAACTCCATGGAATTTCTTAAACCCGGTCCCATTAACTGTCCCTGGGGAAGGCCCTTCTGACCCCATTTACAGATCGTCAGAAGGATAAATAGCCAACGGCCTGCTGTGTAGATATCAATGCCCCTGAAAATAATATCTGTAAAAATAGTTGTGCAGCCGAACCAACATAGACATATTGGATGATATCAAGCCACCATTGAGTGATCCTAACCACAGCAATTGTTATTAGGGTTCTCCCATAGAGGTTTAATGTCATCCAATTGATATACTAACCATCTTGGCACCCAAATGCATGACTTGGCAATTACTAATTTGCCTTTATGTTAAAATATTTTAATAAATGAAATGGGCCTTGGGCAATTTATACTTTTGGCAATTTGAGTTGGAGGCCCACTTAATCAACTTTAACTATCACTGAGGGGCTACTTTGATTCTCACTGTCTCTCAACTTAGAAGAATGAAACTTAATACAAATTGTGGTTTTGAGAATGGCTAGTATACAACATATGGGTCCTTGATGACCCTCTTCCTAAGAAATTCACTTCATATTTGTCTCACTCCAACCAAGAGAAAAGTTTTTATATTTAATATCTTGGCCAGAAATTACAGGACTCCTGAAAGGGAGCTTGGGCGCAATGGCAAAAGTTATTGTCATGTGACCTTTAGATTACGGGTTCAAGGTGTGAAAATAGTCTCTTGCAAAAATACAAGGTAAGGCTGCGTACTATGGGCCCTTGTGGTCCGCCCCTTCCCCATATCTCGCATAGGCCGGAGCTTCGTGCACTTGGGCTGCCCTTTTAAATTATAGGACTCCCACTTAGACAGAGAAAAGTGTCCCCTTTCTTTGCCTTTGGGCCACAAGTACCTTCTCCAGAGATAATTGTTTCTCTAAACTTTAAACTTTGAATCAGCCAATCTTTTTTATCCAGTAAGTATGCAAAGATGGAACAAGGAAATGAACGTGCCAGATCATACCAAGGTGGTTTCCAGAAAATGTGGTGGCTGAAAACAACTCCCTTTGTAGCCAGTTTACTATTCCTCTTAATACAAAGCGTCTCACTTTTGCATGTAGTTGCTCATTTGTGGATGGTCTGATCTGTTCATCTGATTGCTCCGGCTGACAGTTCAGAAAGCGCACACTTGAATTGGATGATTAAACGAAGAATACGTGTTAGATACGGTACTAGAAACAGTCAAAGTTTGATCTAGCACAAAAAAGCCCCTTCTTGCGACGCTGTAGAAGCTGTCCATGTAAACTACACTCTCTCCAGCTAAACCACAAAAATTTGGGACGCAACCACTGTAATCTTCCTGTCCTAGTATTTCGTCAAAATAAATTGAGGGCACTTAATGCTAATATCTTTTGGGCAGCCTCGGTGTACAAACCTCTCACCTATCCAAGGTTTAGAGAAGGGGCGGACTACAAGGGTCTATAGTACGCAGCCTTACCTTGCATTTTTTGTAAGAGGCTCTTTTCATGCCTTGAACCTGTGACCTCAAAGTCACATAATGATAACTTTTACCATTGCACCAAGGCTTTCCTTCATTTCCTATATCCGTAAGCCACAAAAAATTATTAACAAGCTCTTTGCTCTTTGCTCCTTGCTCTTTGCTCTATGGTGTTCCTTAAGCGATTGATAAAATCTCCATTTATATAACTACTAGTTGCAACAAAGAAAAATAAGATGGTGAAAGAATTAGTTAACCTCATTCTTTCACCTAATTCTGGAGAAGAGAAGTTTTGGCGCAGTGGTAAAAGTTGTCGTTGTGTAACCTTAAGGTCATAGATTTAAGACATGGAAACAGTCTCTTGCAAAAATACAAGGTAAGGCTACGTACTATAAGCTCTTGTAGTCCACCCCTTCCCTAGACTCTGCATAGGCGGGAGCTCTGTGCATTGGGTTTACGCCATTTCTTTCACCTAAAACTTCTTCATGTTTTTCGTAAGTCTTTAACTGATAAATAATAAATCTCTTGAAAGAGTTTATGTTATAACACAGATTCCAACTTCAAATAAACAAACAATGAAGCTGTCCTTGTTCCTTCTGTTATTTTTATGACAACTAGGATTTGTATTATATTGGTAAAACATAAAAAGGGGCAGGCGGATGCACAAAGCTCCCACCTATGCGGGGTTTGGAAAAAGGGTGAACCATAAGAGCCTATAATAGGCAGCCTTACCTTGCATTTTTATAAAAGGTTGTTTCAATGCCTTGAACCTGTGACCTCAAGGTCACATGACAACAACTTTTATTGTTGTACCAAGGCTCCCCTTCTTTATTGGTAAAACATGTATATAGGATATTCAACTTCGACATGCTTTTATCAACGCCTTTTATATATCTTTTTCTCACGAATACTTATACAGTGAAAATTTGCCGACAAATATTTTGCACAGTTGGTTAGAGGCAATTCTGCATCTCTTTTGAAATATGCTTGGTTGCAGTTTAAGTAGTCATTTTCCTCTTTGGCCAAGATTGTATTTAGGAGAGTGTGTCAGTTGTTTGCTTTATAATTTAATAAAAAATGATCTAGTAAAAAAATCATTCCATAGGTTCACTTAGTAGATGTGGTAATAATTTTTTGCTAATATTTTATGTAATTTATTTTAATAAATTTATTTGCTTTGAAATAAATACCATCGTTAAAAATCTATTAAATGATATTTTTGATAAATTTAAAAGAGGACAAATCAGATCAACAGGTCATATCACCGAAAAAACTAAAAAAAGTGGGGCCGAGATGTTTGAGATAATAACAATAAGCTTCTTGTGCCACCATGAACCTGTAAGCCACAAAATTGGACTCATAACAAGAGCTCTTAATGGTGTTGCGCATTGTAGACCTCCCACACCAAAGCTAAAACTAAAATTAGCACAAAAATTTTGTTTTATCTAATTTTTTTTTGTGAAGGAGAGCAGTGGTGCAAGGGTAAAAGTTGTCGTCGCATGACCTTGAGGTCACATGTTCAAGGGGTGAAAACACTCTCTTGCAAAATGCAAGGTAAAGTTGCCTATTATAAGCCCTTGTTGTTAGCCTCTTCTTCGAACCCTGCATAGGCAGGGACTTCGTGCACTGGGGCTGCCTCTTTTTTTTTCTTTTCTTTTCTTGGATGAAATTAGTTTACAACTTGTGGTGACCTGAACTTCCCTTCAAAAGAGAAACTTTGATGATCTGAACCACTTCTGTCTAATTCAAGCCATGGGATGATCCGAGCCATTATCATCTCAATCTTCAAATGGAAGGGTTAAGATGATCTAAAGGATAAGATTTAAGATCATCTAGTAGATACAATTGCCAATTACTGGAGCCCAAATGCACCTTCTGGCTGCGCGTGCACTCTACGCTACGCTGGAGACTTCGTCCTCTGAATTCCCATGGAGTGTTTCTTGACCATCAGAATTCCAAATTGGACGCAACATCTAGCCGTAAGTTCTTTGTACTCTTCTTTTCCAGCCAATTCTAGAGGAATATCTGGAAATGTTAATTAAATGGGAACAATTCTGGCAGTTTGCTTGGATATCAACAGGGTGACTGTAGCGCAGCAGTAAAAGTTGTCATCATGTGACCTTCTCATCATGATTCAAGACGTAAAAACAGCCTTCTATAAAATTATAAGATAAGACTGCTACTATAAAGCTTGTGATCTGGCCTCTTCCCGAACCCACGTACTAACCCAAGTATACCGATAAAAGTAAACAAAAAGGCGAGATTCCTCGAAGGAAATGACAGGCGTGTAGGGGCGGAGGACTGGAGTGGCTGAGAGAGAGAGAGAAACGGAGAGCTTCTTTCTTTTGAGACGTCCCTTTGCCTTTTCTTTTGCCTGGCACTTTTTATGGTAAAGATAAATAAATCCTATTCAAAAGTGGCTTTCTTGTAGCCTTTTCCCATTTGGAGATGAATGCCGAATAAACCAACTCCCACCATGGCTTAGAAATGGGCCTCATCAACTAATGGGCTTTGGCAGAGCAGCAAAAAGGCCCTCTCCAAGGTTAACAAAGGGTAACCCTGGTGGACAAAACTCCCACCTATGCAGGGTTTGGGAAAGCAGAGGACCACGAGGGCCTAAAGTATACAGTCTTACCTTGCATTTGCAAGAGGCTATTTTCACACCTTAAACCTGTAACTTCAAGGTCATACTACAACAACTTTTATTGTTGTACCAATTCTAAGGAGAACCTCAATAAAGGTTTGAATTTGCAAGATTGTCTAACTTGAGTTTTGGCACGTTGTTTCAGTTCTGCATGGGAAGATCTCTGCAGCCAATTTTACTTCTTTTCTCATGTAAAAGGTCTTATTAGATGAGGAGTAGAGTAGGTCCTATCAATTTGGTGTTCCTAGATGCAGCTCACCCACCCTGGGAAGGAGAAAGTCTAAGCAGAGAGGCTGATTTGGAATGCTTCAAGTCTTGCTCAATGCCTGAACTCTCCAACTCAAAGGATTAATTTCACTATATATATAGACAGTCACGGTGCATGAAGCTCTCGCCTATGTGGGGTTCGCAGAAGGGGCAGACCACAAAGGTTTATAGTACACAGCTTTATCTTGTATTTTTACAAGAGGTTGTTTTCACGCCTTGAGTCTGTGATCTCAAGGACACATGACAATAACTTTTACCTCCAAGTGTAACAACCGGGGTCGACCCACAGTAACAATATTGTCTGCCTTCCATTGATGGCGCTCATACACCGCCAGTAGTCACGGTTTTGTTCTTCCCCAGTTTTCTAGGAAAAATGCTTTGTTACCATGAGACACCACCAACCCTTTATCAACAGCTCAATAACTTTTCCCTTAGTGATATAGGACTAATTCTCAGTCCTTCGCCTTGCCTAAAAGCCTGCCAGCCCTTTTGGCCCACCCTCATCAGCTCGCCCTCATTAGCCAAGGCTTCACATTATTATTATTATTATTATTATTATTATTATTAAAATAAATTTTCCTAAAATTTTAAAATAGTGGATGTTACATCCGTGAACCTGTTGGCGTCTGTCAAGATGGCCTGAGGGTGAGCCAAGATGGCTTGAGGGGGAGGCCCCAAGATAGTCTGAGGCAACAGACCAAGATGGTCTGAGGAGATGAAGGAGGGGAATGATTGAGAGTTAATCTCACATCGCTAAGGGAAAAGTGACTGGGCTATTGATAAGAGTGGTGAAGACTTTACATGTAACAAGGCCTTTTTTCCCACGGGAGAAGAACAAAGCCGTGAGGGGCTAGGTATTATGGCTCTAATCTCCAAAGCGGACAATATTGTTGTGTGTGGGGCCCTCCGGCTGTTACACCAAGGCTCCCTTTCAATATTTCTTGAAAATAATATCTGTAAAAATAGTTGTGCAGCCGAACCAACATAGACATATTGGATGATATCAACCCACCATTGAGTGATCCTAACCACAACAATTGTTATTAGGGTTCTCCCGTAGAGGTTTGATATCATCCAATTGATACACTAACCATCTGGCACCCAAATGCATGACTTGATAAGGATCACTCTTCAATCTGTCAACCTTCGCATGATCCAACTGACTTATTCATCTCATTTCTCCATGTGTTTTCGATGTCTGATATGTGGGAAGCTCTGTGTATTGGATGATTCTAGCGTCTAAAATTTGGTAAGACGAGAGTTGGATGGAAATCAGTGACATTTGTAATACAATTTGTTTTACTTACAGAGTTTATGAAACCAAACAAATCCGACATGTGGCAATTATTAATTCGCCTTTATGTTAAAATATTTTAATAAATGGAATGGGCCTTGGGCTATTTATATTTTTGGTAATTTGAGTTGGAGGCCCACTTAATCAGCTTTAATCATCACCGAGTCTCAACTTTCTGGGGCTACTTTGATTCTCACTGCCTCTCAACTTAGAAGAATGAAACTTGATACAACTTGTGGTTTTGAGAATGGCTAGTATACATTGGTTTATATAGGTCCTTGATGACCCACCTCCTAAGAAATTCACTTCATATTTGTCTCACGTGCAACGGTAAAAGTTGTTGTCATGTGACATTGAGATCATGGGTTCAAGGCTAAAAAAAAATAGCCTCTTGCAAAAACACAAGGTAAGGCTGCGTACTATGGGCCCATGTGATCCACCCCTTCCTAGGCTGCCCTTTTCAATTATAGGACTCCCACTTAGACAAGGGAAAGTGTCCCCTTTCTTTGCCTTTGGGCTGCAAGTACCTTCTCTAGAGATAATTGTTTCTCTAAACTTTAAACTTTGAATCGGGCAATCTACGTGTTTTGGTATCCGTTAAGTATGCAAAGATGGAGCAAGGAAATGAATGTGCCGGACCATACAAGGTGGTTTCCAGAAAATGTGGTGGCTGAAAACAGCTCCCTTTGTAGCCAGTTTAGCATTCCTCCGAATACAAAGCGTCTCACTTTTGCATGTAGTAGCTTATTTTTGAATGGCCTGACCTGTTCATCTGATTGCTCTGGCTCACAGTTCAGAAAGCGCACACGTGAATTTGATGATTAAAAGAAGAATACGCGTTAAAAACTGTGCTAGAAACAGTCAAAGTTTGATATAGCACAACAAAGCCTCTTCTTGCGACTCTGTAGAAGCTGTCCATGTAAACTACACTCTCTCCAGCTAAACCACAAAAATTTGGGACGCAGCCACTGTAATCTTCCTGTCCTAGTATTCCGTCAAAATAAATTGAGGGCACTTAATGCTGAAGTCTTTTGGGCAGCCTGGGTGTACGAACCTCTCATCTATCCAAGGTTTGGAGAAGGGGCGGACTACAAGGGTCTATAGTACGCAGCCTTATCTTGTATTTTTTGTAAAAGGCTCTTTCCATGCCTTGAACTTGTGACTTTAAGGTCACATAACGACAACTTTTATCATTGCGCCAAGGCTTTCCTTCATTTCTTATATCCGTAAGCCACAAAAAATTATTAACAAGCTCTTTGCTCTATGGTGTTCCTTAAGCGATTAATAAAATCTCCGTTTATATAACTACTAGTTGCAACAAAGAAAAATAAGATGGTGAAAGAATTAGTTAACCTCATTCTTTAACCTAATTTCGGGGAAGGGGAGCTTTGGCGCAATGGTAAAAGTTGTCGTCGTATGACCTTGAGATCATAGGTTCAAGGCATAGAAACAACCTCTTGCAAAAATACAAGGTAAAACTAAGTACTATAAGCTCTTGTAGTCCACCCCTTCCCTAAATCATGCATAAGCGAGAGCTTGGGAGCTTGTGCACTAGGATTGCCCAGTTTCTTTCACCTAAAACGTCTTCATGTTTTTAAGTCTTTGACTGTTAAATAATAAATATCTTGAATGAGTTTATGTTACAACACATATTCGAACTTCAACTAAACAAACAATGAAGCTATCCTCATTCTTCAAACTACCGTTTTACATGGTCTTGAAGAAGACATATCACTAAAAGAAAGCATAAACTACCGTAAAAATACTCTCATTGAGGAGAATGATGTGTGATGAATCGGATGGATGAGAAAAGATTAAACGTGTTTCTAACTAGAAGGGGAGTCTTGGTGCAACAGTAAAAATTGTCGTCACATGACCTCAAGGTCACGAGTTTAAGGTGTGGAATCAGCCTCTTGCAAAATGCAAGGTAAGGCTGCCTACTATAAGCCATTGTGATCCTCTCCTTCCCTGAATCCCGCATAGGCAGAAGCTTCGTGCACCAAAACTGCCATTTTTAGTGATAACAGCAAGAAATATAGCATTTTCCTATCCTTTTCTGTAGCTAAGAGGTGACTAAAGTTTTGTTGGCACGTAATTATCTAGGCTAAGGGCTCATGAATCCGTCTTCTAAGGCACTGCCCCTTCTCCCGGCAGAAAAGGGTACAGGTTTGGATAATCGCAACCGTATAGTTCAAACAGCAAGCAGATCAGATATTTATAGCATCTGAATAAGAAATAGACGGTCAGAAACTTTTATAAGTCCAAATTCAACTTCCAAAACCATAGTTTCAGGATGTCATAACCATCCAATCATCATGACTTTTTGTTTACCGAATGGCCCCATTCTTCTAACTTTTCGAGTCAAGCTCCAAAATCATCTTCAGTTGAGTTTTTTATCCATTCAATCACGTTTCGAGTCAAAGTTGCCGTCTTGTGACCTTGAGGTCACGGGTTTAAGGCATATTAACAGTTTTTTGCAAATGCAAGGTAAGGCTGTGTACTTTAGGCCTATGTGGTCCGCCCCTTTTTCAAACCCTGCATAGGTGGGAGCTTTGTGCACTGGGGCTGCCCTTTTCTTAATCACGTTCCTGAGTCAAGTTCGACGATAAGAGGAGATGGACCGAGCTATTTCAATCCAATCTTTTGAAGGGGAGCCTTGGTGCAATGATAAAAGTTGTCATTGTGTAACCTTGAGGTCACGGGTTCAAGGCTTAGAAGCAGTCTCTTACAAAAATGCAAGATAAGACTGTGTACTATAGGCCCTTATATTCCTTGTGGCTCAGAAAAATATGGCTACTCACCCACAGCTATGCTAAAGCTAACGGGCCACTTTCCCTAATTGCAGCACCTAAATATCACCTCTGTTCTCTCCCTCGACCGATATATGGAACATAAGACGTAGCAAATACCAATGTCGTTGACTTTAATTAGTTACATTGGATCACTAGCCTCAATAATCTCCCCTACATTGACTTGGTTTTGTTTGTTAAACCGAGTCCTTGTTTAAGGCAGTCGGCACAAATCAGAGTCTTCAAATGTTTGTTTAAGCTTTAAAATCATGTGGCAAACATCAGCAGACAGCCTTCTCTTCGGCTCGATCACCACAATAAACTAAAAAGGACAGTGCCAGTGCACGAAGCTCTCTCCCATGCAGGATCTGAAGAAGGGACGGACCACAATAAACTGCAAGTAAAATTTTCATTTCAATCGTACGTGGCAATTTTATATACGACGTTGCGGAAGCGCACTCTTTCATATTGTATATACAAGTGCCACACCATTGAGAAAGGCTTTTGTGCAAGGAGCCTCTGGTGTGGTAGATCATGAGTTAGAGGCTGTTCATACGTGCATGCATCCAGCATTAAAAAGAAAAAAAAAGGGGGGGAGGGACAGTCCTTGTGCACAAAGCTCTTACATATGCAGGGTCTGAGAAAGGGGCGAATTACAAGGGTCAATAGTATACAGCCTTACTTACACTTTGCAATAAGCTGTTTTCATGTCTTGAACCTATAACCTTAAGGTCACACGATAACAAACCTACCATACACCAGGGCTCTCCTTTTGAAAAAAAAGAAAAAAGAAAAAAAAAAAGAGAACTATTTTTCTTAGTAAATGTTGTTCAAATGGACAGACAACACGTTCACCCTTCCTCTCACAGCTGGCCTCCACAGCACGTGCGAGCACCTTATTGTAAACACACAATCCTAGCAGAAGTTTATCATACTTAACCTAGGAATTAGCAAGAGGAAAATGGAGGTTGAAAAAAATAGTGACATGTTTAACAAGTAGGGGGGTATTATCCTTCCAAAATCACCCCAGCATGTGAACAGAAAAAAAAGGAGAGCAGACCGGTGCACTAAGCTCCCGCCTATGTGAGGTCCAGGGAAAGGGTGGACCACAAGGGCCTATAATACTCAGCCTTACCTTGTATTTTTACAAGAAGCTGTTTCCACACCTTTAACTTGTGACTTCAAGGTCACATGACAACAACTTTTATCATTACCCCAAGGCTCCCCTTGTCGGGAGTCAATTCAGAGAACTAACCTGGAATCAATTAAAAGTAAGAATCAATGTCCACGAAGTCATTTATTTTCTAAATATTGATTTTTTTACCCCTTCATGCTCTATAGGAATGGTGGAATGAGGACAAACTTTGCATGGAAATTTCTATGCCAGCTTGTAGTCGCTCGGAAGAAATTTATTTTAGTAAGTGGATAGGATAAGAAAATTACATGTTCTAGTCATTTGTAAGTATAATCTATCATCCAGTTGAAGCTTTCCCAGGACATACGCGATTAATTAACTCAAGTCAAAACGTCTAACTTGACAAAATGAAGTCGTAGCTGAACGGGCTTTTATACCGAGGGAACATGAAGGGTGGTTTTTGTGCACGCCATTGCGTGGATTCATGGCCGTACGTGGGATCCAGTGAAGGGGCAGATCACAAGAGTTTATAGTACTCAGTCTTATCTTGTATTCATGCAAGAGGTTATTTCCATGCCTTGAACCAGTGACCTCAAAGTCACATAACGATAACTTTACTATTGTACAAAAGCTCCCCTTCTAAATAAGAAGTACAAGGAAATGAATTTAGTCTTTTAATTTATACTTCTGCCTAGATTTACGGATAGTATTGGAAAATATGATAAATTATTCTTAAATTTGAGCTTAATTTCGTAACTTCATATTTAATTTGGCAAATCTGCCTAGAATGAGAATATATAACAGAAGGTTAGTCAATGTAAGTATACTTGTACCTTGTATGTGAATGTTAAGAAGATTTATACTTAACAGTTATCATACTATATGAAGGGGAGCCTTGGCGCAAAGATAAAAGTTGTCATCGTGTGACCTTGAGGTCACGTGTTCAAATTCTTGCAAAAATACAACGTAAGGCTACGTGCTATAGACCCTTGTGGTCCACTCCTTCTCTGAACCCGCATAGGCGTGTAGTGGGGCTGCCCTTTAGTTATCATACTAATGTAAAGGGTTTAATATAAAGGAAAATTAATGGATCGTTTTTTCAGATTTCCTCTGAACTCAACCTGAGAGGGGTTGACGATTTTGGTATTATTGTGTTGTAAAAGAATGTTACAATTTCAATAAAAATCCAATAAATAAGAACATAATTTCCAAGGTACACCAATGACAATCACAAGAATCGATCGTGCGAGTGCGAGTGCGGTGCTAAGAAAAGAAAATGGAAAATTCAAATTAAGAATTGTTCATGAATTCACAATTAAATTAATAGTTAACAGTTTCAATTTGCCTTGAGTTTTTTACTTTGTAACTGAAAATTTATTTTTTCTATTTCATTTTAATATAATAAAAATATATTTCTACCTATATTTATTTTGTATCGTTTTGGAGGCATGCCCAAGCAATAAGGTGGTGGACTACAAATCCTTTCTCCCAATTTAAATTTAGATGTTGCCAGCGCAATAAAACAAAAACTCGGGCCCACTCAAGGGTGTGTCTTAGTATTTATCTAAGAATGCCTAAAGACGGACCCAGATTACAGTGATCTGAGCCATTCATCTTCAAGATCTGCCATGTGTTGAATGAGCAAGCATTCGATTGAAAAACATAGTGGGCTAAAGTATGGTGGGTCTCACTATCTCAATGATCCAAACCGTACATCTTCTGGGGTGAACAATGAATGAGTGATATATAATAGATGATTTTCAGTTTTGGTGCGTAGCTCATCCATAGCACGATCTCTGGCATATTGATGGTTTGGATCATTTAATAAGAAAAAAAGAAAGAAAGTAATTTTAACTTTAGTCTGCTTTTCCCATGAGAACATTTGCACTCGCCACATAACAGGTCAATCGGGTCAAAGCCCTGCCCTAGATAGGCTATGCCTAGGAAAGTTTCAACCATCGGACGATCCTAGCCGCCGTTTCTTTCAGACTTGCAACGTAGACGAATACAATCGGATATCGACGAAAGCGAAGGGTTGAGATCTTCCAATTAACTATGCTCTGGGTTCCACTAGTACACGTTCCCACCGTAATCACCAGAGTATGATAAATTTGTGGGAACCACGCAGGTAGGGAGTCGAACTCGGTGTGGGCCACGTAATCAGGGCGGATCGAGTCCCCCCACCGACGTCGCTTTGGGTTCATTGCCGTGTTTGTTTTTCAACGCAGGTCCCGCACTAGCCTTTGAAAGGGGCGACTTGGAAAAGTAGGGGGAGTATGGGTTTTCCTTTTCTCTACTAAAAATCTGACTGTTCAAATGACTAAAATGCCCCTGCGCATTTAAATTCTCAACGACCCCATTTCTTCCTTGTTCGATTGCTAGCTGCACTCCAACCACCATCATTTTTCCTCTGGGTTTACGGTGCGAGGAATGCTAAATAAAAGTGCCTGGCATTTGCACAGGAAAGGGTCCGTCACCTTTGAATCATCTAACTCATTTATTTTTATATAGATTGATCTATTTATTTCTATGTCTATGCCACATATAAAAAATTCACACCAATGGGATGATTGAAACCACTAGTGTTTTTAATTTTAATAATCAATGGTTATCATTTTCAACAAAAAAAAACATAGGCTATGATCATCAAACGAGTACGATTTTTGGTGTGCATGTAATTTAAGGGTGGGCACACAAAATAAACGGGTTAGATCATCTAAAAATGACACCGTGACTAAGAAAGAAAGGGACATCTAAACCTAGAGACACTGTGTAGCATGTGTCAATCGGTGCTTTTAATAGCTCCATGGGTGCAAACATCACAAGGCAAGGTGTTTTAGATTGCTTATCTAATCAATTAGGTGGATATTCATATAGAACTAGAAAATTGGGTTTGGTCAAGTGAAGCAGACTCAGCTCCATTTAGAATGATTTCTTTCTTGCCTTAGGTAGGTGATCTTATAGAACTAAGAAATTAGGTTTAGCCCAAATATCACGAGTAACGCATGTTTCGGTGAACTATGCGACTTCATCTGGAAAAATTTAACATCTGAACAATTGGTCGTAGACAACTCAACATCTGCCTTGAAATATATTTGATCGTAAGTGTGACTAATTGCTTTTCTTTGTGTCTGAGAATTAGGTTAAAGGAGTGCGAGCAATTTGCTTTGTAAATCTTGCTTGTACCAACAAAAAAAAAAAAAGGGAGTTCAAAAGCCTTAATTGAGAATATATCAATGGCCCACCTTGGCAGACATAAGAGTATAAGTCAAGAGAGAGAATGGCACTAGCATGGACCACAGTTGAATACTGTTGAGGGTATTTCAGTCATTTGTGCAATCTTTATGGCTTTTCAGTGACCGGGCTTCCTCAAACATAAAAGTCGGTGACAGGGACTTCTTTACAGTTGCCGGTGACCGGGTCGTCCCGTCGACTTGCTTGGCCTTCGCTGAACCGGAGTAAAAACTCGCCGGCACAGCCATAATCAAAACTTAATTTCGAGTAAGCAACCGCGAGATAAAAAGGCCGAACAATCTGAACCGCTAGATCTGACGCAAATTATGCTAAGATTTACTTAATATCACTTGCAAGATGAACATTCTAATTTGACCCTGCAGCTTAGTATTACTTGGATTTTGAATTAATTGCTTAGGGTCGATTGATAAACTTTATATAATTTGGCTTATTGAACTAGGCCGGATTGTTCCAACTAAAATTATATGGATTAATCTGGCCAAAAGCAAATGACTAACATAGTTGGTTGCAAACAACTTAACATCTCTGAACTAGGCTTTGTCGCGGTTTCGAATCGCTGCCTTTTCATTTGACTGTCAATTAGATTTTGGAGTGTATATAGTTCTTGAGTTATTTAATTGGGCATTTTAGTTACTGTCTATGGGTAGGACCTATTCATTAATGAATTGGATTACAGCAAGTTACAACTGGCTTCAGTTTCTCATTAGACCAATTATAGTATTTAGGAGGTTTATTTTATTTTAGAGTGGAGGGGAGACTTTGCGCAAGGGTAAAAATTGTTGCCATGTGACTTTGAGGTCATAGGTTTAAAGTGTGAAAACAGCATCTTGTAAAAAATATAAGGTAAAACTGCTTACTATAGGCCTTTGTGGTCGACCCATTCCTCAAACCCTGCAGAGGCGGGAGCTTCGTGCCTTTATTTTAGGTTAGAGTTCTAATGCGGCATTTGAAGAAGTAGATACTGCTTCTAAAGCCTTTTAAATTTTTTTCTTTTCTTTTTTTGAAAAAAAGATTTAAGCCATTGATCGTGTTTGGTATTTGAAAATTAGGTAATTCACGATAAATCAATGCATTTGAATAATCTTATTTACTTATTTTAAATTTTAAAAAAATTAATAAAAATGGATGGTCGTAACATTTGACCCAAAAAGAGATGGGCTAAATATATCTGTGAACAATTTATTTCTTCTTTTTTACTATGAATGAAAAAAGATGGCATCCACTTCTTTGGATGCTCATGAAAGTGTGTCCTGCAGAATAGTCAAAAGGTGATTTAAAGGCAAAACAAGATTATTAGAGGCTAATGATCCATAAAGCACAAGGCAAAACCCACAAATCATGGGATGCTCCTTCATTCAGTCCCAAAGTTGGCAATCAAATCCACACTATCATTACAGGATTTTCAAAATCTGCTTTCTCTAATTCACAGGGCAAGACATCATTTGTGGGTCCTGGCTTTTCACTAGCACACAACCTGCTAAATTACACAAGGGGAAGTTCATGACGGGCCAAAAAATGTCCTTCTAGGTAGGTCCCTCTTTGAGTAATCTGAACCGTCCATCTTATTTAGCCTGCCCTAGTTAGACTTTGAAGAATTTATGCTTATTTAAAGAGGAGCCTTGGCGCAAAGGTAAAAGTTATTGTCATGTGACTTTGAGGTCACAGGTTCAAGGCGTGGAAATAGTCGCTTGAAAAATGCTAAGTAAGACTGTGTACTTTAGGCTCTTGTGATCCGCCCCTTCCTCAAACCCTACATAGACGGGAGTTTCGTGCACCGAAGCTGCCCTTTTATGCCCATTTCAACGGGCCTCTAGCTATTAGATCTTTTACTTTAGCGTGGCATAAATTTTTGTGACTAGCCAATCTAAGGATGGGTTCAGATGGATATGATCAACGGCTAGATGACTATCTCGCTTGCTTAAGAAATTGCTCAATCTGACTAAGGGAAACTGGTTAGACAAGTTGGCTAAGTGGGTGCCTCCGGAAACCGGCCCAGAATCCACGGGATTGGATTACCGGCTTTTCCTACCAAATTAATACGTCCGGTCTAAAAGGGAAAGAAAATGAAGAAGAGCGGCCCCCACGGCATTTCCTTGCTTCCGAGCTCTGCTCCTTCGCTGGATGCCGAAAATCCACAGAAATTTCGCTACTCCTTTGGAGTTTCCTACTCTCTTTAATGGCGATTTCAGCAAATGCGGTGGATGCCGTCGTCAACTGAGGTTAGGAAGGCGTTTCTCGGAGAAAGAGAATGTTTTTCCGCGTTTCACCTCTGTTTCACCTCTGAAGGTGAAGAGGAGCGATTGAGAGCGCTGCAATCCATAGATCTGAGCTGATTTCGAGGTTCTTCTTCAGTCCGACTTCATCATTGCAAGGAAGAATCTCTTTTCCTCGGAATTAAGTACTTCGAGATCGGAAAAGAAATAGTTCGCCTCGGTTTCTGTTTCCGCTGCTGGAAGGTCAGTAGATCGATTCGATTCCTTTCCGTATAAACTTGCAGATCTCGTCCTCTGTTGTCTGTACGCTGGATCAGACTCTATGGAAGGTCAAATCTTCGGGAAAAGCTGAATTTTCCACTCATTTTGTCTCCTTTGGAACTTGAATCATAAGCTCTCGAATAACAGTATCTTCTCAGCTCGAGAAGTAAAATAAATCGCGGAAAATTCACTGAAATCTGCTTCCAGTAATCTTGTTCTCTTGAAATTTCAGGTTTTCAGACTCATCTAGCTCCAGAAGTCTCGATAGCAATCCAACCGTTTGCAGCTCTTTTCTCCTCTCGAAAGTCTTCAAGAACGTTTTTTTTGTACTTCTCTGCTTCCTTTCCGAATCACCGAGAAGTGAGAAGCAGTGAAAATCGCAGCAAATTCACTGATCCGTGTTTAATAATTTGTTTTCTTCAAATCTCCGCTTCTGGGAATCATCAAGTCGAGAAAAATCACTAGAAATCAGTAGAATGGGGAAAGCAGGGGAAAGGGATTGGATGCAGATCTACGCAATATACGGCATGGACGAATGGCAAACCCTAATCTTCCTACTATTCCATGCATTTCTCTTCTCCGCACTCTCCATGCTCCTCCTCATCTACTTCTCCCCTTTTACTCTCGCTCTCCACTCTCTCTTCCCTTCCCTCCCCGCCGGCGCTCCGCGCTTCATCGCTGGATTCTCCGGTTCAGTCACCGCACTCTTCGCCGTCTGCCTCTTCTTCGCAGCCGGAAACATCTTCTACTCCGGTGTCTCCCTCCGCTGGGAAATGGCTCAGCGGATGATCTCCGCCGTGAACGACTGGTCAACCGTCAAAACCGCTCTCGATGTCGGATGCGGACGTGGCATCCTCCTCAACGCCGTCGCTCTCCAGCTCAAAAAGGAAGGCAGCTCTGGCAGAGTCGTTGGACTTGATCGCCGGAATACCGCTTTTGCCACGCTGCGGACTGCCGGAGCGGAAGGCGTGCAGGAGTATGTTACCTGCCGGGAAGGAGATGCCCGGAGGCTGCCATTCGCCGACAATTACTTCGACGTCGTGGTATCGGCCGTGTTCCTGCATAAGGTGGGGAAGGAATCCGGCCACCGATCACCGGCGGCAGCGGCGGAGAGAAGTAAAAGTTTGGTAGAATTGGTTAGAGTGTTAAAGCCTGGTGGGGTTGGAGTAGTGTGGGATTTGGTTTGCGTTCCAGAATATGTGCAGAGGTTGCATGATTTGAGAATGGAGGACATTCGGGTCTCTGAGAGGGTAACTGCGTATATGGTGAGTAGCCAGATTGTCTCGTTTCGGAAACCGCATCAGCTGAATGGGTTTGGGATTGCTGAAGGGCAGCTAGATTGGAGGGGAACCATCTGTTGAACAGCAAATTGGGAAGAAGGATTTGTTTTCCTTCTCCTTTGTTATTCTGAGAAAGATATGAAAATGAGAATTGATAATAGAAAGATAGGAGGAGCCTGGGGAGACGAAGCCGAACCAGATCTCTGTTTTACTCTCTACTAGTAAGGGAGATATAGTGTTAATGCCTGGTTTTCAGCCACTGCATTGCAGCAAGGAATGGAATAAAATTTGAAGGTCAATTAGTGCCTTCAG
The DNA here is from genome assembly GCA_035236585.1 of Warburgia ugandensis. Lineage (NCBI taxonomy): Eukaryota > Viridiplantae > Streptophyta > Magnoliopsida > Canellales > Canellaceae > Warburgia > Warburgia ugandensis. The sequence continues at coordinate 27,193,569 of CP141136.1, forward strand.
AGAATGTATAGTCTCTGTTACAGTTTTAGTAATGCACAAGTTATTTAAGTATCGCTGATTTTGTCATCTATCTAGCCTGGTCTTGCATGGTCCATTTTGCTGGTAACTGCATCTTTACAAGCACTGTATAAGATCCTTTGTTGTTCTTAGGCTTGCTTGGACGCGTCCACTTCAAGACAGCCAACTAGGAGAATTGGCCAACTCACTGGTTCTTATTGTACTTATCATATGGCAATACAGCAGGTTGCAGAGATTTCCAGAGGTCTGTTCCTTTGAATCCAATGTACATGAAATAGTTGCAATCTTATGGTCTCCAATGGAGGGTAAGTCACCTATTTGGAGACTTCATAACCAGAAGGTTGTTCATCTTTGAGGAAATGGATACCACTTTGAAGTAGCACCCAGCAGACCGTGAACAGAAGATCAAATACTGCCCCTGAATCAGTTCTTCTGTCAACCAAGGGCCTCATTGGCAAGGCTTATTTAAACCGGCTTATGGGGTTATGCCAGATTATCCCATGCAAATCAAAATATGAATTATTGTAACCATCATTTGCATATAAAGCTCCATGTCTTGGTCAGTTGTGTTAATCAAACATTCTGTTCTATGACACTGGCCTGCAGAATATGGAACTGCTGAAAGTATTTCCTATCCAGACCTATGCTCTCTCTCTCTCTCTCTCTCTCTCTCTCTCTCTCTCTCTCTCTCTCTCTCTCTCTCTCGATAACACGTAGTTTGGACCCGATGAACTTTCAGCAGCATGACTAGGCAGTATAGTGGAGCTGTATCTACTTTCTTTGCTGTATAATTCCACAGTTTGCGTGGTATTCCCTACCCACACAGCTACCTAGCAGCGATTTGACTAGATTACGCTCTGCCTATACATTGTTCATTCCTGTTACCTTTACTGGATTTGGGTTATTCTTGTCATCTATGTGCTTTATGATTTGTTTGGGTTTTCGTCAGTTATGATAATCTTCCATGGCATGGCATCCAAGGTAGTTCTAGAGAACCAACATCCACAGGCAACAAGAGAGAAGAAACATCAACAATGAAGAGGACTCAGTCAACTTGATCGAATTGTGTTCTTGCAGATTTTGATGGTGCTCGCAATCCCATGGAGATTTAGCATGAAAATCGTTTTACATCATCTTGGTCTGTGTTTATGTAGCTCTGCCTCAAGCACAAATTGAAAGATCTCCATTCTTGTGAAATTATGGCTTGGTCATCCTCCTCAAATTGCTAATAGTTATGTGATCATCAGCAACTGTATTTCCCAGCCTTAATCTGCCTATTTGAGTTGACATTAAGAGAGTGCAATAGATGCCTCTAAGCCTTCTGTTTCGAGACTTCGTTGACCTACGTAAATGGCTTTTCTTTTTCTAATTTTCGGACACCTGAGTGTGAACTGTTCATTCGTTACAAATAGACTTATATTGTTGTCACCTTGAGGTCGGAAACAACTTTTTGTAAAAATACAAGATAAGATAAGGCTATGAACTATAGGTCTTTGTGATCCGCCCCTTCTCTAGACCCTGCATAGGCGGGGGCTTCGAGTGACATTTTCCATTTTTCCACGGCTCATTCTTAGCATAACATGGTTTGAATCACGAAAAGCAGCTCTTGTATGGGGGTCCATTCTACATCTTAAAGCATACGTTAGAGTTGTGCAATGGATGGATGAGATTTTGAGTGTGTAGCTCGTCTAAAATAAACAATTCAGATCGTCCAAAAGATGGAACCAGTTGGAGCCGCAGATTGCCCAACATTGGGTTGGGCGTGGAGATATCCTTTGGACAAACTCTCATGTTTATGTTTTCCCTAGTGAGACGAGACGACATTCAAACTCAATTTCCTCATCTCATCGTGAGTGGTGCTTCAGGTTAGCTGAAATAAAAATCATCTAAATTTTCAGTTATCTCACTTCATCTCATCCCATGTATAAATCATCTCAACTCAGCTTCACTCATCTCAAGTCATATCATCTCATTGTTTGATATGAGATGAGATAAAGTGCTTGAGGTGGAGTAGGCTGACTTGAGAAGAGACAGGTTAGTGGCACTTCACATGAGTTGAGATGAAAATTATCTCATCCCAGCTCACTATTAAGTTGAATTTTCAGGCGTCTCTCTTCATCTCCTGCCAAATGTGAATTATCTCAACTCAGCTTAAGTAATCTCAAGTCAGATCTGATTTCATCTCAAGCCAGCTCACTTCATCTTAAGCTCGATACCAAAGGCAAAACCTAGGTGGGGTCAGATTTGCTTCAAATCAACGGTTCTCCTACTTCCTCTCCGGAGGGTTTTCTCGTAAATCCATCTCCACTAACCTCTCCAAATCTCTCCAACCGTTCGCCCGAAAGAGAGACAGAGAACCAGATAGAAAGGGTAACCCCAAGCCGATCAAATCATGTATCCCCGCCTGGTTTCCCTCACCCGATCCTTCAAATTCTCCCAATGGCAATCCCTTACTTCCCTCTCCAAATCCTTCTGCTCTTTTCCTTCACTCCAAACCCCAAATCCCCAAACTCCGCGAACACTTGAAGATCTGAGAGCTCGTCTCTCGGTCGAATCCCCTTCTCTCGCGGATTTCATCCGCCTCCGAGATAACGAGGAATACTCCGTCGAGGTTGGAACTAAGAAGAATCCATTACCGAAGCCCAAATGGATGAAGGAATCGATTCCTGGCGGCGAAAAGTACGCGAAGATTAAGAAGAAGCTGAGGGAACTGAAGCTTCATACTGTTTGTGAAGAAGCGCGATGTCCTAATATGGGAGAGTGTTGGTCTGGTGGAGAGACTGGAACTGCTACTGCTACTATCATGATCCTCGGAGACACCTGTACTCGAGGATGCAGGTCATTGAATTTTCTCTTTTTCTTCTCAAATTCATTAATTTTCTGGTTAATTGTTGTTACTTTGGTTGATGATTAGCTTTTGATTGGTAAAAATCAGGACTTTCTGCATTTTCTCTTTATGATTGCTGATTGCATGTTAATGGGTGATTTTGCATCTTTCAATTAGCAGGCTTTGGGTATTATCTGAAAAGTTTGTGGTTGTTTGGATATGTCTAGTTTTTACAGATTCTGGAATTGCATATGTAAGTTTTTTCGTGTTGGTGGAGTTTTTTTCAATGTGATTTCTTTGGTGAAGCATACGAATTCATATTTGTTGCTTTACTATAAGATTTCAACGACACTGTAGGTTGTTTGTCAATGTTTTTGTTTTTTGTCCATTTTATTGAAGCTAATATCAATTTGGCACATTTTCATCTTCGAAAGGTAAAGGAAAGGGCAACCTAGTGCACGAAGCTATAAAGCTTTAATGTTCTCCTTATGCTAACATGTGTTACATGCCATATGAGTGGAGTGCGCAGATGTTATTGTTCGCAGAGCAGAGGAATGGCCACTGAATTGATTTTATTTTCAAGAAATCAGCATGCTGCTTACTGAATATAACTATGTCCAAATTCATGCTTCAGAAATAGTGCAATTGTCAGTGGGCATTTTTACAACTTGAATTGACTTGTCATTTTCTGTTCATTCTTGCTGGAATCCCTGTGGTCTGATGATTGCTTCTACTGATGGAACATTGTAATCGGAATTCTCTGGTAGAAGATTGTACATTATTATCCCTTGAGATGACATTTAACGTGTATTACTTTATCATGGTTGTTGAAGAGGTTTTGAGTTGGTTGTTAGTGAGGAAATGTAAACTTGTGACACACACAGTAGTTTTCACCATGAGAAAGAAATAAAATGCATCTAATGATTGTAAAATGTTTTAGGGAGGTTTTATGCTAGGAACTGTTCTAACCATTCTGTTTTGTCGGATGCCATTGAATCTGTTCTTTTGTGTGTGCTTCTTTTTCAGATTCTGTAATGTGAAAACATCACGTACTCCTCCTCCACCAGATCCTAATGAACCCTCTAATGTTGCTGAGGCAATTGCTTCATGGGGTCTGGATTATGTGGTCATTACTAGTGTTGATAGAGATGATTTGCCTGACCAAGGAAGTGGACATTTTGCAGAGACAGTGCAGAAGTTGAAAACGCTAAAACCAGAGATGCTGATAGAAGCACTTGGTACGTATTATTATCGTCTTTAATCTTTAAATATAGGCATCTATTTGTGGCATAGGGCCTGTTAAGTTCCACTTCTGAACCATGCTCAGAGTGTCTGTTGAGCATCTTTTCTGGACCATGCTCACACTTTACTATTCTGTTACTTAGTTATGCTTTATACTTGTGGAGTTTTGCTGTGGAAAGTTGTGAAGGGATAGAAAGGAAAAAAAAAGAGAAATAAGAAAAGGAAAAAAAAAAATGTAGAGAGGAGCCTGAGAAGGATGAGGACAAACCTTTCTTTTATCAACTTAAGTGACATAATTACAAAATAACATAAATACCCTCCAGATACATGTACATAGAAGTAATCCTTTTAAACGACTTCTTTTCTTGTATTTCTAGTTTGTAGACTTCACCTGCAAGCTAGAACATGCATCTCAAATAGTTTCAGTTACCATAAATGTCCTGTACCAATTGCACTAATGACTTTGGTTGGAAGTCTGCAGTTAATCTTCTGATATGACTTGTGTCAATATAACAATCTTTTAGCAATCTTCCCTATGTAAGCTTCAAACTCTACTTGTTTAGTTCTTTCTTGTAACATAGTTTCAGAGGTGGCACAAATTACTAGTTGGTAGTTTCAATGTAGCACATGCCAAATCCTGGATCAACTCCACATGCTGATCATGAAGTCCATGACTGATCTGTATAGGATACTTAAATGGCTTTGCATGTTGCACCGACTTGTGTATGTTAAATGTGCATTATCTATACTAGCTGATATGATCCTAAGGAATTTGCACCTGTAATTCCATCAACATGTACGTTCAGTATTATGTATGTAATAAGGAAGTCAAAATACCTGATTAGAGACCTTTTGTTGTAGTAGCATTGCTTTGAAAGGAAGATATAAGCTAGTTAGAGTTGTGACATCAATATACTTGGATTGAAGGAAAGCTTATTTTAACCACTTCAATCCCCGGCATGTATTTCTGCAGGTCTAAAGTCTTCAATGTCTAAGACTCTTGTGAGATGGTGTTTTTGCAAGTCTTCTGCTCTACCCTTGCTGGCATTAATCACAACGTGATCTATATGCACTACCAGATTGGGAGTCTTCTGTCTTCAAAACCTAAGTGTCTCATGCTCTACCCTTGTTGGGATTAATCACAATGTGATCTGTATACACTACTACATTGGTAGTCTTCTTCCATCTTTAAAACCAGGGTGAGTTGCAAAGCTGCTTGAATGCTATGAGTGTAATAGCTCAACCAAAAGTGTCAAACCATGCCTGAAGGGACTCTTTCTCTCTTATATCACCTTTATCCAACTTAGGCAGAAATTATGGAGGACGACCCATATATACTTCTTCCTGAAGATCACCATGAAGTTTGGTGTTCTTCACTTGTAGCTGGTGAAGAGATGTTAGCATCTAGAGATGAGGATCTTTTACTAACTAGCTTTATTTTAGGGACAAGATCTCTGTAAAGTCTACTTGACATAGTTGGAAGAAGTCCTTGGCTACAAATCAAGACTTATTTCAACCGAGCCATCAGGTTTATCCTTGATAATGTCAATCTAACTATATTTGCACTTTTTTGTGAGATCTGGGGTTTGTTTTCCGTTGCTTGTATCTCTGCTATCATTCCTCTTTTATTCTGGATAGGCTATAGGCATGTACGAGATGGGGCAGCAGCATGAATTGACAGAAGATGCTCCTACAACAAGTACTTTTTGTGTGGAATAAGGTGAAAGGGACAGAGAGGAAAATGAAATGAAAGAGAAGAATATGAAGAAGTACAGTGAAGGAAAAGTAAGGAGAGCCAAAAACGTAAATTGGGAAAAGGGTTGTTGCAAATTGTGCAACCCCATCTCTTTATACATTGACGGGCTCCTTAAGTAGCTTCTTTCTTACCTTAGTTTGGTGCTTCTTTGTGATGCTTCTGCTAGCTAATGCTTAATATGTGTTTTGCAGTGATCTTTATTTTGTCTTAAGAAACTAAACAGATGACTTAAAGCTAGCAATATAATGTAATAGGTGTTTTCTTTTTTGACCCTTTTTACTATCTTAGCCACTGTACTTTATTTTGTAACTTTATTTACATTATGGTAATTTGGCAGTTCCTGATTTTCGTGGAGACTCTAGCTGTGTAGAGAAAGTGGCAAAATCTGGATTAGATGTTTTCGCTCACAATATTGAGACAGTTGAAGAGCTTCAGCGAGTTGTACGGGATCACCGTGCTAACTTCAAGCAATCTGTTGATGTTCTGAAATTGGCAAAGGATTATGCCCCTGCTGGTACTCTCACAAAGACATCAATAATGTTGGGCTGTGGGGAAACACCTGATCAAGTTGTGAGTACAATGGAGAAAGTAAGGGCAGCTGGAGTTGATGTCATGACATTTGGTCAATATATGAGACCATCAAAGAGGCATATGCCAGTCTCTGAATACATTACTCCAGAAGCATTTGAAAAGTATCGGATTCTTGGCATGGAAATGGTATGTTCCAAGCTTTTCTGTTGTACATACTCTGTAAGTATCTATTTGAGTTTCTATTATTTTGAACTTGGTAATATCTTATGTTTCCAGTTTTTTGACAGCACAATGAACTGATCCTTCTAAACTCATTCAATTGACTCGGCTCAGTCAAGATTGGGATGTGCCAAAGCACAAACTTGAGAGAACTTAATGCAGTAATTCAAAAACCCTCAGTGTTAATAAGGTTTATCACACGGCTGGAGACTTGAAACATAAATCATAATAAAAGATTTCAAAGCACAAACTTGAGAGAACTTAATACAGTAATTCAAAAACCCTCAGTGTCAAAAGGGTTTATCACACAACTGGGGACTTGAAAAGTAGATCATAATAAAAGATTTCTTCTCTTCTTAACTTATTTTCCTTGTTTTCTGTGTGCTTTGTTTCAGCTTTTTGTCTGAAGTTTGCTGTTGAACCACTTTGTCTCCTCTCCATATGTTTGAGTCCTTGCAGTTGGCATTGAGGTTTACTCCTTGTTTAGATGTTAAAAACGTTGACATTATGATTTATAAATGTGTTTTAGTATGTTATTTTTACACAAACTGAGTTTTTGTTTCAAGTAGAAGTTAAACCTATAGTGTATGGCATATATTACTTGATAAGTGGATTGGTTATATGATGTGACATGTAATCTGGTAACTTCTAGCTATATGTTATGTTGAGCTTTAGTTTTCAGCTCAAATTCTATGTTTTAAATTTTTATAATGAATGAAGTATGTACAAGGGGACCCTTGTTACAACTGTGGAGTTGTCGTCATGTGACCTGGAGGTCATGGGTTTGAGGCGTGGAGACAGCCTCCTGCAAAAATACAAGGTAAGGCTGTGTACTATGGACCCTTTGTGGTCCACCCCTTCCTCGCACCCTACTTATGCAGGATCTTCATGCACTGGGCTGCCCTTTTTTTCTTAATGAAGTACATGCATGTAATGTAGTCCAAATAATGTTAATACATCAAACCTAGTCCACAAACTATTCCGAAGAAGCTGTATATCCACAAACTGCTTGATATTCAACTGATGTGTTGCTCAGTACCAACTGACCGGGCAGGCCAATCTGAGGGATGTTTTACTTGCCAGTTCTTGGAACTGGTGAGGTTTGGTAGATTTTCTTCTGCTTCTATTGCTTTTTCAAGCAGAATATTAGCTTTCTGGACCATGCTCTCGTGGAAATCTTTTCTAGGGAGCACTGGAACAACTTGCAATTTATGAAATAGTCATGTTTCCTCGTAGGATTGTAAGTGAGGCTTCCCTGAACACGGTATAGCTTCTTCAGCGAGTCCTTTCTACCGTTCTGGTTCAACCTTCACCATAAACCCATGTTGATCTCTAGAACAAATACCAACACGAACCTAACTGATGTATCTTTATGTATCAGCGTAGTTATGCCAACCTCAAGTGAATTCTTTTATAGTTGTCCTCTTTCCCTGGCAGTTTTGGGTAAAAAATGCGAGCATATTATCTTTTGAGTGCTTTCTGATCATCTAGTAACTTCCTGGTCCCCTGTGACATTGTGTATCTCTTTCAGCTTCTCAACTTGCAAGAGCATCTTTATTGGCTCACGTATCACATTGATAACTTCTTGAAGAGGGTTACCATCCATAGCAAATCTTTAGTGCTTGGCTTGCTGTCATGGATAGCCAGGTCGAACCAGTTTTAGAAATATATTTATCATTTCCTGTTCTACTCCTCTGAGATCCAGAGTAAAACATGGTGTTTAATGTGTAAATCTGAAACAGAGAGACGTATTGTCTGCCCACCAGGCCCACTCCATCTTGTACAAATTTTCCTTCATCCTTTCCAAACAAAATGTTGTTGGCCTTCTCAAGGGAACGTAAAGTAAAACCAATATTGGCCAAACTGAGCAAATTGTTAGTATGGCTATTCTCTGCTAATACTTACTGAGTTATTGCCCAATGATACACATATGAGATATCATCTGGTAACTGGACAGGTTTATGGTTGTTGTTTTACGAGGTAGCCATGTCTGAGACCAGCATGTGCACCTCTGGAAGTTCAGTTGTACTTGAATTTATTAAGTGAAAACATGTGATTATGGACATTGAAAGCAGGCATTATGACCAAATCCTGTCTGTCTTTCATTCTCCCTGTTTTACAGGCTATTAATAGCATGTGCCCTGATATAAGTATCGGAAATACAGAGCTCAAGTCTGTGGTTATTTAATATTGTGGTGGGCTTTTGCAGGGATTTCGCTACGTGGCATCTGGTCCAATGGTCAGGTCCTCATATAAGGCTGGGGAGTTCTATATCAAATCTATGATTGATTCTGATAGAGCCATGGCTTCTTAGATCTCCGTCTGGAAGGTCTTTAATTATTGCCCATCATCTATTTACTCTCTCACACAAAAATGTATATTCATTGTATTTTCAGTTCTTTGCTTTTGCTTCTGCATTCATGGCAATGCAAACCAGGCTGATTCACCACATTGGTTTGTATTTGATCAATTTTTGGTAAAATATGGCCATATACTTGTTATTACTCCAGCAAAAGGGCAGGCAATGGCCTCCAACTCTCCGAGAACTATCTGGGTTCCACGCCCTCAGGAGCAAATATAACCTGCCTTTATTGGCTCATTGAATCTCTGTCTCTCTCTGTCTCTGCCTCTCTGTCTCTGTCTCTCTCTCTCTCTCTCTCCTTCCATTACTCCATGAATTTAATGTTATCGGCTATGGATTGCCTGTTACTTTAATGAGTTTCATGTGTTCTCCGTCTGTAAGTCAGGGAATTTACATGGTGCTAGTAATTCCTGCCTGGTTTCTTTGGTGGGCCAAATTGTTCATGACTTCCTTTGTACAATGATTAATGGATATGGTAGAAAACCTGAAAGCAATGATGTTCACCACCTTCATTGTCTTACGTTTGGGGTTTTTGTGGCGTGACCCATTAGAGTTGTTGTAGAGTTGAATGGTTTAGATCGCCAAGGGCTCGCCATGATTTTGGCTTGCAGATTCAGAAGATACTATATACTATCTTACAGTTTGTAAAATATATACTCTCTTACAGTTTATAAATTGTGTTTTCCGAACCATTGGGAGGGAGGAAATCTGTAATTAACAAAGGGTGCGTCACGTGGGCACGTTGCTACTTGGTTAGAAAAACCAAATTCAAGAATCTGCATTGGTCTTCTATGCATGTATTTAAATGGTCATGCAAGGCAAACAAATATTAGAACCCTAAATACTGGTTTTTATGAGCATCATTACGTGGTTTACGCGCAGCTACTTGTAGCTGAGGGGATCAGTGTTTACTGATCCAAACTACTAACTATTTTGGCCCAAAGATCTAGCATCGGTCATGCAGCTATTCTCTATTAAATGGCCCTAGACACTAACATCTCCATGGTAAAATTGTTGTTGATGGCCAATTTAGAATGTGAAGCAGTACTGAAAGGTTTAGATCACCAACCGTGGTCCCTTATGCAACTCCATTACAGTACAAATCCATCGGTATAACTCCTCTACTGAGAGGATGTCATTTTCCCGCTGGGGCAGACTTGTTTATCTTGACGGTCCCTAAAATTCAGCATGCATTTTACGTTCCTTAGTGCCGTTGCCATTTCGTGCATCACATGTATTACCCTCCTCTTTTTAAAGTAGACGAACAGCGGCCATGATATTATTATTATTATTATTATTATTATTATTATTATTATTATTATTATGTTGCCAATTATGAAGCATATCACTCACAAACTTTTAAAATTAATCCTCAGATTAAAAAAAAAAAAAAAACTCAAATCGAACAAGAAAGCAGGACTCAAACTTACAACCAAGAGGCTTCCAGGGAGATGCCAAAGTTGTCTTCCACCAGCTACACTATGATTTACATTACAAAATCACGCAGACAGACTCGTGAATCTACTCCAACTAGACCAAGCATATTGCAGACATGTCTTTTACCAGCTGTACCAGAAGTTGCCCTGAAAATTGGATGGCAGATAAACTTTAATTTAGTAAAGCTGTTTCTTAATATAATTTTCATTTAATTTCTGCCTCATTATTTGATAAATCGTCAAGCAAAGTCAACCAGAAAAAAGAGGTCAAAGGATAGAAATGAGTAATCTCTAGATCCTCTCTCTAGTCTGCCAAAAGAACGGCACATTTGTGAATTCGGTCATTTTTTCTTCACTGTCTTCTTCTCTCAATAAATAGTCGCTGGATCTCTCTGTCCCCAAGGCACAACCGATAGTCGTCGTTTTCCAACCCCAAAAATCTCACCTGCTAAGCCCAGCCCCATTAGTAGTACTACTTCTCAAACGGCTCTTTGGGCATTTCGCAGTAAAATCCAAAAATCTGTATTCGTTCCGGCAATCTCGCGATAAGTCCCCACATTCCATTGCCATTGCAGCAGATCTTCGATTTTCAGGAAGGGTTCTTGATAGAAACCAACCCATCTCCTCACAAATCCAAAAACGAAAGTAAAATCCCCAGAAAAGCTGGACCATGCCTCTCCCAATCCCTTCTAAGAAAAAGAGGAGAATCCAAGGATACCAACCCCTGTAAACCAAACCACCGACAATGGGTAGCTGTTGTAGCAAGAAGAAAGGCTCGACTTCACAAGGGAAAGCATCGGCATCGGAAGCTGAAGCTGAAAACTTTGCCGCAGATGAACTCCACAACAGAGCTCCTCCTTTGGAGGAAGAAACGGTGAAGGAGGTGCTTGCTGAGACTGCAAAACCAGTAAAAGAGGTTGCTTCGCAAACTGCAGAACCCTCTGCTCCGAGGATTGAAGAAGAAAAGGCCGAGCAAGTGGCTCCTGTTATCGATAAGAAAGCCCCAATTCCTAGCTGCGACGAAATCTCTGAGGTGTCGGAAGCGTGCAGCTTGAGCGAGAGCTTCTCTACGACCACCATTACAGAGATGAAAGTAGATGATGACGAAGAAGTGGAAATGCGACCGAAAGAGAACGGATCTCCAGCCAAATTCGGGCGAAAGTGGCCTGTTTCCGGCGAGTTTCATGGCCGGGGAGAAAGGGGTGGTAGGTCTCCAGCAAGGAGATCGGATAAATCTCCAGCTAAAAGGATGCCGGCACGGGAACTGGGTCCGCGGCAAAGAACCCCGATATCCCTTAGAGATCCGGCCGAAGAGTCTGGCCGAAGAGCGGGTTCTCCTGCAAGACGGATGAACCGGAAGGCGCCAGCGCCAAAGGACGACCTTGGTCGTACCCCATCGGCGAGGAAAACTGGACGGTCGCCTCGCCGGGTTCCTGCTGGTTTGCCGCCGGAAGAAGTTGGGCAGAGATCTGAAGAGGCGAAAGTAGAAGGTCAGCCGGGAAATGAGTCGCTAGAAAATCCCCTAGTTTCTTTGGAATGCTTCATCTTTCTGTAGTCTTTTTCTTCTGTTTGGTCCTTGTTCATGGAATGAAAAATCCCACAATCTGGGGAGAATCCATAGTTTTCTTCCACAATGACAATGAAATTGCTTTTCATTAGATTCTGGAATTGGGGTCCTGTAAATTGTGTGATTCCAGGAGAATTAGAAAGATAGTTCGTTTCCTCTTGCATATTGACTATGGAATTCACGGAAATGCTGAGGTGATGCTGGAGATTATTTTCCGGCTGCTTCCGTTGCCGGAAGATGTACACATTAACCGGAGAGAGAGGCCTTGGGTTGACAGTCAGAGATAGAATTTTAATTACTGTCTTTTAGTTGTTATTTAATGATGGAATCTGTGAAAGGCCAACGGGTGCATTCGTATGATTCTAACCACTTGATTTAGCTGTTTGATTGATGATCGTGATTTTTAGCTCACAAACTCATAGCAGCATCCGGCGGACATATCTAAGGCATTCCATCATGATGCATCTCTTAGATCTACAGGAAAAAAAAAAATGTAAAAAATAAAAACCTTGGTCCCATGGACTGAGTTTTACGATTGACTCCAAAACTCTGGCTAAATTAGCCTCACCTTTGAATGATTCAATCTATCTATATTTTTTGGCCTTAGATTGGTTAGATATTAAAATTCATGACCAGTGGATAATTTTAGTTATGTTGTTCCGAGTTTCAAGCTATGAGCATTGGATTTTTTAACTTGAAATACCAATAGCTAAAAACATCAATGAATATATCTTTGGTCAGTAGTCTAAAAAAAAGAAGGCTCAACAAGATGATTAGATAGAGACTTGCTAGGAAGGGCCCTGAACTCAATCCTCAATCCTGAAACTCAAATCCAATGGCATAACATTTCTCTGCGTTAAAAAGGGCGAGTATTTTACCACATTGTCTTGTCCACCTCTTCTAAAGCAGCAAATGTCTGGTGCAGTGCAGTTCATCATAAACAACTTGGCACCTCTCCTAGAAAAGACTTGGTCGTAGAGTTGTCGCTTTCCAGATTGTCCAGTGATTTGCTTCCTAATTCTTTGCGTGAGAAACAAGTGGGGAAGAATCCATAGTTTGGTATGTACGTGGGAAACAGCCTTAAAAGGGGTGCAGACTTAACTGGACGAGTAACAACACCAAAGAGATAGATACAGTGCTACTTTTGCTAGTGGCGATGACAATGAGATCTGCTCTTCCTTCTCACCCTGTTCTACTGCTAACGGCGTATATTCCTCGTGAAAATAAATTAAACGCCGCATAGCTCACCCACTAGCTGCTGTTTCTTGCTCTACCTCTTGTTTCTTTACTCCTCTTACTCTTGAAACCACAACGAATTTCGTATGTAATTCTTCTTTCACCACTTTAATAACATAACTTGTTGTTTATGGCTTGCACTACTGCCCCTAAGACAGTCAGACTCCTTCCATCCATGAGTCTTCCAGTGAAATGCATGGCTCACCCACTAGCTGTTGTTTCTTGCTCTACCACTTGTTTCTTTACTCCCTCCTCTTACTCTTGAAACCACAACGAATTGCGTGTGTAATTCTTCTTTCACCACTTTAATAACATAACTTGTTGTTTATGGCTTGCACTACTGCCCCTGAGACAGTCAGACTTCTGCCATCCATGAGTCTTCCAGTGAAATGCATGGATCACCCACTAGCTGTTGTTTCTTGCTCTACCACTTGTTTCTTTACTCCCTCCTCTTACTCTTGAAACCACAACGAATTGCGTGTGTAATTCTTCTTTCACCACTTTAATAACATAACTTGTTGTTTATGGCTTGCACTACTGCCCCTGAAACAGACTTCTTCCATCCATGAGTCTTCCAGTTAAATGCATGGCTTACCCACCAGCTGTTGTTTCTTGCTCTACCACTTGTTTCTTTACTCCCTCCTCTTAATCTTGAAACCACAACGAATTGCGTGCGTAATTCTTCTTTCACCACTTTAATAACATAACTTGCTGTTTATGGCTTGCACTATTGCTCCTGAGACAGTCAGACTTCTTCCATCCATGAGTCTTCCAGTGAAATGCATGGAAGCCTTCCTAGAAATGAAAAGGAATCCTTGAGTTCACAACACGGTGGGCTTCACCTTTGGTTAATCCCATTCATCTAACTTGTATCTTGTATACTGTACATAACTATGAATGGATGGTTTTAACATCTAAAACATGTTGCTTTCAATTTGTTAATTTGGACAGCTCTTTAAATACTATTTATGACAATTCATATTTTAACTCCGCCAATGCCCGTCCCAAGCCTGAATGAAAAAGGAGGAGGGTCTTGCGTCAGGTGCCAGCCGGCAAGGGAGAAGTTGAAGATAATTTTGTTATTTCTTTCTTACAAATAAATATGCATTTATATATTAGTTTGTGAGAAAGAAATGAAAATCATCTCCAACTTCTTAAAATATGGCAACCCTTGTGTCAGGTAGCCAGTTGTCAAGGGTGAAGCTAAAGATGGTTTTGTTATTTCTTTTCTGCTTGCAAATGAATATACATTTGTATATTAGTTTGTAAGGAAGAAATGAAATCATCTTTAGCTTTTTAAAACAACGGCAACCCAAACTATGACATGAAACGAATACAGACATTCCCTCAAGCTAGGGCGTTCCCTATAAGCGATGTGTTGCATAAGATCCGTGGTGCGGTGAAAAATAGGCAAGGGTTGCTAGGGCATTCTCCTAGAAGCAACACGCTACATCGGATCCCGAGTGTAGGGAAAAATGGGTAAGGGCTACTAGAGCTAGAGTGTCCCCTCAGAAGTGATGCATTGCACTATAACCTAGGTGCAGTGAAAAGTGGACATGGGTTCATACCATGGAGGTCGAGAAAGGTGATAGTGAATAGGGTATCTCCAAAACATAAGATTCGTATTGCCACATGGAATATAGGGACATTGACAAGTAAGAGTTTGGAGTTAGTAGACGTGATGAAACTTAGGAGAGTCAACATAGCTTGTATCTAAGAAACCAAGTGGAAAGGGGCTAAAGCTAGAGAAATAGATGGGTATAAATTATGGTACGTAAGAAAGAAAAATAACAGAAATGACGTAGGAATAATAGTGGATAAGGAATTAAAGGATAAAGTTGTGGACATTAAAAGAATTAGTGATAGAATTATAATAATAAAACCTGTTCTAGAAGAGCATATGATTAATGTTATAAGTGCATACGCACCACAAGTAGGGTTACAAGATATAATCAAAAGACAGTTTTGGGAAGATATAGAGGGACTTATGCAAGAAATTCCCAACATTGAGGGGATATTTATAGGAGCAGACTTAAATGACCATGTAGGAAAAGATAAAGAAGGATATGATAGAATACACGGAGGGTATAGTATAGGTGAACAAAATGAGATGGGGGAGAATATCCTCGATTTTGCTTTGTCATATAATCTGTCCATTACAAATACACTCTTTAAGAAGAGGGATGAACACTTAATAACCTTTAAAAGTGGACTTCATAAAAGCCAAATAGAATTTTTTCTACTTAAGAATAATGAACGATATATATGTAAGGATTGTAAGGTGATACTCGGTGAGAGTTTAATCTCACAACATAGGTTAATGGTTATGGATATCCATATCAAAAGATGGAGAAAAAGAATTGAACTTAATACACATCCAAAAACTAAGTAGTGGAACTTAAAAAGAGAGAAAATAACCTCATTCAAAAATAAGTTGATGGTAGAAGGAAATTGGAACTATGAAACAGAAGTAAATACCATGTGGACTAATATGGCTGAGTCCATTAAGAAAGTGGCAAAAGATGTCTTAGGAGTATCTAAAGGTAAAAGACTATTAGCAAAGAAAACATGGTGGTGGAGTGAAACAGTGCAAAAAGTTATTAAAGAAAAACGAATGCATTTTAAAGCATGACAACAAATTAGAAATAATGAAAACTATGAACAATATAAGAATGCTAAAAAGGTTGCTAAGAAAATAGTAAGTGAGGCTAAACTTAAAGCATATGATGAGCTCTACAATAGACTAAGAACAAGAGAAGGTGAGAAAGATGTGTTTACACTTGCAAAAGTAAGAGAATAGAAGGGTAAGGACTTAGATCATGTTAGGTGTATTAGAAGCGATGATCAAAGGGTATTAGTCAAAGATGATGAGATCAAACAAAGGTTAGAAACATACTTTCAAAATTGTTAAATGACAATGGCTCTGAGAATATAAGGATTGAAATACTATAAATCTAAATAACATTGGATATTATAGATATGAACGTAGGATTAAAATACCTGAAGTAAAAGAGGCCTTGAAAAAGATGAAATCAGGAAAGGCCATGGGGCCTGATGGTATACCAATAGAGGTTTGGAAGCATTTGGGAGATATTTGAGTAGTTTGGTTGACTAGATTGTTTAACAAGATTATAAAATTAAAGAAAATGTTGTATGAGTGGAGGAAAACCTATATTGTACCAATCTATAAGAATAAATGAGACATATAGAGCTGCACTAATTATCGAGGGATCAAACTTATGAGCCATACTATGAAACTTTTTGAAAGAGTGATTGAGAAGAGGCTACGACATGAAACAAGTGTATTGGATAATCAGTTTGGTTTTATGCCTGGGAGGTCTACCATGGAAGCTATTTTCTTACTAAGACAATTAGTGAAGAAATATAGGGAGAGGAGGAAAGACCTTAACATGGTCTTTATTGACTTAGAGAAAGCTTATGATAGAGTCCCTAGAGACTTGATATGAAAGGTGTTGAGTGGTAAAGGTTTCTTAGAGATATATAGGCATAATTAAAGATATGTATGAGAGAGCGGTAACAAATATTAAGACCACTAGTGGCGTGATTGGTGATTTTCTTGTCACTATAGGATTGCACCAAGGATCAGCATTGAGTCCATACCTTTTTACATTGGTTATGGATGAGTTAACAAAACATCTGCATGAGGAGATTCCCTGGTGCATGATATTTGTAGATGATATAGTCTTACGTGATGAGACAAGGGAGGGTGTAAACATAAAGCTAGAGTTATGGAGATAAGCATTAGAATCTGAAGGATTTAAAATTAGCCAAACTAAGACAGAATATGTGGAATGTAATTTTAGCAAGGAGAGTAGGAGTAGAACCCCAATCAAGATTGATAGCTAAGAAGTCCTTGTTAAATACTACTTTCGATACTTAGGATCAATGATTCATGAGAGTGGAGAGATTGAGAGGGAGGCTACCCAGAGAATCCAAGTGGGTTGGAACAAATGGAGATGTGCATCTGGAGTTTTGTGTGATTGACGGGTACCACTCAAACTAAAAGGAAAATTCTATAGGATGGCAATAAGGCCGGTCATGCTCTACGGATCAAAGTGTTGGGCAGTTAAGGAACATCATACTTATAGGATGAGCATTGCAGAAAAGAGGATGTTGAGATGGATGAGTGGTAAGACAAGAAATGATAGAATTCGAAATGAAAATATTTGAGGAAATCTAAGAATAGCACTAATAGGTAACAAGATGAGGGAGACTAGACTTAGATGGTTTAGACATGTTCAAAGGAGACCAACAACAGCACCGGTTAGAAGAAGTAAGGCAATACAAGTAGAATGTTTTAAAAGGGCAAGGGGAAGGCCCAAAAGAAAGTGGATAGAAGTGGTGAGGAAAGATTTAAAAATATTAGGACTAAATGAAGTCATGGTATTTAATAGAGTGGAATGGAGGAATAAGATTCATGTGGGCCGACCCCTAATTGGGATAAGGCCTTGATGATGATGATGATGATGACTATTCATATTTTTGTAACTGAAAGTACACTTTCAGATTCTAGGCTTATCCAATCTGCACTGTTTTGAGATTAGCAGTCATCAACAGTTAGAAAAATAAGATGAATGGATCTGATAAATCAAATGGACTGAGTTTTTGGGACTGTCTGTGAAACCTTTCCTAGCTAAGACCATTCTTTGGATGATTTGATCTAATCATCTTGTTTGGTCTCTCCTATTTAGGCAATCCACAAAAGATATGCCTATGAGATGCTTCTAAGTACTAATTTTTTCAATTGAAAATAATGGTCATGATTTAAAGGCTCAAAACACAGCTGCTAAAATCTTCCAACAGTCACAAATTTTAGTGTCTAGCTAGTCTAAGAAAGGCCAAAAAAGATGATGGGAACAGATCATCCAAAGGTGGAGCTTACCTAGGCATGGAATCAGTCCTTGAGCTTAGTCTCTATAGCATCTTTCTTCGCAAGCAAATAATTCCCCTATGGTTTGTTTGTGCCCTATTTAATTCTTCCATGAGTCAAAAAGACATGATAATATGTTTGTAACCTTTGGAGATCCTCCAAAAACAGAAGGGCCTACAAGGCTAATATGTTCAGGATTAATGATAAGTCCTCCGCGTTACCAGACATGGGATGGCCCCTATACTTGCATTCTTCACTTATGGAATCAATTAGAAGGGCCTCCTCTTATCATATCCCTCTGGTTAAGTGTCATTTGCTGCACTAGCAAAAACACAAAAAATAAACAAAAAAACAAAGAGTGTCATCTATTCTCTCGCATCAAAATCATTCAAGAAGAAGTTTCCTAGGTGGAGCTGTTTGGGAGTTAGAAAACAAACCATGGACACAATTATTTGGCTAGCTGTTCTCTTGCTATTGAAAGTTGCAGCACATAGAGAAGCCGTTTAAGAAGAAAGAAATCATGACGTCAGGGATCATTTATATATGTTTTCAATAATGTTGGTGTCATTTACCGAGGGCTTATGTCATTGGAGAAATAGTTATTAGATGGGATTGCTTGGCACTAGGAATACAATTCCAGTAAAAGCAAACAGCCCTTGGCTTAAGGAGCCTGATTTATGTATATTCCAATAATTATGTATCTGCTTCAGCTCTGTCAAATTGCGGAAATTAGGAAGACTGCACTTGGATTGAGAAATACTATCCTGAGGCCTCATCTTTGGATGATAGGCTCCATTTATCTCCTTCACCCTCCCTTACTTGGGCCACATGAAAAAATTCACGCCTGTTGATGCTTCTAGCTATTAGTTTCTTTAGTTCAAAAGTTTTCTGATTTTGAGAATGAACATTTCAACTGAGGAAACTGTTAAGCCAGAAGCAACTAGTGAGGAAACCGGTAACCAGCAGCAAACAATGGGCATGGATTTTGCAGGCAGCCTACCTAGTGGAGGGCTAAGAAGATGAATGAGTTAGATCATCCATAGGTTGGGTGCCCATAGAAGGGGAGTCACCGACTCAGTCTACGAAGTTCAGTCGGGATAGTGCTTCTCTACTTGGATTACAGTTTCTACTTCTAGGGAAAAGACATCCCTTTTGGCTACCCCTAAGAGGATCATGCCAGGCAACAACTGGACAACCCAGACATTATTGCCTCCAAAAAAATTGATTGATTGGATGAAAACTTGGGATACAAACAACTCCTAATCAAAGGGCTAAGTTCATCATTGGAACAGCAGTGGGGAAACTTTCCCGAGTCGCTAGGCAAAGTCAAGTAAAATATGAGAAAGGCTAGGACAGCTACATTTTCATAGCCGTTGGCCCAGGTCCCGCAACTTGTTGCCCACGATGGAATCATCCATCTCTCTTTACCTTTGTTTTGAGATAAGAAAGGAGCAAACTCCTGCTACATTCTCATCCTCTTTGGACAAGACAAAATCACCCACAAGATCACGAAAGCTGGCTCCATGCACAAAAAGTCAATGTTTACTCGTGTCTTGTTCCAACCAGTGGGTACGAGAAGGACGCCAGCCCCCCCAACCCACATGGCCATGCTAAATGGTGAAAAATTAAAACTCTCACGGGACTTTGTGGAGCAAATCAAATCTCAGAGGCAGATGGATGGACGGAAGGGACCACCGATATTTCAGGCCAAGATACGCCTTCCTTTCTTTGTGCTCTGCGAGTAAATGGTTACTTTTAAGGGGAGAAAGCAATTACTGGCCTCTTGTATCGGCAGGCAAAGACAGTAGCTGTTTGCATGCAAGGGATCAGTCACGCACCAAAGTAAAGACCCATCTGATCATTCTAGGCCTTTGATTTCTGTTCTTCAAGCTGATGGTTAGAAAAGAAAAAGAACAAGCAAATTTATCACGCAAAACCATCATACATCAGAGGCTTATAATCATCAAACCTTTTATATGTCACTCATAGTCCAAACAATATGAATGGTTTGGATCATTGAATTGTGGGCGTTACCTGTAATTTAGCCATTGTTTAAGCAAAATTGTGTACATTCACCACATAACAATTCCTTATAGATGGACTGTTGTACAATGATTGCACATATTCTTCAGGATCGCATGTTTTACCATGAGCAAGGACCAAACATGTCATAAGGAGGAGCGTGCTCTTCTTTAATGGTCTAAGCCATCTACCCAGCAGGTCATGCTATAATTGAGCCATTTGAGGAAACAGTAGAGCCTCCGATTGTAGGCTTTTAAACGGCAATTAGAAAATAATTCATCGTCATGTCTTCCAAAAATGAAGGCTTAGAATAGTCTGGCAGTGAGGAATTCTTAGACGTGGATCATGTACATGCAGTACAAGATTAATGGCGTAAATTATTGATTGGAAGAATAGTCTCTCTTAATTTATAGTCACAAAATTCTCTAAATAATTCACAATTTTCAAAAAAAGTCCCGACTGTTTTTTATGCCCCGACTTTTTGGAAGCGTAAGTTTCTATATTTTCCACAATCAAAGTAAATTAAAAAAACGATGAATTTACTTAATAAAACTAAAACTTTATAAATAATTGTCAAATTATCAAAATAACATTTGTAAATTAAAATCTTATACTCATATCTAAATTGATTTTTTTCTTTCTTAAAAAAAAAATTCATGAACATTTGCTGAATTTTACTAATATTTGACTTGCCAATTTATTTTTAGATTTAATCTTTCTACTTTGTAACTAGGAAAAAGTTGTACCTAAAACCCCACTTTTTGAGATTTTGTAAAATACCTGAAACTTTATTTCGATGCAACTTCAACCCAGACTTAAGTATTTGTAGAACAACCATTATCGGCGTTAAAGGTTGTATTCCGTGGGGTGCTTAGGTGGAGCTCCAACGAGTGCTTTGACTGTTAATGTGCATGTACCACAGGTAAATGACCTTTCAACGATTGAAAAAAGGAATAGAAAAAAGGGGCAAAGATGTGGGGATTCTTCTTACCGAGCTGAAAGACTGCGGATCAGAGGGAGGCAGATTGTTGCATGAACAAGAATTTGCAGTCCTCCCCCGTAACTGTCACACCCAACAAGGTCTATTCTGCTTTGATTTATTTTATTTTTTTCTTTTTGATTTCTTGAGTACTTCTGCCTCTTTTTCATCTTCTGCCAGTCTATATAAAATGACGAAAGAAAAGCTGCAGACTTGATTTTGGAAGTTTATGCAGCTTCTGGGAGCCAAAGTCTTGACGACTGTAAGCCATGGTGACTATAATCCAAATGCAATTAGCTTGATGTGTGAGGGGTTTAATGCGTGCTCAATGGATCTTCCCTTCAAAACCACAATATGTGAGTTGTCCACAAGGCAATTCCAACACCACAAGTTTGTCTGATTGTGTATTGACAACACCAATGTCAAAAAACGAATAGTTTATTAGAAATAACCCAAAGCCCGAGTCTTGATTGTTTTCAATTATACTACGATAATGGGTGTGTCCATACTTCTGTACATGCTTTCATGAGCACTTGTGTATATTTTGTGCATGTGAGGATCAGTGGATGTGGGTAGCTGCATGTGTAAGTGATCGGCTGATGCCACCACCACTTTGTTACCAAAATCCAATACCTAATGTGCAGCGGAAACTGTGTTTTGCTGCAATTGTTTTGTTTGCAAATCTGTTTAACAGGGAAGCAGTCATCTTGTTACCATTGCAGAAGTTTAGCCTAGGACGCAATTGCATCGAGATGAACTTCAGAGTAATTTTGAACAATCTTGAAAAGTACGGGGTTTTTCCGTATAATTTTCCTTTGTAACTATGCTTGTACTTCTACCTTGCGATGATTTTCCAAGTGAAAGCATAAGCATCTATCACTTATGTGACAGCTTCCACAAGATGAAGGGCCCTTGTCTGTTAAACTGACATTGCATTTATGTATTTGATTTCCGAAATTTCTGCGTGGTTATTGCACGTTACTTGTTGAATGATCCACCCCTTTCCCAGACCCCACATATGCAGGAGCTGCCCTGTATTTTGTTGCATGTTACTTGCTGGTAAAAGTTCAAGTAGTGACCCAGAACATTTATTTACTGGGTCCCATTCTTGAAAGGCCATGGGATCATCTCGTCTGGATTGTTTAATTGATTGCTCTCCGTTTCCTTCTTGCTAAAGTCGCCAAATTCACTCCAATTCAAACACAAATACTGATCATCTTTCTTTTCTTTTGTCTGCAATTGACTCTGACTCTATCACCATCTAATCACATCTACCGCTTAACTACTCTACGAGTATGATGTATTTCGTCAATGGCGAAAGTTTTCGATTTATAATTTCAAATGCTGATTACATTCTTATAATCTTTACATAATTGCGCAGTCAATTCGATAACTGTTGCATAAAGGCAGCAAATAACCAGAGAGAGACGGATAGCAGCCAGAAAAATCCGTCCAGGAACAAGTCCCGTGTCATCGACCAGGATGAATGAACTAGCAGCCTCATGTCGCTACGTAAGAAGGGAGCAATTTGACAACACCATTGCCATGCGAAAGAATACACAGCGTAAGTAGTTCTGTTGGTGAAATAGTTTTGGGTAGAATCACTGTTGGTTTTCGTTGCTGATGAGTCTAACAATGCAGCAAGGGTGAATTCAGACGGTCGCCGACTCAAGCTTGAAGTTCATATTTTCTGCAGATGGATTTCGAGGGAGAATCGCTGAACTCAAAGAGGTTCGACGGATGAAATTTCTAACTTGAGCTTGAGGTGGAGTGGCTTAGTGGGGACTGTTGATGTGGAGGCCATGAGATCCGTTCAGAGGGGCATGGAGCAGGAGCTGGATGTGCAATGAAAGTGGGAATGTCTTGGCCAGGCATCAAAACCGACACCCCTTTGGCGTAGATGGACATCTGCACCCACGAAAAACATAAGCGTTAAAACAACAAATTGTACACGTTGTGAACTAATAACACCCATTGAGGCCAGCAATGTAAAACAGCCAACTGCAAAATCAATGGATGAATTTATGCTTCCAATCGCATCGAAAACTTCAAGCATATAACAGAAAACAGGAGTACAGACGCCATTCTGCTTGAAACTAATCATATATCTGCAGCAGAAAAGATCCAGTGCACAGAAGTATGATACAAACATAAGCACTATCAAGGATGACAAAGTAACATGTTTAAGACCTTTATTAGTCTAATTTTGGGTATAATCAGGCATATCCAACTTCACAAGCTAAACTAGATATTATTAGTTTTGAGGCGTAGCATCTAAAACTCGCGCAGTAAGGGAGCTACTGAACATGGCTATACTGAAACATCTAATCACGCACAAAAAATCCTGGCAGTGTGTTGAGGCACTCCACACCAGCTTGACCAATTAAGCTCCAGGACCGTCCGTGCCATACAACAATAATGTCATCTCTATGCTACTGCTTCGTTTGCTACCATTACAATCACTTGGAGACCGAGACAGCACCAACTAACAACTTACTGACATTACTTTGTCTGCTAGAAACCCTCCAACAGTCTATTGCTACCAAATCAACCAGCACCGTTTCTACTCTTAGATATTCACCAACTCAACCAGTGGACAAACTAATCCTACTGATTCTTAACTGCTACTAGCACTTAAAATAATCAGTAGAACCACTTTGTAGTTATAGCTACTGCCGAAGAAGTACTAAGTTTTACATAAACAACCTGGTTACTGTTACTGCAATTACTTAATCTCTGACCTATTTCCTCTACTTTACATAATAGCTATCACTAAGCCCAACACCATGAATTTTCTGTGGTTGATCAGCATTAGAGATTGAAAAGAACTACCACTGCCCGGGCTGGATGACTCTTCAAGTGTTTTTGTCTGTCCTAGAATAGAAGGAGAGAAGGCCGTAACAGATGAGGATTGTGATGGAAGCCCTCCCAACTAACCCATAATCTCTAAGCACGTCTCATCCTCCTTGGCAAGGGTAGGCCATAACCTTTAAATTCTAGGGCCAGAATCTACATGTCGCTCAAGTCATAACAGAACAGCCCATGTGAATCCACATGTAGGTAGGCAAGTGAAAGCCAGTATGGTTACGAAATGAGAGCAAAACAAATTGCACAGGCAACCAGTTAAATAAACACACCAAAATGAAAAGTCACCCTTACTTGTCTATTGAGCGGAATAGTCTATCTGGTCATAAAAAACAGTGAAAGGGCCTACTCGGTATTGTTTTTTACCTGCCGATCAAACAACCATAGCAACAGAGAAACCTCACTGACAACATACTGATCAAGACAGTCATATGAAATTTTCTTAGTGTTCGTTTCTTACTAAGTAAATAATAACACAAAATACAAAAATTCAAACAGCTGACATGTACATTTGTCTTTTTGTTTCCAAGATATGACTACTATGACAAAGATGGTGGCTTAGATAACAATCATATTTTTCAAGGAAGAAATGATTAAAACTGCATACCACAAAACTACTTCATCCCTTAATCTAGCACATAGCAAAATGGTCATTCAGAGACGCCTCCCACAAGTAGAAATTGAGGTATCTCCATGATCCAGGAACATTCATCAAGAGGAGGAAGTGTTGAATGTTCCAAATGTTGTGTTGTCTACTTTTTATGTCTCAGATGGCAGGAAAAATAAGGGGAGCCTTGGCACAACGGTAAAGTTGTCATTGTGTGGCCTTGAGGTCAAGGGTTCAAGGCATTAAAACATCCTCTTACAAAAATGCAAGGTAAGAATGTATACTGTGGACCCTTGTAGCCTGCCCCTTCCCAGACCCCACGTACACAGGAGCTTGGTGCACCGGGGCTGCCCTTTAGATATGACAGGAAAACAATAACCTGTGGGGACTCTATATCTATTGCTCCAGCAATGAGGATTTCAGTGGTTTCAGTAGAGGAAGAAGAGATCAGTGTCCCTTGTGTGAGGAAAAATATCATCTGCTCACTACATAAAAGAATTTATGCAGACCGCCAAAAGAACGGTGCACATACCGGATAAATGTGAGTGCACAGCACCTCAAGATCTAAACCATTTATCCGCCAGACCCTGTTTAAGATTGGCAAAACCCATTATCTGATACATCAGGCAATCCCAGATAAGATTTTATTAGTTATTTTCAAACTGGCCAAGCTCTCCTTTCAGGTTGCTGATTAGTAGCGAGTAGGATCGTTCACCACAGAAGATTTTTGCAGAATAGCCTATCCAAGGTGCCTAGAAGATGCATGGTTTGGATCACAAAGACTCCACCATATACTTCTAGATTTTACAAGAATAGACAGCATACAAAAGCCTTTGTTAGTTCTTGACTCTTCTACTTGGAAACATCGCTGTTGATCAGAAATACTGCTTGTACAAATTATCCTTACTTCGAAAAACCAAAAGTAGGCTCGTTATTGACTTCCTAGGTGTTTTAACCAGTTGGCATATAAACCAAGCCCATGAAAACACACACACACACACACACACACCCAATAAGCTACTACTGCCTTTGACATTCACCTCTAACAACAGGAAGAAAACAATACCTGAAAAGAGAGCTTCCTTTCTCTAAGGCCAACCAGTAAAATTAGCACCTTAAACTACTTTGGGAAAGTGAGACGCTGCTCATCAGCCAATCTAAACCAAACATGTACAAGAATCAACAACAGTACATGTCCAAGGCTAATATATACCATCTGATCAGTGGACGCTTTTGCTACTGATACTGAGAATTTATCCCTAATTGCTCATCAAGGACCCACTTCTACAAGCTCCGTCATGTTTCATTAACAGGGGACCAAACAGCCTATGATCAGTCCAAATTGGAGAAAGCCCAATTGATAGAGAAAGCCAATCAAGAAAAGTCCTTAAAAATCAAGAGACTAGCGCTCATATGAGCTAGAGTCAGAGTGAAGAGACAATCCGTTGACCCACGTCCATGGACCACAGACAGAAGTGGAAGAAAAAGAAGATTTTGAGCATCTAATCAGTCCCTCAGCAAAAACTTAAACCAATTGGAATGATAAAGATCATCCAGACATAGTGAGGTTTGGGGTATGAATTGTCCATATGGTCGCCTGCTAGATCATTGGGGACAATCAGCACAAAAATGTGACACATCGTTGAAGGCCAGTCCACGACTCTACTCAGAAATAGATTAACTTGTTCGTGTGACTCTGGAAGCGAGAAAGGAAATAAAAACCATAAGTGGGTGGAGTAAATTCATGAAATTTTCTTCCTCATGCTTTTAGCTTGTGAAAAGATTTGGAAAACTACCGAGAAAATAGAAAGCAAAAATGCGCAGACAGAGAGCTTGAAAAGGGGATGAAAAAACATAGTCTTGTGGTCAGATAACTGATTTCTATGCCCAATTTGCATACTGCTCAGAGCTGGCAACAAAATATATGAAAAAAAATCAAAAAATGAAAAGAAAAGGAGAAAACTAGAGCGAACTCCCCAAAATAAGAAGAGAAACTTCGTCTTTAAGTCATCTGATTTCTTCCTGGTCTGCTAGCAGCTACCTAGAAATTGAAAGGAGAGAGACAGAGAGAGCATGGGCATTTGGTAGTCTCCTCTCTCACATTTTTTTGCAGAACCAAATAGCAGGACCGGCTAAAAAAAAAAACTTGCTAAAACCAACTTCGACATGATTAGTGTCCGAAAATTTTCAACCATGACATCATCTACTCATCGCTACAGAACCAACCCATAAAACCCAACCAGAAAATAGAAGTCCATTGCTCATAATAACCCATGATTTTTTCCACATTCCATATACCGATGCTTAGAGACAGAGAGAAGCATACTTTGGGAGACGGGTAGTAACCCTTTGTTGATACAGGGGCGGCCCCTCCACCCTCTAGATCTTCGGCGTTAGTCCCCCTCCTGAGCCCAGCAGCAGGAGTCGATCTGGGCCTCAGAAATCTCTCGAAAATAGCCATCACTAGAAACATAGCGATCAATATGGCCGTGGCCACGAAGCCAAAGGAAACCGCATTAACCGAGTTATCAAAATGCCTCCATCTCTCTTCTTCCCTCCTTAACGCCATGACAGACACCGGCGGCACTCCAGACGATGAAGGTCCCAAACCACCCCTCATATCCTGCTTTGCTAATCTCAACACGTCCAAGGACTAGGAAAACTGAGAGGAAGATGGGAAATCGCTGCACTAAGATGCTTTGCTTTTGTCGGAGTCGTCATGAGAAATTGCAGAATGAATGGAATGAGTGATGTTTAGGATGGAGAGGCACGTTGGCTTTACCAGTGGATATGGAAAGAGAAGGGATGCAGGGGGGTGTGGCTTGCATCATAAACATCAAGCAGTTTTGGAGCTCTTTTCAGGCTTTATGGGGAGAGAGAGTCTAGCTCTAGAGAGAGAGGTGAATGACAGTGGTTGCCTTGTGCTAGGGTGAGAGTATGAAGATGTTTGTGTGGAAAGTGATGGGATAAGCGGTGTCAAATGGCAGAGAGGGAGACAGCAAGAGCATGTGAGGTGCTGCTGATATGACCAAAAAGCGGAAAAGAGGGTGGAGGGTTGGATGCATTGCTAGGCACCTACTTGTGGGAATATTGAAAGGTTTCCTAGTGCTGGCAAGGGAATGGAATTGCCTCTTCAGTTAGTATTAACTTCTCTTCTGCCATTAATGTAAGAACCTCTTTGAGCTCCCCAGTCTTTAGAGGGAAGTTTCTCGAGTATGATTAAAGCTAACAAGGAGTAGGTAACACAGAAGTCTTGCGCACATGTTATCCTAGCCATGCACCCAAAGAGTTCTTTTGATGGTGAAAGGTAAGATATAATTAAGGGGACCAAAAAGCAAATATTCACCGTTCAAAGAGAAGCATTAATAGGACAGCCGGTTCACAAAGTTACTGCTTATATATAATTTAAAAAAGAACAGATGATAAGGGTTTATAGTAGGCAGTCTTATTTTATATTTTGCAAGAGGCTGATTTCACGCCGAATGATCTTAAGATCACATGATAACTTTTACAGTTGCTCTATAGCTCCCCTTCAAAGAGTGGCACTAATCTTTAGTAAAAAGATAAGAGACAATAAGAATCCCAATAGCCATGTACACGCATATAGCAGAGAGGATGTAGACTCAAAGACGGCCAATCAAAGCTCCAAGGGTAAGCAAAATTCTAGAATAGCAAAGTAAAACAAAACAAATGAAATTTAAAGACATTACAACCAGGAAAACCATCAACTTGTAAGCCACTCTACACATGTAACTCTTCTCCACCCAAGAGAGAATCTTGAGTACCCATGTAACTATCAAGTGCCATTGAATGCAAAACTGGGAGTTTTCTATATTGGCCGAGTTAAACAGTAGTACTTCTTAGAGGAAATTGAAAGCCTCAAAAAGTTTTAAAAAATCAAAGTCAAGATCATATAACTTTTGGCAGAGATTTTTGTGTTCGATTATTATTTATTTGTTTGGTAATTAGATGTTTATTTATGTTTTTGAAACTTTGATGAAAAATTAGGAAAAAAGTCTCATTTCTTGATAGTTTGGAGTGATATGTAAGAACCACTCTCCTCGGAAAGAAAGGGAGACTTGGTGCAATGGTAAAAGTTGTTGTCATGTGACCTTGAGGTCATAGGTTCAAGGCGTGAAATTAGCCTCTTGCAAAATGCAAGGTAAGACTGCCTGCTATAAGCCCTTGTGGTCTGCCCCTTTTCCGAATCCCGCATAGGTAGGAGCTTCATGCACCAGGGCTGCCCTTTACTCTTCTCATAAAACAAAAAAATTTCAAACACTTTTATGATATTTCTTCATAAAGAAATGAGAAAAACCCATAAACATGGTTCCACAACCCATTCTAATCCATTGCGCGGGAGTAAATGCAATATCAACTGCGTATAGTTTTATTTTTTTTCCTTTTTGAATGGTTTACAACCTACATGTTATTGCACCACACATCAACCAACTAAACTTATATGCCAATTATAGAACAGGAAAACATATCTATCGTAAAAAAAAGTAGTCTTGGTGCACAAAGTTATTGTCTATGCAAAGTCCAGAGCTTTATAGTACACAGGTGATGACAACTTTAATGTTCGGCCGAGACTCCCCTTCAAAATATATTTCTCCTGAAGAGTACAAAAATTGTCCTTGATTCATGGAGGACCATACCTATTATAAAGATATGTTACTAGAGCTTAAGCTCACGTAATGATCGCATTATCTATTCAATCATTGGCCTTTTGACAATTAAGTGAAAACATAACCATTTTGCTTAATTTATCATTAAAGCAAGAGTCCATGGCACTGTGCGGTCATGTGAGTGAACCCAAAGTCATGCTCGACTCCTTGATTAAAGATTATCCTATATTAAAATAAAAGGATTAAGCCCTTGTTAATGAAGTTAAAAGTAAATTAAGAATGAGGGGCATTTAAGTAATGTTTCTTAACAAGCAGGGCATTCTTGTACGTCATCTCTCATAAAAGACGAGGAACTTAACTATATGGAATAAAAAGCCGCACAATCTCACGGGGAACGATAAAAGTTGCAGTCAGTTTCTCGAGAAAGCAGCTCTCAGCTGGGTCCCACTATCCTCTCAATTGCATGACGTGGCATACAGCTCAGGAACCCATCCTTCCACCTGGACGCCTGAAGGAGCACGTACTCCGACGTGGGGTACACGTAGGAGGACATCCTTCATTAACCACCACATGGGAAGTGTTACCTGGAAGCATAGCCAAGGTGGTCCCCAAGACACTCACGTGTGGAAGGAAAAAGAAACAGGCTACCCGGTGGGCACGTGGCATGAGCTGGTACGGTAGCGAATTAAAATAGCATTAAAGGGCCCTTGTTCAGATTTTCCCTACAACTGGACCGACATGTCAGCTTCTCATGTCGGCCTTTTCAGGCTCCCTCTCCGCAGGTCTGCATGTGATTTATCAAATCGAGACCAAATCGAACGGTAGATATCATATCTGTTTTTGGTAACGTAATGTAGGCCGTTGGTTTTACCCCGAGATCCAATGATGGGAAATCGACACTCAACGCCGCAGAGGGATCAGGACATTCGGGCGTCCGCAGAAACAGAAATATTAGGCCAAGGTCCAACGGGGCGCTTCCTCGAAAGCGCGAGAAAAAGACTCCGCCCGGGTGATCCAACCCCCTCTTCTAATGAGTGATTACTCCGGCTTAAGATATTGCATAAACGAACATTCAAGGTGATTGGATGATCAGTAACATCCCAAGGAAAATTTTTATAGTTGAAGTTAGATTATAGAGACATTTAGCTATCATGCGACTTTGGTACAATGATAAAAGTTGTTATCATGTGACGTTGAGGTGAAAACAGCCCCTTATAAAAATATGAGGTAAAACTGCATACTATAAACCATTGTGGTCCGTCCTTTTCCTGGACTCTGTATAAGCGGGAGCTTTGAGCACCCAGGCTACCCTTTTTTAGACATTTAGTGATCACATTATTTGGAGCCTGCCTTTCTGTGATTGGAACGTTCATTTCATTGCTCCAATTTTTAGAAGCATCGATGTAGGTAAATGAATGGGATCAAAAGTGGGCTTCAGAAAATGTAATGGCTTGACCGCACCCATAGTGCCTTCAGTTTATCTTGTTGTTTATAGATCAGATGAATGGATATGGTAGTTCTACGGTGAGTCCTTTTTATGCAAATGTCGGTGCTTCGTGGAAAGCGCCAAACAGGGACTTTGGGCTTGTACTTTTCTTTAGAAAATCGAGACCGTTGGTTTGCTTTGAAATTTTATAATGGTGAAGTCGAGGGACGAATGACCAGCAGGATCAGGGGTCAGACCCGCTTCGATCTGCACCCACGTGTTGACCGCACCCATAGTGCCTTCAGTTTATCTTGTTGTTTATAGATCAGATGAATGGATATGGTAGTTCTACGGTGAGTCCTTTTTATGCAAATGTCGGTGCTTCGTGGAAAGCGCCAAACAGGGACTTTGGGCTTGTACTTTTCTTTAGAAAATCGAGACCGTTGGTTTGCTTTGAGATTTGATAATGGTGAAGTCGAGGGACGAATGACCAGCAGGATCAGGGGTCAGACCCGCTTCGATCTGCACCCACGTGGATGAACGCACTTACGTGCGATTGCGTGTTGAGAGCAAAGGCGGGGACCGGGATGGAGAGGTTTGAGTGGCGGTCAGTGTCACGGGGGAGCATGCCCGAGGTTTTCTGGGTCACGTGAAAAGATGCTTTTTCTCTTTGCTTTTTCACTTTCTGGGCCTTCGAAACATGAGAGACTCGTTTACGACTGAGTCAGCGGTCGGCGTGCAGGTGCAAAAGTGAGCAAGGCTGAGTAGGTCGAGACCTGGCTGTTGACTTGGGCTGAACGACAGGTCCTTTCCTCCTCTTCGCTTCTGGCCCTCCGCTGCATTAGACGTGCCCACGGCGTTCATCTGGTCGTTGATGTTGATGGATGATCGAATATCATCATCCTATCATCATGCTACGGTCCCTGCTCTCTCATTCCTACCTTTCCCTTTCATTACGTTTTCTTAAGTTCCTAACCTTAGGATTAAGTAAATGACACGTATTCTTGCTTCTATGCTCAACCTCATCGCCAAATTCTCTCTCTCTCTCTCTCTCTCTCTCTCTCTCTCTCTCTCTCTCTACTTGTACATCTGTATCATCATTACATCTATGATTTAATAAACCAAATCCGATGGTTCTATTTCTTAATCTTTCTTACTTGCTCTTGCACAACCAAGTCCAAAAGATTAAAAAAGTCAATTATGAAGCTAAGTACAATTATACATTGCGAACTAGCTTCTCTGCTAAATCAAAGTGAAATTTATCACAGCTTGGTCAAAATACAATCCCTTTGCTAAAAATTGGAATAAGAAAGAGAGATTTGCATTTAACGCCAATCTTGTCTTTCTAATTCTCTAAGGTAAGACTATTTTATGGCCTGATTCTGATCTTGGAAGGCTTCAACTATATTCAAGAAGCACATTTTGATATATGCCTCTACTGACATTCATAGAGTTTAGTTTATGCATGATTGGCTTATTTCCAACATAATTCATAATGTATAGAGAGTATTAAAATTGATAGAACCCTCTTTTATTTTTTTTAAATTGGACAACATAGAATATCTGTATCAAATTTCATATTATGTGTAATGAAAACTAAACAATCACACGAAGAAAATATAAGGGCAGATTTTTCCTAGGAGAAATAGGTTTATATATTTATGTTTCATTATATGTGATTTGTAATCTTTAGTTGTTTTCTTTGTTTGATATTTTCTTTATGCTTTTAGTATTCTTAGGATCGTATTTCTTATTTTGATTGTTCGGTATGTTTTCTAAGTTCTTTGTTGTTGAAAATATGATGAGTCATCATCATCATCATTCAGACCTTATCCTAATTTCCATCACATGAGTCTTGTTACTTCATTCTCCTCTATTAAGTGTCATAGCTTTATTTAGTTTCAAAATATTAAAATCTTTGCTCACCACTTATTTTCACGTTCTTTGAGGCCTTACCCTTGCCTTTTTAGAACCTTTGACTTGTATTGTCTCACTCCTAACTGGTGCTGTTTTCAGTCTTCGTTGGATATATTCAAACCATCTAAGTCTAATGCATCTCCTCTTGTTACATATTGGTGTTATTTCTAAGTTTCATTTAAAGTTTTCATTTCTAGTTCTATTGTTACTTGTCTTGCACTCATCCATCTCAACATCCAAATTTCGGCTATGCTCATCCTATATACTTGTTGTTCTTTAAATGCCTAAGACTCTGATTCATAAAGCATGAAAGGCCTTATAGCCATCCTATAAAAAAAAAAAAAAATTCAGTTTGAGTGGCACCCACTAATCACACAAAATTGTAGATGCCCATCTCCATTTGTTCCAGCTGGCTTAGATTATTTTGGTAACCTTTCTCTCAATGTCTTTGCTCTCATGAATTATTGATCTCAAGTATTAGAAGTGTTCTTTTAGGGTTACTTCTTTTTTATCAATTTTTACTTATGCTTCACCCCTACTTTTCTCTTTGCTAAAATTGCTTTTCATATATTGAGTGTTAGTGTAATCCTGTAGTGATAGAAAAATCACTGGTCTCTTCACCAGTGGTGTAATGACCCAAATATTTTATGCCCTTTTTACTAAATTTAGAAATTTATATGAGAGAATTATTATTTAAAATAGTAAACAAAGGAATTTATAAGTAAAATCAATGTTATTAGATTCTACTCGAAAAATGAAATCCAACGCCTCAAAGAACGTCTAAAACGGAGTTCGTATGAAGAAGTTACGGGCGTTTAAAGAGTAGGGGCATTTCTGTAATTTAAATTAAAAAACGAAAAAGACAGAAAATGCAAGGGACCATTTTGATAACGACACCCCTATCTTCTTCCTCCTCCAGCCCTCTCCTGATTTTTCTAGAAAAATCCCAACAACGCCTTGTAGAGGTGGTGCCAGGAGAAATGGCGGCACCGCCATTGGCAGCACCGACTTACTCCTTCTATAAAATCCCCCACTACCCCTCTTCCAAAGCAAGCTTTCTCCTCTCCAATCGCTCCCAAAAACAGATCTGGCCACAAGGGTTTGTAGCCACGATCAAGACCAAAATCGGGCAGCATCGAGGGCTCCCCAAGTACGAGTCTCCTCCCCACCCTACTCCTTTCTCTTTCCTCTTTCTTTCCCCCAAGATCCCGACCAGATCTGGATTGTTTTCCGGTCGAAAATCGCTGGAAGAAACCTAGCTTTGATGGGTCTGCTGACCCATTGAACCAGCCATCTCCCAGGTACCCTCCTCCTCTTGCCTTCTCCTTTCCCTTCATTTTCGGCACAGATCCATGTCGGATCTGGCATTTTCCCGGCCGAAAATCGTCGGAGAAGACCCCGGTGTCAATGGATTCGCCGGTCCATTCCAAGTAGGCATCCTAAGACGCGTGCGTAACGCACACCCGAGATGCGCCCTGTAGGACGAACCTTGGGCTCGTGTGATTGCGTACGGGCGCGTGCGACCACATACGGGCGTGGTCCTAGTTTGACCGGGACACACGAGTGCCCCGGGAGCCAGGATGTGTGCACACTAGCACCTAAGACTTGTCCGCGCAGCGCCGTCCAAAGTGTACACCCTGGAGCATCAGTCAGACATATGCACGTGAGCCAACCTAGTTGCAATATGACCAGGGTGCACGCGTGTCCTAGAAATTATAGCGCGCATTCTAGGACCATGGCGCGTAGGACCTTAGGCGCTACATTTGGGTCGTTTGTTAAGGCGCGACCTTTTAAAATCCAATTTCGGAGCCTATATAACTCCGATTGATGAGCCAAAAGGACTGTTGTGTTTGTAATTTCAACACAGACTCAAGTAGCCTAAACACCATGGGGATCTTATGAATCCATATAATCAACTATGGCCAGAAATCATGATTAGATTTCATGTTTAAATGATATACAGGACCCATAAAGGTACTCTAGGACTTGTCTGCAAGAGAGACACGAGCTAAGTGACGACAATCGAGGTAGGTAGTCTGATGCTGCTATGCTTTTCCAAATATACTTGATTTGTAGGTCATTCGATACTGCTATATTTTTATTCATTTCCAAATGTACTTGATTTATAGGTAATCTGATATTGCTACATTTTTAAATATATCCCAAACACCAAGTGATTTACTTGCCTTTGTGATGCTTTTGAAATGTGATATTCCTCTATGAGCATACGAAATTGTCTGCATGATTTATAACATTAAAGCATTTGAACCTATCATTGCATTTACTATGCTTTTATGATATTCTTATACAAGCATGTTTTGAGAAGTATAGCCTCGGCCAATAAGGGCAGGTCAGAGAGAGCTAACAGGCTTCTAGGCAAGGTTATGACTTTGTATGCCATGCTCACATACTTTGAAAACAAATGCATAAATTACATGATTTATGTTGATTTGAGATTTGGATAAATGCATATCCTTGAGGGTTACCAAAAGACGCTGGAGTGCCCAAAAGACGCTGGTGAGGCAGTGTGAGGGACCCAACAAGGACATGATTTTTTATATTTCATGGGGTGATAAGCTTGGTGGGCACTATGCTGAGAGGAGGTACGGGGTTGGCCTCCCGGCCTCTACCACCAAAAAGAGTGGATGGTATCACTGCCAAAAAGGCATTGTCCCTTCCTTGACTGTTGTGGTAAATAGGGACTACCACTGGAGGTGTTCACGGCACCCTTTCGGGGACATCCATAGTCGTCGAGGAGGCTATGGTGGATTTTAGCTGTATGCTGAGTATGAGCTTAGTGGCCATATGATTTCAGTGTGATTGATATGCATATAGCATTGAGATAGTCATATACGAGTACTCGTGACCAGTTGGCGTGACATGTATGTCGAGAGACTCATGTACATGATACTAGCATATGCTTGAATGATGACTACTTTAAGATTTTCATGATTATTATATTTGGCTCGCTAGTTTGTTTCATTTGCTGAGAGTTACGTATATAAATATATTAATTTCTCTTTTAATCATATTTATATAACGTGAATTGCAGACGGATTTCATAGTTGAATTTGTATCCATGAACTCATGTTTTATGCATAACTATGCATGCATACGCAAAAGGAATTATTGATGTTTTATATGAAAAGCTCCTGGAACCATGCATGATGCATACCGTGTTTTCAAAATAGTAGTATCAGATCACCTACTGAGTATGATAAATACTTACCCTAATATATTATTTTTTCAGATTAGCTCCACACAGAATTAGAAGAAGGATCAAGTGACTGATGAGAAGACAAGCATGAATGTAAGTAAACACTCTACCTTTTGGACATGTAGTTGTATTTATTTACAGTTGGGCTGTGAGCTGTGACTAGATAGACCTGGGAAAACATTTATGATTTCTGAAATTTTCAAAAACTACTTTAGTTGTTGTGAAAGCAAATGACACTTGGGGTTTTCAAAATGAGTTTAAAACAAAAAGATTTTTCCGCTGCATTGTATTGTTTTTCAAATAGGGATCCCACCTTAGGCATTAATTTTGCATTTAAAAATGCATGTGAACAGCTGGGTCGTCACAATTGGTATCAGAGCTCAATTTATCCTTTTACAACCAGTCCAGCATGTCCAAGGGTCATAGACAATTGGGATAATTAAGAAGAAGTAAGATAAATAAAAGTAGTAGAGATGACTAAAATAAGAAATACTAGTAGGTCACAAAGAAAGACACCCCAAATAACTAGGTATAAAGGGGACAGATCTAGCAAATACTCAGGTAATGGATTACTCAAATTCTATCAAAACACTAGTCTAACATATTTAGGGGTTAAGTAAGTGATTGTGCATTGATGCACACAAAGAAACTAGCATATGGGAATAAGATTATGATGAGAATAAGGGATGAACATACAAGATGATATTAGAAGATAAGTTTGACATGCACTAGATCGATCAAAGTGAGAATCCTAAAGAACTTAGCGCAATTCTAAATGACCTAGTTAAAAGAAACTGCTATCTTATAACAACAACTTGAGTATAATGGAGCAGATCAGGAGATATGAATAATATTATGGGATCCAAAGGAATAAAGATTTGAAATATACCAGTTATAAGAAAATTGAAAGTATGAAGAAGTATTAAATTAACAAGAAAGAGACTAAGTATCAGAGTACGTAGTGGAAGCAAGGAGATGCTGAACTTCAACCCTTGCAGAAGAAATTAAGAGGATGATAAATTGAGAATGTGCCTAGTATTGGTTGCAAGAGAACATGAAAAGAATTTTAAGGAAGAAATTTCCTTACTTACTGACTCACTTGAGGTATTAGGATCCTAAAGGAGAATACATTCACTAAGAAGTTGTCTAAGAGACAAATAACTTGAAGATAATAATTTATGAAATTTCGAGTACGAAATTTTTTAAAGGGGGTAATAATGTAATGACCCAAACATTTTATGCCCTTTTTACTAAATTTAGAAATTTATATGAGAGAATTACTATTTAAAATAGTAAATAAAGGAATTTGTAAGTAACAGTATCATTAGATTTTACTCGAAAAATGGAATCCAACGCCTCAAAGAACGCCGAAAACGGAGTTCGTATGAAGAAGTTACGGGCGCTTAAAGATTAGGGGCATTTCTGTAATTTAAATTAAAAACGAAAAAGACAGAAAACGCAGGGGGCCGTTTTGACAATGACACCCCTATCTTCTTCCTCCTCCAGCCCTCTCTCGATTTTTCTAGAAAAATCCAAGCACCGCCTTGCAGAGGCGGTGCCAGGAGAAATGGCGGCACCGCCATTGGCAGCACCGACTTACTCCTATAAAATCCCCCACTACCCCTCTTCCAAAGCAAGCTTTCTCCTCTCTAATCGCTCCCAAAAACAGATCTGGCCACAAGGGTTTGTAGCCACTATCAAGACTGAAATCGGGTAGCATCGAGGGCTCCCCAAGTACGAGTCTCCTCCCCACCCTACTCCTTTCTCTTTCCTCTTTCTTTCCCCCAAGATCCCGACCAGATCTGGATTGTTTTCCGGTCGAAAATCGCTGGAAGAAACCTAGCTTTGATGGGTCTGCTGACCCATTGAACCAGCCATCTCCTAGGTACCCTCCTCCTCTTGCCTTCTCCTTTCCCTTCATTTTCGGCACAGATCCATGTCGGATCTGGCATTTTCCCGGCCGAAAATCGTCGGAGAAGACCCCGGTGTCAATGGATTCGCCGGTCCATTCCTACCAGGCGTCCTAAGATGTGTGCGTAACGCACACCCTAGATGCGCCCTGTGGGATGAACCTTGGGCTCATGTGACTGCGTACGGGCACGTGCGACCACATATGGGCGTTGTCCCAGTTTGACCGGGACACACGAGTGCCCCAAGAGCCAAGATGTGCACGCACCAGCACCTAAGACGCATCCGCGCAACGCCATCCAGAGTGCACACCCTGGTGCATCAGTCAGACATACGCATGTGAGCTAACCTAGTTGCAATATGACCAGGGCGCATGCGTGTCCTAGAAACTGTAGTGCGCATTCTAGGACCATGGCGCACAGGACCTTAGGTGCTACATTTGGGTCGTTTGTTAAGGCGCGACCTTTTAAAATCCAATTTCGGAGCCTATATAACTCCGATTGACGAGCCAAAAGGACCGTTGTGTTGGTAATTTCGACACAGACTCAAGTAGCCTAAACACCATGGGGATCTTATGAATCCATATAATCAACTATGGCTAGAAATCATGATTAGATTTCATGTTTAAATGATATACAGGACCCATAAAGGTACTGTAGGACTCGTCTGCAAGAGAGACACAAGCTAAGTGATGACAATCGAGGTAGGTAGTCTGATGCTACTATGCTTTTCCAAATATACTTAATTTGTAGGTCATCTGATACTGCTATGTTTTTATACATTTCCAAATGTACTTGATTTATAGGTAATCTGATATTGCTACATTTTTAAATATATCCCAAACACCAAGTGATTTACTTGCCTTTGTGATGCTTTTGAAATGTAATATTCCTATATGAGCATACGAAATTGTCTGCATGATTTATAACATTAAAGCATTTGAACCTATCATTGCATTTACTATGCTTTTATGATGTTCTTATACAAGCATGTTTTGAGAAGTGTAGCCTTGGCTAATGAGGGCGGGCCAGAGAGAGTTGACAGGCTTTTAGGCTGTCAGGCTTCTAGACAGGGTTATGACTTTGCATGCCATGCTCTTATACTTTGAAAACAAATGCATAAATTACATGATTTATGTTGATTTGAGATTTGGATAAATGCATATCCTTGAGGGTTACCAAAAGACACTAGAGTGCCTAAAAGACGCTGGTGAGGCAATGTGAGGGACCCAACAAAGATATGATTTTTTATATTTCACGGGTTGATAAGCCTGGTGGGCACTATGCTGAGAGGAGGTACGGGGTTGGCCTCCCGGCCTCTACCACTAAAAAGGGTGGATGGTATCACTGCCAAAAAGGCATTGTCCCTTCCCTGACTGCTATGGTAAACAGGGACTACCATTGGAGGTGTTCACGGCACCCTTTTGGGGACATCCATAGTCGCCGTGGAGGCTGTGGTGGATTCCAGCTGTATGCTGAATATGAGCGTAGTGGCCATATGATTTCAGTGTGCTCAATATGCATATAGGATTGAGATGGTCATATACGAGTACTTGTGATCAGTTGGCATGACATGTACGCCAAGAGACTTATGTGCATGATATTAGCATATGCTTGAATGATGACTACTTTAAGATTTTCATGATTATTATATTTGGCTCACTGGTTTGTTGCATTTGCTGAGAGCTACGTATATAAATCTATTGCTTTCTCTTTTAATCATATTTATAGAACATGAATTGCAGACGGATTTCATAGTTGAATTTGTATCCATGAACTCATGTTTTATGCATAACTATGCATGCTTACGCAAAAGAAATCATTGATGTTTTATATGAAAAGCTCTTGGAACCATGCATGATGCATACTGTGTTTTCAAAATAGTAGTATCAGATCACCTACTGAGTATGATAAATACTCACCCTAATATATTATTTTTTCAGATTAGCTCTACACAGAATTAGAAGAAGCATCAGGAACATGTTAGTGCAATGATCAAGTGACTGATGAGAAGATAAGCATGAATGTAAGTAAACACTCTATCTTTTGGACATGTACTTGTATTTATTTACAGTTGGGCTGCAAGTTGTGACTAGATAGACCTGGGAAGACATTTATGATTTCTGAAATTTTCAAAAACTACTTTGGTTGTTGTGAAAGCAAATGACACTCGGGGTTTTAAAAAGGAGTTTAAAACAAAAAGATTTTTCCGCTGCATTGCATTGTTTTTCAAATAGGGATCCCACCTTAAGCATTAATTTTGCATTTAAAAATGCATGTGAAAACCCAGGTCGTCACAAGTGGTCTTAACGTTTATTACAACCCCCTCGTACATAACCTTAATTGTGTTTATATACCCCCGTGAAACCCCTTTGCCGCTTAATAACCACCATATTAACTCTTTGGAGACTCTATCATAAGATGCTTCTAAGTGAATAAAAATCAATTGTCTAAGTAGGAAAATAACTTTTATAGTAAACCTCTAAGGCATGAGACCAAATTAGTTCTTTAATACACTCTTCTCATGCTATAGCCTCTTCTCAATCACGCTTTCAAGTAGTATCATGGTATGGCTCCTAAGTTTGATCCTCCACCCCCATATTTAGTGCAACTTTATATCTCTCCTTTATTTTTATAAATTGGTACGATAGAGTTCTTCCTCTACTCATCTAACATTTTACTTCAATTTTACAACTTGTTAAACAACTTTGCCAACCAAACTACTAAAATATCTCCTATAGACTTTCAAATCTCCATCAGTATATGATCACGTCCCAAGGCCTTTAATGATTTCATCTTTTTCAAAGCCTCTTTCACTTCAAATATATTAATGTTTTGGTTATATATATAATGTTCAATGTTATTTGTGTTTACGATACTTTTAATCCCTATATTCTTAGGGTATTTGTCATTTAGTAATTTTTTAAATTAACTTTTTTACCTTTGTTCATCATCTTTAACTATTATCCTTTGATCGTTATTTTTAATATACTTCATGTGGTCTAAGTCCTTACCCTTCTTCTCTCTTACTTTTACGAGTTTGAAATGCATCTTTCTCACCTTCTCTTAATCATTATCTAGTATAAAGATCATCATATGCTTGAGTTTCGCCTCTCTTACTACTGTCTTAGGAGCCTTTTTAGCATTCATATATTGTTTAAAGTTTTTGTTATTTTTAGTCATCTGTCATACTTTAAAAAATACTTGTTTTCCTTTAATAACTTTTTGCACTTTTTCACTCTGCCACTAAGTTTTCTTTGTTGGTTGCCTTTTACTTTAAGATACTCCTAAGATATCTTTTGCCACTTTTTTAATGGACTTAGTTATATTCATTCACAAGGTGTTTACTTTTATTTTATTGTTCTAATTTCATTCTGCCATGAACTTGTTTGTAAATGATGATATCTTCTCTTCTTTTAAGCTCCATCACTTAGTGTTTGGACACCTATTAAGTTCATTTTCTTTCTTCCATATTTTAATATAAATATCCATTAACCTATGTTGTGAGGTTAGATTCTTATTAGGTATCACCTTATAATTCTTACATATTGATCTTTCGGTATTCTTAGATAGAAAAAAGTCTATTTGGCTTTTATACGGACCATTTTTAAAGATTAGTAAGTGTTCATCTTGTGTTTGCTATAGTCAGTTATATGCT
The DNA here is from genome assembly GCA_035236585.1 of Warburgia ugandensis. Lineage (NCBI taxonomy): Eukaryota > Viridiplantae > Streptophyta > Magnoliopsida > Canellales > Canellaceae > Warburgia > Warburgia ugandensis. The sequence continues at coordinate 27,234,880 of CP141136.1, forward strand.
AAAACAAAATTAGGTATAGCTTCTCCCATCTCATTCCTTTCTCCAATATCATACTCCCCATGTACCATATCATATAATTCCTTTTCTTTTCCTATATGATCATTAAAGTCTATTCTTATACACATCCCTTCTATGATAGGACTTTCTTATATAACTTCCTCCATATATTATTAGAACTATCTCTTGGTTCTATCTTCTAACCCTACTTGTGATGCACATTTACTTATAACATTTATGATCTTCTGTTCTAGAGCAACTTTTACTAGTATAGTTCTTTTACTAATTCTTTTAATGTCTATAACTTTATCCATTAACTCTTTATTGATTGCTATCTCTATGCCCAGAGCTTATATCCATCGATTTCTCTAGTTTTAGCCTATTTTCACTTGGTTTCGTAGAGACAAGTGATGATAATTCTCCTATGTTTTATCGTATCTACTAACTCTAGAATCTTATATATCAATGTGACTATACTCAATGTAGTAATATGAATCTTATTCTCCTGACCTATCTTATTTAGCCTTGCACTTGTGGAACACTGTGGGAACCCGTGTATACTTTTCACTACATCTAGGTTTTGATGCAGAATTTTGCTTTCGAGGAAATGCTTTAGCAGCACTTGTCTATTTTTCACTGCAATCGAGATTTGATGCAGCGCATCACTTTGTTGGAAACATCCTAGCAGCCCTTATCAATTTTTCATTGCATCCGGGATCTGATATAACATGTTGTTTACAGAGAATGCCCTAACTTGAGAGAATGCCAAAACTTGATTCATGCATGAAATTTGCTATAGCTTTTACTTGTCGACTGACACTTGATGCAAAACTCTCCTCCTTTATCTGGGCTTAAGACCGGTAGTGATGGAGTAATTAGGCATGTAATTTTTTAATGTAAACTATATGATTAATTAATTTAGGATAGCAAATATCTGTGAGTAAATGTCTTGATGGCTGCTAACATGTTACTAATGATGGATACATGTGAGTAATTAAGCATTATAGTTTTTAAATGTAAACTTAGAACAAAATTTGATCTAGGACAGTGAATGTCATATAGGAAATAGTGAAGTAGTTGTTCATGTAAGATTTTCATTAAAACTTGAGATCCAACTTTCATTAATTGCTTAGCTTGCAATATGACTTATGCTGTGATCAATTTTCAGAACTTGAGATCCAAATAACGTATGAAATTGGTAATTATATTCATAAGAATTACTGCTTTTACATTGGTTTTCCATTATTGGTTGCAGATATGAAGTGTCACGTTCTTCGAAAAGCTTTGGGAGCCTTATGGCTGCACCAACAGTTGTAGAAACTGGATAGCTTTCCTCCCCTCAGAACAGAGAAAGTTTGAATTGATTGCGATACATGTTGGAATTAAGAACACAAGGAGGATATTCAGCGTTGTTCTGGGGCATCAAATTGAACTGCTAGGGCGGAATCTCCTACGACAGGCGCGGATTAAGTCAACCCGTCCATTTCATGGGACGGGTGGCCGAATTTGCGAGCTGGAATTTCAGGAAGAGCAGAGTGGACGAGCAATGGTAACCCAACTTGTCCTATTTGCTTGGCCGCTTCCCGAGGAGGTGCTTCTTGGGAACTATCGTGATTTACGGGGTTTAGGTGGAAGGCTTACCCCAGAACATTCTAGATTTTAGAGATAATGTGGAGCAAGGAAACGTGCAGGAGAAAAAGTTTAAGGAAAACTGAAATGTAGAGAGAGTAGATGGGCCAGACTAGTAAGCTGGAATTACGGGAAAATGATTGGAAGCAGGCTAGACAGGCAAAAGTAACCCAACTTAGTGTATTTGCAAGGGCAGCTTGCTGATGAGTTCCTTTGTGGGAACTAGCACGATTTATAACTGCACTGATTGACCACAGGAGAACGTATTATATATTTATTGAGTTGCATCTGGACAATTAAGAGAAAACGTAACCAGTTTTGCCTAATATATCATTAAAGAAAGAGTCCTGGGATTCTGAGGTCATGTGAGTGAACCCAAAGCCATGTTTCACACCCAATTTCTGTATCTCCTTTTGACATGTACCTCAAAGCTAATATTCATAGAGTTCAGGTTGTGCAAGATCAACTAATTCCTAACATTTTTGTTAAATTGGAGGAGACATGGAAATCTAATCACAAGATTTGTTCAACCTATCGCAAACGGCTGCATTAGCTGTTGTCTAATTAATTCATAAAGAGCTAAGCTAGCAAATTAAGCACTACAATTATCAGAAGAAGAAAACCAATACTAAAACAAGGGGAGTCCAAATACCTTCTCCTGTAATGAAAAAAAATATTCCTTTTATATGCAGAAGGAAAAACAAGGAAAGTAGGAAAAATGTTTATTTTTGCTTCTTAGATACTTTAACATACCCATTCGCTAAGTTCTATACCTACTTCAGTGACTATGCGTACTCAGCTTTTTATTTATCTCCCTGAAATGCCATCCTTGAAGCCCCTCGTTATTGAACGTCAAGGGTACTTAAGCTTTTTTGTCATCCTTAATTTGCTTCTACTTTCTAGTATAGCTCCATAAGGCCCCTTTGCTTCGATGAATTTTATCAATGGTCTAGTCATGTTTTTGTGCATGAATTTGGCTTCGTTCCGACTCCGCTAGCAGAAGGCTATGACACTTGGACAACGCAACAATGGCTACACAGCTCTTTCTCCTCCATCTCCTCCCTGGGTTGGAAGTTCCTCCATGCATCGCTTTTTGCCGATGTGCTGAAGACGTGGACGACAGACATGTATCTCGAAAGCTCCCCCGCTATGCGGTAGCCGGCCAAGAAGTACAAATGGTTTCCAACTGGGGCCATTGTCAGGTAGATCATCTGTATCGATGGCTCATTTGCCCCATTGGTATCTGACTTAGAAATTGGGGCCGAGAAGTTGTCACGGTGAGATCCATCCACTATGTTCCATATATTGACCTTGCCATCGTAGGCCTCAATATGTCCCTTCCATGTGTTTAGGCAGTCGCCTGAGCTGTATAGTTTGTCATCGACGGCTACAATTTGATTCGGTGGCACATCTAGCTGCCACATCCCCAGCATCAACTCCCACTCACCATGCCACGGGTGAAACACCTCGGCAGAGCTTCTCTCAAAGGCAAATGGTCCCATCTTATCAGAGTCACCCCTCTCTGCGAAGCCTCCCACAACATAGATCTTGCCTTGCCATGTTACACCCACACACTTATACCTTAAGGTACTCATGTTAGGCAGTTGGGTCCATTCATCAAGTGCTGGATCATAAACCTCCGCTGAAGAGACCCCTCTAGCGCTGGATAACATGCACTTTCCACCTGCCACATAAATTTTGTTATCACATACGGTGCAAGCAAAATCGAACCGAGGCATGCCAAGTGGAGCACATTGTGACCATTCACTAGTAGTGACGCAATGTCGAAATACGGTTGGACGAACGGCGAGATCCACCTCCACCATATCTTCATCACCAGATCCAGGCTCCTTCCGGCATAGACGACCACCAAGTATGTAAATGCAATCACCAACAGTGGCCATGGCAAAGTCCTTGAGGACATGGTCCTCTGAGATTCCTGGAATGGTACCGACCCACTGCCAAGCATTGTCCGATGGATTGTAACACTCAATCCAGCTAGACATGTTAGTGTCTGGTGATGGTGCTCTGGGACAGAAGGACGCATAGACTCGATAGTTCGACGTCGAGTTGTCTGGTGATGGGGGTGGCGAGGATAATGAACCCATGGAAAGGCCTTAGTGCAATTGTTGTTATGGCAGTTAAGCGGAATTGTAGTTGGAGAAGAAAATGATACATATAGGTTGCTCGGCGGGGATTACGATGGAAGGTTGGTTTGTGAGCATCGAATGAGAATCAAATATGGAAATTTGGGGCGTATTTGTGATGGGGAATTCTATGGCTTTTGCTTGGAATTTGTATGAGTTATGCTTAGTCCTTGTCGTGGGGCAGTCTCTATGCAATATTTCTTGTTTTGGGGTGAGAACCTATGGCTTCTTTGTCCCTTTGAGTGTCCATGACGAACAAAATACTGATAGAGTTTGTTAAAGGATTTTGCATGAATACAAGGAAGAATATGTCCTTGCGGTATAGGTGGAATAATTGAGAAAAACTTCTTTTATTGCATCTTATGGAAGTTGCACTCTCTCTCTCTCTCTCTCTCTCTCTCTCTCTCTCTCTCTCTCTCTCTCTCTCTCTCTCTCTCTCTCTCTCTCACACACACACACAAACACATATATGCAAAACGTTCATAGTTTTGTTCTTTAACCTGAGATGATTTTTTCAAAATCTTTATCCACCAATGTCTTCCTTATTTAACACTAGAAATCTTTTTAGTGCATGCCATTGAAGGAACAGTCATACGTAAGCGGACTTTGTGTAACAAATGACTTGCCTCTACATTTAATTAAGGTCCTTGGAAGTGAGCAACGCACCCTTCTACTCCTTGAAAAGACTAACTTCCTAGTCACAAGCCAATGTAGTTGATAAGAACTGCAGTTAGTGGCCTTGCATCATGTAAGGAATGGCCAATGACTTGCTGGATGGGATGAGATCAGCCATTCGTTTTGGACTGTCATTGCACTTGTCTTCTTATAAGATGGTATCACTTGCTTTACGAAAGTAGCGCATTACAGGTAACTTTTAATAATAATGCAATGATATTTGAAATTATTGAACAACATGGTTAATTAGGTGGGAGTAGGAATGGCCACATCATGAATGAGCTGCTTTAGGTACCACCAAAATTGATTCTAATCTGCTTACGGGATATTCAGTCGATCAAGTGTACATATAGGATACGTTAAGGCCCCTGGTTCTAATCTGATAGAAATAGATTTGCATATAAAAATATTTGTTTATAAGATCATATGCATGATCTGCACTCAGAGTCTTTTTGTACCCAATGATGATTCGCAAGTTGGGAATTTTCTTCGATCCTTTAGCGTGTGTATGACGATGATAAATAGCGCATCAATTGCATCAATATAAGTTATAATGATCATCTCGAGATCATATCCTCTAAAATTTGGCATACAAATCCCCTTTTTGTAGTTTTGCATTGCAATTTACTTGCACTCTTTATCTCTTTCTCAATTTCAAGTTAATCTACGCATGTGATATGCTTGATCACCAGTTTGGATGACAATATAATCGCCTAGTTTTGGGAAACCAACTAGGAAAAGATATGTCATGGAAAACTATCACAGATAACTGTCTCAAGCTGAACTACCATTAGCATGACAATGGCAATCCGCTCTTAATTTTACACTCTTTATATACAAGTTAGCAAGAGAGAACCAATAAAGCACAAGAATAAAGAAGGGAGCAACATTAATACTGAAACAAGGAAGTGGGCGTATTGTCTCTTTATGACTTCGGACCAGACATACATTCATGAACTGGTACAACTTGAACCTTTGAACCTGAAACAATTATAAGCAACAAAACTAAAAAAGATGGGAAAGACAGATAGAACACCTTGCTTAAAGACCAATGTTGCTTTCACACTAGTCAGCCAAAGACAAATAGTCGGGCCCTCCCCCCATTGCTCAGTATCCAAGGAATCAGCCACAGATCACAAAATCACTGTAGTAGAGGAGACCCATTCCTTACCCAGAAATAATGACACAGTAATAACACCAAATAGAGTTAGGCAATTCTCATCATCTGCGCCAAAATTTTCCATTTCCGGGAGGGTCTAAGTGAGTAGCAGTAGATTTTTCTGGTTGATTTGGTATTCAGGATGTTCCTCCATGGCTTTGATTTGTCTATACTCTTACAATTTTCTGTACTCTTACATGTTTTTGTAAAAGCTTAGAAATAAAAACAGGTTGTTGATAGCCGTCTAGCCAATCGTCACAGACAACAAGGCTCCTCGACTAGTTTGTGCTTGGTCGCAGGTGCAAGGTGGCACTTCTCCCTTCGTGGGGGAGATTTAAAAAATAGATTTAGGGATTAGGATTAATATGCGAGTGAAATAGTTTGCTTTTCTGCAATTATTCGGTACAGCTGAGGGCAGCCCCGCACATGCGGGGTCATGGAAGGGACTGGCCACAATGGTAAATAGTAATTATTAGGTTTATCTAAATCGTGCAAAAGCATCCTTAATGAGAACTGAATTTGGGTTGCTTGACAGTCTTTAACACAAAACCCTGGTATTTAGGGCATTGAAATCTGGGAACATGGATTCCAAAACTAGCTTTCCCAATATGATTTCCTTTCACCAAAAACAATAGAAAACAGAAAGCTTCGGTGCTCCTCCCTTGTATTGCAAGATTTTGCAAGGGTAAAGTACAGGCTGGAAAAAAGTTTCTAACTATCATTTCCTCTAACTTTTTCTATTTTCTACTTCTTCTTCTTTTTTCAGGTAATCAAATATCACTTGCTCCTTGTACCTGTATGTATATATATATATAGCTATAGGAAAGTTGTGGCTTTCAAATCCCATCTTTTGTGATCAATTATATACATGTCTTGTTACATGAGATCATTTGGGTGTATCCTCTTATCAGCTCGAAGACAATGTTGACTTCTCAGCAAAGAGTGACCACGCATGGGTTCAAAATAGATGGGTCCACCCCCATTCACCCATTTGAAGAAGCAAAAAAGCTTTCTAGTGAAGAAGATGCCATGGCGGAAAAGTTAATCTGTTGGAAGTGTTCATCGATCATTGGATACATAATCCCTTGCAAGGGATAAAAGATTAGGAACGATATCATGGAGCCCAATCGCTGCTAAGTAGGGGCGGCAAAATATGACACGACACGATAACACGACACGAACCCGACACGAATTTAGCGGGTTCGGGTTGAGTCTTATCGTGTTCGTGTCATTTTCGGGTTACCCAAAAATGACACGCCAAAAATCGTTTCGTGTTCGAGTCAATCAATTTGACCCGTCGTGTCGACCTGTTTGACACGCGACCTATTTACTCATCACCTTGACATGATTCTAACCTATGGAATGGTTGAAAATATAGGACGGTTCTTGAGGAACCGTCTTATATTACTCATGTAATATAGGACGGTTCTGAATAACCGTCCTATATTGCGAGTTATATAGGACGGTTCCAGAATAACCGAACCGTCCTATATTGCGAGTTATATAGGACGGTTCCAGAATAACCGTCCTATATTGCTAGTTATATAGGACGGTTCTTGAAGAACCGTCCTATATTGCGAGTTATATAGGACGGTTCTAGAATAACCGTCCTATATTGCTAGTTATATAGGACGGTTCCTGAAGAACCGTCCTATATTGCTAGTTATATATGACGGTTCTTGAAGAACCGTCCTATATTACTAAAAATTAGACTAAATGCTATAAATTAGCTAAAAATCATTAATACATGAAGATTCAAGCATGAGTAAGCTATATATGTGGATAAGAATAGGTATTAACTAATAAATATAAAAAATAACAAAATTTTCCTAATTTTCGTAACTTATTTTTTTGGAAAAATTAAAAAAAATACTAAATTACAAAAAAAAAAGAGATGAAAACATTATCACACATGAATACACAATATGGGAAAGCTCTATATGTGGATAGAAATACTTTTCAATGAAGAAATATGAAAAAACAACGACTTTTTTTAAAATTTTCAGAATCGATTTTTCGAAAAAACAGTAGAAACCTAAAAACAAACTCAAATCTAGAGCAAAGAAATATAAAACTCAAATGGAATGCTTCTCATACACATAGAACTAAAACCCATCAAGATCTATGAAAAATAGTTAACGAAAAACACAAAAAAATAAATGCAGATTATAAAATTTGTAAATACATACCTTTTTTTGCTTAAATCTATGAAAGATCGAAGATAAATGGTCGTTTTCACCTTCTCAGACTAAAACCCATCAAGATCTATGGAAAATAGTTAACAAAAAACAAAAAAATTGAAAAAAAGTCTTGGCTTTTATGTTTTTTATAGAACTGTATACAGATTGTAAAATTCGTAAATACATACCTTATTTTGCTTAGATCTGTGAAACATCGAAGAGGAATGGTCATTTTCACTTTCTCAGTAGTTTGGACCATTTGGAAGATTGAAAATTTGAAATTAGGGTTGATCAAGGTGAAAAATGATATATAGAACAATATAGGACGGTTTTTAAATAACCGTCCTATAATATATATAATGAAATATATGATGATTTTTTTATAACCATCCTATATAATATATAGGATGGTTATTTTATTTATTATAAAGTTATAAGACGGTTGTTAACATGTTGTTGCATAACCGTCATATAAACTATAAGAGTTATGTATTTAATTAATCTTAGTTGAGGATGTATTTAAATAAAAATAATTATTAAGTATAGAGTAAAGAAAGAGTTATGTAATTAACTCATCTTAATTTTCTGAAGGATGAGCTTCAAAAGATAGAGCATATATGTAATTAACTCATCTCAATTGAGTATCAACTTAAAAACAAAGTTATGTAAATAACTCATACTGTCATACTCAATTCAATAGTTGTTGAGGTTGAGGATGAGTAAAGTAAGTGTTATGTATTTAACTCATCTGATCTCAGTTGAGGATCAGCTTAAAAAAGCAAAGTTATGTAAGTAACTCATACTCAATTCAAAAGTTGTTGAGATAAGTAAAGAAAGAGTCATGTAATTAACTCATTAGGTAAGAATGACTGAATGAGAATAGAAACAATTATGTAATTAACTTAGTAGCTTGAGAGTTGAGAATGAGTATAGAAAGAGTTATGTAATTATCTCATTGGTGGATAATGAGTATAGGAAGGGTTCGAAGGGAATAATTATTAGTTATGTAATTAACTCATTAGGTGAGGTAAGAATGAGATCAGAGAATAGGAGTTATGTGTTGAATTAATACAAATGTTGAATGATATTACTAAGGGAGTTACTAAATTTTACTCTACATGAATGATGGATCAATGGATTATGGATGAATGAGTTATTCCTAATATATTATCATCAATTGGGAGCTAGAAATGAGAAACAAATATTGACTTATATGAGTTGGATACATGATATTCATGAATTTGATTAAAAAGAGATATATTAGATCAATTGGTGATGACATGTGAAATTAACATAAGAAAATAATTAGCATTTATAATTTTATACAATATTTGAGAGTTAGTTAGTCTCTCACTTCACTTGTCCTTGTACAAGTTACAAAACTTGGTTAACTAATTTTGTACTAAGTGTGACTTGTAAGTTTGTAATTGATAATGTGTAACTAATCTTAAAATGTTTGATAAGAAAATTAGAGACAGTGTATAGATGTAGCTAAGTCTTAGGTTATAACTTATAGTTATAGCAAACAACCGACAGTAAGGTGGGCTTTTGCTTAAGACTTCTAATTCAATTGGATAATTGGATTGAGCTTACTTACTTACATACAAAAGACAAAACAATTGCCTTGAGAATTGTATATAAAGAGTTATGTAATTATCTCATTGGTGGATAATGAGTATATGAAGGGAATAGTTATTAGCTATGTAATTAATTCATTATTTGAGGTGAGAATGAGATCAGAGAATATGAGTTATGTATTGAATTAACATAAAAGCTTATCAAGAGAGAATTAGAAGGATATTGATATGATAACTTTGGTGAAACTAAAATTAATTATGGATTGTGGCCTATACTCTATAGTGAAAATTAAAAAGAAGTGGCATTGATGGTAAAATGAATAATAATCATGAGAGAAAAAACACATGTTAAATGATATTACTAAGGGAGTTACTAAATTTTACTCTGCATGAATGATGGATCATGGATGAATGAGTTATTCCTAATCTATTATCATCAATTAGGAGTTAGAAAAGAGAAACAAATATTGAGTTATATAAGTTAGATATATGATATTCATGAATTTGATGAAAAAGAGATATATTAGATCAATTGGTGATGACATGTGAAATTAACATAAGAAAATCATTAGTATTTATAAATTTATACAATATATGATAGTTAGTTAGTCTCTCACTTCACTTGTACTTGTACAAGTTACAAAACTTGGTTAACTAATTTTGTACTAAGTGTAACTTGTAAGTTTGTAGCGACAATGTGTAGCTAATCTTAAAATGTTTGATAAGAAAATTAGAGACAGTGTGTACGTTAGCTAAGTCTTAGGTTATAACTTATAGTTATAGGCTTATAGCAAACAACCACCAGCTAGGCTAGGGTGCTTTAGCATACTTAGCTTTAGCATAAGACTTCAAATTTAATTGGATAATTGGATATGGGAATTGGGCTTACTTACATACAAAAAGACAAAACAATTATCTTAGACTAGATTGACTTTGTAGACCTAGATAATCATTAATTAGTTAAACCTTTATGTTTTCAGTTTTTATTTTGTTTTCCCGCCACTACAAGGGGGGCCCACACGTCAGATCTAACATTAAGGACTCAAAATATTTGACAAATGATTGAAGTGTAAGTTTCATTAACTCTAGTTGCCACTTGCCAGTTTGGAATTGGAGGAAAGAAAACTATCTGTCCCTGTCAGGCAGGCCGGCGCCAAGGCTAGGCCGTTTGCCGACATAGGCAGACTGGTCACTGGAAGTCTGACACATCACAGTCACGCTCATAGATTGGTAAAGTACTAATAAACCATATCTATATGTGTAAAAATAGGACGGTTAGTCGTTAACCGTCCTAACCGTCCTATAAAACATAGCATATAGGACGGTTATGACATAACCGTCCTATAAAACATAACATATAGGACGGTTATTTCACAACCGTCCTATAAAACCCATAACATATAGGACGGTTATGATATAACTGTCCTATAAAACATAACATATAGGACGGTTATTTCACAACCGTCCTATAAAACCCATAACATATAGGACGGTTCCGATTTAACCGTCCTATAAAACATAACATATAGGACGGTTATTTCACAACCGTCCTATAAAACCCATAACATATAGGACGGTTGTGAAATAACCGTCCTATGTTTTGTGGTTAGTTTGGCTCCATTCACTTGTGAGCAGTTTTTTTACTAAGTCGTAATAGGGAAATCGAGTCGTTTCATGTCGTGCCGTATATCCAACACAACTCAGTCAATTAATCGTGTTACACAGGTCGTGTCGTGTTATTTTTTTAAGAATCGGGTCGTGTACGAGTCATAGGTTTTTGACACGACTATTAATCGTGTCGTGTTCGTGTTGACCCATAACTCTAATCGTGTCGTGTTCGTGTCGCCGCAAACACGACCCGCCAACCCGAATTGCCACCCCTACTGCTAAGTCATCACTTGCCTCCACACTTTTGATAGAGGGCCCATTTATAGCAAAAATGGGACAATTATAGTGTCTGAAAACAATGTTTTTGGTCTTTTTGGTCGTTGCATGTGCACCGTTGCTTATAATATCTTCCTAACCGTCCGCTTCCTGTGATAAAAAGCATATTTTTCAGATGGCAGACTCATCCATCCTCGTGGCTCTTCTACTGTCAGACATCCAAATTCGGAAAATATGATGGAGGGATACGTGTGATCGCTCTCCATGATAGCCTTCTTTCATATGAGCAAGTCACTGAACCAACAATGGGCCCAACGATTAACAGACGCGGTCCTAAAGATTACTTCCACAAAGAATTAAAGCCCAACTGCTGGAGCCATGCTATAAAGGCCAGAATTTGTCGAGTAGGCCGACATATCTCCAGGCTGTTGCCAATTACTGGATAACACGTCACGATTTGAGATTAGCTGGGTTGAGTAAAGCCATGTGGACGAGTCGTGGTGCAGGACAAAAAGGAAATAAATGCAAGGGAGAAGAAGAAACGATGGAACCCCACATCCTGATTGCCTTGTCTTGGTACAAAACGAGTTTGCATAAAAAAAAAAGAGACTCATGATTTGTTTGATCATTGGAGGGATAGGGTTCCCTTTGGCCGATGAATAGAATGAAGATTGGCGTTTTCTTACTCCACTCGTGATTCCCATACTTGGCTCATCCAACCGTTCATCCGATACTCCACCATGATGCAAAGAAATCTGATGGCATTGTCCATTATCTCAGCAAGCACATGCCCCTAATCTCCATGGCGTAGGTTGGCTATTGTTTGCCACGCAATTACATAACCTGAGTCGCCTTCAATCATAAATCTTGAGCTATGTGTGAAGGGCCATAATCACCTGCCTTGATCGAGTTCTTAAAGAATGGCTCTGATCGACGGACTAAGGATCATCTTGATAATGGTATTATTCAGAGCAACTAAGACTCGTGGTTCTGTATTGGACATAGGGGACCAAACAGGTCAGCTTACAAAATTGGGACCAACAAGATCAATGTACCACACTTCTCGCCTATGCTATGATAGACCATCTGGAGCCTAAATAAATAAATTGAGTAGTTCTTCCCATGGACCAAAATATAGTAAATAATCGTCCTTCAATCAAGTTGGTAATAATGGCCTCGCCATTTAGTGCCAGCAGTTTCACATCTAAACCTCTCTTAAGCTGCATTTGCATTTCACCTGTGGGAATCTCTTGGATTATTAGATTGCAGACGACTCGTGGTGGGCTCAACCCATGGATAATCCATGTTCCCACATAAAGCTGCATGGTTATCGTCATCCTCACGGATATGGGGGGAATAATTCCAGAAATGAAAAGTCCCAGAAGAGCTGCACAATCAATTGGACTTTATTCGGTCAGCATTGCCCGAGGAATACTTGGTTTTTGATGATAGACGGACTAACGAGGGAAGTGACGGAGATTGTGCAGAGATGGCTAGTATGGCAAGCTGCACTGGCTCTGCATGGCATTTTAGCATCCCGTAATCCATGTACAGTTGCAGCAACACCACTGCCGAAACGTTCTTTAACCACCCAGGAAATTACCTACTGTACTTGGATCTTTCGTCCTTGAAGCCGAACTACAGTGCCTAGAAATCTGCTAGTGTTTTACTGTTCTTGGAGCTGCTAAAGCTTCTACCTCCTCAACATGAAAACGCAGGTAGAAAATCCTTGTTTGGAAGGTGCTTTGTGAACTCTAAGAAACTAGCAAGTTTTCCGGTTTTTCAGTTGTTTGGTTAACCAAGCATTGACAGCAAAGCCATAAAGAATTTGCAGTGTTTTTCACTTTCTTCTTTTATGGATCATTGAGTTTCTGAAGCCAAAAACAAACTGATTGAACACTGAAGCAGTTGTTCTGTTGACCACCTGAGTAGCTAAAAGCTGCATCAAATGGATGAAATTGAAGAGACTTGAAAGTTCCAGGCTACTAAAGACAACTCAAGGCCAACAGTTTCCTGGATCCTTGTACAGGTCCATAAGCAAATCCTTTCTGAATTCATTTGATCGTTAGAAGTTCCAAGTTCGAGTTCCTTGATTGCCTAAGCAACTTCATATATTAGAATCTGTACAAATGGGTTGGGTTGGGAGATTGGCCTGCATGGACCATAGTAAGAAGCAATGCCAAAGCCTTCTCTTGGGCACGAGAGCAGAGGTGCAGAAGAGACCATAAAGCATGGGAGCAAGCAGACGTTCAAGTTTCAGTATGATCCTTCCAGTTACGCTCTCAACTTCTATGATGGTTGTTTTGATTTCGGAGGTGTACTAGATAAAGCTCAAAGGCAGGATATCTTCCAAATTGAAATCCAGCATGGCTTTATGTTCTTTGGGTGAAATAGCAGTGGCATCTAAGGAAAGGAAATTCAGTTTGGGTTAGTTTCACTCGTTATGCATGGGTTTTGTCATCTATTTCTTTGCTGATGAACTCTGATTCCTTACCTGGGGTTCCTAGTGAGTTAAAGGGAAGCAATTTCAGTATTCTTTGCTGGAATTTTAGTGGTCCACAACATTTTGTTCAAGATCCAACATATTTACATGTGGTAAAAAGGATAACTGCCATTAACCATCACCTTTAAGAGTCCCCGAGTCATGTAGATAACTGACTCTATTCTCCATCATCGTGTATTGCTACAAATAAGAAGATCCCTAAAGGAATTACTTTGATTAGAAGAGAATTCACTGCTAATGGCTGAAGGTGAGTTTCTGATCTAACTATTTTTACTTCTGCTAATTTACTGTAAACATATTAGAGAGTGGTTTAAATGTGGTATCAGAGCCTATCTAATTCATTTGCCTAGTAATTTTGAATCTTTTTGTTTACTAAATCAAATGAGAGTTTAGTAGTAGGCATATCAAAAAGGCAAACTTACCTTGCCTTACCTAATTACGAATTGAACACTTGATCAGAACTAAACACCTAATTTCTAATAGTTATCGTTGTTCTCTTCTTCATCTATCAATATTAAACAAAATTCTTCCTAACAATTGAGTGGCCCTCAAATCATTATACGTATGTATACTAATTTTTGGTCTAATGTACAACTGGTGGAGATTTTGGCGAATTTCTTTTTAGAAAATTTTGTTGTAGCCATTGAATTTTTGTATAAAATGTTGATCTCCATTTGTAATTTGGAATTGGACTAAACTATGGGTTTATAGAATTCAAAAGACCTTGCTCCAATTCCAAGATGTAGACAGAGATTCATACATGGATAGATCTCAAACACTCAAATCCTACCCAGAAACCCTCATCCTTTTTCCTTGCCTGATAGGCACAACCAATAGATGGCAAGCCAAATCATTTTTCATGGTTGTTTTTCACTTTCAGCGGAAGGCTGGTCGGACTCCTGTTTTCTTCTCAAAGGGTGCTGTTGACTGTCATGGTCGCCGATTTGAATTTCCAGCACCTGTATATCCGATTTGGCATGCCTGCCGGAGACTCACATCTCCCCTTGCCGACATGTTGTCGGATTTGAATAGACAACACAGGCATACCTGATTTGGCATGCCTGCCAGAAACCTAGTTCTCCCCTTGCCGACGCGGTGTTGGATCTGAATTGGTAGCACCGACAGAACCCTTCATCGTTGTCTCTCCCGATTTTGGTCGGATCATCTTTGAAAGGCACACTAGACTGACACTGTCAGAGAAGGCCGGACACCACCAAAAATCCATCCCTTGGTTTTTGGCCAAACATCTGTATCCCATGCTAAATCTGAATGGCTATGCCTGACTCATCAGTGCAAACAAGCTAGTAGCATTGCCAATTGCTTCCCGCTGGTAAAACTGACTGTCAAGGTTGTTAGGTCTGGCTGACCAGAATTGGCTATTTTTCTTGCTACCTTGACTTGTCGAATTTCGTAGGTACAAGTTTTTGGAAGGGGGCTAGATTTACGAAAAAAGGGAGAGAAAGATGGAACAAGAAAAAAGGGAAAAATGTCTTAAGAGGACTAGTGTTATGCTATATATATAGGAGTTGTGGCATAAAGTGCAGTTGACATGTCACCTACTCCTTGCACCCACATGAAACATCTAAAATTAACACACTCATACATACATACATACATACATACATACATACATACATACATACATACATACATACATACATATGTATAATAATTTAAAAAAGGAAAGAGAAAAGGGGGTTTATTGCAACAAATAGTGCACCACTTATAATGTTTTCTTAAACCTTTTATACATGAACAAATGGCCATAATTAATTTACATTGGTCCATAATATTTGAATTCATTGATTGTTAATTTAGAAATTTTTTCTAACTTAGTCAATAATCAAAGTTTAATTTAAGATAGTAGCATCATAAATTATTAAGCTTTAATTTATGATATGCTTATATGGAAATCTCTTAATTTACTTTAGGATTTTTGGATGTCATGGGATCAATATGCATTTATTATTTGAAGAATAATCACAACATTCTTAAATATAAAAAAATGCATATATTAAGTATTTAATTAAAATTGTTGATCACATTAAAGTTTAAATGACATCAAATTCTAATTAAAAATATTGATATAATAATTTTACCCCATAGAAAATTTATTATATTATTATGATTAATTAGGATGAAATAGTAAAATTAATTTTTATTTCATAATTAGTCCACAAACATTAAGAAATATTTATATTTTACTGGTTTCATCATATATGTTAGTAAATCAATTTTGTGTTAAAATCTTTGCCCAGAGGTAGATTTTAATGACATGCTTATTCATATTTATTTGATTTGACTTACATTGGTAAGCTTATCAATGTATTTAATGGACTATGCCTCATTATTGTTAGTAAGCATGCTTATTTATTTGTAGTTATTGAATCTTTGATATTATCTAATGAAAAATATGAAGTTCCCTATTTGAGTGGTGACAACTATAAAGTTTAGAAGGAGAAGATGCTTCTTCATTTAGGGCACATGGATCTTGACTATGCTCTTATAAGGAAGAGCCTTCTGAAATTACGAAAACTAGCACTAATGTTAAGATTACTTTGTATGAACAGTGAGAGCAATCTAATTGCTTAAGTATGATGTTCATTAAATCTTGAATTTGTATTAGCATTCGTGAGTTGATACCGGAGGGTGAAAATATCAAAGATCTTATGAAAGCCATTGATGAATAATTTGAGTCATCTGATAAAGCACTATCTAGCACCTCAATGAATAAATTGTCATCAATGAGACTCACTGGCACTAGAGGGGTGTGTGAGCACATTATAAGGATGAGGAACATAGTTGCTTAGCTAAAATCATTACATATTGAGATTTCTGAATCCTTTTTAGTGCACTTTATCTTGAACTCTCTTCCTTCTTAGAATGGACCGTTTAAAATTTCATACAACACACATAAGGATAAATGGTCAATTAATGAACTTTTCAACATGGGTGTTCAAGACGAAGAGAGATTAGTTCAAGAGATGGGTGAGAGTGCACATATAGCAATCCATAAAAAGGACAAAAGACAAGCCATAAAAAAGAAAGCAAGAGGCAAAGTTGTAGCCCATATTGACAAGAAGGAGGTTATGAGGTATTTTTTTGCAAAAAGAAAGTACACATGAGGAAAGATAACCCTAAAAGAAAGGCTTGGCTGAAAAAGAAAGGTAATCTCAATTCTTTTGTATGTTATGAACCTAATATGGTTGATGTTTCACATACCACATGGTGGATTAATTCTGGTTTTACAATCCATATTTGTAATACCATGCAGGGTTTTCTAAACGAAAGGAGACTGATGGAAAGTGAAAGAAGCATCTATTCGGAAAACAAGATGCGTTCACTTATTAAAGCTGTGGGGACATATAGACTAATTTTGCAAACTAGTTTTATATTGGATTTGGAAAGAACCTTTTATATTCCTAGTTTTTCTAGGAATTTGATTTCTATATCTAAACATTTAGCACTTGAATTTTCCTTTTATTTTCATGAATCTTACTTTAATATATATAAAAATTTATTCATTCTTAAAAATTGCACAATGGATGATGGTTTATTCAAAATTCATTTAAATAATAATGTCTCCAATGAAGTAATTTGTGCATGATAACGTTGGTATTAAGCGTAACATTATGGAAGAGGAATTCTCTATGTTGTGGCACCGGAGATTGAGACATATCTCCATTGATAGAATTAAAAAGGTTAATAAATGATAGAGTTCTTGAGACTCTTAATTTTACATATTTTGATTCATGTGTGTATTGCATTAAAGGTAAGTAAACCAACAAGTTGAAAAAGGGTACTAAGAGGAGTTTTGACATATTAGAAATCATACATATGCACATTTGTTGGCCTGACATGAGCTTGGATGGTAAAAAATATTTCATTACATTTATAGATGACTACTCAAGATTTATGTATCTCTACATGCTTCATAATAAGAGCGAAGCATTGGATACTTTTAATATATATAAAGCAGAGGTAGAGAAATAGTGTAGCAAGCAAATTAAAATTGTGAGGTTTGATAGAAGTGGTGAATATTATTGTAGGTATATAAGGATTGATAGGTACTTGTTTCATTTGCTAAGTTTCTTCAAGAGCAAGGTATTGTAGCTCAAAACACCTTGCCTAACTCACCAGGTCAAAATGGTGTAACAAAAGGAAGAAATATAACTTTAATGGACATTGTGAGGAGTATGCTCAGCAACTTCAATCTTCCTTTATCATTATGGAGTGAAGCTTTAACAACAACAGCATATATATATATATATATATATATATATTAAACCAAGTTCCAACTAAGGATGTTTCTAAAATGCCATTTGAATTATGAAAAGATTGAAAACTGAGTTTAAGACATATAAGCATTTGGGGTTGTCTAGTTGAAGTTATAGTTTACAACCCATACGAAAAGAAGTTGGACCTGAGGACTATTAGTGCGTATTTTGTTGAATATGCTGAAAAGTCTAAGGGATACATATTTTATTATCCATCCCATAGTAGTAGAATTGTGGAATCAAGAAATGCTATATTTCTTGAAAATGATGTGGTTAGTGGGAGTTATCGACCTCAAACTTTAGTTTTTGAGAAAAATCGTGTTTCTGATCTAACTCCCACATCAAGTAGCAAATTGGTTATTGATAATGACACCCATCAAAATATGATAGGTATTGGACAACTAGTTGTTGAAAATCCATGCCTTGTATGATAATGTATTAGTAGATCCCATTGATCATCAACCACAACAAGTTGATGATCAAGAGCCTCCACAAGAGGCTAATGATGTAACTTTGAGGGCATGGAAATCAACCATTTCTACATATTACATTGTCTACCTATAAGAATCTAACTATAATATTAATGTTGAAAATGACCCTAAGACGTTTTCATAGGCTATGAATAGTAATAAGTCTAAATTATGGCATAATGCTTGAAAGATGGGATAGAATCTATGACAGATGATCAAGTCTAGGATCTTATAGAGTTGCCTAATAGGGCGTATACCATTGGTTGTAAATAAGGTTTCAAAGTTAAGAAAGACTCATTAGGCAACATTAAGCAATACAAGGCTAGACTTATTGTAAAAAGGATTCATGGAAAAGGAAGGAGTCAATTATCGAGAAACATTTTCCCCTATTTCCAAAAAGGATTCTTTTAGTATCATCATGACATTGGTAGCCCATTTTGACTTAGATTTATATCATATGAATGTGAAAACGACATTCTTTAATGGTGATTTAGAGGAAGAGGTTTATATGAAACAACCTGAGGGGTTCGTCTCTAGTGATAGTCATCAATTAGTTTACAAGATAAAAAAGTGTACATATGGACTAAAGCAAGCCTCATGTTAGCGGTATTTAAAATTTCATCTCTTCATTTGGTTTTGTAGAGAACATTATGGATGAATGTATATATCACAAGGTTAGTGGGAGCAAGATCATTTTTCTAGTCCTGTACGTGGATGACATTTTGCTTACAACTAACGATATGTGATTACTATATTAGGTGAAACAATTTCTCTCTCTTAAAACTTCGATATGAAGGATATGGGTGAGGCATCTTATGTCATTGCATTAAGATTAATAGAGACAGGTCTTAGGGTATCTTGGGCTTGTCTTAGGAAGCCTATATCAATAAGGTTCTTGAGAGATTCCTGATGAAAGATTATTCACTCAGTATAACACCTATTGTTAAGGGTGACATATTCAGTTTGAATCAATGTCCCAAAAATGACCTTGAAAGGAAATATATTAAAAACATTCCTTATACTTTAGTTATAGGTAGCTTAACGTATGCTCAGGTCTGTACTAGACCAAACATTGCATTTGCAATTGAATATTGAGAAGATGTCATAGTAACAGAGGTTTGGATCACTGAAGAGTTGCAAAGAAGGTCATGAGATACCTTCAAGAAACTAAGGATTTCATGCTTACATATAGACAGACCAATAACTTAAAGGTTGTTGGATATTCAAATTCAGACTTCGCTGGTTGTATTGATTCTCATAAATCAACATATGGATATATCTTCTTATTTGTGGAGGAGTTATTCCAGGGAGAAGTGCAAAATAGCCTTTGATTGCTACTTCTACAATGGAAGCTGAGTTTGTTTCTTGCTTTGAGCCGAAAAAACAAGGTATTTGGTTGAAGAGTTTTATTTCTAAGCTTCAAGTTGTTGATTTCATCTCTAGGCCACTGAAGATTTACTATTACAATTGAGCTGCTATGTTCTTTGCTACGAATAATAAGAGTGGAAGTTAAAGTACGCACATTAACATTAAGTTCTTAGCAATCAGAGAGCATGTTAAAAGGAATGAAGTTTTCATTGAACATATTCATACTGAGCTGATGATTGTAGATCCTTTGAGGAAAGGCATGCTCCCAAAGTTATTTAAGGATCATATAACATGAATGAGACTTCATTCTCATTTGTCACTTTCTGTTTGACTATGATGCTATATTTATAACATATATTAGTAATGAGACTTTGAATTATTGAATTTGTCTCCATTTTGTTTGTATACATTTATGACTAGATGACAAATATTTATGTTTGGATCCAAAATAAGCATTTGAGGCTTATTCATAAAGATAAAATACCACATAAAAGGCTTTTCAAAGAAGATAAGTATATTGTAATACATAGAAGGTAATAATTGTTTATAAAGAAATTACTGGCCTAATTCATGTAATTTATTTCTTTGTTTAAGCATAAAGTCATTTTTGACTAGTATGTTAAGATTTATGATATTATAAAGTTACAAATGTTTGGACCAAGTGGGAGAATGTTGGAATTTTAGTGGTCCACAACATTTTACATGTGGTAACTACCCATGGAACTTATCCTTGATGGAAGGATAACTGCCATTAACCATCACCTTTAAGGGTCTCTGATTCCTGCAAAAAACTAATTTTGTTCTCCATCTCGTGTACTGCTACGAATTAGAAGATCCCTAAAGGAACTACTTTGATTAGAAGAGAATTCGTTGCTAATGGCTAAAGGTAAATTTCTAATCTAATCTAATTGCTTTTGCTTGTCTATATCTAATTTACTGTAAACATAATAGGGAGTGGTTTACATACTTAAGTTTCTTGGTTTGCATATTTTCTCACTCTGTAATTTCTTTTCTTGCCCGATTCAATAGTTTTAATGTATCTATTCGTTAATTTGAAATAAATAGTTTTAGTTAGAAGCATGCATGTAAGACTTTGTTTTCCTAGATTTTGGACTTGTGGGTCCAATTCCAACAAATGGATGTCATCAAAATAATTCATGGTTGGAGTTTGAAGTAGGATAAATCTTTTAAAGATGAGGGCTTGCTTCTTCATGTCATTAGAATTTTGGTCATTTGCATGATTCGGTTGTATTGGACCTCTTATTTTCCCTGCTAAGGGATTTGAATCAAATGCAAGTAAAAAAATTGGTTATTAATATCATTTGGCAAGAAGAGTCATTGTAGTGACGAGTTTGAGGCAGGGCTTTTGCAAGTTACAAATAAATTTATTCTGTAGTGGTCTTTGCTCTTCAAAGTTGTTTAATGTAGGACTAGTCTTTTATATTCAGGAAGCTACAACTGACTCCAATATCAAGAATCTAATACACTATTACACTCACATATAGGAAGGTTTAGAATCTTGAATCTCATGTTGTGACACCCTGATTTTCTAAAACCTTTCCCCAATAACAATAATAATAATAATAATAGGTTTACTAAAATAGATGGGATCCCTAACCACGACAATAAACAAAATCAAATCATCAATACGCTGAGCATGCTCAAAATTAAAATAACAACTAAACAAAACATCAGTCATGAAAGGTATACTAATAACAAATGTCCATAATCTCAGGGTTCCATCCATGATCACTACATATCACACACATGTGTAAGTAAATATACACTGCATAAAAAAGTGTGGGTCCAATACCATCGACAAAATAACATCTCTATACAGCCCAAATAGAGTCAAATCACAAGTCTGAGAGACATACACTAAGTCGGTCTTTGAAGTACAAAATAATAGATGGTTCTCAAGGTCCTCACTTAATCAGTGCTACTCCACGTGCTTTCCCTTAGCGCTATTGAGCTCCAAATCTAAGGCATTGCAAATTAAAGTAATGTCTAAGCAAGCTATTACTTGTGTAGGGGATAACAAATAATTAAAACATGCGATAAAATACTTTGTTGAGTCTCATGGAGTAAATCATTTATATGTAATGATAAATCATTAGACATCCATAATGAATAAAGCATGAAATCTCATCAGTCTGAATGAAACAATCAAAATTAGAACATGCTTTTCGCCGAAGCAACACAATATTAAAGCTAATCACCATGGCATGCATAGCATGATCAATACATGAATAAGCATCTGTCAAAATAGATAAAGATCCATGTCCACAAAATAATATAATGCATGTCATGATGAACAAGGCATTGCACACAATAAGACCTAGGAGTGTCTCACTACACTCAAATCACTGGTAGTGAGTACTCATCCCAAACCCAGAGTCCCTCGCCTATAACTCACACACCAAGTAGCTTGCACAGCCCATAGGCTCACCCACATCTGGCTGCCCACATAAGCTTCACCTTAAATACAACATCACATCGTGGGGTACAAACACATATGCACTGCATAAACAATTATAATTTAGTGCATGCGCTACTATGCTGTAATGTCAACCACTATAGGGTCTCAACCATTGTCGCTCACTGCCAACACCAAAATGAGAGACTACTGTTCACCATGCATGGGAAATGGTCAAACTTGTGTGGGCGGCCTGCCCATGATTACAGCAAATCGCATGCAATTGCCCACATATTAGGGCTGTTGTTTATCATCCATAGGTTTAGAGGGCGAGTGGCCAATCCTAATACCCTGCTAACATAACACCCACTAGGCACAAACACCCGTTATAAAATAGCAAAATATGATATAAACCATGGAAACCTGTCATGTGAAATAAACCCCAATAGGCTTGAGTTAAAAGGCATGATAACATATCATCCATCACATGTCAAAACATGAATAATTGTATAAATCAAGATGTCATGATATCGAGTATGTAATAATGAATACATTTTAATGAAACACGATAGGGTGTAAAATACATGCCTCAAAGATTTCAGATAACATGTCATGATCTATAAAATCATGAAAAAATCCCAAATGTAATCACCTACCTCGAAAATGCGGTACTCCAATAAGGCGCGTAAGCAACATCAAATCATGCACTCTAACATACCTATCACATCATAAGTCACACTAAGTCATTCACTCACTTGGTGTTCTTAAATCTTAAAATAAGTTAATCCAAGTGAATGATTTCCTTGATTTGGTAGTTAATCCTAGATTAATGGTCCAGATCATCTAATTAACCCTCAATTAGGGCAATCCTAAACTAGATGTTGGTTTTTCTAACATCTAGACAATCATCCATCATCTTTAATCATCAATATATGTTATGATTCATTCAATTAATGTCCTTTGATCAATCAAGGGTCAGTCTCTTTCATCTTATGAAGTTTGGAGACGATCCAACCATTGGATCACTCTTTATCTCATATAAGAACCATCTGATCATTATTTTCAATTATTTTCATCATGATCCTTCTAATTTTTATATTTGTTTAGTGATTTACATGTATATCCATAATTACACGTCGATCAGACAGTCAAATCGCTATCTAAATAGCCAGTCCTAAGGCACCTAATCAAATCAATGATCAAGATCACTTTTCTTAACAATCACATAGGACTATTCTTCTAATCTCCTAGATCATCTCATGTTCAAAGCATATAATCACTTTCTAAGGCCTGACCATCTGTTGATTAGCCTAATCTAGGCTATTGAATTGTGTTTTATCATTTGACAAATTTAAAAGTGGTTAAATCAAAGTTTTTATATCAATTATAGGTCCGTGTCATCGAAACGAACGCAAAGGATGTCTCGGATCATAATTTGGACATCTGTACCTCACAAAATTGAGTTTTTAGCCAATGAATGGTCTAGAATCAATTTATGGATCAAATAATCAAATTTCAGTGTCACAAGGAACATGCGCGTCCGATGCACGCTCATAACACGCACCCACATGTGTCACCATCATTGGGATGCACACACTTTCTGTCTCTCTCAGAGATGACGCACACGCCGCCCGCACTCTAGTTGGCATGCCCAGTTCTCGCATCATGCTATGCTTCTCTGGGGTGCGTCTAGGTGTCCTGATAGGTTCACTATTAGTGGAGACAATGGCTAGACTCTGGTCACCATTGGCGATGCCCATAGTCGCCAAAATTTGTGATTTTATGTTATTTTGATCGAATTTTTGTGTACTTACACTTTAAAACACTTTCATCAACTGATCTTGCATGAATATGAGGTTTTTAACCGATTTTATCAAGTTTACAAGTTTTATCCTCCGTACTATTTTTCATGTTTTTCGGCATCATTAGCCACTGGATTTCCATGAGATTTGATGGGTTTGTTCCTTGTGTTAAGGTGAACATGATGAATGGTTCAAATCAACCATCTTGCATCATTTTATCAACTATTTTCATTAAAAATAGTAACCTACTCACAGTCACCGAAGAAAGGCATTCCACGCCGTTTTCCGACAAGAACAGATGAAAAAGTGATGGGAATAAGCCGAAAATGGAAAGGCAAAAATGGATGGAGGCCTAGCTCTAGTCAGATGGTGGAAATGGGAATCTCTGTCACAAAAAGGGGTAGGAGATCAACGTTACCGTCGCTGTGTGTCTCTGCCAACATCGAAGGCGTTGTCGCTAGTGGCATGGGGAGCAGAGAGAAGGAGAGTAAATGCAAGGGGAGAAACAAGGGGAAGTAATAAATAGGGGTAGGTGCATTTAAAGCCCCCCATAAATACCAATTTTTAAAATTTATTTTTATTTAAAATCTAATTTTATTTATTTCAAAAATGATTACCAGCCATAAATGCTGGCAATCATAGCCATGCCTCATAAATTCTCTTCAACCCATCAATTTCAATGCTTGATTTCATGGGCCCCACATGTGCAATTACAATTCTACCCTTTCCATTTAATTTATTAATTAAAAAAAAGTAAAATAATTAGCTATTTTTCATCTGGTCTTTGATTTTAGCATTCTTAGTGGCGTTGAATTCCATCTCTCATGTACGGTTCGAATATTGAGGTTTTAGTTCGTGAATTCATCTCTAAAATTTTCCAATCCCCCAATTTTCTCAAAATTTCCAAAATTCTACTCAATTAATTTTAAAATTAGCAAGTATTACATCTTTCCCTCATAAAAAAATTTGTCCTTGAAATTTCAATGTATACATACAGCTAGGTGAAGAGCTCTAGATGAGTTCGTCTCATCTCATCCTCCATCTCCCAAGTAACCTCCTGCGTTATGTGATACTACCAAGATCCAAATAGGGTGCTCCTAGATCTTACTATCCAAGATCCGAATAGGGTGCTCCTTAAAAGTCAAATCAGGTTGCATGTCTCTTGGAATTTGCTCAAGTACGTGGGATGGATTTGGCACATACTTCCTCAACATGAAGACGTGGAAGACATCATGTACTCTAGCTAACTGTGGTGGCAAGGCCAACTGATATGCAACCAGTCCAACTCTATGAAGGATCTCGAGAGGACCAATAAATCTCGGACTAAATTTTCCCTTGACACCGAATCTCATCACTCACTTCATAGGGGAAACTCTCAGAAACACATACTCTCCCACATCAAACTCTAGGTCCTTCCGCCCCCTGTCAGCATAACTCTTCTAACTACTATGAGCTACTAATAATTGCCTCTAAATGAGTCAGACTTTCTCTGTGTACTACTCAACTAACTCAGACCTCATGACTCGTCTCTCCCCCCACATCACTCCAACACAAAGGAGACTAGCAAGGCCTGCCATAAAGCGCCTCGTAAGGAGCCATGCCGATACTCGCATGGTAGCTGTTATTATAGGCAAACTCAACAAGGGGCAAATGCTCGTCCTAGCTACCTCTCCAATCCATGGTGCAGGCCCTCAACATATCTTTCATTGTTAGAATGGTCCTCTTAGTCCGATCATCTGTCTGGGGGTGGAATGCCATGCTACATCTCAACCTCGACCCAAGAGCCTCTTGCATGCTTTGCCAGTACTTCGAGGTGAACTGTGTGTCTTGATCTGAAATAATCATTAAGGGAACCCCATGTAAGCTCATGTTCTCCATGACATATAGCTTTGCCAGGCTATCCATGGTATGAGTTTGTCTAATGGGGAGGAAATAGGCGGACTTCATCAACCTGTCAACAATGACCCATATCATGTCATGTTTGCTGGCTATCCTTGGCAGACCCACTATAAAGTCCATAGTGAGGTGGTTCCACTTCCACTCTGCAAGGTCTAATGTCAACCCAGATGGTCGTTGATGCTCTGCCTTGACCTGCTGATAGGTCAAACATCATGCCATGCACTCACCCACATCCTTCTTCATCCCATTCCACCAAAAGTGCTATATAAGATCCTGATACAACTTCGTACCTCCAGGATAAATAGCATACGGGGACTGGTGCGCATCCTGGAGCAAGTCACATCTCAACTAATCATTTGCACCTGAACCTAACACCTCCATCTAGCGCTCTAGAAAAATTGACCTTGTCGACCAGGTCCTGAGTCTCTGCGCACTAATCTGTGCCTGAAGGATCTTGTCAAGAAACCTGGATTGAGTCGATAGGTTGGCAATCATCACCTTTGACTTGCTGCTCAACGCATCAGCTATGACATTGGCCTTCCCTGTGTGGTACTAAATTGTGAATTTGAAGTCCTTGAGGTATTCCATCCATCTGTGCTGCCTCATGTTCAGATCATTTTGAGTGAAGAAGTACTTGAGGCTCTTATGATTAGTAAATACCTCAAATCTCTCTCCATACAAGTAGTGTCTCTAGGATTTCAACATGAACACCACCGTTGCGAACTCCAGATCTTGAGTTGGGAAGTTCACCTCATGCGTCTTCAGCTACCTCAATGCATAGGCGATCACCCTCCTGTGTTGCATTAACACCGCTCCTAGGCCCTTACCTGAAGCATCACAATACACTACATGGATAATAACCTAAAAGCTCTCCTCACAGGCATCAGTCTAGATAAATCTAGTGTCCTTCCTAGTTAAAGTGGTCAAGGGCAAAGGTAATCTTCGAGAACCCCTCAATAAATCATCGATAATAACCTACCAAGCCATGAAAACTACGAATCTCCATCACCATTGTAATCCTCTCCCAGTGCAAAACTGCCTCCACTTTGGTCGGATCTACTGCCACACCATCCTTAGATACTATGTGGCCTAAAAACTGCACCTGTCCCAGCCAAAATGTCACACTTATTGAGCTTCGCATAAAGATGATGTCGGTGAAGCCTATCAAACATCGTGTGAAGGTGCTCCCTGTGAGCCTAGTGGTTAGGCAAGTAGACTAGCATATTGTCCACGAAGACTATCACAAACTTATCTAAATAAGCTCATAAAACCATGTTCATCAGGTCCATGAATACTGCCGGTGCATTAATCAATCCAAAGGGCATCACTAAGAGCTCATAATGGCTGTATTGACTCCTAAACATGGTCTTAGGGATATCCTCCTCTCTAATCCTCAATTGATGGTAGCCTGACCTCAAATCAATCTTGGAGGACGCTTGTGTTGATTAGAGCTGGTCAAACAAATCATCAATACAAGGTAAGGGGTAACGGTTCTTCACAGTAACATTTTAGTAACCGATAATCTATACATAGCCTCAAAGATCCGTCCTTCTTCTTGACAAAGAGGATTGCTGCTCCCCAAGGAGATCCACTCGACCAGATGAAGCCCTTATCCAGAAGCTCCTGCAACTGCACCTGAAGCTCCCTCAACTATGCTAGGGCCATTCTATAGGACACCTTAGAAATAGGCACTGTACCCGGCACCAAGTCTATGGTGAAATCAATCTCACTACGTGGGGGGTAGTCTTGGCAGCTTGTTAGGAAATGCATCAGCAAAATTTCACACCACATCAAGATCGTCGATACATGGCTGCTCACTGTCTATCATCGTGATGTAGGCAAAAAACACTCAACAACCTCAAGCATAACACTGAGTTGCTCTCATAGCTTAAATAACACAAGGGCCAGTAATACTCCTCCTGCCTTGGACTACAACCACCAGTCAACCTAGTGCACTACATATAAACTGCTTCTTATAGTAGTCCATATCAAATCTCATCTGGTATGCACATAGAGAGAACCAATATCTCATGCCTACGTTTGATCGTGGATACCGCACGACCTACACTGGTCCTCATGGGGGAGAACGGATCACACTGAATGGAAAGTCCCATGACTCTTCCAAACGCACAGAAGCCTTTACCTCAAGTGGGTATCAAAATTTCTTTTTAGAGTGTTAGTGGCCAACTACACTCCTAACATAGCAAACTACGGGGTTCTCAATTACCACCCCTCATAAATGATTCTAAAGAGTTTTCAAATAGCATCAATCACACCCTCCATGCACAATTAAACAAACACTCCTTGGAGTGAAGAATTCAAAGCTGTGATCAATATATCATTAATTGTAATTCCATATATCTATACATAAAATGTACCTATATCACTTGAACTTAATAATTGTAGTTCCAAATCCCCCCAAATGAAGCGCTCACATCAATTTGTAATGTATGGTTTAGGTCCAACATTCTTGTAATGCATGTATTAAATATAAATCAAAGACAAATGTGCCATTGGTGGGGCAAGTAGGAGAGCATGTATGGTAGTGAAATCAATGAATAATAGTCAAAACAATTTAAGCACGAGTACACATGCTAAGCATGAAAGATGGAATCAAAGGTGTGATTTCAATAGATTCATTGATGGTGCAGCACAGAACCAATCTATGGATGGTTCACATATATTCAACTTTATTGGAGGACTTTAAAGCAAATACACATAGTGCGCCTTTTTCAAAAAAATTAACTGTCATGATTTGATTAATTATACATGGGCGTGTTTTTCATATGTGATTTGCTGGTGTAATCTTTGCCCCTAGTTGTGCATTGACTAATGATCCATCCAACAATTAAAATTTCTAAGATATAATGTTCATCTATCTAATAAAATCAATAGCTGAGGTTTTGAAAGATGAGATACATGCTGATCAAGTGAGATCGACGCATATTCTATTACAACAACAGTGTGATTCTAAAGCCCAAAACCAGCCATGGAGAAATAAAGGTCAGTATTACCTCCAGTGTAAAATATATTTCAACAATCATAGAATCATCCAAGTGTGCATGATTATGGATGAGAGCCAGATATTGTATCTCCCACTATTGTGAACATGGTCTTAAAATAATTATCCGAATTATGCATGGCATGGATAATGCCCTTGATATTCATGCATGTTTTGAGATTGGTAGTGAACTTATAAACATGGTTTAAATTCCAATTCAACCATTTACGTGTTATGCGTCTATATGTGAGCTCTCTCTCTAAACTACTAGTTTAATAGCAAAGGTGCTCATTCAATGTCTATCTTTACAAATGGCAATAAGGATGTGTGTGCATGAAATCAACTTAAGGCAACTATTTATTCAAAAGGTGCATGGACATGGGGCTCATTATCAAGACTCCTTTTGTTGTTAGATGTATGCTCATGATGCACTCATGCAATAACTACTTAATAGGAAGTGATAAAACACCACTTGGTTGCACGCACATTCATGTTAATGAGTTAAATATCAACAATTAATTATACCACATGAGTATGTCATGCTAGAAGTTTATATCATGGTGGATTAGGATGCGAATCACATGGCTCAGTAATGAATGAATTTAAGGTGTTTCAAGATCAAGGAGGTGCTTATTATAAACATGGCATACATAGAAAGATCTAAGAGTGCATATGCTTCTATAATTAACAAAATCCAAATCAAAGTGTATGTTTAAAACATCGAACATGCTATAACAAAATCAATCTAACGAAGAGTAACCCAACCCCCTACCTCTTAAAAGCGAAAATACTCTTCTATAGTCTTCTTTTCCAAAAACGCGTGGTATGGCTAATCCTTGGTACAGCCTCCTCCTCCTCCTCCTTCTTATTCTTCTTCTTCTTCTTCCTCTCTCTCTCTCTCTCTCTCTCTCTCTCTCTCTCTCTCTCTCTCTCTCTCTCTCTCTCTCTCTCTCTTTGTGTTTCACGCAATCCTTCCTTCCCCTCTTAAACCAATTTCAAGTTGACTCTCCTCTATCTTACCATATCTCTAGAGGTTTCTTTCCTTCTTATCCTTTCCTATCATGTTTCTAAGTCTATCTTTCCTTCTTATCCTGTCCTTTTAGGTTTTAATCTCTTACATATCCTCATCCTTTCCTACTTAGAATCCTCCAGATTCATTGCACCTGGACACTCCTTTGTTTTGGGTAGGAAATTTCTCCAAAAAGGTTATCTTTGGAGACTTAAACTCTAATTATAGAGTTTTGCATACTCCTTCTACAACCATTAGAGAAATTAGATTTTGCTGTCAATTCTATACAAAAGAATACTTATCTTATGAAAATAGAAGTTATTACAGGTAGTTAATCCAAGATTAACTATCCAGATCATCTAATTAACCCTCAATTAAGGCAATCCTGAATTAGATGTTGGTTTTTCTAACATCTAGACAATCATCCGTCATCTTTAATCATCGATATATGTTATGATTCATTCAATTAATGTCCATTGATTAATAAAGGGGTCAGTCTTTTTCATCTTATGAAGTTTGGAGATGATCCAACCGTTGTATCACTCTTTATCACTTATAAGCAACATCTGATCATTATTTTCGATCATTTTGATTATGATCCATCTAATTTCTAGGTTTGTTTAGTAATTTATATGTATATCCATAATTACACATCAATTTGAGGGTCAAATAGCTTTCTGATTAGTCAGTCCGAAGGTATATAATCAGATCAACAGTTAAGATCACTTTTCTTGACAATCACATGAGATCTGTTCTTCTAATCCACTAGATCATCTCATGTTTGATGCATATAATTAATTTCTAAGGCCTGATCATCCATTCATCAGCCCGATCTAGGTTATTGAATAGTATTTTGTGATTTGACTGAATTTTTGTGTACTTCCACTTTATAACACTTTCATCAACTGATCTTGCATGAATATGAGGATTTTAACCAATTTATCAAGCTTTGCCTTCATACTATTTTTCATGTTTTTTGGTTTAGCCATTGGATTTTCATGAGACTTAATGAGTTTGTTCCTAGTGTTAAGCTACACATGATGAATGGTTTAGATCAACCATCTGACACCATTTCATAAACTATTTTCATTAAAAATAGTAACCTACTCATAGTCATTGCAAAATGGGATTCCACGCTGTTTTCCGACACCAACAAACGAAAAAATGAATGGGAATATGCTAGAAATGGAAAGGGAAAAATGGATGGAGGCCTACCTTTGGTCGGGCTGATGGAAATGGGAATCTCCATCGCAAAAAGGGGGAGGAGATCCACGTTATCATCACTTCGTGTGTCTGCGGGCATTAGAGGTGTCGTCGCTGGTGGCATGGGGAGTAAAGAGAGGGAGAGTAAATGCAGGTGGAAAATGATGGGAAGTAATAAATAGGGGGGTAGGCACATTTAAAGCCCCTTCATAAATACCAAATTTTAAAATTTATTTTTATTTAAAATCTAATTTTATTTATTTCTGAAATGATTACCAGCCATAAATGCTAGTGATCATTGCCCCGCCTCATAAATTTTGAGGTTTTAGTTTGTGAATTCATCTCTAAAATTTTCAAATTCCCAATTTTCTCAAAATTCTAAAATTCTATTGCATTTTCAGAGTTTTAAAATTAGTTTGTATTACACATGCACTAATACACCCACATATAAGAAGGTTCAGAGTTTAAAAGCAGCTGCTTTCCTTCTCTCTTACTCCTAGTGGCTGGTCAATTAGCATGTTGATTTTGACTGTATTATGTTTTTTACCTTGTAGTTCAACTAAAATCCAGAACATGTCAAATTTAATTATCCTTTTAATTTGGAATAAGATTCCAATGCTAAGGATCTGATTCCTTTGTGATCTTTTGCTTCTTCGTTATCTTTTATTACCGATATGTCTAGGTTTCCTATTACATTTTGAAAGTCTAATTAGATGTAGGATTCAAATATTTAGGCCATCAACAGCCACCATGATCCACCATGATCGAGAGTTCAAGGGTGTATTATTTGCTTTTTATTTTTTCTAGGTAAGGAGTCTTCTGAAATTCAAACTTCATTTTGAAAATGACCAAACAACACCTTCAAAAGTGACTTGGATTCTGATTTCTAGGTAAGGGAGGAATGAAGTTAAATAACTACCCTTTCAACAATGGAATTCCAAAGAACTCACCTGCATTGTTCATTTTGTGAACACAATAATATTTGGAAAATGTAGATGTCCTTACATAGGTTGTTATAGATCATAGTACACTATCATCCTTAAATAGATAAGTGTGTGCTTCGTCTCACGTAAGTTCCTTGATTATGTGGTTATGCAGGAAATAATACAATTCTCTTATAGAGGATAACAGCACCTTAGCTAGCTTTGAAGGAAACAAATGCTTCCACATTTTTAACTATATTCCAAACTTGTTCAAGCTTATGCAACTTCAAGGTTTGGATGATTCCATCTTCAGCAGTCCATATTTGTGCACAACAAACAATAAGAAGTTTTTACCCTTTTCTTGAATGGTTGACATTATTAAGATGAGGGATAATTACATAGGGATGACCAAAGGGGGCAATTACAACCATTCAAGAGCAAAATATCAGAAGAGAACATGATAGCACCATGTTGAAAAACAGGAGGAAACATAGCAAATTACATTAAGTTCTTGAGATTTGAATATGCTGTCCGATAACTCCACTTTTAGCAATATATCAGACTTTTTTCATTGGCATTTCTTCTACTATGTTTAGACGTAATTGAGTGTGCAACCATGTCTTTAGTATGCAAAATTTTGTCGACAAACAATAAGAACTTAAGACTTTCTTTTTTGTTGCTCTATTGAATAATGACGCAGACTCCTAAGCCTTGTAGGCGTGGCCCAAAAATTGTAATTGAGTATTACTATGTATCAAATGGATGAGATATATGCCTCTCTTAGAGATGATTGGATAACATTCTAAAACTGGTGGACTTGCTCATAGTTAAGCATAGTCCATTCTTTTAAGCACCTCAACTATAAAACGCAAACTTTGCTAACAAAACAGTTGGACAAGAAAATTCTCCAAAATGGCCAAACAACTGACATGCAATGACTTCAATTCTCAAAACTATATTGAAGAACCAATGCAAATAATCACTTCTCACAACATAATATTCACTTGTCAACAAAAGAAGAAAACAAGTATGACTCATTGGCACTTATGAAAATAGAGTGTATATCAAATAGGTACATTAGAGGTTTAAACAGTATAAGAACAAACAGATGGATGGAAGAAGCTGAGACCTTTTAATCAATTGAATATATGAATCATGACTTTTTAACTATTGCATTTGGCCACCATTCATGACGATAACGATGGTGATGATAATTTACTGACTAAGAGAAATTGACAACCAAGAAGATGGAAGTCCTGAATGATATTTGAATGGGATAAGTAATCCCTAAAATTTCCACAGAAAACCAAGTGCTATGAACTAGTTCGGGAGGAAATTTTTTTACCATCCAGCTAACAAACCAATATATAAGGAAAATAACCATTCATCAAAGAAAAGAATGGGGAAGCAACCTAGATGCAGATTATAGGAAATATTTACACAATGCTCCCATTGACTTGCTTCACTTGCAGCAACAATCCTGGCTTTTCCATGGAAGTAGCTTTTGAATCCTTCACACAAGAGGTGCTCTCATGCAGCAATAGAGAAACCATAGATGAGAGAATAAGTAAGCAGCCTTCTCGTCATGTTGATTGAGTCCATATCAGCATCTTTAACAGGCATGAAAGCTTTGGATATGTGGTTTAACAATAAAGTCACCGTGACGATAGGGCAGCCCTGTGCACAAAGCTCCCACATTTGCTAGGCCTGAGGAAGGGGTGAACGACAAAGGGTCTATACTATGTAACCTTACCTTGCATTTTTGCAAGAGGTTGTTTCCACGCCTCAAACCTATGACCTCCAAGTCACATGATGACAACTTTACTGTTGCGCCAAAGGCTCCCCTTCAAAGCCACTATGGCTATCTCAAGAATTTAATCATCAAAACAATTATATGAAATCAAGAAAATAGTAATGGAAGTTCGAAAGTCCAGCTTCCTCCAAAACCATGGAAGGGTTCTTCTGAATCAGCAGCAGGCAAAATAATGAACCAATGCGCCCCTATCTGCAGATAGCATAGGTATATACATATGCACAACTGCATAAGTATATATAGATGCATAAGCATGATGTTGTTCCTGTCTTGCCACCATATCTTGTAGCAAGGTTAATGGATCTCTTTGAACCTTAGTTCATGCAAGCTAAAGATTAACGTGGTCATTTCCCTCTTGCTTGGAAAAGTCAAAAGAGACTCCAACTAAGGCGGTCAGTGGAAAATTTGAGCCAAACAAGAATTGACAAATGTCAATCTAGTTGAAACGTGGTTCTATGATTGACTAATGAGCAAAGATTGAAATTTCCATAAGAAATGGCAATTATAGATTTGAATTGACAAGTCATAGTTATTATTATGTTTTGTATATTTTTTAAAGAATAAAAAAGGGGCAAACTAGTGCACAAAGCTCTTGGGTATATAGGATCTAGGGAAGTGGTGGACCACAAAGGGTGTATAGTACACAACGTTACCTTATATTTTTGCAAGAAGCTATTTCATGTCTTAAACCCTTGACCTTTAGGTCACATTAAACAATAATGTGTGATTAAATATAAAGGGATGAACTATATGTTCTCCATTTGCGAAATAACTCAAGGAAAATTATCAAAATAAGAAAATGCATTAAGAGCTTCAAACCATTTGCATGAGTCTTGCTTGTGAGGCAGTCCTAAATATTAGTAACAAATAGATAAAGAAAATGAAGATATTCACTTCACTTTGGAAGAAATCCAAGAGTACCTATCAAAAGAAAAAACTGCGGGGACAATATTCTAACTATTTTGAAGACTCTGGCTAGTCAAAATGGCTGCATTCCCCTCATTTGCTAGTACTAAGTACTTCGATACATCCAGAAGCTCTCCAACATCATAGTTGAAAACATCTTGAAATGCCAGTAAAGCAAGTGTCCTTTCAAGACTCTTTTCATAAACTTTGTTGTAGAGCATACAAATTTGTTTTAGATCTTAATAAAATTATTGTGGATAAAATTCTTAGTTTAATTGAACTGGGATTTAGTTGCTAGGGTCTTCCCATGTTTACAAACCACATTGAAGACACAAAATTTTGGTTAATAATAGCAAGCTAAAAAAGTAGTGGAATGGCAACTAAAAAGCTATCACAAGTCTGAGAAGAAGATAAAAATGTAGGTCCTTTCTCAGACAAAGCCCACAATGAATTTACACAGTGGAACCCATAATTATCAAGTAACAAGCATAGTAGGGGAATGGAACATTAGAACTCCATACCTACTTTTCTCCATCGATTAAGCTTTCAACTTTTGTTGTTGGAGATGAAATAAAAGTTGGAGGTTGTATCATCATCTGCATATACAATCATTGGTTCAGTGAAATTCAACACAGCAAAAGTACAGAGGCTTCCATTCCCAATATGGAGGATAATCATTATAATTTGATGCTCAAAACACTAAGTTTGCTGATTCCACTTCCTAGCCTCACCAAAGTTTCTATCATTGGGATGACTGATACAAACTTCACTTTACTTTCAAAAGGAGAAATAGATGGCAAACTAATTAGCAAAGCTATTTTTAAAAAATAAAACCAATCATGATTTGGTACATATAGTTGGATTCAATAGCATGTCTTAACCTATCTTGGCTTAGAAGTTGACTGACCATAACCAATAGATGCAAAGTCATAGTTTATGGGAGGTTAATAGCATGTTCAGATTCAGGGAGGTACATCATTATTAACCATCTAAAATTATAAAGCTTGTGAACCAAAAGCAAGTCTAGTGCTATTGATTTATTTTATCGCAAGTGCACGGGCTATTGAAGTGTAGCTTATGCAAGTACGGGTCGATCCCATGGGGACTTGAGTTAAAAAGTGGGAGTTTAAATAAAATATAATTAACTAAAATAAAAAAATTTATTGAATATGGAATCAAAGTTCAAATCTAACCAACAACTAAAAATTACAGAATTTCTAGTACAAGAAGAAAGAAAATTAAAATAAATAACCAGAAAAATCTTCTTCCCCAGCTTAATTATTATCAATTTCTTTAAATCCATTCTTCTTAGAGTCGATAAACCTTTATCAAAGTCTTTAGCAAGTCCTTGATTAAAGATTCAGTGGTTGGATTAGTCAGATTCCTCAATATCTTAAAGATCTAGGCTAATTAAGGATTTTGGGATTTGGATGGTCTAGATCACTTTTTAAATTTTAGATTAAAGAACAAATGCATTAAATAAGATAAGGGAAGTCTTAAGAATAAAATATAAAATTTAATTGAAAAATAGATAAGAAACAAAGGAGAAATTGAGAAATCTTTTTGGTTAAGGCTAACCCATTGATTAGATTAAGCCTTAATTGATTTGACTTGAATTGTGCAGTTCTTGGATAAGCAGAACATAGATAAAACAAAACTAGAATGGGAATAGGGACATAGATGGCATTAAAAAGGAGACACAAGGAATTAAATCAGATCTGCCAAGGGCTAAAATGAAATTTCAAGAAAAATTTAAGAATTAAACGAAAACAAGAAATCTACCCGAGGATGCAGTTCTTGGATAAGCAGAACATAGATAAAACAAAACTAGAATGGGAATAGGGACATAGATGGCATTAAAAAGGAGACACAAGGAATTAAATCAGATCTGCCAAGGGCTAAAATGAAATTTCAAGAAAAATTTAAGAATTAAACGAAAACAGGAAATCTACCCGAGGATGAAGATGACTCAGGCAGTGGGAGATGAGGAATAAGGGAAGAGAAGGAGGAGAAGAAGTGGGGTGAAGAGGAAGACGTGGTGAAGATGCTGGTGGAAGGAGAAGGGAGTGAAGGAGTGTGATAGGCGGTGTTGCCGGTGTCGCTAGTGATCGGAGAACTAGGCAGACATCGCCAAAGTAGT
Source organism: Warburgia ugandensis (assembly GCA_035236585.1). NCBI lineage: Eukaryota > Viridiplantae > Streptophyta > Magnoliopsida > Canellales > Canellaceae > Warburgia > Warburgia ugandensis. The sequence continues at coordinate 27,271,858 of CP141136.1, forward strand.
GATGGAGGAGGGAACGTGGAGATGATGCCTATGGAAGGGAGTTGCTGGCCTCTGTTGAGAGAGAGAGAGAGAGAGAGAGAGAGAGAGAGAGAGAGAGAGAGAGAGAGAGAGAGAGAGAGAGAGAGAGAGAGAGAGAGAGAGAGAGAGAGAGAGAGAGAGAGAGAGAGAGAGAGAGAGAGAGAGAAAAGAAGGGATACAGAGAAAGAGGGATGTGAGGAGAGAAGAAGAAGAGAATGGGGGGGTCTGACAGGTCTGCCTCCAATCCTGCCAAGAAGGGAGGTTAGAACAAGAGAAGGATGAGAAGGGTAGAGAAGAAGAAGGGGAAGTGAAGGGTGACGGATCTACCTTTCCTATCCAACCAAGGGAGAAGGTTCAAGAGAGGAGAGAAAAGAATCTTCCTCTTATATAAATTTTCTCTCTTTCCAAATCCATGTCTCCACTATGGTTAAGACTTTCCAACATGGGATTATTTCTATTGAGCATCTTTCCATTCTCAGGTTATTTCTCTTTTGATAAAATCTTCTCCATGATTCCCAATTGAGATCAATTTTTTTTTAGGAAACTATCCTATCTTTCTTTGTGAGTGATCAAGTCCATTCAATGCTCTTTAAGATAATCGACACCATTGAAATTTGATCTAAGTCGTCCTAGCTTCTTCTGATTAATCTACAAAGTAAATAACTAAATTATAGTCATCTAAACCATACATTATACCTCTGATTAACTTTGATGATCATCTCACCATTAATTTTGACAAATTAATTATTAGATGGTCAATTAGATCTAAATTCAAAATCGAGCTAAAAATTACAAATTTGATCGGTTAAACGATCTAATTGAATGCTAGATTAAGGGTATTTTAACCAAAATTTAACACTTAACACACACCCCAACCAGCATTTTGCTTGTCCCAAGCAAAACATGAGAAAAACCAATTTTCAAAAATTATTTTCAAGTCAACTCCACTTTTTCCTTAGAAAATTATCTTTAATAAATCCATCAACTTTAGAATACTAATAAAAATGAATGAAGAATTCAATACTATACCCATATACTAAAAATATTTTACTTAAGCTCAGATCTCAGAGTGAGTGAGTGAGTGTATAACCTACACATAGAATATTCTTTATCTCTAAGTATACTTCTAACTTTTGAACTCCATCTGACATATGCTTTGACCCCAATCATTTCTAATGACATACACTCAAAATTAAAATCTCTCTAATAGAGGGTTCAAATCATCTCTCTCTTTTAATTATGTGAGAAGAGTCAATAAAAGCAAATTTATCTCACATATACTCATGAAGAATGGGAGTTCTAAGGAATTTAATTGTTTTGATCCCTATAGAATGGATGAGATGCCATTACCTCTGAACATTTAGACTTATCACTCTTTAAATCATATCCCTTCATTTCTTCATCAAGATTATATTTCTCATAAGATCAATAGGTCTTTAACTGGGACGAAACGTAGGCTTAGGATGAGGTACCAAAGAAAGGATATAAGGGTATTCAAAGTTTCTTCAAAATTAAGTAGAGGTCTTCTACTAAAGTTGACAATTCTTCTTTACTTTGCTGAAGTGAATATTTCTTTTTCCACTTTTCTTTGCATTCTTTAAACTTCTCTTTTCTTCTTTTTTTCAGTGTTTTTTCAATACTTTTGAATCACTTTGAAGAAAATTTCTTTTCTTTATATCCACTTTTCTACTTTCATTACAACTAAAAGGTATTTCTTCATTCATCTCTAACTTATCTTTTATAGAAAATGGGTAATGGATACTTTATGTTGGGTTAATATGGGTAAATGTAATTTGGATGAGAAAAGAAAAGGCTTATATGAAAGGCTCAAATTGGCTAACTGATGGTAAAAGTACTTCTAGGTAGGCTTTATGTCTATAGGTTAGCAATAAGGATGGCCTAAATTATTTTCTAAGTTTCATATAATCTATCAAATTCAATGAACTTTTAAAATTTTAAAGGTAATATTCTAATAATTCAGGTAATTAACCAAATTTAAGTGTTGGTGGGATCATTTATCTTTAAGCACGCTGAAGAAAATTAGAAATATTTATAACCTCTAAAAAAGAATGAATGACTCTAAAACTCACTTACGTTATAGGTCTCTACAAAATTTCTTTAGAATCTCTAAGTTCTAACTACTTATCAATCTAGACTATGTATATGCAAATGCATGTACAAATGTGATGTGAGACTTTGCTTTTATGGAATACTTTAGAAAATAAGTAAAATGATGAGTTAATCATGTTCAATTCTATTAATAAGCTAAATTTATCTAAATTATACTTCAAAAAATTCAATTCTCATCATAGTGTAGGAATTGACCTAAAAATTTTCTCTCTTCTTTTTTTTTTTTTTGAAAAATCAAGGAAATCACCTAATAACCTAAAGAAAACTAGAATTTGCTAGAATTCTATACCTCCCAACCTGAGAGAAACATTGTCCTCAATGTTTAAAAAGTAGGCTAATGATAATGCATTGAGAAATGCAAAAAAAATTGAGAGCTATAGAAAAAAAATTTGAAAAAGAAGAAAGTAGGGTACATAATTATTACAAATGAAAATTTTCTAGAGGAAAAATTTTACTGAGTTGGAAACTTCCTTGGGTCCTATGCCAAATGAGCTGGACAGGCCTTTGAAAAGGAATGGTGAATGAATTTATCTTGCAACTTAAAATTTTTTATTTTATCATAGAACAAGATAAATTTATCCTTAAGCTGCTGCTCATAACTAAAGGCAATTGTTAGAGCTTGATGCAGCCATTTTGGAAATGGAGCAAGGATGTCATATTGCTAAGTGGGTGTGACATTTTCCTGATCAACAAATTTATCTCTTTTCTAACAGGTTTCGACTCTATCTGAGCCTTTTCAGGACTAGATTTTTCAATTATGTTACCGCTATGAATAATGGTAGTTGCCTTTGTTTGTTCCATATTTGTAACTGAAGAATTTATCTCACCTACCACATCCATATCATCATCGTTTTCATTTGGTGGAATAGGACATTGCCCTTAGTCAATGGTCTATAGCATTTGAGATATCATGTCCTTTAATTCAATCATGAATTATGTGTTCTCTTTTAATTGGGCTTTAATTTGAGCAATTTTCTTCTCCTAGAATTGCATGACTTGATAGAAATTATCCTCCACTTTCATCTTATGTGGAGGGAGGTAAGGTCTATGAGCAAGTGGTCCTTTTTGGTGATAGGGTTGGTGTTGGGCCTTATGTGAGATATTAACATTATATTCATTTCTCCAACTAACAATAGGATGATTACTCCAGTTAGAATTATACGCCTCTAAAGATAGGAAAATTGTTGTTGATAACAATGTATCTGTTCATGGAGTGCATCCTGAAATGCTGGAGCGATAAGACATTCCTGAGTGGGGTGTGTATTACTTTCATAAATATCACACACCTATTCAACTTTCTTAGAGGAAAATATTTCCCATTTCCATGGCCTTTGTTCTAGCCAGGGATGCTATTTTTATATCATCTCTTTCAGTCATAGCATATATTCCTCCCCTAGTGGATGTGGTGGTGGACTTAGGCTTGTTTGGGTATCCTGATTTTTCTGAATCAACCCAAGTTTGTGCATTCTTTGTCAGCCATTCCAAATACTCTTGCACCTCTTCAGGTTGTTTGTTTAAGAAATTGTCATTGCACATCATTTCAACAAACTGGCTCGTATTAGAATTAAGTCCTTCATAAAAGAAGCTAATGATACACTAAAGTTTGTATCCATGATGTGGACAAGTTAACAACAATTCCTTAAATCTTTCCCAGCAATGACAGAAAATTCATTATATGTCAGTGGAGACATTCATCCTATGTATAGGAAAGAACTTATTCAAGAACTTCCTAGTCATTTCGTCCCATGTTTGTATAAAACCTGCTAGCAGTGAATGAAACCACATCTTAGCTTTTTTCCACAAAGAACAAGAAAATAGTTTGAGTCTTACCATATCTAATTCGATGTTTTATGTATGTTGGGTCATGCACACTTCATCGAATTCTTTTAAATGTAGGTAAGGACTCTCACTATCCAACCCATAGAATTTGGGAAGTAATTGAATTACTCCCACATTTAATTCAATCATACCAGTATTTAGAGGTAAAAGTATACATGAAAGTATGTTAGTATTATTAGGCTGTAAATAGTCTCTTAGTGTTTTCCCAAAAGGATTTTGGTTATGCCAATTATCCTCATGTGTTCTAAGTTAGTCCCTTCTCCTATTTCCATGTGGTTGAGAATGAATCGTCCTTGAATGCATATTATTATTAAATAGAGGTGAAGGATCATCAGCATTAGAGAGAGGATTACTCGTTCATTAGAAAACATCATCATTATCCAGGATGAAAGGTGGTTCATCATCATTAAAGAGGGAATTGTTTCTCCATAGGGAAATATCATCTCTGTTAATGCTTAGATTATTCATTAAAGGCAACTGATCATGTCTTGCTTTCTTTTTTCTTTTTTGTGTGTTTGTGTATGTGTGTGTGTGTTCATTGGGGTTGGGAAAACTAACCTAATTGATGCAACCTAAGTTCTAGAATGATGCTCAAATAAAGGGCACAATTAAATATTCCCAAGGCTAATAAGCAACAAGATTTTAACTTTCTTGAATTTGTGTGGGAACAATGCTTTTAGATTAGCCTAATCTAATGCTTCTTCTCTCTTTCAGATTTGACTACTGCTTACCAGTTAGGTTCTGTGCTAAGGTGGTTAATACAATTCTCATGTAAGGAGGCATTTAGACCTCAACAAAAGTCAACAGAAGGCGTGAGAAAATCACTTGAATTTAAGACACCCACTATAACCATAATCTCAGAAGTCACTGTTGTGACAATAGATCATGTCCTATTAAGAGGATCCTACGAGCATGTGATGGCCCTATAGGTCTCTTCTAATTGATTTTAGATTAATTTGAATGGTAGGGTTGCGCACCTAGGTGGGCCAGGAAGTGGTGATGAAATTTACCCTTGATCTTGCGGGTCGGTGCCCTTACTAATTAATTTTCATACTCTATGGTAATTCGATCAACATATAAATCACCTTAAAGCATTAAACATGCCCTAAGAAAGCAATTAAAAATAATAAACTAATGCAAAACCTTAATAATGCAGCAATTATCAAAAATGCTTTCTATATGCAATTATACTATCAAACAATGCAAAATTATTCTAAATGCAAATCCTAATCTAGAAAATAAAAGGAGTGAGGAAAACTTATAATGGGGTTTCTGATGAAGATCAAGTGTGGGTCATCTTATCCCACACTTGCCCTATTTTATACAACCCTTTTAAAATTAAAATTAAAAATTATATGTTACAATGGTCCTTACTATAAGATTCACTCAAAAAAAGAAAAAAAAAAATCTATTCTAGGAAAGCAGGAAAATTTTATTTATTTGACGAAAATCCACTTGCCAATTTCCTAAAAAAACAAAAATAGAAATAAGTACCAAATTTAAGATACATAGTGATTATGCCCAAAAATTTTGAAAAATGCACCTAAAAGGAACAATAACAGGGACATAGATGGCATTTAAAAGGAGACACAAAAAGAATTAAATTAGATCAGCCAAGGACAAAAATGGAATTTTTGAAAAAAAAATCAGAATTAAACAAAAATAGGAAATCTGCTTGAGGAAGAAGATGACTTGGGCAATGGGAGATGGGGAATAAGGAAAGAGAAGGAGGATAAGGAGTTGGTGGAAGAGGAAGATGTGCGAAAACTTGTGTCGGGTTTTCCCCAATGAACACTATGGTGGAAGGAGACGAGAGAGAGGAAGTACGACAGGCTATGCTGCTAGTGTCGCTGGTGATCGTAGAACTAGGCAAACATCGCCGGAGCAGTGATGGAGGATGGAGCTTGGAAACGATGCTTGTGGAAGGGAGAGTTGGAGAGAGCTGTCAGCTTCATGCAGGTTTGCTGGGTAGGAGTATGAGGCGACTGGTGGTGGGAGTTTTGTCGGTCTGTGTTGAGAGAGAGAGAGAGAGAGAGAGAGAGAGAGAGAGAGAGAGAGAGAGAGAGAGCTGGTGATGGACTGGCGGTGCTGTGACAGAGGGGGAAGAGAAGAGAGGCTGACATAGGAGGTGAGGAGACTAGAATTGGTAACGTGTTGGTGATCAAAGATAGAAGAAGATGAAGGTGATGTGGTGATTGGACAGTGGAGGTGAGTAATAGGCGATGAGGGAAGAAGAGCTGGGTTGACAGGTGGTAAGAGAGGTGCAAGGGAAAGAGGATGTCACCGGTGAATAGAGAGGATAAGTTGGTGTGGGAGACTGGACTGGGCAAAGAACAAAGGGTTAGCAGGTACGAGGAGTAATAAGGGAAAGAGAGGGGTGAGCAGAAAGATGCTCCACAGAGAGAGAGAGAGAGAGAGAGAGAGAGAGAGAGAGAGAGAGAGAGAGAGAGAGAGAGAGAGAGAGAGAGAGAGAGAGAGAGAGAGAGAGAGAGAGAGAGAAGAAGAAGAAGAAGAAGAAGAGAATAGGGGGGTCTGATGGGTCAACCTCTAAAGTCTAATTGTAATTTTGGATAATTTTTGTCATTTAATTTTAATTTTTGAACAATTAAAATTTATTTAAACTATGAATTCTTAAAGTGAGTCCCTGTGAGATCAAGCATACGCTACACTACAATAGCTTGTGCACTTGTGATAAAATAAACAAGTTTTTGGCACCATTGTCGGGGACTCACAATGGAGTTTTCATAAAATTTAATTAAAAAATCTAAAATTTTCAAAAATAAATAAAATGATTCAAAAAAATGATTTTTTTAAGGAATTTAGACATTTTTAGGTATATTTTTCAATTTTTTTAGTGCGTAATCACCCTGTTTCTTGAATTTGGTACTAATTTCTATTTTTCTTTTTCAGAAAATAAGAAAGTGGAGGAAATTGGCAAGTGGATCTTCATCAAATAAATAGAAATTTCTTTGCTTTCTTAGGATAGGATTTTCCTTTTATTTTGAGTGAATATTGTAGTGAGGCCCCTTTGTAATTTACAATTTTAATTTTAATTTTAAAAGGGTTGTACAATTAAGGCAAGTCTGGGATAATGTAACGCCTCGAGGTTCCAACAGTCACAATATTATCTGCTTTGAGGCACCCATACACCCCTCATAGCTTTGTTCTCCCTGATTTCCCAAGGAAAATGCATTTTGACTATTAGAGTTCCTCGAACTTTTATAAATAGCCCAATTTCCTCTTCCTATGTGATGTGGGGCTAACTCTCTGTCCTTCACCCCAGCCTAGAAGCCTGCCAACCTTATTTTGGCCCTCCCTCATCAACCTAAGGCTTGACATCTTCTCCACTTAGGCCTCAACCACCAAGCACTTGCGTGCGACTAGCCACAACACCACGAGGGAAATTGGCTCTAATACTAGTTGTAACACCCCAAGGTTCTGACAGTCACAATATTATTTGCTTTGGGGCACCCATACACCCCTCATGACTTTGTTCTTCCTCAATTTTCTAGGAAAAATGCATTGTGAATTTCTAACGACTACTGAAGATAATAAGGCAATATCAATATCAGACCGGAAAGACTATCTCAAGCAAATATTCATATTCTAGGTTGATTGGCGCTTCCTACTTACTATTATGTATGCCTATGATAGAAATTCAGACACTTGCTCATAGGTAATCCATACGCCAGCTCGACTGAGTTGTTCCATAAGGAGGCAATGCACATTGTGGCAGTGGTGCATGTTCTGCTATGGTTGAGTCTTTGTTCATTGTATATATAGGATATAGGCAATGAAATTGTTCAATAGCTGTCTCGGTATCAACGAAAGGCAATGTCCTTCCCAGTCGACATTCGTGCCTGCTTTTTGGCAGGCTTGGTGGCAAGCATAGTATCACTCTCGTATCTGACCCTCGTCTTAGGCACAGGGCTCAGAATAGTAATTCCTGCCCCTTACTAAATAGGGCCCTTGACCTTACCTTTGAAAGCCTGCCTGAAAGCTTCCCTTTCGTCCGCTCTAGTCTTTAGCTTAGAAGCCTACTAGCGTTCTTTTGGCCCGCCCTCATCGGCCCAAGGCAATATTATCATTGCATACTCTGATACTAATGACAATGCGTTATGCTAGAGGTTGATGAGTGTAACCTAGTTGTATGCCTCCGACCAGAAACAAAGCCGTGAGGGGTGTACGACACCCCAAAGTGGACAATATTATGACTATTAGAACCATGAGGTGTTACAAATGATATCAGAGCCAGTTCTCCTTGTGGTGTGGTGGCTAGCCACATGCGGGCACTTAATGGTTGAGGCCACGCGGGGACTCGTGTTCCCTAAGGGGGGAAGATGTGAAGCCTTGGGCTAATGAGGAAGAGCCAAAAGAAGGCTAGCAGGCTTCTGAGCTAGGGTGAAGGATAGAGAGTTAGTCCCACATTGCCTGAGGAGAAGAAATTGGGCTATTTATAAGAGTTTAGGGAACTCTAATGATCACAAAGCATTTTTTCTGGGAAATCGGGGAAGAACAAAGTCTTGAGGGGTGTATGGGCACCCCAAAGCGAACAATATTGTGACTGTTGGAACCCCAAGATGTTACAGATAAGGTGGCCCACACTTGATCTTATCAGAAACCCCACTATAAGTATCCATCACTCCTTTTATTTCTTAGATTAGGGTTTACATTTAGAATAATCTTGCATTGTTTGGTAGAATAATTGCATATAGAAAGCATATTTGATAATTATTGCATTTTTAGGGTTTTGCATTAGTTTATTATTTTCAATTACATTCATAGGGCACGTTTATTGCTTTAAGGTAATTTATATATTGATCAAACTGCCATGGAGTGTGGAAATTAATTAGTAAGGGCACCCGACCCTACAAGATCAAGGGTGAATTTCATCACCACTTTTTGGCCCACCTAGGATAATCACCACAAGTGCACAACCCTACCTTTCAAATTAATCTAAAATCAATTAGAAGAGACCTATAGGGCCATCACATGCTCGTAGGACCCTCTTAGTAGGATGCAATCTATGTCACTCTAGTGGCTTCTAAGCACCATGGTTATAGTGGGTGTCTTAAAATCCAAGTAATTTTTTCACGCCTTCTGTTGATGTTTGTTGAGGTATAAATGCCTCATTAAATGAAGATTGTATTAACCACTTTAGCGCAAAACCTAACCAGTAAGCTGTAGTCAAATTTGAAAGAGAGGAGGAGCCCTATATTAGGTTAATTTAAAAGCATTGTCCCCACACAAATTCAAGAAAGTCGAAATATTGATGCTTATTAGCCTAAGGATTATTTGATTATGTCCTTTGTTTATGCATCACGTAAAGTTAAAGTTAGCATTTAGCTTAGGACTAGCATTTAGGTTTCATATTGTTAGGGTTTTCCATTAAAAAAAACTCATTTGTTGTATATAATGATTTGTTTCATTGTATATGAAGTTAAGAACAACAGTCTATCAAGAAGGGGATAGATTCATAGATTAGATATATTAATGAATAGGTTAGATATTATGGAAAGTCAATTGCTTGGGATATTAGCTTCTAAGCAAGCTGCGCCCAGAACCTTGGTACCGTAATAATACCTATTTTGAGTATCCTTATCCCACTTCTTCATGGCCATCATCAAGCTCCACATACAATGAATATTATTAGGAGCCAGTGGATGCACCTAATGCATTTACATACCTCAATAATTTTTATCCTGAGCAAATTACCAAGACTATAATAGATGGGCTAGGCATCACAAACAACCATGATCTCATAATTACCGATATCAAGAAGAACTGTAATGGTCCCACCTTAGTCAACAATACCATGATTATTTCAATTATCAGGGATCGCCATCATGGGTTCAACCTGCTAAACCCTTTTTTCGCTCCCCAATGCCACAACAATCCCAACCCTACGAGTCATTTCCTCTACAGAATGAAGAACAACCATTAGAAGAGAATATGCAATAATTTTGTGAGAAAATGGATCAAACCATGGCTTCCTTTGAAAAGGGGATTGAGGAAATAAGGCGAGAATGGGAGGAATGGGAAGAGAAAATGAGACCAATAAGAGAATATACTGATAGAAACATTACTGAAATTATGAAAAGTACTAAGGAAACGAAACAAATTGGGGATAACGAAGAGACATTTATTACTGATAATAGGATGAAAATTTCTTATGAACCACAAAGTCCACAATCATCCTTAGAAACCTCCAATTCATATCTACTTGAGCCATGTCTTGCTTCTCGTTACGATTATGATGAAAGACTTCCATTGATGAAGAAAATGAAGCTATAGAAACATCCAACTCATATCCCCTGAAATCGTGTCCTATTAACTTTTATGAATTTGAGGAAGACACATCCATTGAGGAGGTGAACAAGTTGTTGGATACTGTGTCATTAACAAGCACTTCTCCATGGAAAACTAGAGTAGAAACCACTACAAAGCCTAAAATTTCAATTGAGCCTTACAATGTAAAAGACATACCTGATTGGGACTTACAGACATTAGTTAAACATTCACAGGGTAGCAAGGTAGGCTCATTTAAAACCTTGCATGTACCCACAAAACAAGAAGAAAAAGAGTCAATTGATGTACATCAATCAACTTTAGGATACAAATCAAAAGATAACCAAGGTTTAAGCCAAACCTCGTCCCCACTTCTAGCAATAAAGAAAAACCTTTTTGGGAAAGGCAGAGTCATCTTAGACCCATATTTTAGGACAACAGCAGAGAAATAGAGGAAAAAGTTAACTTGAATATAATAGTCATTGTTATCTCTCAATTTGGTAAAGAAAAGGGTCATTCATCTTCAAATGGTCTAACAAAATATTTAGTAGTACAAGAAGTCATTGTGTTATCATCACTTAAATTTTTGAGGTGGAGGAATTATATTGACTATCGTGAAATTTTGAAGATAGGATATCATTAATATGATTCCCCACAATTAAAAATCATAGTGATCTTCGTTGTTTTAATGTTACCGCCACCAAAAATTTTAAGGTGGAAGCGATATATAGATTAACATGAGATTTTGAAGTAGCATGAGAAATCTCACCATTTCATCATAGGGTTAGGATTAGGACAAATAAGCTGACCCAGTTAGCTCTAGCTTTAGAAACTTAGGTTAGGCTATGTTTGGCTGAAGACATAAAACTTAGCACTTACTAGGAGGCAATCCAAATGTTTTTCAAATCTCCATCTTCTACATCCTTCCATTATCATATAGATCCTATATTTTCCAACATTGAGGACAATATTTCATTCAAGTTAGGGCATGTAGATGCATATAGGGATTTTAAATTTGCTTGAGCTTTTTCAAAAAAAAAAAAAGTGAAAAAAAGAAAGAGTTTTTAAGGAAGATTTCTCTTACTGTGATGAGCACTGGATGTTCAGAATTTAGTAATTCCGCTATTTTCATCTCTTAATAGGAATGCATATGATTAGTTTTGCATATTATCCATATGTTGAAATATTTTATAAAATTTAATTCTCAAAAACCATTTACACACAGTACATGGTTAAGATTAATAGAGAGGTATAACTTAGGGACCCAGGGAAAAATCAATGGAGACCTATAGCCTAGTGAGTTTAGGGACTATCTTCTTTCAGAGAGTTATAAGTAATTTCATAATTTCTTCAGGGTATATAAATTAGTGTGATCCTATTATCTTTATTTTGGTTAAACATCAAGAATAAATAGGAGTAATAGCTTTATTTCCAAAAAATTTATTCAATTTGATAGGCTTGAGAAAACTTAAGAAATGATATAGGCCATCTTTGCTCAGCCTCGAGATACAAAGCCTATCCAATATATTATACCACTAGTTAGCCCCTTTGAGCCTATTATTAAGCCTTTTCTTTGTTAACCCCATTTACCTTAACCCAGAACAACCCAATAAATAAATATGCATTACCCATTGTCAAAATGAGTAGAGTTAGTAGAAAAAGTTTAAAAGGAGGAAAAAAAGTCAAAGCAGTTAGAAAAATGAGTAGTCTTTCTTCCAAAGCAGCCAAAGAAAAAGAAAAGTGAAAAAAAAAAATTGAAAGAGAAAGATAAAAATATGAAAGAGATATTCACTTCAAGTACTGTAATGACCCTGAATTTTTGTAACTTATTAAGGCAAATTCATAAAGTTTGATTTTTTAGAAATTATGGGTCAGAATATTAAAGGTTATTGAAAATTCTCTTTTTATTGAGATTATATCATGAATTAAAATATATAAATTAAGAATGTACTTGGAAAACTGATCGAAACAACATTAAGTACATTCAATTCTGAGTTAAAATGAAAATTCCTTAATTTTCTCCATTTAGGGGCAAAATGGTAATTTTACCCATATTCCATATCCAAGAAATAAGACCTCAATATTCAGGAAGTACTTAGAAATACGATTCCAACGCCACTAAGTAGGCTCGATTCCGAGTTCGGACAAATAATGCCTATTTTTCTCCAATTTTAGAGTTATAAGGGTAAAAACGTCTTTACATAAAGTGGGCCCACAAAGTGGTCCAACGTTCTAGAAGCAACAATAATTGCTCAGTGCATTATTGCTGGTAGTGGAGAATGTAGTGGAGATTGTAGTGGAGAATGGAGAATGCACTTGTAATAAAAAATTCTAAAGTAATAAAATATCTTATTAAAAGAAATGATAAAAAATTCAAATTTGGCTATAAATATGTCCCAAAAATTTCCAAAAATTTTCACAACCTTAACCACGAAATTTCCAAATCTTCCTTGGTGTTTCAGCCCCAAATTCTCATTCATCCCTCCCCAATCTCTATTTTTCTTATTTCTCTCTCCTCTTTCTAAGTGGAACAAGAGACCTAAATTCAATTAGGCACTCGGTTCCAGTAGAATCTGATCAATTCCACTGTCCATAACCTCCTCTACCACAGTATATACAAAAGCCCCAAATCAATTTCAAGATCCAACGGTTCCAACAAATGTAAAACCACAAAAAGGTAGACAATCGGGCTATATTATCATCAACCGGTAATTCTCTCAAATTGAGCATCAAATATATGTTTTTTCTCCAATCAGGTAGGTGGAACTACTTTCCATTCATATTTATTATGTTTTAGTATAATTTTTATTTTTCTGTAATTTAATTTGAATGAAAAATGGTAAAAATAAAGTAAATACCAGCCCCTTCAATTTATGATGATAGAGAGCTCAGATGGAAATTTGAGTTTTCCAATCAATCCAGAAGGGTCAAAACCCTAGGGTACAATTTTCAAGAAAATCTAACAAGGTTTGGACCCTCAATTGAGAGAGATTACTTGGTGGGCCCAGATCAAATCTGACCCTAAGAACGGCTGAAAACTTCAATTTAAGATTGTGGAGTCATATGAACTCCAAATTGAGATCAGAAAGAAGCTATGGAAAGCTTGTAATGTCTAGTTTCTAATGAAGTCATAATATTTCTAAAAATTATTTCTGTATTTTTCTGTATTTTTTAAATAAGTGTCCAATTTCTAAGATCTTCAAGATCTGAGGTGATCAGATCTTGGAAATTTATTTTAGTGATGATATAATAATGTAATAAAGTAATATCTATGGTTAATTTGTACAGATCTTGGATAAAATAGGGGATCTACCCTTTATGGTAGAAAAACCCTAAAATAAAAATAAAAAAAATACAAAGGGACCCACTTGATCAATGAGATCAAGTATGATCAGATCCTTGGGATGGATTAAAGGGATGATATTATGATGGAATCCAGTTAGATCATGGATGAAATGTGACAAAATCAAGTGGATAAGATTTTTGATCTTAATGGATTAAAAGCCCTAAAGGTAATTAAAACCCTTAATCTAAAGGAAAACACCTAAGATCTAATGGTTGGATCATATTTAAAGGTTTATAATAATCTTAATAAAATTAGTTTAAATTGTCTTTTATTGGATATAGAAGTGTAAATGTGATTTATGTTTTAGGTTTTAATTGTCTTTATTGGATATAGAAGTGTAAATATGATTTATGTTCTAAGTTAGAAAGCATGATAGTGTAATCTTTAAATTTTAGTATGATATGCCCTAAATGAGTAATTTGTTAGTAGATTTGATTATCTTAGGATCATGTTAGTGTAAATTAGATTAAAACATGATTTCATTATGATAGAAGATTTGTTTCATAACTTAAGATCATGTTAGTTTTATTTCAATTATCTTAAGTTACATTCATAGGAAGAATGTTAGTATATAGTTGTTAAACTTATATTTGATTTATGCTTTCAAGTTGATGAATTACTTATTGTCAAAATTTATTCAATTGTTAAGTAATTGTTAAGATATAAGGAGCATAAATCACCAAAAATGTAAACTAATGAAATATAGAAATTCATGGACAACTAAGATGAATGAATGATTTTGACTTAGTAAGGGCTATAGTTAGTAGGACAATATAAGGAATGATTTATCATTTCCTTGGCCCAAAATAGGAAAATAATGAACATCCATGGATGACATTGTGCATATCCATGGAAATTAATTAAAATCAATTAGAGAAGGGACTTAAGGTAAAGAGCTCATAGGAACCTTGTCAAAGGTTGAGCTAAGACCACCCAAAGGGACTCGAATACATTGTGGTTATAGGGTATACAAGAGCCAAGTGCTTTTCCCTCACCTCCCATTGACGTAAGAGAGGTCTAAACGCCTCCTTACATGAGGGTTGTATTAACCACTTTTTGAGCGTACTTTAACCGGTAAGTACCGGGTCATCCCGAAATAAGGAGGAGTTGTCTAGTGATAGGAAGAAATAAATTATCTTCAACCAAGTAAGACACTAACCTGGTTGAATAATAATAAGAACATAAAAGATAGCAAATTATCTAACCCTAATAAAAATAGTAAGTGAGATAAGGATGATCAAACAAGATGAGATCTTGTATGATCAAAAACAATAAGGAAAAAGAAACATCAATGTAAATTAGATTGTTATGTATGATATAGATAGTATTTGTATAGATGATATTAAACCCTTGGATATATGATATTCAAGGAAGAAAGAGTCAGATTATCCTACATAAGGATGATCAAAAGACCATGTAGTATGTACCCTTAATTAGAAAATGACATTATACATATGATTTGACACGTATATATGTTGATCGAGACTATGACACATTTCAAGGAGTAAGAATACCTTATCGAGGTAGGTGGATTATTAAGAATGCCTTTACATGAAGATACATGTCTAATACATGATCTTATGTTTTGAAGTATTGACATGTATGATACCAATATATTAAGGTAAATACCTCAAATTGAAATATGATCCAACCAAATGATGAGGAAAATAAGTATTAAATGGTCAAGTTGAGAATTGAGAACAACCCTAAGTGAATAGGAAAGTAGAAAATATTCCATTCTGGGATAAACGTACGTATTAGTCCGATATGTATAAGTATTATTTTACATACAAGATTGGAGGCTTGTGGTTTTGTTTTTAAACAGTGCATGAGCCTGGGGATGCTATGCTAGGAGAGTTAAGAGGGTTTGGCCACCCACTCTCTCGAAACTTGATGATATTGAATACCAAGCCTAAGAAAGGCTAAAAGCTCCGTGGGGCAATTATGGGAAGGCCACCACCGTGACGCCATGGTCCTCCCATATGGACATGGATATTGTAATTTCCACCGAGAATGGTATAAGTGGATTATTGAACAGCTTATCCCGGCGCGCTGTACGGATCGGGATCGCAAGCATAGTAGTCCTTGGATTATTTTACATTATGATGCATATGAAATTGGCATAGTGAAATGCCTTAAAGGATGGCATGATGAAATGCCAGTGTAATTGTATATTACCAATATTTTTCCCAGGATGGAAACCCAAAGATAGTAATCAAATACAAATCTCCTATAATGAAAGGAGTTGATCAGCTTTTGTATGGAAATGATTATTGATTATTTTTACAATTTTAACGGATTTGTTCTTATATACTATGTATGTATAAAGGTGAACACAAATGATAAGGAAATGAGATGTTTATATAAATAATAGTGGTCTCTGTGAATGTGTTTATGATAGAATGAATTATGGGATAGTTGAATATTGAGATTTTACCGTCAATAACTTACATTCTATCCCCTACCAAGCATAGCTTGCCGAGATATTGTAAATGTTCAAATGTTTACAATATCTCGTATACGTAGAAGGAGACTTAGAGCTCAAGACTTGAAGAACTAGTGAAGAATAAGTAATAAGGGTATATCCCTTTGAAACATCAGTATGAGAGCATGTATTGTCTTTAGAACTTTGTAATTTGAATTGTGTATTTGGACAAGTATTGTAAAGATACAAGGGGTTGTGTATCAGGAACCACTGGATGGATCCTGGAAGTTTAATAAAATCATATTCCTTCAATGGAATTTTATTTTGTACACAAATTGTACTTATGTTATGTATGAAGTGGTGACTTGGGTTTTCAAAACAAGTTTTAAAATAAAAGAATTTCCGCTGCTTTGTTTTGCCAAAAAAAAAAAAAAAAAAATTTACTAAGGGGACGCCCTTGCCTTTGAAAAATATATTATAAAATGTGTTTCAAAAACCCGGGTCGTCACAAGTACAACCCAAAAGAAAGGTTGTCCTAACAAATATTCATTGAAGACCTCTACTCAATTTTGAACCTTTAAAATCCTTATACCCTTCTTTTTTAAACCTATCCTAAGCCTACATTTCATCCTAGTTAAAGACCTATTGATCTTAGGTGGAACATAGCCTTAAAGAGGGGATAAAAGCAAGGAACTAAGGTAAAAGACCCATAATATTCTTAGTGATAACATCCACTCTTATGGATCACTTTTCTTGGTCTCATGAGCATTTAAAAGATTTATGTGAACCATTAGCTTGTTGGATTTGATCACATAATGTGACGACCCGGGTTTTCAAATGAAATTTTAAATACAAACTAATTTCTAATGCAGGATCGATCCAACTTAAGTACTCATTTCTACTAAAAATCCATCAGAGTTTCCTCTGTTTTTCAGACATATGACGTTTAACGCATGTCATTGCGAAGTACCTAATAAACTTTGTTGACAATTTTAAAATATAAATGGAGACTCAGTCTCCTTTTCATACATCTAATAAAACAAAGACAGTTTACCTTAACACAACACACCAGAACCTCCACAGCACAACCTAGTCACATAAGTCTTACAAATTCCCATAATTACATACAATGTAGTCTCCTTTTCATTTCTAATATGACAACTTCAATTCAAAGACCAATTCTTACCTGTTAGTAAGCAGCTCCTATTCCTTAAGTGTCCTTTGTTCTACGATACTGTCAACATGCCCAACCTGCTACTATTCTCTGTATCTGAGGCATTGCAAACCACAGCAATGCCTCAGCAAGCAATCACTTGTGTAGGTGGAATAAGACGCAATATTTTATATAAATAAAAATTATTATAATTATATATAGATCAATTTAGCCATACTGAATCATGCAAACAATAACATTTATCAAAATCATGAATCCATTCTAAGATGGAAGGAATACTAATGCATTAATACAAAACACATTTGAAATGCAAATTATGTAGTCACATGTCAAACTTACAACTCATTTACATTTTCCTGATACCAGTCTTTGCTCTTACGAGCCATTTCACATATCAAATACCAACGCGTTATTGTGTGTATCAAGTACACAGCAAACAATATTATCCTCTTTGGCGCAGTGAGTCGGCACAATGGGTTAAACCCAAAGACACACCAAACTCAAAGACATACCTCAAGGCTTTACTTCTGAGAGACCAATAGCTCATCCAACCAAGAACCAGTAGCTCGTCTAGCCCGAAGGCCCGCCCACATCATAACGACCTCTCAAAATAGCCAAACTCCCCAAACAATGGGGCTAAATCCCAGGGACCGGTAGCTCGTCCAGCTAGGAACCAATAGCTCATCCAGCTTGAAGGCCCTCCCACATCATAATGACTCCATGGCCTGCCTGCATCATAACGACGCCTCTCGCTCATACGAGCCATTTCACAATTTCCTGGTATCAGTCTTACATTTCTCTCACATGGTTCACAATAATGCATAGTTTATGCATAATAGTTTAATCATAATTCAAATTCAACATGCACATTCATCTTATCTTTTGTATAAACCAAAAAGATTCATTTCAATGCTTGAAATTCATATACACATGCATATATAGCGAAATTCGTAGCAATCTTAATTCCACATATCTCAATTGAAGATCTTCTAAGTCATTGATGCGAGTACTTCATTCAGTTCGCGTATGCGCTCCCTATCAGTCACCTCTGTAACAATACAAACACATGTTCAGTTATACAATTCTAAGACTTCTCCTAACTTTCCTAATACTATTTGGCATAAGGCAAAGTGACAGTGTTCATTACTGTGCAAAAGGTGTTTCAGTAGCTATTGGTTGATAGCTAATTTAATGGCAAACAATTATTGGATTTCCAATCCACGCCATTGGCCCTGGATTGGCTATTCACTATTCTTCTTAAGTGACTACAAGTCACTATCACTATTCAGTGGTCTTAACACTTGATTCCTATCCATATCAACTCTTGGTTTGGAGCTGGGTATTATTTCCCATGCTATAGTCTTTAATACAACCTTTAATTGTATTCTTAAATCAGACTGATATAATGAGCATCATGAACAGTTCATATCACTCAATTTCTTTCTGTTAGTTTATCCAAATTACATACTTTATATCATATCTAAGCGAATTCACAGTTCAGGAATCCACTTGTAACCTCTAATCATTTATCTGACATCACAAGGTGTTTGTTTGAATCGTGATAGATCGGACGGCCTAGATCATCCAATCTATTTCACTTCAAATTCATATAATTCTAGTCATCCTATCATTTTTCTATGACGAGGAACTCATCTGTAGTGCCTGATCGTCGATCAGACATCACAAAGTTACTATGTGAATAGTACCCGATCGGACGACTGAGATTGTCCAATTGGTTTTCAGCCTAGATATGATTTTTTTGTGTGATCCAAGTTACATCATGCCCTAAATTACTTATCCCTAAGCTTTGATTTAAAAATGGACGGTTGGATTATTCACAAAACTTAGATCTAGCATGAATGGTGCGAATTTAGCTAAAATCTCAAAATCAAGAATAGGGTTTTGTTGATCTTACCTTCTAGATGCATTTCCATGCATTTTCCACCATTGGATGGGTTGGATTGGTCACTGTTTTGCAGTAATCCCTTTAGATCGTGTCGCATGTACTGTTCATCTGTCCATTTGACGATCCAAATCTTGTCAGATTCTCCAATAAACTTAGGGGTTTTGTTCGGCTCAACGTGCTGAACAAAATGACCAGTCGGATCATCGATTCGAGCCAGCATTGTCTCCAGCGACAGCCTGAAACTCTGGCAACCCAGGAAAACCCTTGTTTTCCCGCACACATCTCTCTTTCTCTCTCTCTCTCTCGTTCCCCGACAGCTTCTCCCAAAGTTTGCTCTCTCTCGCCGGTACAACCTAAGGTTTCCAGGCATGTTGGTTTTTCCATTCTTCTCTCCTTCTCTTCTCTTCTCTTCTCTTCTCCTTCTTCCTTCTCCTCTTCTTCCCCTTCTTCTTCTCTCCTCCTCTTCTTCCCCGTTGGGTTTCCTCTTCATCGGTTTTCTTCATCTTTTTTTTTTCTATTGCTTTTAGGAAGACAGACCTGACATTTGTCGGGTTCACTTAATGAGAGCGGGTGCCAGTATCAAATCTGGCCCCCCCTTCTATTTAGGCTTCTTTTTTTTGTATGTGATGTTACACATAATGAGAGAAATATGTTTATATCCTTATTTGAGAGTTTCATTTCTGAGAGTATACCTGTGAGGATTTGAGGTCAAGACATATTTCTAATGGAGTTTAAGCATATTTAGTTTAAATTCAAGATTTATGTGGTTGTACACACATGCACTCCTAGAAATAACTCAAATAAAATATCTTTAATATGTGTATGATGTGTAAAATTGTCAAATCTTCTCCATTTAGTTGTGAAAAACTAGTAGATTGCTAATGAATGAGGATTCTATGAGATAAAATAGGTAACTTAACTTTATTGAATTTTGTAGATATATTTACTGCAAACCCTCAAGAGGTCTAACTGGTCCACTAGAGGTAACGCAGGGGTTCAAGGGCTTGTTGCATGTGCTAAATGTAATCATGGAGTACTTACAAAAGTGGCACTTTGTACCAATTTTTGTAAAATGTTTTTTTGTATATTTTGCTATGGACTAGCAAAATGCTCATTTGGAGGTGTGTTAAGTGTTTAATTTTGTCCAAAATACCCTTAATTTAGCATTTAATTAGATAATTTAACTCATCAATTTGATTATTTTTAGCTCAAATTGACCATCCAACATTAATTTGTCAAATTTAATGTTCAAATAATCATCAGAGTGAATCAAATGCTTAATGTATGGTTAGATGACTCTAATCTAGTCTTATATTTTACAAATCAAATAGATAATGGTTTGGATGGCTAATTAATGGTGTAGATTATCCAAGAGGGCATTGAATGAACTAGATCAATCACAAAGAAAGATGGAATGGTTTCCTAAAGAAAAAAGAGTTCTAATAAGGCAAAGGAGATGATGGATAAGATTTGGAATGAAGAGGCCTAATTCAAAGGGATTGAAGTTTCCTAGTGGGAAACTAACTCCTCAAAATTAGAAGGCATGAAGGCCTTAAAAGAAAGAGGGTGCTACTGGAGATAGGGGAGAGGAAGCACCGCATCCCCTTCTTTATTTTTTATTTTTTTCATTTTCCTTCATTGTATTATTCTTTTGCCTTTGCCTTCCATCATTTTTCTTATCTTTCAGTTGTTTTCCTTCATCATTTTTTTCTATTCTCTCACACATAGCCCAGCTCCATCTTCTCAACCTAACCATTCTTTCTCCCTATTCTCCACTCCACCACACAGCACCTGCCAAGTTTCCTCTTCTCTCTCTTTTCCCAACCACCTTCCTTGTTCTGTCTGCACCAGCATCATCGTGCACCGCATCATGCCATCCAGCCCAAACTGCACCAATCGGCCATGCTCATCATCATCTTCCTTTGGCCAACACAACACCAACATTTGCTTCATCCGATCACCGATGACTGCCTAGATATTCTTCAACACGTGAAGCAACCCAACCCAGCCGAATGCCGCCTATTCCATTACCAGTGTCGTCGTTGGGTTGGGGACACATCATCAGTGACCATCCTTTCCTTGTTTTCCATGGCACACCAGCAATCATTGTCTTCAAATTTCAGTTTACGAGAAAAAGAAGGAAGTTTCAAGAAAATTTCTATTTTTGCCCTTATTATAATAATTTTAATTACATTTTAGTCCTATTACTGTTCTTATCTACATTTTGTTTTATCTCCATTCTATTATCTATGTTCTATGTTGTTCTCACTTAATCCAGCAACTGTTTAATCCAAACTTATCTTATTTAAGCTTAATCAGATCAACGGTTTTGCTTTAATCATAGGATATCTTCAATTTCTTATCTATTTCAATTTTGATATTCAATCAACTTCTAAATCTTGTTTATAAGACATTTTATAGCATGTTTATTGTTCCTGATCTTCAATCTAATATTCAAAAATCAGATCTAAGCCATTAAAATGCAAAACCTTTATCTAGACCACATCTTTGCGATTTTTGAGAATTAGCCTAATCCATCCATTGGACCATTAATTAGAAGCACCAAAAAGATATTGATGAAGGCCGATCAAGATTGAAGACATCAAATTTGAAGAAATTGACAATCATCAGTCTAGGGAAGTGATTTTTTTCTTATTTCTTTAGTTAAATTTCTCTCTTTTTGATATGGACCTTTGTAATTTCATTGATTAAACATATCAGTAATCTAATTGTACTTTTAGTTAATTTCTGTCATTTAATTTTAATTTTTGAAAAATTAAATTTTATTTAAACTCCAAATTCTTAAAGAGAGTCCCTATGGGATCAACCCGTACTTGCATATGCTACACTACAATGGCCATGTGTAAGCACAATTCCTCTTTAATCGTGAGTACTGCTATGTCTTCTGCAATAGTGACTAGTGTTTCACCGTTATCCTCCTATGGTTTATTTTGTCCTATCTTTTTCTTTATTTTTTGACAATCTTTTTCATATGCCTTACAATGCCATATTGGAAGCACTTGTTTCTCCCCTATGTTGGCTTTTGGATCTGCTGCAATCTTGTGATCTCTCTTGGTTTCTACTCTTACTCCTCCCTCAACCCCTGTCTTTTTTACTATGTTTATTTTGTTACCAGTGCGTGTGCCTGGTTTGTTCTGACTACTTTACTCCTATCCTCTTCGTTAAATAAGGCATTCTTGACGATAGCCATGGAAAGTTTGTCCTTTAGAGCAGAGTTGTTGAGAAAGATTACCAAAGTCTCCCAACTATTAGATAGGAAACTCAATAGTAGTAGGGCATGCTCTTCCTTCCCTAGGCGTAGCTCGACTGATCCTAGCTAATTCATTAGATTTTAGAATTCACTAGAGTGCTCAGCTACGGTCAATTTGCTCTTTAGTTTGAGGTTTACAAGTCTTCTCATCAGCAGGGCCTTGTTGCACGCAGTCTTTGCTTGATTAGATGTTCTCTAGCTTTTTTTAGAGAACATAGGTGTTGTCTTCTTGGGCTACATGGTGGAAAACACTATGGTTAATCTATTTCCTGATCTGGCCTATAGTTTTCTTATTCATTTTTATCCAGTCTTTTTATGAAGTTCCCTTAGGTCTTGCTCCTTTATCATTTAGCGAGTCATGCAAATCTTTACAATATAAGAGGTCTTCCATTCTAGGTCTCCACATGGTATAATTTGTAGCGTTGAGCTTTATCATAGTTCATGTAACAACATTTCCTGAACCAGAGTCCTTCACAGATTCTAAGTATTTGTTTCTATCTTTTCTAAGTCAAACTGTAAAAAATAAAAAATGCATGGTAAAGCCTGGAATAGTAAAAAAGCTCAGGAGGAACATTTTGTCAAATTTGAGGGATGCATAAAAATTTTCGTATAAGGGGGTGTCCGTATCAAATTTGGGTGACACTAATTAGGCATAAAGGGAATTTTATGGGTTCTTATTTTAGTCCATAAAGGGTGTCATTATCAATTTAGGCACAGATAATCTTTGGACTCTAAGGTTGCCAATATCAAAATTGAGGGGCATTTTTTAGGATTCTCATATAAATAGAAAAGAGGAAAGAAACCCTACCCTCTTCAAGGTTTCCTGCAGTTACCGTTGCACCTTCTCCCCCCTTTCTCAGTTTGGCTCAATCTTTTAGCCTCGGCATTGGCAGTGCAGCTATGATTTGCCTCTCTCGATTTCAGTCTTCTTCCAACGATGACAACGATGGATGGTGATCGTTGGTCATAGGTAAGTATGTGCTTGCCCGTCCTTTTTGTTTTGCTTTGTTCTTTTTCTTCTTTCCCCAAGGGTAGGTGAGGCTGTCGATATGCCAAATCTTGCTTTTCCTCTTCTCAGCTAGCTAACCCACTTCTTCGATGTGTCTTTGGCTTGTTTTCCCCTTTCTCTCTCTTTTTTTTCTTTTTTTGGTCACAGATCTAGTAGTTTGATTAGAAGAAGCCTGATCGAAAGAAAAATCTTAGTGGCTTTGGTTGGTTTTCACCAACCAACCAAAACCCTAAATTTCTCCACCCCCAAGCACTCCTCTCCCCCCCCCCCCCTTCAGTGAAGGCCTTATCAGAGATTGGGCATTAGTCTAGGGTCGTGCAATTATTTGGCCTAGACTAGGCTAGCTGAGGTACTGCTCAGCCTAGTCTGGGCTAGCTGTGCTAGTGCTTGGTTTGGGCTAGATCTAGTTTGTGCCACTCTTTGGCCTATACTGAATCTGGGCTGGGCCACTCTTCAGCCTGACTGAATCTGGGTTGGACTGCTCCTTGGCCAAATTTGTTTTGGGCTAGACCGTGTGACTTGAGCAGGTTTTGAGTTTGGCCTAAATTTAGGGGAAAGGGGAGAGGGGCCTGAAATATATCTGCTTTCTAGTTTTTGGCTTCTCATACTGGCATTCTTCTAGCTTTGATACCACTTGTTAGGATCATTAGGGCATCTGCACATAAAGAGATAGAGAAACAAAGATGAACACTAAAGTTTACGTGGTTCAACCAAATAAGCCTACATCCATGGGAAGAGAGGAAGCACTTTCACTATCTTTGAAAGATATTAACATGATGTGCAACTTTGGTTTTGGCTCCAATTTATAGGAGTCTAGAAGATCTAAATCACGGATTCTCCTCTAGTTCAGATCCTAATTTTTCTAAGATTCCAAAATTAATCCTTGATTTACTATTTATCTTGATTGATTCTGATGATCTATCCTTTAAAAGCCTAGAGGCCCAAGTTCAAAAGCATGGTACATTCAGTTTGGTTGATTAAAATGCAATGCAAAAGTTAATACAATGTAAGCAATCACAAATAAACAACTCTAAATAAACAAAGGAAATAGTAATTCAGTTCCCACCACAAAGAATTATTCAATGCAATTGGACTGAAGGGCATTCATCTAATCAAATGCTAGGCTTCTCTTTCTAGTGAACTTCAAAGTAGTGACTTAAAGCATAAATAACCCATGTACAGACACAAATGGGGAAGGGGAAAGGGAGAGAGATGGATATTAGTTTTAAAAAGAGAGATGCTATCCAGACAGACACAAAAATATTATTATTCCACTCTAAAACCTTGCCTGCCTAAGCCCAACCTTTAAATAATCTGACCAATCTTCTTGCTTGACATCTCCTTACTTAACCCATCCAAATAAATATCATCCTCATTGGATACTTCTAGCTAAAATTCCAAGGGTGCCATTTTAAAACTTAAAATACATAGTTAAAATCGTCCAACCATCATGAATTTTGATGTCTAACCCACCACTCTCAAACAAGATGACTAGGCTAGATCATCTTTAGATGGGGCTTAACTAGGCAGGGTTTGACATCAGTCCTGAGGGACACTGACAAAGAATTTCATGTATTCATATGCAAGCAAAGTAGTAAAATATTTTTGAGGTACCACATAAAACATGCTCTTTGCTTTAGTTTGGATAAAGCAAACCAAAGATGGCATTTCTCATTATATATTATTTCTTTTGGAACTATGAACAAGAATAATATTAATCAAAGACCAGGATACTAATTTTTTAAGGATTTCCCTCCTGCCCATGTGCTCACCGAAGCAAAGAGTTAGACCTTAAGATCCCCTAAGATTTCAATGTCCTACAAGTAGTTGGGAATGCAGTAACTGCTACCAATTCTTTTTTTCAAATAGGTTGCACTTTGGACAAATTAATTAATGTTTGCAATTCAACTTGTCCAAGGCCTCATCTATGTTACTAAACAAGTGTTTCCGTATTTGGCACAGAATCTTTAGTGAGCTATAACTCCAACCGGGCTCACGCGTTGATTGTAGCTTCCATCGTGTACAAGCTAATTTATGTTACTAACCATGTTGGGGTTTTAGTTTTAGATTATTCATTGTGGCCTGCTATTGGTGGGAAAAGATCATACAGGAAATGCTCTTATGAGTACTTTATGATCAACCTAATTCACGAGGAGTCTTTCCCTTACAATTTAGGCAAAGTTTTTTGAACCATTTACCTCACAATAAGTGGATGCTAGTAAGCTTTGGCTTGGAGCTCAACTTGTTCATTTTCATTTCACGCATATGGTTGCTACAACCATAATTGCATGGAATTATGCATTTTCTAGGCTTAGTAAGATTCCCCAAGTCATTGAACTACTAATGATTAGCTCCTCCAAGAATGTGGCAGAAATTGAATCTTTGGCTAGTAATGAGTTTTCTAAGGTTAGGGATGCTATTATATTATATAAGAGTGGATATCCACAATTATGCCTTCTTTGTCTTAACCTATATCTTGGTTGAAATGATACATTGGCTTAAGGATGCACAGTGTCACGAGGTTGCATTTTCCCTACTCAAAATCCATGAGGCACTTGTGTGCAACTCCTTTGTAGAACACAAGTCATCCTTCCACTCCTACTCCGACTTGTTAGGGTTACACTCACTCACTCTCAGGAGTAATGAGAGAACTCAAAAAGGGACTTGTTTGAAGAGAATTTGTATTGCAGCTCAAATAATTTTGTGGTTACAAATAACTCCACCTTATTTATAGGCGACAAGCAATGTTCTTGATTATGTACAAGTGTCACTTATCCAATGATGTTGGATCAGTCTACATTATTCTAGACTATTCTACTATCCTTTTGAATAAGGAAGATTCTAGAGAACTTCTAGAGACTCCTTTTAGAATCTGGATAGGGCCTTTCATCGAGGGTTGGGCAATAATCCCCTCTATGAGTAATGGCAATTGGATCCCAGGCCTGTTGGGTGTGCTATGAAATTAGGCCTCGTGACATTCTCCCCCACCTAAATCACGTGATGACCTCGTTGCATTCCTTATACTTGGTAATTTGTTCCTCAAATTGCCGCAATGTCTCAGCTTCTACCCTTATACCCTCATTCTCTAATAATCCTTGACATTTCACCAAGTACTTAGTCTTAGGCTGAACTCCTCTTCGTCTTTTCATGCGATCATTAATGATGTACTCCACCTCCATGTCAAATGACGAAGTCATCAGTGGGGGTGCTCGTTTGCTAATTCTTAATGAGGGATCCTCCATGTTTGCATGATAGGACTTTAGGATGCTTGCATGGAAGACGGGATGGGTCTTGAGAGATGGTGAGAGTTGGACTTGGTATGAAACCTTGCCAACTCATTTGATGATGGGGTAGGGTTTTTCATACCTCCTTATTAGCCCCTTGTGCTTTCCTTGTAATGCTTTGAACTACTAGGGAGGCAACTTGACCATGACAAGATCCCCCACCAGGAACTCTAATGGTTGTTTCTTTTCATCTGTATGTTTCTTCATTCTCTTAGCGGCTTTATGCAAATAGGATTTAGCTATGTCAACATGTTTATTCTAGGTTTTAGCAAACTGATAGGTTGTTAGGCTTCTTCCCTCATAACTTACTCCTACTATTAATGATGGTAGGGGCTACTGGCCAATGACCAACTCAAAGGAACTATGGCCGGTTGGCTCACTCCTTTGTAAGTTATAGTAAAATTGGGCCACGTCCAATAGCTCCATCCAATCTTTTTTATTTGACTTATAAAATGCTAAAGGTACTCCTCTAGCAAGGCATTGGTGCGTTTCGTCTATCCATCTGTTTGTGGGTGAAAGTTGGTGGAGAATTAAAGTTTCCTCCCTAAGAGTTTAAATATTTCTATCCAAAACTTTCCTATGAACCATGGGTCTCGATCACTTGTGATGGTCTTAGGGACTCCCTAGTACTTCACCACGTTCCTTAGGATTAGTAGGGCTACTTTGTTAACTTTGCAATCCGTTGAGGCCACAATGAAGGTTGCATATTTGGAGAAGCGATCTACCATCACTAAAATAGACCCCATTCCTTCTACCTTTGATAGTGCTAATATAAAATCTATCGAGATGCTTTCCCATGCACTCTCAAACACATGCAACTAGCAATCCAACCAGCTTCTGGTGTTCTACCTTGTCTTGTTGGCATATTAGATAGGTTTTTACATATTCGTCTATGTCGTCTATCATCTTAAGCCAATAGTACATAGTTCCAATAAGGGAAGGGTTCTTCTTTGCCCTGGGTGACTTGCCCACCACATGTCATGGCATTCCCTTATTAGCTCTTTCCACAAGATTCCCATCTTAGCACATAGAGACGATTTCCCTTGGTGTAGAGAAGTCCCTCCTCTTGCCAAAATCTCCTTGTTTTCCTATCCTTAATAGCTTGGATGATGCCTCTAGTCCACATCATCCTTGCTTGTATATGATCAGGCAGGGTTTCATTTTGTCTACTTATGGCTGCAAAGTGTTTAATCTTCAAGGCTGTAAGCTTAGCTTTCTGACTTAGTGCATCAGCAACATGGTTAATCCTTCTAGGCTTATACTTCATGACCATGTCAAACTTAGCCAAGAAGTCTTGCCAATGAGTCTGCTTTGCACTCAACTTCTTTTGAGTGTGAAAGTAACTAGTGGCAACATTGTATGTCTTAACTATAAACTGTGAACCAAGCAAGTAGTGCCTCCACATTCTTAAACAATGGTCCACTGCCATCATTTCCTTTTCTTAGATTGTATGCTTACTTTTCGTCTCATTTAGCTTTTGGTTTTTGTAGGCAATCGGATAACCTTCCTCCTCTAGAACTCCTCCAATGGCGAAGTCAGAAGCATCAGTGTGTACCTCATAAGGTTTGTTGTGATATGCTAGTTTGAGAATTAGTTTAGCTGTTACGGCAACCTGAGTTCCTCTAAGGCCTTTTGGCATTGTTTCATCCACTGCCATGGGTTATTCTTTTTTAGTAAATTTGTTAGTGGAGTAGCACATTGTGATTACCTAGCTATGAACCTCTAATAATAGTTGACAAGGCCTAAGAAACTATGCAACTCATTAACTTTCATGGGTACTTCCCATTCTACAATAGCTTGGATCTTGGCCTTTACCATCCACATCCGTCCACCTCCAATCCAATGCCCAAGGAACGATACCTCTCATAGGGCAAAGGAACACTTTTTCCTTTTGACATAGAGAGAGTTTTCTCTCAATACTTGGAATATGACTAATAGGTGGTCTAAATGTTCCTCCAATGTCTAGTTTTAGACCACAATATCATCTAGGTAGACTACTATGGACTGATCCAAATATGGATGAAATATCTTGTTTATCAAAGTGCAAAAGGTGGTAGGGCCATTGGTCTAGCCAAAGGGCATGATTAAGAACTCATAAGCATTGTACATGGTGACATAAGTGGTCTTAGGTTCATCTCCTTCAGCAATACGCACTTCGTAGTATCCCAATCTTAGGTCAAGTTTGCTGAAGTACCTTGCCTTGCCCAGCCAATCAAACAAGTCAACAATGAGTGAAATTGGTTACTTCTTTTATATGTTATCTTGTTGTGTGTTCTATAGTCAATGCACATCCGAAGACTTCTATATATTTCTTCTAAAACATCACTAGGGCTCTGTAAGGGGCTTTATATGGTCGGATGAACCCAGCATCTTACTTGCCATTGCAACTCCTCCAATTTGGGTGATGACATCTAATGAGGGACCAATGCAGGGGGCTTTGATCTAGGCTTCAACTCAATCTAGTGATCAAGTTCCCTTCTTAGTGGCAATCTCTTAAGTAGCTCGGGTGGCATCATGTCCTTAAACTCGTTAAAAACTTCTTCAACCTCTTATGACATATGCATATCAACTTCATTTCTTTCTTTCATTAGAGTGGTCAAGAACGTCTCTTTCCCTTTCTTTTAGACCCTTTACTAACTATATAGC
This sequence comes from Warburgia ugandensis, assembly GCA_035236585.1. Classification (NCBI taxonomy): domain Eukaryota; kingdom Viridiplantae; phylum Streptophyta; class Magnoliopsida; order Canellales; family Canellaceae; genus Warburgia; species Warburgia ugandensis. Next base: position 27,301,194 of record CP141136.1, read on the forward strand.
TGATAGAAGTTTCCCTTGTTTCTTACCATCCTTCAAAACCAGGATCACATAGGGCTCCTTCTCATCGAAGAAGCTTAATATTCTAAGGCATGACATTGGGATGGCCTTACCCGAACTAAGGAAATCCATCCCAAGGATGACTTTAAAGTCATCCATAAGTACTGCGATCAAGTTGGTAGTACCTTCTCACTCTTCAACTTTAATTGGTAGGCCTTTGGCAACTCCAAGCACTAGTTTAGCTTCAAAGTTTACTGCCTTCATCCTACTTGTATCCTTTTCCAACTTGAGATTTAACCTCTTGAACTCCTCACCTAAGATGAAGTTGTGAGTGGCTCTGATATCAATCACGGCTCGTGTGCCTTTGCCATTAAGGCACACTTCTGCATACATCAGCTCTTTTACTGTCTGGACAATAGGGTTGGCTACAAAATCCTGTCTTTTCATGATATTGAAGAGTCTAAGTGCCCCATCTTAGGCTCCTCTTAATGGGTCTTATTGTTAACCAACAATGCATTGATGGTTTTCTTCTTTGGGCGTTCAAATGCCCTATGAGATTCTAGGATGGATTCTAGCATTAGGTTTTCTTCTTAAGATGGATTCTAGCATTTGGAGGTAGTTGATTCTATGAGAAGAAGGTTTCTTTAGGCATACCTCGACAGCTATCGGCTCACTTGTGTAAGAAGAGGCATACCTAAGAATCGTGTTATTTCCACCTTGAGGGCAGTACAGTACTTTTCAGAAAATGTCAAGTCTTTCTTGTTTGTGTGACACTGGAGGACCATGAGCGGCTATAAACTAAGTAAAAAAATGACATGCAAGAGCTCACAGTCTTGCTTAAGGAGTTTTCATGATTTTGTCATAAGAGATTAATTTTGATGTTGATTTGGCATTAGATATAGCATAAATTGCCCAAAATGCCATTTGGTAGGAGTGGCAAAATATGACACGACACGAACCCAACACGAATTTAGCGGGTTCGGGTCGAGTCTTATCGTGTTCGTGTCATTTTCGAGTCAACCCGAAAATGACACACCAAAAATTGTGTCGTGTTCGGGTCAATCAACGTGACCCATCGTGTTGACCTGTTTGACACGCAACCTATTTATTTATCATGAACTAATAGTAATATAGGACGGTTCATTTGGAACCGTCTTATATTACAACATGATATGTAATATAGGATGGTTCGTCTAGAACTGTCCTATATGTAACATGTAATAGAGGACAGTTCCTCCTATATGGTAACATGTAATATAGGACGGTTCCTTTGGAACCTTCCTATATTGTAACATGTAATATATATTACAACCATCTTATATTATACCAACAAAAGGCAATGAACTAGTAAAGTTAGGAATGATATGGCTCGCCGAAAAGAACAAATGGGCAGCCAAATTCGCCATGTAGCTGTTTGGATATGGAAAGGTTCATAATGCAGCTAGAGCAGTAGTACAGCTTGGGATTTGGGGCTTGGTGACGGCGATTGGATGGGCTTGGGGCCTTTGCACAGCCAACCAGATCTCTCGGTTCCTGTGATGCTCTAGCTGCATTATGAACCTTTCCAGCTAATAGTAGTAGTATAGCTATTAGTAGTACAGGCGGTGCCCCAAAAAGAACAAATAGGAAGCTAAATTCACCGATATGATAGCAGTAGTACAGGCGGTGCTCCAGCTGCATTATGAGCCTTTCCATATCCAAACAGCTGCCGAATAGCAAAGGTTTTGGGTTGTTTAAGTGAGGTGATGGCAATTCGACGGGCTTGGGGCCTTTACACAGCCAACCAGATCTTCTGGTTCCTTCTCAATATCTTTTGTATGAAGTCAGTATAGCTCTGCCTAATCAAGTGTCCTTGCAATAATAGACCTGTGTTGTCTAAATTTATCTTTTATTGCGCCATAAATTTTATATTAGAGAAGTAATATAGGACGGTTCTTCTGAAACCATCCTATATTACTATATTATTTATTTAATCGTGTTATACGAGTCGTGTCATGTTGACTCGTTTAATAATTGTGTCGTGTTCGGGTTACGAATTTTTCACACGATTATTATGCGAGTCGTGTTCGTGTCGACCTAAACTCGAAGCGTGTCGTGTTTGTGTGGACACAAACACGACCCACCAACCCCAATTGCCAGGCCTACCATTTGGAGTGACCCAACTGAGCTGACAAAGTTCCAACTATATGAACATTTAGTGAGGGTTTTAACAGACCTAGTGGGTCTTTATACATCGCATTAGTCTTTTCCATGAGAAGAGAAATAGATATTTATTGCTATGAACAAATTGTCGTTTGTTTGATAATACCACAATAGAAAACTAACATTCTTAATCATATATTGAGGATTTATTTGATTAACTCAGGATGGTACCTGGTGTCTGTAGAGGTTGATTTGAGATGTGGTTATAACCATCCTAAGATTCTGAGTATGATGTCTTTAAGATGATTTTTAGAACTTGTTGTGATATTCTTAGATGGTACAAATTGATGGAACCAATACATGGATAGAATGTCATGGATATGATGGATTGAGTCTTCAAGTGTTATTTTGATGAGCCATGATTGTGTTAATAGATAGTATTGTTGCATACTTCATGAACTCAAAAGAGTACAAGAAATCATTGTGTATAAATTGTGAATGTCTAAGGACTCATCATCTGTTACAAACATCCATAGCATGAGTTGTGGTCAGAGGAAGTGAAAATTCCTTTACCGAAATACCTAAAATGATAGGAAGGTAGTTTATTGAGATTGTGATAGGCTGAGATTAGCCAAATTGGTGATTTAGGTTTATAGTTCCTTAATCTTATGAATTGTTAGCCCCGAATAATTGAGTTTTACCAAGATACCAGTGATATATAATATCATGTGTGATTATTCTCTTACGAGTAATCAAATTCAATTTACCATCTATACTTGTGAGTTAACGATGAAGGCGATCGATGAGGATAGGTGCGAGGCACTCTAGCAAGCTTCTAGGTGGTAGGCTCCTAAGTACTTACAGTATGATCATGCTGCAAAATGGTTCTCATTGGCATAGAGTGCCTATTGGTGAGTTGATGTGTTGTGGTTTTGAGTAGCATATGAATTCCTATTGGTGAGCTGTATGCTCTGGTTTTGATTTGGTAAATGATTGACTATGGAGGAGCTGAGGTGCTCTATATAGATTCGACATAGATTTGCATACTTATGAGCTGAGATGCCTTGATTTTTATTTCCATATGGTGATTTTATCGATGTTAAATGGGACACAAATAACTAAACTCCTAGATGGGAGCTTGGTTTGTGCTATTTGCGTCATATGTGGTTATGAGGTGTTCTAATTATATAAAGAGATGATTGATATGCATCGATTTATATGAGGGTATGACATGTCGTGGAATCGCTTATTGATGTTAACTTTAGAATTATTATCACGATTACCATATATTGTGATATGGGGATGACTCCAGAATTATTCAGAGGAAGTACGTGTCAGAACCGTCTCACATACTTGAGCAGATTCCAAAGAAGTTGCAGCCTGATATGACATTGAGAAGAGATTTGTACATACCCTGGATAGTAAAGTTTAGGAGTTGAGGACTAAGACTATTCCATTAGTCAAGGTCCTTTGGTAGCATTACTCACTGCAAGAAGTCACATGGGAGACAGAAGATGAGATGAGGAGGACCCACCCAGAGCTATTTACATAGAGGCATGTACCCAAATTTCGAGGACGAAATTTTTATAAGGTGGGAAGGATGTAATATCCTCAATTTTTACTCCCAAAAATTAGTAATCAAATGAATTAATAAAATAAAAAATTTTACAAATAGAATTTTGACTTTAAACTACAAAATTTAGAAAGAACTCATCGATAGGAATTAAACGGTATAAAGAACGCCTAAAATAGAGATCGGATGAGGGAGATATGAACATTTTAAGATTAGAGGGCAATTTGGTAATTAGGCAAGTGACTCGATTTAGAGGGGTTGTTTTGATAACGACACCCCTTTCCATCCCATTCCAGCTCCAATGGAGAAAGGCAGTGATCCTATTTCCTTGCGAGAAAATTGGATCTCAAACTACAAAAGTGAGTTTCCTCTTCATGCCCAATGAAAAATAGCCCTGGGATCGTGCCATTTTTGTTCCATTCTCCACCAAAATTAGACCAAATTTTGCATGCACTAGAGACCCCGATCTCCCCTCTCCGACTCTAATAAGGTAATCTAAACCCTCCATCCTTCTATTTTTCTTATTTTCTAACTTTTCCCTTACAGATATGGGCTGGATCTGGTCTCAACAGTTGTTGGAAGGCCTAAGAAATCAAAACCATAGTTCATGGTTGGACCCATGTTAAGGATAGCTCAGATGATAGATCTGAGCCGTCCAATGTGATCTTTAGACCCAAAAACCCTAGAAACGGCAAAAGTAGATAAAAAAAAATCGAAGCATCTGGGGCTCTGATCTAGCCAAAACAAGTTGGACGACTCGGGTTCATTATCCCTGATGGATGATGTACCCAGGACGCCAACCGAAACACCCAAGTGAAGATGATGCGTGCAAGCACACGCGTGCAGGGACGTTGTCGCGCGATGTTATGAACGACCGAAACACTCAATGTCCTAGAAACTATGATGCCCGCGAGGAGCGTCCCAGTGACTAGGACACACGCAGTGTGTTCTGCAGCATGTGCCTAAGTTGGTGCATCCCAAGGACGTTGGTTTACATCGGTATAAACCAGTGTAAACCACTTTGTTGGTGCAAACCAGTGTCAACTGTGAAAAAGATTCGAATTTTGATATGAAATGGTTTTTTTTGGATTCTGGAGGTTACAAAAGCCCAATCTTTGATCCGAAAGATCTGTTGGAATCGTCTCAACAACGTGGACATGAATTTAACCTTTAAACCATGATATGAGCATAGCTAGTTGATCAAACCTAAGAAAATGTATCCAATTACTTAGATCAGGCCAATCAGAGGATGATCAGGCCTTAGAACTTGAATCATTGGATTATTTAAAGGATGAATTGATGAATCTAAGGAACGGATTATGAGTATTCATCTTAGAATTGATCTGGACCATTGATCTAACCCAGATCTTGGAAACTTGTTGATCTAAGAATGATCTGATCGTCGGATCAAGGTGTAAACTGTTGATACACACTAAAATGAGCAAATGAATATGAGATATGACTAATTAATAATAATTAAAGTTGGTATTAATGATCTAATCATAAATGAAAACGTTAAAGAACAATCCAACGGTTGGATCACCATAGATTCCATTGAGATAGAATAAATTGAATCTTTTAGAATCATGAAACATTAAATTGGTAGACTATAACTTCGATCGATCATCAGATGAGGCAGATATGCATTGAATGTTATGGAAACTAATTAATAAAGAAAAAATCAGATGATCTAGACCATTGATCTAGAGCAAAATCTAGATCAGGAGGATCACTATATAAAGGGATGCATAAATGGACACAACTTGAGAGAAAAATTATGATAGACTTTCATTGAGGAAAATAATTATCATGAAATAGTACCATAATACTAACAGGTACAGCATAGTGTACTAGCTAAGAGGATTACATGCCGATTGGGTTATCGTACAGTGACGTAGGTGATGACATTTAATGTTGGATCTTGTTTTCTAAATCTTGCATCATCATATCATCACGATTGATTGTCACATGTTTATTTATTTCGAAGATTTGTGAATTTCAAAGTTTTATGTCGTGGTTTGATATGAGATTTCGATAGTGCATTGAATGGGTTTTTCATGATCGATTATTTTATAATATTGATATGGCGTTTCTTATATATGATTAGTAAATATCTTTCTTTATCTATTGCATCATTGAGACTTGTAGCTTTTCATACAATCGATGGTGGAGGCTTGGTGGCTAGTCCTTGAGAGGCTAATCTTGGGATGAGGGGTGTGCCTTAGGGATTGTGAGCCACGAGTGCTCCTGATTTTACGAGATATGTGATTTCCATATTTTGTGATTTATGACAGGTGCTCTCACCCGGTGGATGTCATGCTAAGAGGGAGTAAGGTTGGCCACCCACCCTTTAAATTTATGATGTGATTATGATGTGATAAACACTTGCCCACAGATGGCTTTCAATAGGGGTTTGGTAACATGGGTAGTCCACACTACCGATCCAAGCCTTCCCATGGGGACCAACATTAAGTCTCCCATTATAATGTCAACAGGAAGCGGCAGTGGTTGAGACCCTAGAGTGGTTGTCACTATAGCACGACTATCTATACTCTTGTTCTGTATGCCTACATGATGAGCATGGAAATGTTACTGTATACTTGAGTATGATAACACTTAGAGAATTGATATGAGTACTCATGATCTATTGTACGAGTATATGGGATACTCGTGAGACTCACATACTTTGGGGTGCCCTACTTGTTTATTGTATGCTCATCAAGATTGGATCATATCATATTTTATATCCATGAGATTCATGTTTCATTTCACATGATGTCTTAATCCTATATTGGCATTGCTTATGATACTTATGTTCCTTGGATATTATGACCTACACTTATATCAACATTGTTATTTGATTTTTCTTTTTATGTTTCATTTGTTATTACATTAAATATTTATGTAGCTACCAAGCATTGCTTGTTGAAGTATTGCGTTATTATTGCAATGCCTCATATATTGAGAGAAAGATAGGATTGATGAGAAGCTAGACGAATAGTGGTCGAGATATCTCATTTTAAGATATATCCACATGGATTGTATATGTATATATGTCTCATTGGACTTAATTATATTGATGTTGGGAATGTGGGTGTTGACTGGATGAATCCTGGAGTTATAACTTATTTTAAAAATGTTTACTTGAAAAATAAAAATTTTATTTGAGTTTTGAGTCGATCGTTGACACTCGAGGTTTTCTTAAAATGAAATTAATTGAAATTGTTTCTCATTGTTTTGGTTTTTAAAAATTGGGGCCCCACCTTTTGAAAAGTTTTATTAAAAAGTGTTAGAAAACCTGGGTCGTCACATTATGGCTCTTAGATTTGTCTACCCCACCTTTGCCCTTATTGGCTTTGCCTTTCTTGTCCTTACTTGTGCCCTCTACTTTCTTGTGAAATCCACCAATTTTTCTCCAGTTGGGAGTTTTGTAGCTAAGTCTTGCATTCTTCTTTGCAACAATTGTTCCGGCCAAGATTGCAATTCATCCATAAAGAAGAAAAACCTGTCCTTCTCTGCCATGTCGGAGATGTTTAGAGTAAGGCCATGAATTAGTTAATGTATTCTTAAAATAATCCTGTATGCTTTAACTACTTCAGATTTTTTCGAGCCAAGTACTCCACATTCTTTGGGAAGAATTAGGTCCTGATCTCGTTCTTAAAATCTTCCTAGGTGGTTACTATACAACGATCTTCTATTATATCACTATACCTCCATCTACAATATAGCATTGCATCATTGATGAGATACATGGTGGCAATCTCTATCTTTAGGGGCTCTTCTAAAATCTTAGCATTTTTGAAGTATTGTTCCATTAACCATAAGAAATTTTCCAAATCATTAGCATTTGGGGTTCCCTTTGTAGTTGTTAGGTCTTGGGATCTTGACTTTAGGAGTAAACTCCTTTGGACCAAGTCCTCTCCCACTAGCTACGGTCTTCTCTAGTAAGGTCAACCGAATCTTAATATCCTCTAGCTTGGCTACTTCCTCATGTAGACCGGTTATTTCATCCTCCATAGTCTTGAGGTGATCAGAAATGCTTTCCACCATTTCCATGGTCTTTGTATCCATAGGGTTGAATACTTCAAAGGTACTTTGCATATTGTCTTGGAGACTATGTAGGGCATCCACACAGGCATTAGACTTGTTTAAGTAATTAGAAAGAGTTTGCTTAAACTTACTTAATCGGGGCTTCCAAGGTAGTGAGTCGAGCATGTGATGACCCGGGTTTTCCCATGCATTTTTAAATGCAATATCTAATTCTTAAGGCGGGATGCATCTCTATTTGAAAACCATTTTATGAAAACAATGCAATGCAGTGGAAAATCTTTTGTTTTAAACTCATTTTGAAAACCCCGAGTGTCTTTTGCTTTCACAACAACCAAAGTAGTTTTTGAAAATTTCAGAAATCATAAATGTCTTCCCAAGTCTATCCAGTCACAGCTCACAGCCCAACTGTAAATAAATACAAATACATGTCCAAAGGGTAGAGTGTTTACTTATATGTTTAATTGTCTCCTTTTGATTTTTCTTGCTCGTAGCATTAACATTTCCTGAGGCGTCTTCTACTCGTGAATGGAGCTGTCCTGAAAAATGTTAAGGATTGGGTGAGTAGACACTATACTCAATAGGAGTCTATCACTACTAGTTTTACAATGCATGCCATGTTTAAAATCATATTCTCTTTAAAACATGTGCATGTTTGAATACTCATGTTCAATATCGATATTAAAAACCATTGTCGAAATAGAATACTGATGACTTAAAGAATCACATAATCTAAGTCGAAAGTATCATATATATCATAAACATAATGATATGCATAAGATGCTCAACTGAATCCAACTCATGGATATATGGTATGGTCGACCATCCTCATGTCATGCCATATGCAATGCAAGTAAATCCTCAAAAACATAGGGCCCACTATGCCCACGACCTCCCCGCCGTGTGGTCCCCGGGGTACCTAGGGACACTCGGTCATAGCCTCCATGGGGCATATGACACCTCGACCCAGTGTCGTGACACCAGTGGTAGCCCCCTGCACCACATGCCGTTGATGTAGGGACATGCCTTTTTTTTGGTGTGGTACCCTTTCCACCTAATAGTGGTAGAGGCTGGGAGGCCACCCCAGACCTCTCCGCATAGCGCCCACGAGCTTAGTAGCCCAAATCATATACGATCAATCAAGTAAAAACCTCTTTTTCAAAACCTATCCTCTTTGGGTCCCTCACAACTGCCTACCCAACATCTTTTGGGCACTCCAGCGTCTTTTGGTAACCCTCAAGGACATGCAATTTTTCAAAACTCAATAAACACAAATCATGCAATTTATGCAATCATTTGCAAAACATGTCTATGCATAATGTATTTATCATATGCATGATGAATTCATTAATTCATGCTAAACAAGTCATATAACTTATACGTAAAACATGCATTCTCAAAACAATCATGGGCTCTTTTTAAAAGTCTAGTAGCGATAGAGCACCTACCTCGAAGTCTCCTGGAGTTGCATCCTTCATCACTCAACTCGACCCTGGGTCTCATTTATAAACTCCTGAATATGAATGGACAACAAGGAGTCATTATCAATTTCAATCTATTTAGAAATTAGATCTCTAGATCTGCCTTTTAGGGTCCATGGGTCCTTGCCTAATTCTTTGTCAGGCTAGATCCTATGATATGGATCTACTTTTCAATGGTTAGACTCTATAAATGGTCCTATGATCCTAATTTTATAGTCTTATTAGGTCTGGGCATCATGGTTTCCAAGACGTGTGCACGCCCTGGTCGAACCAGGACCCATGCCTGCACGTCGTGCCCGCCCAAAGGCCGTGCCAGGGACTGCGTTTGCATGCGCACACGCATGCCCAAGCGACGCTATGACGCGCGTCCTGGATGGCATCGCGCGGACGCGTCTTTGCCGTAGCATCGCGCGTCTCAGCTCCTAGGGCACCTCGTGTATCCTGGCCATGCCAAGACCCGTGCCCCACGTCGCGTGTGCACTCGAAGGCCGCACCAGGGACCATGTACGCACTATCGCACGCCTGGAACCCATCCCAGGGACCCTGTCCTAGGCGTACATGAAGCATGGCATCCCTGGGACGCCTTGTTCACACAGAGCCGGATGGAACCGGCTAAGACGTTCTTCGGCTAGGAAAATCGGCTGGGAGAAACCAGATCCTACATGGATCTGGCCTGGGGGAAAGAAAAAATGGAGAGAGGGAAAGACGGGCTTACCTAGGTAGCCTAAGGAGCACCTATCGCCAGTGGTAGACCCCCTTTTCGGTTCTGAAACTCCATGTCACCGGAAAACTTGATGAAGGGGAAAAACCCAGTTTTTGGGTGATTCCAGGGAAGAAATGGGGAAGAGAAAGAAGGGAAATGGCCAGCCTGAAGGACCTGGCTGTTGCCGGAAATCGCAGGGAAGCTGGAGATGGGTTTCCGATTTTTGTCAGAAACCCCAGCCCCAAATGGCCAGAAAAATCATGATTTGAAGACGAGGGAATAGGGGCTTTTTATAGCCTTGCTATGGCGGTGGTAGAAACCTCTGGAAACTAGGGTTTCTGGAGAAATCTAGAGGAAGAAGAAGACGGGGTGCCGTTATCAAAATGGCCCCTGTGTTTTCTGTCTTTTTCGTTTTTAATTTAAATAATAGAAATGCCCCTAATATTTAAACGGCTGTAACTTCTTCATACGAACTCCGTTTTCAGGGTTCTTTGAGGCGTTGGATTCCATTTTTTGTAAAATCTAATGGTACCAAGTTTTCTTACAAATTCCTTTATTTACTATTTTAAATAAAGTAAAACATTTAGCATAGTTCATTTCCTATAGAATGTCCAATTTAATAACGTAAATTGCTCGGGGCATTATAGAGCATCCAAGGCCAGCTTCCATAAAAGGTCTCTGGATTTCTCCCTCTTTGGCCTGTGGAAGGCTTCCACAGGCATGTTGGTCACTCTTGAATCACTCACCCTCAAGAGCAATGAGAGAACTCCAAAAGGAACTTGCTTGAAGTGAACTTGTATTGCAACTCATATAGTTTTTTGTGTGTTACAAATGAGGGGCTCTTCCCTATTTATAGGCTTGGGAAGGAACAAGCAATGATTTAGACTATGTATATGTGTCACTTATCCAATGGAGTTGGATCAATCTACATTATTCTATACTATTCTACTAACCTCTTGAATAAGAAAGATTTTAGAGAACTTCGACAGACTCCTCCTTCTAGAATTTAGACTGGGCCTTCCATCGAGGGTTGGGCAAGAATCCCCTCTATGGGTAACAGCAATTGGATCACGAGCTTGTTGGGTGTGTAGTGAAATTGGGCCTCGTGACAACAAGCTATTGCTTATAATTGTGAAATGGTTTGACATATTACTTAATGTAACATTAGCAAACAAATGTCTAGCAGAGTTGGCATCTCTTTGGAATATGCTTGGTTGTAGGTTTGAGCCACTGATTTCCTCTTGGACCAAGGATTATATTTAGAATTATGTGCGGGTGATTTCCTTTGTAATGCTTCACTTGTTCCAAAAGAACCATTAGGCAAAAGAACATTATCTTTAAAAGCTCGACATGTCATCCGCATCTAATCAAACTAAGGCTAGGCATTAATTTGTTGAACGTAGTAACTAGAGATCCAACAGATGGAGGTTTGCACGACAAATCTGATCACTTTAATTTGTTTATTTTAAATTGTATTATCTATATGAAGAGTACTAATAAAGGGTTATTGCTATCTGATCAAGTCGTCCCTAATTAACTAATGAATAGCCAGTACTTCTATTTTTCAAAATGATACTTCTTGCCTTTTTCCTCATGTCCTCCTAAGCTATGCTTAAATAAGCAAAACATTAGAAAAGACACAATCTGACTAATCGAGATCACTGCCTTGGTAGTCAATACATTTAGTTCTTTTTATTGCAAGATTATATGAAGCTGATCAAGTGAGGCTAATATAGGTTAATAAATGTCTACAATGGTTAGTTGGTTGTAGACAGGTCAACATTTCCCAAAAATATACTTATATGCTTGGTAGCATGTTTGAGTTGCCGACCATGGGGCTTCGTGCAGGTAGTTCATAAATATCAAGCAAATGTGTCTTTAGTGAAAACCTGAAATCACAAGATCAATGTACATGCTCTTTTCCATGATCGAGACATAATGAGCGACTCATTTGATGAAGGGTCCTGCTTGACCAAAAGAGGAGCCCACAACAAACAATCCTGCCTAGCCGTGCCTCACGAGCGCCTTTCTCCTTAAGTAACAGGTACAACTACGAACGACTAGATATGTGGAAAGAAGGAGAAGAATAGGTACTTGGTGTTTCCCTCTGTATCGGCTTTGATAACGACAACTCCGCGGGAGGAACTTTAGACTTGTGTGCCTAGACGATTTCCTCTCTCTTGCAGTACTCCCGTTTATCCTCCCGACCTTTTGATAACCGCAGCCTCCCCGTGCTTTCCTTTTAAATGCTGCCCCTCACCGCCGTTTCGCCCTTTTCTCATTCAAAAAATCGAGACCCTATCGAAACCCAAACCAATAAGGTAAGCAGGAGCAATAAAAAGAAACAAAAAGTCGCGTTGCATCAGGGCAACCGCAGCGAACTTTCCGCAAACACCTATTCGACAACCAAAACCTCTTTCGCTATTTCTTCCATTCCATGGAATCTTCCTCGTTGTTTCGTTTGTGCGGTCTCTGGTGCCGAAGTTGCAGACCGTAGAGCGAATTTCCTTCTCTGGTTTCCGTTTTTCCGACTTGTTGCCTTGCAGGATTAGGGTTTTAAGGCGGTAGATTCGGCTGTCTTATGATATCTTGTGATGTTGAAAACAGACGGATTCGGTAATTCGAGTTCGCTTCCGGAAGGGGATCTTTTCCCCAGCGAAGAATTTGGAGATTACACTATTGATATTGATAGTTTCTATGCCATTCTCAACGAAGGCTCGGAAGCCCCGGGTTCTGGCTCTCCGGTAAATTCCGATTTCTCATTTCTTTGGGGTCCTTTTTTTTTTCTTGTTAGGGTTAGGTTGTTCTCTTGAATTTAGATCGTAAAAGGATGAACAGTTGTCCTTTTGGGTTTGCATCAAACATGCAGTTGAAGAAAATAGCTTCTTTTTTGAAAAGAACGAATTGGTATGTGGTTTCTGGCTTAAGATTCTGCTAACTGAAAATGCGATCAAATTCCAATTTCTTTCTAGAGATACAACTTGTAAGCGGACTTGTATATTAGTGCATGTAGTGATACATCGAGATGAAAGGAATAAAGTGAACTTGATTAAATTAATTCTGATAACTTCATGGCTGGGGTGTAGATGGAAAAAGAATTCCTTAATGGTGCATCATGCTTGCCTGTAGATTTTCAATTGATTCATTCGTAATAGTGTTTACAATTCATTATTTATTTGTGCTAATGGATAATACATTGAACATTTGCTTTCTTTATTTTACTTTGGTCTTTCATTTTCTTCCCCTCTGCTGTAATAAATGATGTTATGTGCGTTGATTTGAATAATATCGTAATTTCTGCCATATTCGTTCTTTGTGTCATCGTCAGCAGTAGTGGTGTTCTTTTTTATTCTGTTGCTACTTATCAAACTCAAAAGGTTTGGGATGGAAGTAGCTTAAGACATAGCAACTGCTTTTTGTGTTCCGAGGCACTGATCAACAAGAATGTCTCAAATTCAAAAGTTTATACTGGTTATCTGGCATGAAGCATGGTACAGGATATTTGTTAAGATCATTGATAGAAAGCCTAGTGAATCTGTGACCTGTTGTAGACTGATGACTGAGATAGCTGACTTTATAAACCTTTCCTCTTGGCCTTTTGTGTAGAGATACAGTAGCATGATGTTGAGAAGTGACGTCTAAGTGATCTCTCTTGAAAATGAATAAACATGAAGCAGGGATGGGTCTCTTGTTTCTCTGTTTGAGGCTTCTGCAACTTGCAAAGTGGCAGACATGTAGGATCCTTTTACTGGTAGCAAAGGATCAGATTGTTCAAGATATTTTCTAATTCGGGCACCATTATGTATAACAAAGGCATAGTGTGTGGAGAGTCCACCCATTAGAATAATAGTCAAACCTAAAGTTTTACATGGTTGAATGAAGGATCTAGCCTACTTATGGCATTCAAATAGGAAGAATCTCCTCTAGAAGGGACAAGGACTCTGGACTGTAGCTTGGGGCTATGGATTTGTTCAAGTAAACTCCTAGTTATTTATTGACAGTAAACGTCTTAGACAATTGTAAACATCAGAGACACAAGCATGTGATGGCTCTGGGTAAAAATAGGGAGAGATACTGCAAAAAATTTGATGAGAACATAGTGTAAGGTAAAAGTCCGTATAAAAAAATCCTACTCATACATGTTATTCTTTTTCACCAGAAGAAGAACCCCACTTGTCTTGCTTACTGCACTCCAATGATTCTCTGCCCAAATGAGACTCATGTTTTTGTAGATAAGATAGGGTCATATGCTATTTTTGGGGTAACCATCTTCTGGGCATCGCAGGCACCATGAGCAAAATCAGATCTATTGATTTAATCAGGAAGCTTAATTCTGCCTTTTTGTTTAAGACACCATGCTCAAATGATCCTAGTGTCTTTATTGGTTCACCTATCAAGCTTGGATTAAATTACATAAGCATGGAAATGACACCAAGTGGGTTGCCTCATGGACGTCTACCAGTTATAAAATATCAGTTATATGTATGCATGTATGGCTTGTGTTGGATTTTTTTATTGGGCAATGGGTGAGGTTCATGACTATAGATATGCATGCCCATTTGTTGGATAAGGTAGAGCATTAGGATTCATATGCATATAGTAAATGTCTGAGTCTCTAGAGGCTTGGGAGCCTTGGGTTGAACATCGTTGATTAGCCTGCCTCTAGGATTTGACATGCTTACACTTAGCTGCGGTTTCCTAAGAGGGCATTTATTGGAAGGAGAACTATTGTACCTCTATACATTTGGAAAGTAATGCTAATATCCTGTGTGAACTAGCTTTTCCATGATTTAACAAATATGGGATGCGTTTGCCATGTCTGGTATGCAATTGTTAAAGAATGTCAATAGTATGTTTTAAGAATTTAGTTGTTGTTGACAAAATTGCCAAACAAGTTTAAATTAAGATAAATAATAATTGTCAGATTAACCCTTCCAAGCTTTTGCAACCTTGAATGTTGAATGCATTTCTTGAATCTGAGTCGTGCCTACTTGATTTATTTGTGAAGAATATTAATAGTTTGTTTTAAGAATTTGGGTTCCCATTATGTGCTGAAAATTATGAAAATATGGTATATATTAAAATATCCAAAATCTTCACATGTGATTGATTCTTATATCCTGGCTTTGTTCTCCTAGATTATTTCCAGTAATTTTGTTCTACACCATTGTTCCTTGTGTGTGCTTTTCCATGACCATATCCTCATATGATGTTAATTTTCTGAAATGTTATATACAGATGAGTCCTGAAGATCCATTATACCAGAACCTTAGTCAGGAAAATTTTACTCCTGTTGCAGCAAACAATGAGATGATATCCCATACTCAAAATGGTAATTAAAGGTTACCCTGATTATCCATTCTTCTTTGCAGGCTTACAGCTATTGTGTTTGAGCCTTGTTTACCAAAAGTCAGACATCAATAGCTGGATGAATTTCTAAGTAGAAATTGACTGACATGAATTGTGATGTTTAAATTTCTGAATGGAAGCGTCTCTTGGTTTTCCTTTCAGGTATTCAATCAGCTGGGACATCTCCAGAACATTCTAGGTCACTGACATCATTTTCGTTGTCTAACTTAGACTATTTGGAAGCATCAGATTCCAGGTCAGAGATGACCATGGATTGTTTCTTTGAGCATGTAGGCCATCTTGGCAACTCTAATGAAACAAACTCTTCCTTTGTACATGGAAGGCTGGATAAGTCAGAACAGATTGATGAGCTATCTCTTAGTAGCTCCCCATCAAAGCATACATCTGACTGGTCAACTTTGTCAGCTTCTTCAGACCCTTGCTCTAGGAGGGATTCAGTTGAAGGTTCTACAAATGCACTAATATCTACCAGCTATAATTGTTGAAATGAAATGCATGCTTCCTTTATGGTTGGACAATTTGAGTGTGATGCACTAAATATGGGCATTTGTAATTGCAGATTCATCAAATTTTATGCCTATGGACAAACCCAGATTGATTTTGGATACACTACTAGCATGTGGGATGGCAGATTTAGGAGCACAGCAAGGTGATTTATGTGCAACTCCACTCAAGGTGCCATTTGAGGATGTGGATGAATCTATGCTAAGTTCACCACATCCTAAGGTGGATAATTTTCATATTATGGATATTGTGTGCAAAGCCAGTGAATCTTTTTCACCCCCATCAATTTGCACAAACTTTGCCACTGATGCTATTGGTGCACCTTTTACCAACTATGACTCAATGCAATTGTCAAATGGCTTGTGCCCACAGCAATTTGTGTCAAATGAGGGGCAAGTAATGACTTGCATAAAGGATGAAAAACCAGGTCAAATGTTTGTGCCTCAAAGGACTTTGTTGCAGGTGTCTGTGTCAAATGAGGGGCAAGTAATGAGCTGCATTAAGGATGAGAAGCCAGGTGGAATGCTTGTGCCTCACAGGACTCTCCCCCAGCAGTTTGCGTCAGATGAAGGACAAGCAATGAATGGGATAAAGGATGAAAAACAGGATGAACTGCGTGTGGCTCAGAGTCATTTCTCGAATAGTAAGATAAATCTAGGAAAACAGGCAAACAACTTCTATGTCTCTCATTCTGAGCCACCTGTAACTGATGCAGATGTATCCAGACCAGAAATTCCACATGCTGAGGTAACCAACTTAAACTACAAAGCAAGTGGACCTTGTTACCCAGAACCTTTTGGTGGGAACTATACTTCAACTGCTGGTTTTGCTGATCTAGCCTCTAGGCAATTCTTCCCTGGTCTACAATCACTGATTTCTAGTAAGAAGCAAGATATTTATGTAAAGGACAGAAAGCAAGATCAAGTGCTTGCATCTCAAAGTATGCATTATCATTCTCAGATAGTGATTGATGGTGTTCAAAAAAATCCTTCAGGAGATAACTCACATGATGACAGTGATACTGAGTTATGTATTATTGAAGAGATAAGTAACCCCAGACATCAACCTCCAATGATTGCATTACCACATGCAAAGTCCTATGCAACTCCACAACATTCTACATTCTGTGACCCTATCCCAACAGGAGTGGGAAACACGAGGCCTAAGGAAAATGACGAAAGACTAACTTTTCGGGTTGCATTGCAGGTGATAAAAGTATTTCTTCACTAATGGTGTTTTTTTTTGTAGCTGAGGTAGCTGATGTTGGGGTACATGCACCAGTAATCTTATGAGATGTATTCGGATTCTGTTACTTATATTTTTGTACCATCTTGTCTTCATTTTCTCAATTAGATTTTTCTGAAATATGCCAGGTCCATTTAACCATAGGTTCTTTTTCTTCTTTGGCATTACGTTGGATAAAGAATACATCCTGCAGTGCAAAGTGAATAACTGTTAGGAAGTACAAGGTGGTCTTGCATCTGATTGATGTCTGATTTTGTCAGTATGGGATTGTCAACGTACATTACAATGTGAGTGCTTGAGTGCAGAAGTTATGTACCCAAACAGATTCCTTTTATATAAGTGTTTGGTACAGTCATATCTAAGTCAATGTGAATTGCCTGTTCTGGACTGACTTTGAGAGCAGATATTTAATTTCTGCCTCTCCAAAAGTAACTGCTTATTGATCTGGTAGCCAGAGACCAATCATGTATGAGTTGCAGTTAATTGTGAAACTTGGATATGTCCGTAATTACTTTAGCAATGTTGATTTGTTCTGAGATGCCCTTAACTTAGAAAGTTAGAATTATTGAATGGGACTATTAATTGTTGAATGGCACTGCACTACTAAAATATTTGTAGGTCAAATGTACAGTACAAAATATCCGATAATTCTGCTTGCATTACTTCAAGTCAACTAAATTGCTAGATTTTTGCAGAGAGGGGATAATTTGCCTTCTGGGCTATATATTAAGTATTTCTTGTACAAGCTTCATTTAAGAATTTGTTCTTCTCTTATTTGGGATCTTTTTGGTCTCGCCACCTTGATTGCTGTAGGGTATTTTAATGCTGTTTTTTTATCTTTGAGGAATGCTAAACTGACTGCACGTATAGCACAGTTGAGGAACCACATTTTATGGGACCCACCATTTACTTGTTCATCTCATTGCTCCAGATTTAGATATCTTACAAGTGGGCAGTTTAGAAACTTGATAAACAATATGCAGTTTCTTAGAAGCTAGAGTCATATAAACCATCTGATTTTGGCTTATAGGGAATCTGAAGTTAGAGCAATGAGATGAATGATTCAGATCATGCAAAGGTGGGCTCCAAAAAATGTGATCACTAGACCACACCTTCATTTTTCTTTACACAATCTTTTGGTAAGACTGTTGTTTTGCAAATTTGTAGAACAATGTCAGGTCTAAGATTGAGATGCATGGCAGGATCTTTCTCAGTCAAAGTCTGAAGCTAGTCCACCAGATGGTGTTTTGGCTGTTCCACTATTGAAACACCAGGTTAGACTTGGATTACTCAGTTTCCAATTGGTTCCCTATTTATTACTAGGATGGATTCTTGTCTTTATACTGTTATTCTTGTATTTGACTATAGCAATGTTTGTGGGCAGCGTATTGCCTTATCATGGATGCTCCAGAAGGAGACAGCCAGCTTACATTGCTCTGGAGGAGTTCTTGCAGATGATCAGGTGGAATATCTAACTTAATGCATGGACCCTTAATTTATGCAGTCATCTTGACAGTTGCACTTGAAGGAGCAGCAGTTTACTTTTTCTGGTTTACTAAATTATTTTCTGGCAGGGTTTGGGTAAGACAATATCAGTTATTGCTCTTATACTTTCGGAAAGGTCTCCATCTTCCAATTCGAGTTTCAAGATAGTCCAACAAGGTGAGTTTAAAGCTTTAAATTTGGATGAAGATGATGATGGGGTTATTGAGCTTGATGGAATTAAGCAAGTTGCGGATTCTGGTCATGTTGTGGCTGATAGCCAGCCAATAAGCAGTTCTTTTGCAGCGCGAAAGGGGAGGCCAGCTGCTGGGACACTGGTTGTTTGCCCGACTAGTGTCCTTCGGCAATGGGCAGATGAGCTGCGTAATAAAGTCACAAGTAAAGCCAATCTCACATTTTTGGTATATCATGGACCCAACCGAACTAAGGACCCTAATGAGGTGGCCAAATATGATGTTGTCCTCACAACATACTCTATCGTAAGCATGGAGGTCCCGAAACAGCCACTTGTAGATCAAGATGATGAGGAGAAAGGGAAGCTAGAAGGCCATGATTTGCCTGTCGGACAGTCAACAGGTAGAAAAAGAAAATATCCTCACAGTTCTGGTAAGAAGAGTATGAAGGATAAGAGGTCAATGAATAGTACATTATTTGAATCTGTTGGTCGTCCTCTTGCCAGAGTTGTATGGTTCAGGGTTATACTGGATGAAGCTCAAAGCATTAAGAATCACAGGACCCAAGTTGCTAGGGCTTGTTGGGGTCTTCGTGCTAAGCGCAGGTGGTGCTTGTCTGGGACGCCTATCCAGAATGCAATTGATGACCTTTATAGCTACTTCAGATTCCTCAGATATGATCCATATGCTGTCTATCAGTCGTTTTGTTCTATGATAAAGATGCCAATTTCTAGGAATCCGACCAATGGATACAAAAAGTTACAGGCTGTTCTGAAGACGATAATGCTCCGTCGTACAAAAGGTGACATTTCGATTCACTTGATGCATAACAATTTGGACTTGCTAACGGATGATAATACTTGCAATGGCTGATCATTTTCTGTACCAGTACGTAGTCCACTGGACATACCCAATTTCTAACAGACATGTTTCATACTATGCATTCTAGTCTTTCACATGTTGAGTGTATCCTAAGATTTCAGTATTATCTCAGAACTGGCCCTTGAAAGTTTGGGTTTCTGTCAGAAAACAGCAAGGAAGATGGTGAATTTCACTGTTTCCCTAGGGTTATATACTGGTCGTAACTGGAGTTAACAGTTGTACAGGTCTATTTTGCCTTTTAGGGTGGTACTTACAGTAATCGATGTTTACAGAGGAAAAAGAAGGTGTGAAACATTCTTCTTCCTAGTCATCCTCCTCTCGATTCTCCTTATACTCTGCTTTTATCTTCTTATTCGTCAATCCTTTTCTTCTTTTTCACTGGCACATCTCAACTGAAATATAGTGACAACAACATATTTCCTATTTATTTTCCTTTCTTGGTTGACCAGATAAATGACCCCTTTCTTTGTTAATGCTTGATATGAAGAAGCAAGACATGATGATTACCTTTTTGTTAAAAACTACCAGAAAGCCGTTGTGCACAATTTTTATAGAGAATTGATGATTACCTTGATTCTATAAAAAGAATTCTAAAATACCTTATACATTCTGTACAAAAGCTACTGGTTGGTACCACTATATATCAGACCAGAACCATGACTGAAATGATAGATACTACCAAGGCTTGTGCTGTTTCCTCCTTGCAGTTTAATTGTTGGCATCTATTGACTGTTGGACTGCAGTTATTTGTTCAACACAACTGTATTTTATGTTAAATTTACATTCCTAGCTATTGTTCTTCAGGCACATTGCTTTTCTGAACTTGTATTACTTGGCCATGCATGCTTCTAGATAATGGAGATTTAATTTTCTTTGTCTTCTTTGGAGAATTTCCTGGTCTTCCAAATATTGCTTCTAACACTTCCGAAGGTGTTCAAGTTTACATTTGGATATCCTTTTCATTTTCTACCACTTCAATAACAGATGCCTTTGTCATTCTATCAGTGGAGCTGTGGGTGAAAAGGTTAGGATGATGATAGACAATCTTTTTGGCTCCATAAACAACCTCAGTAGAGATTATGGTTCAATTAACAGAACTTATGTTGGTCCCAGGATCAAACTTGGGCATCCTATGTCTAAGGTAGTAACTATCAGCAGTTTCTGTTGCCTTAGCTGAACCTTTATGCCAAAATGCTGATTTCATCTGAATATATAGCTCACTTTAAATTAAACCTTTCTTCCTAGTAGCTTAGATGACTTATTTCTCTGTTCTTTTAGTTTAGCATTCTATGCATTGGAATTCCATCGAATTTGCTGATTTCATCTGTATATATAGCTCACTTTAAATTAAACCTTTCTTCCTAATAGCTTAGATGAATTATTTCTATGTTCTTTTAGTTTGGCATTCTATGTATTGGAATTCCATCAAAGATTACGAACACATTGTTTACTTGTAGTACTCTGAAAAGGAGAAAATGTTACTTGCACGGCCAACTTTGGAAGGCTTTCTTCATTATCCTTTGTAATACTCTTCATGTTGAAGATCGTTGTTTATCTTAGGAATGTGTCGAGAACTTGAGTCAAAAGAGGACTCCATATGGCCCATTGGAAGAAGATATGTTTAATTATAAAAATCTTTTAAGAAATTTATGAAATAAATCTTTCCACACAGAACTATTGAAGTCCTTTAATTTTGAAATCTTAAGATCCCAGATGTTGAGTCTTACTTTAGATCTTTGGAGTAATGGTCTTTGCTTCGTTGGGGGATTCTTGAAATTTCTTGATTGTTAACCCTTAAGATCTTAAGCATGTAAGTTGGGAACTGAAAAGCTGTCCATGGAGGGACTCTTTTCTAGAAAGTTCCAATGTTGCTTTTATGTGAAATGAGAGTAATCTTCCAGGAGGACTCATTCAAAAGCTTTTAAGACCTAAATTAATGTCAATCTAAGAGTTCCTTTTGAAGAGTTTCTAAGATAGAAGTTATGAAACTGCTCACTGCCTCTTCAAAAGATCTCAAGGGATTTCAATATCTAAATTTTCTGAAACAAAAATCTCTTCAGAGGCTTGAAAGGTTAGCCACTAAAGTTAGCCGTCTTGTTGAGAGGCTTCTGCAAAACAGTTAAACCAAGTAGAAATGCATGAAGAGCTCTCTCTGGAAAATCATTCCCAAAATGGTCCATAGATTGCCATGACTCTCAAGAGGGAAACCTTGTATCACCAGGGAGATTTTCCACCAACAATTCTTGTTTGGAGAAGGCATACATCCATCTTCTCATTGTTTTGCTATTCAAAAGAAGAAAAGAATGAAAAAAATTTGTGATGAAATTCTCATTTCACAAAGTGTTTTAGTTGAAGGGTGCCTCTTGATATCAATGATATTTCTTTGGTTTAAAGAATTTAAATGATGGTTCTTGACGTGAAAATGTGAAGTCCCAATGACTTGAAAAAATTCTCTTTTCAAAAAGAACTCCAATCTTAGCATCTTTGTCCATTTATTTCATGCATTACTTTGTCCTGAACCGGCAAATTATTGTATGCTTAATGCTTATTCATTGTATCTATTGTACTAGTTATAAAAAACATTAGAAGTGTTGGATGTCTTTCAATTCCTCATAATATCTTAACTTGTTCGTGAGACCATGATGCTTTTTCATGTTGATCATTCTCTTCTCTCTTTTCTCATTCTGATATTATAATGATAAACACTATATACGTGGCTCCATAAATGAGTAATAAAAGATTTTTCTTTCTTCTGCCTAGGGACACTCATTGATGGGGAACCAATCATTAACTTACCACCAAAAACGGTATCATTGAAGAAGGTTGGCTTCTCGGAAGAGGAGCGTGGTTTTTACTCCCAGCTAGAAGCAGGTGCACGCGCACAATTTAAGGTGGGGCACTGTTCAAAAGATAGCTTATCTTGTTACTGGATCACTTCTCATTAGCTTGCCCCTTTTACAGCTTTTGCTGCAGGGAGCTTGAGATTTTGAAGCTGGTTGATATTTTTGTGTAATGCTTCTTTTCAGGAGTATGCGGCTGCTGGGACTGTTAAAGAGAACTATGTTAACATCCTTTTAATGCTCTTACGGCTTCGGCAAGCATGTGATCACCCTCTTCTGGTTATACGTGGTTCTAAGTCTCTGTGGAGATCCTCTGTGGAGTCTGCAAGAAAACTTCCTAGGGAACAACAATTGCATCTCATCTACTCTTTGGAAGCTTGTTTGGCAATTTGTGGCATCTGCAATGTATGTGGCCACATCTTGCACCCTTGTTTCCGTGCTTCTTGTTTCTTATTTCTATTTCGTATAATTCTCTGTTATGGTTTTGTATATGCTTTATGAATGCTTGTCAGATATTTGTGTTAATCAGTGAGTAGCATCAGGTTGCTTTGTGCTTGCTATATGTGATCTGCATGGAATTTTTTCCTGAGTTGTTTAAACTTGATCATTTTACTGGAGATCAACAAAATAATTTTCTGATAATTTGGGTGGTCAAGAGTTCTATTTTCCACTTAGTGTGAGCTCAAAGTACAATCTAATCTATGTAAACTTGTGTATTAACTGAGTGAAGTTACACTGCAAAAATTTTAAATGTTTATTTGCTGCTATAAAAAATTCTCTTTTTTGAATAATTGTCTTTAGAGAGTCCCAAATCTCTCAGCTCCCTGAGTGTAGTGGTAGGAGCACTTCATCATTTCTCAAAAGTGATTGATTGGGCTGGTTACAGTTATTGCACTCTATTCTTTTGGCAAGGAAGGTAGTCCATTGGTAGGGTACCAATAGACTCCTGTATTTACTGAAAACATGAAAAACTAGATTATTGTGTCTTTAGGAGGTCCTTTAACATTCTCCCATAAAAGCATACAAATGAAACCTAGGTGGCTTAGAAACCCTCCTATAAAAAGATCTGGACTTAACTGCCTCTTTAGATAAAGCATTGGCCACCATGTTCTTCACTTTATTTTTTGCGTGCCAGAAGTGCAAGGAGGTAATTGTCCAAGAGCTTTTAGTAATCAGAGTCCTTGTCATCCATGTGATCTTATTCATTTCTCTCCACTGTATTGTTTATAAACATTTAATCACCACTTCTGAGTCCCTATTTGTAGCTTTCTTGCAAGTGCACAGTAGTTCGTTGTAGTGTTATGTAGGATCGACCAAGCTATTCTAAACCTAAAATAATGCATGAAACATTCTAAATTATCAATTTGGGTGAGAATGATTTGAATCAAATTAATAAAAGTTAACTTGGAAACTAAAAGCTAGAATCAAAGATCACTTAGACTAACATTAGAACTATCACTTATTATTTTTCTTATAACTCAAGAAGAGAGTTGAAACTATGACTACTTTGACCCTGAAAATACATCAATTAATGGTTAGATAATAGTTAAATGTTCTAGTGCAAAATTTATTTTATGTGTGAAAATGATTGGTCAAATGCACTTAAATAATACTAAAGTTAGGGTTTTTAATATAAAAATGAACACTCAACAATCACCACTTACCTGCAATGAATTAAAGTTAAGTTCCTTAGCCATTCTCAATCTATAAGTGAGTGGCCTCCTTTCAGCAACATAGTTTGAATGTAAATGCTATATGCAGCAAGGAAATTTCCATTAAAGTCTCTAGAAACTTCCCCAATGGTGGATGGACTTGTATTTCCTTGAGAAGCACTTTATCAAGTATAAGATAGATGGTGATTAGGAGAAGCCAAAGCAACTCGTGGTTCTGCTTTTTTGTTATTGTTATTGAATAAGATAAAATTAGACTCTGATTCTAGATGAAGTTGAAGTATTCCATATTTATTGCATTTAATATATGGCTGATGACCTTTGTTGAGGGGTTTGTGAGAAGCTATCCTTTCCTATGATAATCCATTGTTGATGCCCCTGAAATGGATTATCACTTTAACCAGCGAGAAGCCAAACAGGAAATTTCCTCTTAAATTATGAATCAGGGGTCTGAAGCAGTAAATAGGTTTAATAAAAATCTTAATTGTAACAATAATCTAGAGGCTCCCTTGGTCATGGTGAGCTGATTCCCACTTATCTAGAGGGTTGCATGCAAGGAAATTTTCTCGTCAATTGTGAATTGGATGCCTGAATATGTAAATATGTTTGATAAAAATCTTAATTGTAAAAATAATCTAGAGGCTCCCTCGGGCATGTTGAGCCGATCCCCATTTATCCAAGGGGCTGTATTACAATATCTTATTAAAATATTTTGTTAATATTATAGGTGGCAATCAGTCTGGTCCCATCCTGCACGACTACTTGATCAGGTCTCCGTGAAAAGGTTTCCACCTACAGAGTCAAACAAGCAGGGCGAAGCAGATAGGGCTTTTTGCTCAAACATGAGACCAGCTTCCTCATCATCATCATCATCAAGACCTTATCCCAATTAGGGGTCGGCCACATGAATCTTATTCCTCCATTCCACTCTATTAAATACCATATCTTCATTTAGTCCCAAAGTTTTTAAATCTTTCCTCACCACTTCTATCCACGTTCTTTTGGGCCTTCCCCTTGCCCTTTTAAAACTTTCTACTTGTATTGCCTCACTTCTTCTAACCGGTGCCGTTGTTGGTCTCCTTTGAACATGTCCAAACCATCTAAGTCTAGTCTCTCTCATCTTATTATCTATTGGTGCTATCCCTAAATTTCCTCGAATATTTTCATTTCGAATTCTATCTTTTCTTGTCTCACCACTCATCCATTTCAACATCCTCATTTCTGCGACGCTTATCCTATGAGTATGATGCTCCTTAACTGCCCAACATTCTGATCCATAGAGCATGGCCGGCCTTATGGCCATCCTATAGAATTTTCCTTTTAGTTTGAATGGCACTCGTCGATCACACAAAACTCCAGATGCACATCTCCATTTGTTCCAACCCGCTTGAATTCTCTGAATAACCTCCCTCTCAATCTCTCCACTCTCATGAATTATTGATCCTAAGTACCGAAAGTGGTCTTTGACGGGGACTTCTTGGTTATCAATCTTGACTGGTATTCTACTCCTACTCTCCTTGCTAAAATTACATTCCATATATTCTGTCTTAGTTCGACTAATTTTAAATCCTTCAAATTCTAATGCTTCTCTCCATAATCCTAGCTTTATGTTTACACCCACCCTTGTCTCATCAAGTAAGACTATATCATCTGCAAATAACATGCACTAGGGAATCTCCTCATGCAAATGTTTTGTTAACTCATCCATAACCAATGTGAAAAGGTATGGACTCAATGTCGATCCTTGGTACAATCCTATAGTGACAGGAAAATCACCGGTCACACCACTAGTGGTCTTAACATTTGTTACCGCTCCCTCATACATATCTTTAATTATGTCTATATATCTTTGCGAAACCCCTTTACCACCCAACACTCTCCATATTAACTCTCTAGGGACTCTATCATAAGCTTTCTCTAAATCAATAAAGACCATGTGGAGGTCTTTCCTCCTTTCCTTATATTTCTCTACTAATTGTCTTAGTAAGAAAATAGCTTTCATGGTAGACCTCCCAGGCATGAAACCAAACTGATTCTTTGATACACGTGTTTCATGACGCAGCCTCTTCTCAATCACTCTTTCAAAAAGTTTCATAGTATGGCTCATAAGTTTGATCCCTCTATAATTAGTGCAGCTCTGTATGTCTCCTTTATTCTCATAACTTGGTACAATAGAACTTTTCCTCCACTCATCAGGCATTTTCTTTGAGACCAGCTTCCTATGGTCCCATAAATAAACAGTTTTCTTCACCTAATTATGAGCCATGCCTGTAGCTATACATCTTGGTCCTGGATAACTGGGGCTTTCTGTGCTGTATGTATATGTATATGGAGATGCATGGTAGCTTGTTTGATCATTATCCGCATAGCTGGTATATATTTACATTTTATTGTAATGACAATATAACAATATCTCTGCAGTCATGATCTTAGTAGAAGATTTACCTTGATAAATTAAATTCTCTAATGGTGTAGTACTCCCTTGGAGATAGCCCTGTGGTTGTGAAAATTCTAAATGTCATGTGGTCCAAAGATAAAAATATATATGAGGTTGGTTTAGGCTGACATGAAAATGGACATGTCCAAGACTATCCCTATGTAGTCTGCATATAAGGTATTTGTTTTATCCTATTAGCACTGTTCAACATGCTAACAAATTAAAATATATCAAGGTCAGAAACCAACATATAAAAGAAAATATGGAGGCAACAGAAAAATTGATCTCCAGTAGAATGAAAATTACACAGAAGTACCTTTGGACTAAATGAAGTGAGAAAAGATTTTAAGGCTTTTGGACTAAATGAAGCCATGGCATTTGATAGAGGGGAATGGAGGAACAAGATTCGTGTAGGTGACCCCTAATCGGGATAAGGCCTTGATGACAATCGTCTTAATTAAAAGAAAAGACCGCTAAACACTAAAGCTTGTTTACTCCTGGCTTTCTTCCGCACAACCACAGAGAGAACATTGAATAGCAGCCTGGGTGGTGTCCTCATTCTTGTGGAACTGTACACCCCTTAACATGTCATGGTCCATCATACTATAATGCAACCACCATCCTGTTGTCAGGGTGTTTGCAATCAAATTTGTTTATGCCAATTAGCAACTTCTGTGTTTTTTTTCTTTGGCCAGATGGATTGAAATATATGTGTCATAATTGGTGCGATCCATTTCTCATAATTGGTGTGAGCCATTTCTATCTTGTGTTGGACCTTTTGGAAGGTCTTCTCATGGCATATAGAAAGTGTGATAGTGTAGGGTTGGTTTTTATTTTTTATATTTTTATCTCATCATAAGCATTAGGTATTGTTTGTCTAATCCGTGGCCATTTCAAGTGTTTCATTGAAGTTTGATTGTAAGTTATTGTTTTTTTTGTGGGGTGAATCATACCAACTTTATTGTTTATCTTGTACATGACAGAAGGAAATAGACTTCCAAGAGTGTCGAACTATTAAAGATGAACTTTACAATATGTATTTCCATGCTGAACATTCTTTTGTTTTCAGGCTTGCCGGCACTCCATTTGTTATTATTAGTTCTATGAGTTCATTTTACTTTTCCGTTTTCTGTCCATTGGACTAAGTTTAACTTCATTCTAACTAGCATAGCTTGATTCCCATATCATATACATATGTATTCTTGATATTTACCAGTTTATGCTTTTGTAGGATCCACCAGAGGATGCTGTTGTTACTATATGTGGTCATGTCTTCTGCAACCAGTGTATCTGTGAGCACCTTACAGGAGATGATAATTCATGTCCTGCAGCTAACTGCAAAGTTCAGATTACTTTAACTAAAATATTTTCCAAAGCTGCTTTGAAAAGTGCTTTGTCTAATGAACCTGGTCATGATTCTTCCCCTGATAATTCTGGTTGTGAACTTCTTAACACATCTGACTTCTGTACAAAGTCTCTTTCTTCTGATTCTTCAAAAATAAAGGCTGCTCTTCAGATTCTGCAATCATTGTCTAAATCAAGGTCTTGCACCTCAGAGTGCACTTCTGAGAAACATAATGACATGGCCAGTTATTGGGAATGCAATTCTAGCTCTCTTTTGGAGGGGTCTAAGGGTCTTCATGATAAAGTATTTACAAGTGCACCGGTTACAGAAAAAGCAATTGTCTTCTCTCAGTGGACAGGCATGCTGGATTTGCTTGAAGTTCCTTTGAGAAATTCCGCTATCCATTACAGGAGACTTGACGGGACAATGTCTATTTTTGCTAGGGATAAAGCTTTGAAAGAATTTAATACTCTTCCAGAGGTTTGTCAATGATATCCTCTCTGTGACCTGCTTTGTAGTATTTATGCTTTTTGATCTTCTCTTATCAAGAGATGTGCCACCAAAACCATTGACACTAACCTGTATTCCATGTGGATGCGTGGATCTAAGTTTAATTTTTTGTCATTTGTGATAGGTTACAGTAATGATTATGTCTTTGAAAGCTGCAAGTCTTGGGCTGAACATGGTTGCAGCTTGTCATGTCCTCCTTCTGGACCTATGGTGGAACCCTACAACTGAAGATCAGGCAATTGATAGAGCACACCGAATAGGACAAACTCGTCCTGTTACTGTTTCACGACTGACAGTTGAAAATACAGTTGAAGATCGTATATTAGCTCTTCAGGTATTATTTTCAATGCTTATTTTGGTGACTACTATTCAGTTAGAGATTGATTAAGCACAGCTCAAGATAGAACTGATGATGACAAGACTAGAATAAGGAGGTAAAAATTGCTTAATATTACCTATTTGAGTACAAGTTGCCAATTACTGAATAACTCAAACATGAAGCACAAAGTCTACTCTGCTGTAACTTATCTTGCAAGAAAGATGAACTGGTTATGTCTCTCTCTCTCTCTCTCTCTCTCTCTCTCTCACACACACACACACACACACACACACAAATATGCATTTAGAGATTGATTATGCACAGCTTAAGATAGAACTGATGATGACAAGGCTAGCATAAGGAGGTAAAAATTGCTTAATATTACTTATTTGAGTACAAGGTGCCAATTACTGAATAACTCAAACATGAAGCATAAAGTCTACTCTGCTGTAACTTATCTTGCAAGAAAGATGAACTGGTTATGTGGCTCTCTCTCTCTCTCTCTCTCACACACACACACACACAAATATGCATTTAGAGAGACAAAAAGATTCCAATTGGAATTGGCCGGTTTTCTGTCATTCAAAGCATTAAAAATGCCCTACCTTTTAATCCATATTTTTGCCTTCCGTAAATAGGCTGTATGGTATTCTTTAATTTAGGTGTGTTATTATTTTCGGTATGCGAGTTTTCTGCTTTTCAATTAAATCAACCCTGGTTTGTTTGATATCCTTCTGCACTATTTTTCAAAAAGTATATAAGCATTTCTTGGACTTGGTTGGAAGTGATTTGTGGTCTGAAACTGAAAGATTACTTGAGTTCTTTCTCCATAAGGAAACCATCTATCTATTCTTTCATTTTAGGCCTCTCTAGAGTTTTGCCATTGGCCAAAGAAACCATCTATCTATTCCCTCATTTTAGACCTCTCTAGAGTTTTGCTATTGGCCAAAGAAACCATCTATCTATTCCCTCATTTTAGGCCTCTCTAGAGTTTTGTCATTGGCCAATGATAGGCATCATTTTACATATTTGGTCAGAATTGGCCTGAATTGCCTAATTCTGAAATTATAAAATATAGTTTCAAAACATTACATAATTCTTCCAGCATTGGCCAATTCTAGGAGTGATTCATTTTATAATTCTAAACACTTATGTTTATTACTTAATAATATTATCTCATTGAGCAGATGAACTCAAATGACTCCTGAAACTGGTCAGCACAGCTAAGGTCTGTTATGCAACTGCAGTGCTCAATTTTTGGCACAATGCTGTAATCCATCTGCATAGATTTGTAACATTTGACGCCTTCATCAACAAATCCTGCATGACTACAAGCGCATAAAACACCCACAAAAGTGATTCCATCAGGGTTTTTACTGGATCATTGGGTGTAATTCCCAAAATCCACATCTGATCAAATATTTCCAACCATCTTCGAACATCCCATTTTACACATAATATGCTATTAGGACAGTCCAAGTAACAATGCATTGGGTGATGCATTGTATGATCAAAAAACTTTTCAGCAGCTTTAGCATCACCCAATACAGTGTATGGAGCACCATACTCACAACAAATATATGTGAATCTTGCTCATTCTTATGCAAACAAGCAGTTGGAAAAGGCTTTGATGATATTGATTCTCATGGTCTTGCAATAAGAGAATGCATCGGTATTGGCTATTGTGTGTGTCACAGTTTTGAGCATGGGGAAAGAACATACACACACATACACCCTCTGTTTGGTCTGTTACAGTGGAATGAACAGACAGGTGGTTTGAGGGAGTTTCTCCTTCTTCCAATGCATGTGAGAAATGGCGACACTAGAAAAGGCAGTATGCACCTCCTGTAGTAGGGTGGCCTTTTTATTTTAGTAATAGTTATTATGTACTTGGTTTTCCAGGAAAAGAAAAGAGAAATGGTCGCATCTGCATTTGGAGAGGATAAAACGGGTAGCCGTCAGACTCGTCTTACGGTTGAGGATTTGAGGTACCTTTTTATGGTCTGATTTGCTTTTTGAGCTTGATTCCTTGATGGCTGATAGATGACATTCAAACAAGAGCGTATTTATTGAGCTGGAGAAGATTGAGCGTATTTATTCAGTGCCATTGATACTTGGGAGCTCCACTAGGACATCATAAGCAAGGGTCTAAAGGTATTATCTGAGAGATGTGCCTGGAGCGGTTATTTCTTGGCTTGTTTTGCTCATTTCTTTTGCAGGCAGAGGCAATAACTAACAGTAGAATTCAGTGCATATTGGAGATATATTTAGGCCCATTAACCAGAAAATCTGTGAATAACCCCTGTAGAATTTTGCACAATTTTTTATAGGTTTTAGAGAGTATTGCCCTCTCTTAATTGCATTTGTATCCAGTTAGGATGTGGAATTCAATACCCAAAGTATAGGAAAATGTGATGCTTAGTGAAAATTTCAAATGTAAATCTGATCTCTCGTCTTACTCTTTTATATGAATGTTTCAGTTTTTTAAGTTCATTTGTTTGCCTTACAAATGGTGTGAATCTGAAGTGTCTCAAGTTCCTTTCTTTAGTTTTTGAGTTGTTGGTTGACAGTATGTTTGAGTTGTTAGGTTGAACTGCAAATCCATTTCTCGAGGATTGCTTCTTTTATGGTCCAAACAATCAAATATGGTAAGCCTTGAAGGCCATGAACAAAACTCATTTCTATTATTCCAAGCAGTTTGTACCCCTTGAATGCAGTTACTTTTTCTATCCACAGCTGTTGCATTGTTATCATGGATAATACACGAGGTAACTCGCCATGTGGTTCCCTATTACATGAATCTCCCGCCTTTGGTTGATCTGGTCTGTGCATTTGATTTCTGTGATTCTGCATTCCTCATGTTGAGAATATCACAAACTTCGTATGATTCCAGTACCCAAAAAAGTGCTTTTGGTCGTTGGGGAACATGAAAAGAAAGGGCTCAAAACAAACTAATTCGGTCAGCATCAATACCCCAAAATGAGCTGAGCTGCAAGTTGAACTCCCTGCTCGACTAAGACACCGGCTGTTTTGTACTATCCTGCCAAATGGGGACATCCAAAGTCGTCGGAGTCCGATGAACAGGTTGGGAAAGGGCCCTTAACGCAAGTGGGGTGGCCTCCCTGAAAAATAGATGGATTTCTATAAGCTACTCTCATGTACCCAACATGATGATCAGATGTTGATCTGCATGGTCTAAGCGTTTCGATCTATTTCTTAAACTGGGTCGACGCTTGATATTAAGTTTGACGGTTAGATTGTGGACTAGGATGTCTTCAGACAGGCCAAACATGGTTTTGGCCACCTTGTCACATTGAGAGTAATGACATTTGCATGTGGCTCTAATCCATTATAGTTGGACTTTTCCATCCAGTCCGCCAACCGCCCCTGATACTTTCTATGGCGTTCAAAAATGTAAGTTAGGCCCACATACTTTGTCTTCATCTGATTTTACCGTCTTAGATGCCTTAGCTATTAAAAATCTATGGACTGGATGCCCTTAAGACTATGCTTGTTGGACTCTTTGGGGTTAAAAAATGGCTGATCTCGAAGATTTCACCTTTTATTTTACATCTCCAAAGGTTAATAAGCATTATCTCAGGGGTATCCAATAGATGAGAATTTCTTTTTAGTAGGGCAGCTATAAGGGAGCCTTGGTGCAATGATAGAGTTGTTGTGGTCATAGGTTTAAGATGTGGAAACAGCTTACAAAATGCAAGGTAAAATTGCAAACTATTGAGTTTTGTGGTTTGCCCTTCCTCGGACTTTGAATATGTATACGTGGGAGCTTTGTTCACTAGGCTGCCTTAGGATATTTAGGGTAGCCCAAGTCAAATGAACGGTATCAAGGGAATCCTGAATCAGATGTGCAGTTAATATCATTGTAAAAGTATAACTGGTGGGCTCAGTGCACACTTTTTTCAAGGGAAGCCATGAAAAGCACTTTTATAATAGAAATCTTACTCTCTTATTATGAGAAGGTCCCTAGAAATCCTACTCTGTAATCATCAGAAGGTATCTAGACCCTGACTTGTCATAGGTATTACATGAATTACGATGCAAGAGACAAAAGAGAGGTTGCTGTTAATTATAAGGCCTTAACTAGAGCTAAAATCTGAATTGCTCCTCAATAATTGTGAAAATGGGGTTCATCGCATAGATTAGTCCCGTTTAAGGCAATTCAAATTGCGTAAGTTTCATGGCAGTAGGGGTCACTGATCCATTTAGCCAACCTCTGTGGGTTGGGCACAGTCCCGTACCCGTCGATGAACTGCTCGATCTTCACTAAGAAGAGTGTGACCATAGTCTTTATGGGAACTTCTTTTAATTGTTCCCTCCTCGTTAGAAATTGCAATACATAAATAACGTAAATCGAGGTGTTCCTAGATCATCTTCTGCAGTATATCCGGCTTTTCATTTTTCCATTTTTTTCTCCCCCATTTTGTGAATATTGAACAGATGTACCCATGAGCAGCCTCCCCGTAGTCCAGCCAAAGTGAAAGGACCAATAGGCTTGTCCAAACGATGCAGAAAATTGATAGTGTAGTATAATAAAGTATATGAATGGCTACACTACAGTCTGTCAGTAACAATTGAGTGTAAGAAACAAATGGAACCAGCGTCTCTCCCCCTGTTACTATGTGTTTCTTTTATGGCTGCATTTGCCCCATATCTTTTTCTTGTTTTTCTTCCCACTGACTACAAACAAAATCCGGTTGAATGCTAGGAAAGAGTGCTAAATGGACACCCCTTAGCTGTGGGAATTCCAGACTCGGGCAATTAGCGCCCCACCTTTGGATGATTCTAGCATCCTAAAAGGCTGTGCTTTTTGAGTTAATTTCTAGCGTTCGTCTTCACGAGGTTTCTAACCATCCTTTTCCTGTGATCAAAAGTACAAGATCTAGATGGTAGAATCAGCCGATTTGCAAGCTTTTTGAATCACTAAACATTTTAAGCTAGAGCAATCACATGAACAGGTCGAATCATCCAGATGCGAAGTTAGGATATGTGAAAGATATCAGCAAGCAAAAATCCTTCGTAAAGAAGTCGCTTCTAGATTGATGTGGGGAATTGTTGTGATTTATGGTTATAGTTTCTTTTTCATTTTCATGACATAACCTGCCAAAGGAAATGTCCGTATGTGATTATGACTGAACGAGGCTTTTCATCACATCATTCATCGATATTTGGGTCTTAACATGTGGGGAAATTCACCCGGTGCTGGGCCGTACCACTGGGACTAGAATATTTGCAGACTTCGTCACCTTCCGAAGTCGAAATAGATGGTTCTTCCCGTGCGTTGTATTGCGTAAAGTTAGTGAGACAAAGTGGTCCCGGATGAGGATATGGGTTATCAATTGCAAGATTTTGTTCTTAGGGACACCGATAATTAGATCCAACATTGGATGGTCCGCTCAAATATGAAGGTTGTACCTTGAAAATACAAGCCACTTCTACGACTATCAAGTCCGAAAGTTGGCCTCATCATCTCCAAAGATTGAGAAAGTACATGGAGGAGCATATTTCTTTCTCCCAGCTGACATTTAGAAGCCGGAACTATTACGCAGTCCATTCGTATCTACTGCACAAAATGTAACTACTCTATGAGGAAGAAAAATGATTTAATGCACTTAGTAGCTTAAGGGGGGCTTATTTAACGGCACAAGATATCTTCTGTGATATCTGAGATATATGTTATATTCTGTAATATCTTGTGTGATATTTGGGATATGTGGCATTTGTTCTGTGATATCTCTAGTAATATCTCTCGTGGCATTTGCTGACAGCCTAACATTATTGTGCATCAGCATAGTCTATCTTTGCTATGGTTCATGCAAAATCAACTGGGTTTGCTTACTTGAAAGAAAAAATTCAAGTGGGTTTCTGCTGAAACTTGATTGGGTTCTGGATATGTCGATTATGTGCTAGATATGGTTCATTTAGCAATATCTGTGGATTGACTTAGGAAAACCATACATTCCCAAGTTAGGAGAAACATTTGGAACATCAAACTGTTTTAAATGGGCTGGATAGGATATCATGTTTTACTAATGTCATAAGAGTAGTCTTCTTATTTTAAATGCTTTCTGTTGGCTTTCTTTTAGAAAGGAAGGGGTCAGAAGCTTTTCTTTGGTAAAGGAAGTGTTACAAGATTTTTGGGGCCTCTCTATTATAAACATTGAATTGGTACTTCTGATGTTACTTTATTTGTTTCAGCAAAAGGCTCTGGAAGCAGCAATGAATGACATAAATAACTCGTTTGGTAAAGGAAGTGTTACAAGATTAGGCAGTGCCGGTGGAGCTTTAGTGTATGTTATTCTCTTTTTACGTTTCTATTTGTTTTAAAAGTCTTCTTTTGATCTAGGGGCTTACATTATTCATATTGGAGAAGATTTGCAGGGAGACTTTTCCGAGTGGGTGTTTATCACTAGACTTTGCACTAGGTGGTGGTCTTCCCAAAGGGCATATTATAGAGGTAAACCTCTTTTTTTGTGTTAGTCCATATACTAAATGAAGGTGATCACTTGTTTCTTTTAAAGGTGAGTGGATTTGAATCCACATCCTAATGGTTGAGAGATAAGGCACTCTACCACTTTGGCCAAGTGCTCACACCTGATCAGTTTTTTGTATCAAAATGAATTCTCATCATTTTGATGAGGCTTGCCATTGTGTTCCTTTCAAATTACTTACTGTGGAACAACAAAAAACAATTTTAATGTGCAGTGTGAAACAACAAAGAAACTCTGATGAGTTCCTAGGGGGAACTGTCAGATTTAGTGCTATGCTCCAATTTTCACGTATTTATGTGGATGCCATAATGATTGCATCACAATCTATACCCCTCAGTTTTTTCTTCTTTGGCATCCATTTTAACCTTTCTTTTTTCCAAACCCGTTGCTTTCACTAGTTGCATAGCAAGAAAAAAGCTGTAGCATCTGCCATTGGTTATCTGTCTTATGCATGTAATGACATACAGAAAGCACCTTCTGTTATGCTTTTCATTACTAAAGTTTAAACAGTCATAGCAGGATAGCATTCCGTTGTGATCTTAATTTGTATGTTTGTCAATTATGAAACGAAAATCTTCAAATCCTCTAGCACTATTTTTGTTACATATGTTTTTTTTTAGTTGGTGCTTTGTTTTTGCTGTCTGATGACAATTCTAGACTATAAGAAGAAGAGATATAAAATTAATTTAGGGTTCTTTGAACTATGAATAGATTTGGTGAAAAGTAGTAGAAGTTAAAAAGTGTTAATTCACAACCATACACAACACACAAGCAAACACGGAGGCACTACCTAATCTTGATGTAGTCTCCCCTTCCTTTGCATCAACAGTCCTATATTTGTCTTAAACTTCTCCAACTTGTTGTTATAGATTCAAAAATATACCAACACCAAAAATCAAGGAAATTTACATAAAAAAAGAGCTAGAAATATTTAACAAGGAGTGCATTTGTCATCTCTTGGTGAATGATGACTATAAATAAGAAACTAATAGTAATTGCTAAAGATGTAGGGACAACCAATTTGGTAGTTATAATTTTCTTACAAAACAACTAAGTTGAAGTCTGCACAGACACACAATGCACAAGCAGATAGCTCCATGGACTTATGCACAGGCACATATGGGTCAATGGTTAATGGCTATGAACCTAGAATTTGTAGAATCATCTGTTTCATTCCTAAAGCTTTTGCTTGTGTTGGCACTTATGGGCACATTTATGCCATTGATCAGCTGCTGCAAGCTCAAGTTGTTTATTGCAGAACCATTCTAATGCTGGTGCAGCACTAGTCAGTCAGAGATGGGCATGTCCTGGATGGAATTTATACCCGAGTTTAATTCTGGGTAGCTTCCAATAGAGGCAATCTACCTTATGTTGGGTGGCAATAGTTCCTTTCACAAGACAAGATGCATTTGCAAATGTAGAATAACAACTACTTTCATTGGCAATAGTTCTTTTCACAAGACAAAATGCATTTGCAATAGTTCTTTTAAGGTAAATTTTACATAAACATAGACACAATCATAAAAATGTTAATAACAAGTAGAAGTCCACAAAGGAGATATGCTACTACATTGAATGATGTTGACGAGGCATTAAATATGAGGGAGACATGGTCGCTCCCTCTGTCTTGTAATGCATTAGCGGACTTCGGCACCACATTTTGATCGAACCTCCTAGCACCCAACTGCTTTCTCCTGTGCATTGTAGTCCCAAATGGTGGTAAGGGTGGTAGCTCAACTGGCATGTACTCATCAAGCTAGATGAACCATCCCGTATGTTGTTCATTGGCAGGGCAACGAAAGTACCACTTGCCACAATTGGGCTTGGAATGCACATGGAGCAGCAGCATAGACCCTCGACCACATGCACACAAGGGGTGGGGGTTTCGCTCCATTCCTGTAAGTAGACAATATGAAGGATATTTTCTTATATAAGTAATATACACAATTAATAGAAGTAGTCATCATTTAACATTTCATAACAAACTAACTAAATAGACCAAAAAAGAGTCTTAGTACAAACTTTTTGAAGAGTTTTATTGCAACGACATGTTCCTTGTCATGATTGCATAGTTACCGGTTGTTTCTATGAACATAATCGAACCAAAGTTTCTGTGCAATGGAAGAGTGCCAAGCAACAACATCTTAACGAGTGACTTTTGGGTAGGGCGTAATTGCATGCTCTGTGAATTATCTTCACTCATCAGGGCTGCTGCTTGTAAACTTCGCATCTCCATCTCATCTCGATGCACCACTTGCATTCCTGTATTCACCCTTTCCAAGTCTACAATCATGACAACTTCATCCTCTAAATCACTACTCAATAGTACGTTGTCATTATCATTATCGCATTGATAATCAGGATTCTCCTCCATCTCCTTTGCTGGCCACATGTCATCAACGCATTCTTGTAGCATAAAATTGTGGAGTGCACATAATGATTTCACAAGATTAATCTGTGTCCTAAGAGGAAAGGGAGGCGCAGACTTGAGAATGGGAAATCTGGCTTTTAGAACACCGAATGTTCTCTCTATCACATTCCTCAAAGATGCGTGTCGAAGGTTTCTCTCTTGCATTTTGTGGTTGTTGCATCCCCTGGCTAAACTCCTTCAGGTGATACCTGGTCTTTTGATAAGGGGCAAGAAACTGTTATCTATTTGCATAATCCCTGTCAACTAGGTAGTATTCTCTACACCATAATTGCGTAAGTAATTACGATGAATCGTTAAGATAGAACCTATGAATGTGAAAATATTAGCACAATGGATTTATCCTCAAGAATTGTCAACCGCACTCCTCTCATAAGAGCTTCTTTCAATATAGTGGAGTCATGTGTAGCCCCCTCAAAGCTAGTCAACATGTATGTGAATTGCATGTCAAAATTATAGCATGCAAGAACATTTTGTGCAATGAAACCCTTCCTATTACCCCACCTTGTCAAGTCGAGAGGACCCACGCCAAAAACTATAGCTGGGTTCAATGTCCCATTAACAACTCCAATGCAACCCTGTAAATGAAATGATAGAGTGAATGTTAAGTGTGCGGCATCTAAAAGTGTTGCATTAAAAATCAAAAAAGACAAATGGAGGTACTGTGAAGTGGTTGTCTCTTTGATAGTTGTTTGTAATCTCTAAGTGGTCTTCTGTTGCATGAGAAGCCATAAGACGATTGTACAATCGCAATAGCGCATGAAGGACCTTGTGAAAGTTCGTACTGATGGTATAAGTGTACCTGAAAAGATCCTTCACTGTAGGTTTGTACCTTGAGTCCTAACTGACAATCATTAAGAATGTCGCCGCCATCTCCTCTACTGTCACCCAACGAGTTGCGGATAAGAGGTCGGTGTTCTGAAAAATACTAACTTATCAAATTGGAACTGATGCATTTTGTATAATTTTTGAATTCCCGTCCCAGTTTCTTTATAAACTTGACAAATTTTCAAGTAACCTTGAGTATTATTTTTTTTCACACATAGGTCAAGGTGTGTGCATATGTAGTGCAATATCTTCCTCCTCGTGTTGCCTAATTTGTGTAAGTATTGATGATGCGATCATGTTCACAGCATGCTGCACTTCACGAATCACTTCATCATTGAATGCAGCGCTTTGTGGAACTCATTGCCCATTGCCCTACATTGTCACAAATGACAACAGCGATGGGTAGAGAACAACATTTGTGCAATAGCTACAAACATAGATAACAACAACATTTGCTTTCATTTTAATGAATTTTTTACAGAGTCTCTTCTCTTTTTCAGACATTTCACAGTTCACACATGTGACAAGTTACACTTGATAATTAACATTTCCAAGCATAGCAAATCATATATTGAAGCATTTGCTAGATTTCATTTCAATGTGTTCGTGTAAGCTTTTGTAACAATTTGAAATATAAGCAATTGCTAAGTAGAAACACGAGCACCACAAACAAATAGCCTAAAATAACATACTTACTAAAGAGCCTCAACAGATAAGATCTGTTGCATGGTCTTAACATATGTCCATCATTATAGACAATTAATATCCACGGTCCAATATAGAAACACACATCAAAGTTTCAAATAATAAAACGCACAAAGTGATTGTAATCAAACTAGATAGGTCTCTCAGAAAGTGCACTATCTTACAAATGCATCTTCACATATAACAGTTGTCTCTCTTGCAGGCAACTAGCAAAAATCTTCCTAAAGCCTAGGTCTATTTTTTACAAAATACTATACGCCTTAACTCTTTCTAACTCAGTCATACCCTCCAAAGTATCAATTGCAGTCATCCACGTCGTGTTGTCCAGACCCGCAAGTCTTTCTAGCGTTGATATCATGGAAGGATCAATTAGTGAGTGGGGATAATTAGATGTTGAGGATGCTACCTAACTAACTTTTTTCCCCTTTTCCCTCACTCGCCATGGGTTAACAGTTCTAGATGAGGGAATCAAAGATGATGTTGTGGAGGTAGCTAGGTGGATAGGGGTTGCAGAATGTCTTCTGATGGATCGTGTGGGTGCAATCCATCATTGTCCCCTTGTACTTCCTCCCCATAATATGAGACCTATGAGTCAAACACATCAGCATCTATGTTTGACATATTTGGTCTGTATACT
This sequence comes from Warburgia ugandensis, assembly GCA_035236585.1. Lineage (NCBI taxonomy): Eukaryota > Viridiplantae > Streptophyta > Magnoliopsida > Canellales > Canellaceae > Warburgia > Warburgia ugandensis. The sequence goes on from CP141136.1 coordinate 27,341,042, forward strand.
TCCTCAATCGGTTGTGTATATTGATTGCCAGTCATGCTTGATTCTAGGAGTGCCTCATCTTCTTTAGAAATATTAATCCTAGAGCAAAATTCACCCATGGCACTGCTCCCCCCAAACACCTCTCTAGGCATTCATATTTCCATAAATTCCTTTCAAATAAGCAACAAGCCTCTAAATTCGACTGTACAGATACAAACATTTGTAAGGGCATTATAAAGGTGATGTAAAGTATTATACTATTATAATAACGTGTTACCTGCAAGTGGTTATTTATGATCTTTGGAGTTGCAAGGAAGCAATTTCTCTCTACATCCCATCTTAAGCCTGAGTCTCCATTCTTCAATTTTGCAAGTGTAACATACTTGCGCTTGAAAAGCCTTATCTTCATATTCATCTGATTCATCATCCAATCAACTCCAAATCGGATTTTGAAGCAAAGTAGCAATTCCTTAATTATCGCACCCTTTGGCATACTCCCAGTTGCAATGATCCTATCCTCTATGATTTCATCATAGAGTGTTTCAAGAATAAGTCCTCTTGTTCATTAGTCTATTTATTATTATAAGGCCCTTTGTCTCCCTCAACTATGCCTTCAAACACTGTGTCCGAATCTTCACTATCAACCAGATTAGTGTCACAGGAACTCTTTCCTTTCTTTTGCGTGACATTTGGAAAGAATTATATTTGCTATTTAGGCTACCACAAGGCCTCAAATAGACATACAAATAAGAGGATGCATCAAAAGAGTATAGTTTAATGTAGTTGCAGCTCCTAATCCTTCTAGTTGTTGTAAGCTCATAGCATGTGGCTACAAAATTCCATTTGAGACAATTCTTTCATAGCACTAGTAGATGGCTTTTAGCAATAGCCATGTATTATCCAAAATTTAATGGTCCCATTTTCGCTTCAATCCTCCATGTATTATTCAAAATGTAGTGGTCTTATTTTCCTTCACCTAAAGAAGTTAGGAATAGCTTTTGTTTCATACTTACAACAACTAGAACAGTTTTAGGCCTCATAGTTGCAATGTTTTATAATTCAGAATCATGTTGTCCAAATTCAAGAGACACACAGAAAAGCATTCAATCAAAATAAAATACAAGTTACATAGATATTTCATAAAATACTCCTATTATCTGAAAGAGTAAAGAAGGGAAACATCTCACTAGAGTATTCCTCATTTGTGAAGTATTCCTTGAGTATTTTAAGTTTACTATAGTTATTAAGAGATAATAGTAATTTAAAACCCACGATGAAGATAAGCCCAAGGGCATGATTTATCTTGAGTAGTAACCCCTCATGGCACCATTTTCAAGGAAGATAAATTTGGTCAATTGTTAATAGCCCAATTTCAAGATAAGCTTTACTCAAGGTGGGTGCTATTCTAATACAAGATACCCAGGGTAGCTTTATGAGGATTTATCTTAGAACTTTATCTAAGTCTAAGTGAAAACAAAATGTTATCTAAATGTTTCCTTTTACAAAATTACTCCAATTAGTGGGTTTGTAACAAAAGATTGAAACAAATTTGACAAAGATGGAAATGTATCTCTGTATAATTTAATTTGTTAATCTTGTAATCTTGTGAATTATTGCAACTAGTCCAAATCAACTTATCTATTGGATTTACATAGTAAACAACTTTCTTTTGTCCGGTTGATACAGTGAATGCTTATTTCTAGACGATGTCTTATGTGACTGTTTTTTCGGAAGTACCTTTCATGTGTTTTTGTTATACCTTTTCTCACCTATGCCATCTCCCATATAGTTATTTAAGTTCCTATATTGCAAATTCAAGGGTTGCTTTACTTTGTATTTTTCTTCCATGCCAACTTTATACTAATTATACGGCTAAATGTCCTAGCAAATTTCAGCTAGAGACGTCTCTTAAGTACCTTGTGTTTTTTGCTTTGTTCTCCTTTGACATGAGATAGCTTTGCATACTTTTTTTGTTCTCTTCGTGGCCAAGGGTGCACTTGCTGAATTTGGCTCTTGGCATGTTCTTTATCATAGGCTATTACAGCTCTTAAGAAAGGAGCATACTTGCTGAAGTATGGGTGTAGAGGGAAGCCCAAGTTTTGCCCATATAGGCTTGCAAATGAAAGTTGAATCCATGAGTACAGATTTAGCACACATTTTATTCATGTAAATCCATTATTTGGGTTGGTCTTGATTGCATTTGTCTGATATGTTAATTATGTTCAATGTTTAGCTGGTATTGGATTTTACATTCTTACAATTTATGGATCACTATCTTAGTTGGACGAATAGTCTCAACATCTCATCAATAAATATCCAATAGTTTTTCCATAACATGTTTATAACTATGATATAATTTTGTAGAATTCACTTAGAGGTTCTAGGTGGTTTATAACATAAGAAAGCACGTATAAGGAATGTTTCATAGGATGAAATTTTCAAATATGATATTTACATTCTTACCATTTATGGATTACTATCTTGGTTGGATGGATAGCCTCAACATGTCATAAATAAATATCCAATAATTTTCTCTTAACATGTTTATAACTATGATATGATTATGTAGAATTTACTCAGAGGTTCTAGGTGGTTCATAACATAAGGAAGCATGTATGGAAAATGTTTGGTAGGATCAAGTTTCAAATATGTAATTTTCTTAAGGGCCTTGCAATCCATTATCTAAGCACTTCCATTGATATCCAACTTGTCCATACATGCTTCCTTGAAATATGCTACTCGTCATTGATGTAGAAAAAGGTGAGATGCAGGCATACATCAATAGGAAAGACCATTTTTTCCTTCATTAAGTCATTCACAGCTTCAGATAGAAAATTTTGAATTAGAGAAACACGCCCACATCATCAAAACTCCTCTATCAATAGTCCCATAAGAGTGTGAGTACCAAAATAAAAATAAAAATCAACAAACGATCTATTAAAAGTGAACCTAAATCAGAAAAACAATCTGAACCCAATCAATCTAACTATGCAACACAAGTTTGCAAATCGATCAAATCCAAAAAGAAATGCATAAATCCCTAAGGACAAAACAACCAAAACTCATAACCATTCAAACACAAATCATAAAAGCAATCTAAACCCACCCAAAAAGTTAATCAAGATACATAATCCCCTTCCCCCAATCGATCAAAAACAAAAGATATATGTAAAATCCCAATCAACAAATGATTTATATCCACATTTTACTAAACCCACATTTTGCTAACCTTCAGTTGTAAACCCCCCCTAAATTATCTAGATCCCTGCCAATCTACAAGGTTGAAATTCCATGCTATTCTATCTAGAATTTCGATCGGGAAGGGAGGAAATCAGCTAAGGGAGAAACCCTATCCAGTGAGGTTTCACTAGCATTTATCAAGCTCTTTGATTCTTTGGTTTCTAGTTTTGATGCGTGCAAAAAATTGGCATATAAGAAAAGAAATCGTGAGTTTGAGCAGATCTACAACAAAACACCCACACACAAAAATCTCCCCAAAACAGAACCCAAATGGAAAAAGGGTGATTTACAAAACATAAAAAAGAGATTTAAACTGATTTTTTGTCAAAGCTAATACATATACAAAGAGAAAGAGACAGAACCTTGTGATGAAAGGGTTGTAGTGGAGGCAAACCCTGCAAGTGAGGAGCGTGATCTATTGCCAATGAGAAAGGATAGCGTTGATCGGCGACAAAGGATGGGGCTGCCAGTGAGAAACGATGGTGAGAAGGGAAGAGGAAATCAGATTCGACACAGGTGTTTCTCTCTCTAAAAAAAATAAGTTTGAAATTATTTTTCTCTCTCTAGAAGAGTTTTGATTTTACACTGAAATGAAGATTTGGCATATTTTAGATAACACCTCAAATATCACGTATCATAAAGTTAAATAAGCTTGATATTTCACATACACCAAAGATATTGTAGTTAAATAAACCTGATATATCACATGTGCCGAATATATCGTAATTAAATTAATCTGATATCTTATAAATGCCAAAGATATCACAGTTAAATAAACCTGATATCTCACATGTACTGAAGATATCACAGTTAAATAAGCTACATTTTGGAGATATGCCATGATATCTCAGAAATGCCAAACATGTGCCGTTAAATAAATCCCCCAACAAATTTTGGGATATACAGGTGCCACATCAGTAATGATTCAATCTATTAATTTGGTAGAAAATAAACAACCCTTGGACTCTCTCTCTCTCTCTCTCTCTCTCTCTCTCTCTCTCTCTCTCTCTCTCTCTCTCTCTCTCTCTCTCTCTCTCTCTCTCTCTCTGCAAGTAAAGAATTATAAAGCAATTCTCTCATTCATGCATCTTTAATCCCCAACCAAAGGAAAAAGAGGTAACTCAAATCTGCAACCGAATATACTCCAACGAAGATGCTGAGTTGTTAGTAACCAACTATGATAGATATTCATTGGCGAAAATGGCCCTCAATTAGTTTGTCTTCAAGATAGCGTTGTTACGAAAAAAAGAGTGGAGTTCTGTTGGCACTTACAAGAACAACAAAAGTTCCACTCTTGGGGGCTTATTGGAAACATTTTGTTTTAGATCAAGTCGAAATTTGCAGGATAATGATGTTAAAGATGCTGAGAACTGGAACACATTATATAAATGAGATTTTGGAGGGTAATTATCACACCAGATCGAGATTAAAAGTTGGATCATTGGGTGGTAAAGGCACAAGTCAAGCCCAAGTTGCGGTGATCCAAATAAATGTTGCGCCTAAAAGATCTTCTGCATTGGATTTTAGATATCCAGGCTCCAAGGACCGACTATAATCCCACCCTGTTACGGCAGACGACGTCACTAAAAATGCATGTAAAAATAGTTAAACTCTCCTCAATAACATACAACCTGCTCTTATGATCCATACAACTTTAGCTACTTCATTGTATAGCTGATCCAGTCTCATCAATTCTTTAGAAGTCTTCTAGTTCGATCATGAGTAGGTTTTAACTCGGGTCAATGAGATGTTAGTTACTCGGTACTCAGTGACAAAATTGTTGCGTAAGTTTCACCCATACGCCGTGCTACGGAACCGTTTTAGTGAACAGCGATCGAGAATCCGAACAATGACTTGATTGCTTGTGCATCTCGGGGTCTTGAATTGGCTCATGGCAGCTCCATTTGCTATGAAATAGTCTAGAACTTTATTGAAAGTTCCCTTCTCCACAATGCAAAGCTCCAGTGGCCCAATTGAACGAGATTTCCTCGAGACAATGTACCCGTAATCACTGAAGGACTCGTCTAACTCGCGGCAACACTTTTTGAGAATCCCATCCTCAACCTCGCCCTTGATTTCCCAGTATATCTTGTAGTGCCCCGGTTGTTTCGTCACATCTGCATGACTAGAAAAATCAACTAACTCAGCGTTACTTGCACTCAGAAGCTGGGATCCTTTTTCAACAGCCAATTGAAGGTCCTTCTCCGTATTTTTGTCAATGTTGACGGTCAAGATTAACTTTCTTCTGCAAATGTAGTTCAGTTGTGGTGTCCCTTTGTAAAATCCTGCCACTTCCACCACGTCTCCTAACCTGTATCTGTAAAGCCCTGGAAGGAAACAACAACATTTAACACAGCATTACGTTGTTTACCAAGGCAAATTTACATTCATAAAGGGGAGTTGCATGTAACTGTCACGCATGTCCTTATGTGCAAGCACCAGTAGACGATGGAGGACAATTGATTAAGATGGTACCAAGTTTGAAGACGACCTCTCACAATTGTACATATGCTATGCTAACCAACAAAAAGCAATTACTGGTGGTTTCCATCTCTCTATCCAGTCGTAGCCCAGTAATATCCCAAATCCTAGTCGAAGAATTAATGGCAGAAAGTAACAGTATTTAGTGCAGCTTGTTCATATTTAGAATTTTAGACGTGGCATCAAAGAGACAAAAAGGGGTTTAGGGGAGAGAACCTAGATTGATGATCACATTATCCATTTCTACCGATGAATAGATAACTGGCTGAAGATCCAGCAAAAAAGGTGGCCTCACAAAACCGTTTTTCTGTGGTTTTGGCATATATATATCCTAGGTTGGAAAGTAGTAAACAAGGAGGGAAACGGGGTCATGGGATGGCAACAGATTAAACAAACTTCCCATGCATAGACACTGTCGATTTTCCTCGACTTGAAAGAACACGACAATCAATAGTCTCCCTATCATTATTAAAGAATGAAAACCAGCGACCATGAAGAATGATAGCCATAATTACCTGCCTGTAATTACAAATTTACAATTGTATTTTTCTATATCGGATGCATGTATGAATATGTACATGTACGTACTAATTTCATTAGAAGCTAAACTAAAGCATTTGCAAAATTATGTCATTACCTACTATGATAACTATTAATAATGATGCTTCCATTAATTCATTGAGTTAATATGCATTTTATCAAGAACAAGAAGTCCTTGTTTCCCTTTTCTTTTCTTTTTTTTTCTTCTTTTCTTCTCCACTTCCTGAGTGAAAATGCAAGGTTGGATTGAGGAATACCAGCTTCAATATCTAAAACAGTACAGTTAAAAGAGGAAACTAAGATGGATTGCAACCAATTAGTAAGTTGGTGCTCCACTTCTGCATCAAAAGGTCTAAAATTGGTTGATTTGAGCCACTAATCTAAAATTTCCTACTCTGGACATCCAGTAGTACCAAAATCATAATGCGGAATGACTTATTTTCTCTTCACTGAATGTGCACTATTGTTGACTCTTTATCCCAACGTCCTAAACGTAGGTTTGTTACTACATTCATGGAAGCCACACAGGTCTTGGATATCTAGGCGTTCAAATTTAGATAAATCAGGTAAACGGGTTGAATCAACCAAAGATGGGGCACTTCATACGAAAGTGAGGCATCATACTGCAACTTACCATATGGTCTCGCTCTAGATGGCTTTCATCTTAAGATCATAACATGGACGTTTGAAACAAGAGAGGGTTCGAATATCAAAATCACATGTCTGCAAATACTAGTTATGTTTATTATATTCCGTCTTTACTCTAGACTAATCACGCACTAGCAATGGTTTCATGAGCAACCCGTCTTTACTAGTAGAGCCTCTCCCTTGAGCAACGACAAGCTGACCAAACTTGGGATGCAAATTCAATCCAGTCGAGATCGTTTGTCTTTTGATAAAAGTAAAGGATGAACTTCATTATCAAGAAATCAACGACGTGTTTCCCTTTTTATTATGTGGGATAACATTTTGGGAAAGAACAATGAACTGATATAGTATGACCATTTCATTGTGTTTGCCTATGTAGAGAGAGAGAGAGAGAGAGAGAGAGAGAGAGAGACCTGTAAAAGTGGTGAGAACCACCTCGTATTGCTGCCCCACCTTTACACGAGAGAGTGGCAATGGGTCTGCTTCTAGAAAGTCGTCCCCCGTCCAAGTGTCGTCCTCTTTCTGCCTATAAAGAGGTATAAGTTCGTAGTAAGAGAAGGTAGGCACTACACTGAAAGTTACCCTCTCAGGAGGAGAAGATGGATCAATATTCACCCCAATCCAACTCTCCGTTGATCCATAATCAGCACTCACCAAAGGCACAGACCCTGCATAATGCCTCAGTTTTTTCAAGTACGGTTGCATAGAACCTGTCATTATTGAATAAACATATTTAACATGAGGCCAGAGTTTCGGAATCACAGAGAACCAATTTGATCCCTTCAATTCCTTGCATTTCTTTTCAATACTCGAAGCCAGAGGTTGGTTTGGAGGGTTTAATTCCAAGACAGCTTTTCTCATCTTGGTTGGTGTAATTTTTGGGCTAAGTGTCCCTTCCTTGATATCCTTGCATATCTCCTCCCACATGTCTTCAAATGCTGTGAAGGCCTGCACTATGCTATAAGCAAAAGTAGAAGTGACAAAATCTACTTCCTCGGAGAAAACGAGGCCAAGAAGGAGATGGCAGTAAGTGGATTGATTGTAATCTCCTGCTGAGATTACTTCTTGTGGACTGCAGGTGAATGATTTTGTGGCCATTTGCTTAATCTTGAACTCTTCACTTGCATAGTAGTGAGTTGTAGCCGTTCCAGCAGTCAATCCCCCCTTGGTTTTGAACTGTTTGCTACTGTAAATAAACTCAAGTATCTTTCCCCCTTTCCTCACTGGAAAAACCCTGATCTCCCGAAGAAACAAAAACTGACAACAATGAGCCAAAAGGGAGGCCGAGAAAGAAAAAGCCAAAGTCAAGAATCCAATCATCTAGAAGTGTATATTCCAGAAATAAAATAATCCAAAAACTTATGGTCCAAAACTTGGTCATCTTCAATACTGTAGGACTTAAAGAGGACTACATTATATGATAGAGAGTAAAAGACCTATTCTGACAATGTTGTAGGTTCTGTAGGGGAAAACAATTCAAAGGAAAATGAAGAAAGCAAAACTTGGGGAAAGATGAGGACTGCCAGGAGAAGGGAAAGCCACGGAGATAAAGAACAACCAAATTCTAAGCAAAGCAATTAAAATAAACATGAAACTAGACTGAAGCAGAACCTAATGGTAAGGAGAAGTAATCAAAGGAGTATGACACATCAGAAAGGGTAGTTTAGATGGGGGAAAAAGAGCAAATGCCTTCTAGTATAGTGTATGAGGTGCAATGGATGTGTGTTTCAACATTCAAAAAAAAAAAAAAAAAGGGAAAATTATGGTAAGGAAGAAAAAACCGAAGCATGAACATAGTTATCCAAAACAGAAAAATCATACCTTGACCTGAAAGCTGCTGCCAACCTGAAAATTTGAAGTGTGGTCTCAGCGCTGTGGCGAGTAAAGGGCACGTACTTAGGTTTTCCATCTGTGGTTCCCGAACTGCATAAAACCATATATTGGAAAGTAAAGAATTAAATTCGGGAGAAAGACCATAGGGAGCAAGATTGAAGTAGAAACAAGGCTTTTTCAACAGTGCAAGAGGATATGTTTCAATTCAGATCAAACTCACAGCCTTACTGCATCTTTAAGGCCGTAATCCTTCGGAAGGTACGTTCGCTGCATCAGTAAGGCCTTAATCCTTCGAAGGGTACGTATTGTTATTCATTGACCTTCCTTTTAGTGTATCTTTGTTACGGTCCTTGCAATTACTACGTTAGACATTGGATATGTAAGATTTGCTGACCGTTTCTTACCCTTCCATGGGCCTTTTGCATCCTACTCATAAAACTAGGAAAAGCGAAAAGAAAAGTAGAAGACTAGATTAGAGAGAGAGAGAGAGAGAGAGAGAGAGAGAGAGACCTTGCCGCTGACCATTAAATGAAAAAGTAGGAAAGTAAAAATGGAAAATATTACCATAAATAGAGGTTCCTATTCATTTGTCTTTGGTGGGTGTATCTTGCACCACATTCATAAAATAAAAAGAAAGGCAAAACCACCAAAGAGAGACTACACTAAGAATTGGTGCAGTTTATTTCCTTGAATGGGCTATGTTTAACCTTACCTCAAGAAAGGTTCATATTCCTTCTTATTTTACAGGATTTCTTGCAACCGAACTAGAAAAAATAGTAAGAAAGATGAGAGAAAAGAAAAAGTTGCCTTAAGGAGAGAGTGGTGATGGGTTCTTGAGTGAGGAGAGGAGAGGAATTTCCATCTGCAATCCTCTGAATGTAAGGCTCGAAGTCTGCATGAGAAGAGACAGGAACCAAGGAAGTGTAGAGAGATTCTAGGGCAGATGGGTCCAGGTCTCGGATTTTGATTCCTCCAAGCCATTTCTGAAGGTATTCCACTTCGGAATTGAGAAGGATTATGCGCTGGAGTGTCTCAGTCTGCAAGCGGCCTGCATTCTGAGCAATCTCTTCGAACCAGCTGATGATCTCATTCTCTTCAAGGCTGTGACGGTTGTTGTTGTTGTTGTTGTTCATTGCTGGTTTCTTAGGGGTGGTAGAGGTTGGTGGGGGATAAGAGATAGTTTGTGAAAAAGTGTTTTCTTTGGCAGCTCTCTCTTTCTCCATTGTCATCTCTCTCTTCTTAGCAGTACGATGGCATGATAACCACAAGATACGCTTATCCTTTTGCAGATATAGATTCTTTGAAAGGATGGCGACGAATGTGCACGGGACCGTGCCAGCTTTGACAGCCCCGGCATAATGCAACTCTACACATGCGGCTTCGTAATTTGTAAGTGAAAGCCAGTATGAAGGAGGGCCCCCTAAAAGAATAGGTAAGCCCATTTTCAATGGCCCAACCTGTTCTATCTTCTGGGCTTTAGCTTAGAGACGCCATGCTTCTTAATCGCTCCCAGCCCTTGTATTATGTTGATTTCTCCAACGTTCTGAATCAATAAGCTTTAGTATTCTTAAGAGAAGATACTGTCAGTGGACCACGCACATAGACACCATATTTCTCCCCCACCGAGTGCACCCTTGTCAGAAGTAGGCATTAGTTGTAGGCGCGTATTCCTGGCGTTTTGGTTTTGAACAATTTGGTACATGATTATGACAATTGAAACTCTCAAAAATAAGAGCAGAAAGACTTTAGAGCTACCAATAATGGTGTCAATTGCTGGGAACCGATGATAAAATTTTCTAAAATATGTTCTTGAAGTCCATAAGCTCTCTAAGGCCTATTGACAGTCGGATGGGCATAGAACTCACTATTAATGGTTCATTGGCTTGCTTGAGCTAGGTTTCAGGTTTCTCCCATGACTCTTGACTTTCATATGAACCCAATTGGCTAAGGCTAGGCTTTGGTTTTACTAGTTTAGTTTTTTATTAATTTTTTTGGTGTTATAGTTTAGTCCACTACTGTAGTCGATTTTGTTAGACCTAGGAAAAACTAATCCAACTTTTTCTAGTCCCCTTACTGGTCTATGTCATCGGCGGGAAAGGTATGTATTTCAGAAGCATTTTCCATTTTTCAAGCTCCAAATTCAAGAAGTTGGTTTTGCACAACAAAATCTAGGAAAAGAAATGAGAAAAAAGGTAAAGGAAAAACCTAAGTGGAAAGTTGAGACTCAAAAGTGGGAAGTGCAAATCATGAGTACAGTAGGAAAATATTTGAAAGTCAAATGAGAGTTGGGTCTTCTTATGTTTTATTTTAGCAGCCCAATAAGTGACGATGAATTAGTGTGTGTGCCCATGGTGTACTTGTTCAATACAATTTGACAAGGATCATGCCAAGTACGTAAAGCACCATGCTTGCCCGGTACGACCCTGATGCGAATGCTGCTTTTGGTTCTTCAATCACTTTCTTATGAAGGTTCAATCATTTCTTCTATTCTTTTATTTCCTTCAATCAATTTTTCGTTCCTTGTCTGACCCTTCCATTTTAAAGTAAATAACTAGATTACTTTATTATTTTTCACAGTATGACCAATTTGTCCAAGGGAGACTAAATTATTTTTCACCGCCTGATCCTGTTTTCTAAGGAAAAGTAAGTCACCTCACGTTCGCGCTATGTTTTTAATTACTCAAAAACGATCAATCAACTATATATCAGTCAAGAAGGGTAAAATTGTGCGATGTTGGAGATTTTTTTTCAGTTGTGGTCATCTATTCCAAGGACCAGAATAAGTTGTTTCTAATTCAAAGCTACACCATGATTTACTTTTCTCGTGATTATATGTTCAAAACTACGGTAAAATTTCTCTATATTAGCGCAGCATGCAAAGGGAATTAGACGAGGAGACACTCTAGAGCATCAATAGAATGACTAATCAGGAATCCCATGTCATCGAACATCGGTAATTGCTTCCCTTATCAAGCATTCGAAACTAGGAGATTAACCATCCAACTCTCTCTCTCTCTCTCTGAATTATATCATGCAACCGATCTCATTAATTTGCATTATAAGCATTCTAAAAGTTCAGATGGGCCAACGTAATTACGGTCCAAACAAGTCCAAGATGAAACATATAAAAAACAACAAAGAGATGAAATGGTTGTTTCTCTCGATTTGCTCCTTGAATCAAAGTCTACGAAAGGCAGGCAACATATCTCATTTCAACTGTATAGGGCTCTTACAGGAGAAAGAGATGTTTAGATACTAAGCAAACCATGCACGGGGTTTGTCTGTGGGACAGGGACCATAATAAAAAAAGACACGATATATGTGGCACATATATATAGCAACTGCTTTTATATATCATATGATTTGCAGATAAACTGCCGTTGTGTCCCTCTTGCCAATTAAGCCACTACTTTCTGAAAATGAACCAATAATTTCATGTGCAATTGTCTTTTGTGGGTACATTTCTTGCGTCCATCTAGACAGATGAGACAACTCCAAGCTGTGATAATGTCAATTGTCCTCCACTACCAAATCAGGAAATCTCTCGTGGAGCCTCATTCTCTGTTTTCTTTGAAGATAAAGCTCGTTGTGCTTTTATTACAGTTCATCTTATGACGGAGATTTGCTTGCTTTGCATTTACAGTATTGCAGAGATGCGATAACAGTTGGCCTCTTCAGACGCGGAGGCTTTCCCTCCAGTCTAGTTAAGATCCTTAGTCCAAGGTGGAACAGGAAGTAAGTCCCCACCTCTCTCTCTCTCTCTCTCTCTCTCTCTCTCTCTCTCTCTCTCTCTCTCTCTCTCTCTCTCTAGCTGTTTCGCCATAGACAGACACTAAATCCGTGGCAAGATGTTGCAAGGTTTGACGTATTACTAAACCAATCCTTACTGACCATATATGCTCCAGATCATTCTCTTGCATTGTTTATTTAGACCAAGATATTTATAGTATCTATATCTTAGAAATTCTTGGCACCGTCTTAAATGCATCGTTATCTGTCTTTGTCCATGCTTTCATCCAGCACTTCAACCATAAATACTTTGACTTGAAGGGAGGACGTAAATGGCCATATATAATACGGAGATAATGTTTGGGCTTTGACGGTTTGTTGAGCTCCCTACTTCCCTTCTTTCCTACAGTGATGCTGCTTGACTGTCTATTTTCCATTTCCCAGCCGTCCTTCAAACGAGGAAAAAACAAGTATTGGTATTGTAGGCTGAGGACAGAAAGCCCCAAGAGAAAAATGGCCCACTAGAGACCGGGCCCGTGATACTGACATGACAAGCTCAAAGAGAAGGACGTTCTCCCTTGCCGATAGGACTGATCTTGCACATGGCTGCTATATATGAATGATCAATCCCTGGTACAATAATTTACCACTGGTACAATAACCATTCACGATTACCATAACGAACTTTGCTTCAGTAGAACATGAGACGATGGGCGTTCCAACATCGAGGAAGACCATGTAGGTTACGGCAAGTAGAGCCCACAAAAGAGGCATGAGCGTATATTACTACTCCCAAACTTCAACAGTTTTTCAATGCCTTTATAGTTTACTGACATTTGAGCTTTCCGTAATGTGCTAATGGCCTTGCGAACACCAAGAAATTCCCTGCTCTTCCACTGGTTAGAATTGTCCCGTGAAGAAGTATAGATCCCTTTGTCATTGAAAGTTTTCAGAAACCAAAGGCCTCACCTTCAGGGCACCATTATATACAATGGTTGGTTAATCCAACCAATCCGATCTCACCTCGAGGACTTGTAATCTGAGAACTATCTCTGTGTGTGCGTGTGGATGCGATCGATCTTATAAGCATTGGATCTTCTTCAATGGCACAAACATACCGCATTATGCACGAATGTGGGGTGGATGGGTGTGGGTGATCGATCTTATAGATCTTCTTCAATGGCACAAACATACCGCATTATGCACAAACGTGGTTATTCAACAAGAGAGAAATTACAGACCCTCCGAATTGTCTTTAATAGTGAAAACAATATATAATGACAAGCTAAATGATCAGTTTCCAAATAAAATTGAGAAGCTCCTATTCTATTTATCATCTATAGATGAAATTACATCTATTTGTTTATGTTACAGTAATCTCTGAATGGGACTAACACCTTGGAACTCAGAAGCCCAAGCACATGAAATATGTGGATTATACATTGGAAGCGTACCAAAACTTGCCACCTGAATTTACAACCCTCCCCATGTAGAAGTCCCAATTACCTGGAAGGCAGTTACCAAACGAGGAAGTGGATGACAACATATGATAATCATACGGAAGAACTCATCACAGAATCATGTCGGAACACAGAAGGAGGAACTGAGAGTCTGGGGCAAGACACAAACAAGGTGGGGCCCAGCAGGATTGCAGCTTATGTTTGTATCACCCACATCTGGCAGCCTGAGCTGGGGTGGACGAACATATCCAGCCACTAGCGGCGCACATACAACTGATATCACTACTCTCGAACCTGAAATTTTCAAAGTTTAACCAGTGATCATTCCCCATTGCATAGAGAAGTCAATGGATTGAGAAACTAACAAACCTTGCCGTTGGGGCAGTGATGCATGTCCACACTTTCTGCCAGCAATCATCCAATCTTCAGAATTTGCATTAACTTCATACAGTACCTCATCCTGTCAGGAAAGGAACACCAAGCATAGTGAGAATCTATGCGCAGAAGCACAATGAAAAAAAAGGATATGGACACAGACAGGATATGATTCAAAATTATCCAATATTCAGGATGTGAATATGGATACTAGTTCCTTTGCTGGGCATGCATCCATGTATATAGAAGCATGGTTGATAGTTCTAATATAACATGTGTCACTGTGATATAATAGACCAACTTATTTAACTCTCTAAACTATCGATAATGTTAGATGACTAAAACAAAACTCAATACTAGCTGAAGAGTGTAAGACCAAACTGTTGCTTATAAGTGGGTGGTTAGAAAATGACAAAATAAGGGCCTACATTCATTGACAGAGCCACCACAAATGATGGGCCAGTAAATCAATGACTTTTTTCTGGGTAGAAAATCAATGCTTTTTTATGATTAAATAAGTAGGGCTACATCTCACGTTTTCCGCTCGAAGTATGGTACACACATCATATTTCATAATTGTGTTTGACAGTTGTAAAAGACTGCTATATTGAAATCTTAAATTGCTAAAATATTGATATACTGAAAAGTTGAATAGCAAATTTACAAATATGGTATATAATTCATGGAGTGACACGTTTCTCAACCACAATAATTGGCTTGAAAAATACAACCCATGCTATAGGTGCTATGAGGATTGCCATTGATTAGGGTTGGGCACAACACTTTAGGGAATAGAAAGAGTAGATAGCATGGGAGCTTTAAATAGTTTTCCTCTTATTTTCGTTTTTGTTCTTTTGAATGGTTTTTTATTAAATAAAGAAGAGAGACTTACAGAAGGAAAATAAATAGTTTTCCTGTTGAAAATGACCCGGTCTAGTTTTCTTTGCAGAACTAGACTACAGTAACTTAAATTGCAGGAAATGACAACTGTTGTTCTCGATAATAGACCCAAAACTGTGCATCATAGCTATAACAACTTACATTGTTAGGGGGAGGTAGATAATCTCCATCCTTCAATCTTTCAACTCTCCATCTCATGGTAACTAGTTGTGCAACTCTAAGGCTCTCTGTCTGGAAAGGAAGGAAACCAACTGCCAGATATGGGTCACGCATAGGTCTTTGTAAAACAAGCACACTCTTGAAAAGCATCCCCATGGTATCGGCAAGGGCCTCAGGTCCAACTGGTTTCACTGCGACAGGTGTATGTGCTCCAACAGTTCTATCACCAGAGGTTCCATATCTAATGTTTAATATACTGTCTGACTGCAGCTGCTCAGCATCATCTGTCAAACCATAGAAATTCATGGTTTCTTGTAAAAGAAGACAAAGTTGAAAGTGAATACTCAATCAGAGGGGACAAATAGTATATTTGAAATGGTTGGCATGGAGATTAGACCTTAAAACACTCAAAGAATGAAAACGTGCTTTTCAAGCTAATACCAGTAATTGATTATTTAGGATCCTTTTCCATAAACTTACTGCAACAATTTGTAGTTATGAAAATATAGGTAAGGAAGCAGGGAGTTTAATAGCCTTCACTTTGTTAGCTCTACACCTCATTTGCATATTAAGACAGGCAAATTTCATGATTCTTACATTCCCTGGAACCTTTACAAGGCTGTGAAAAATCTAAACTGTTAAGTAAATTGAACTAACAGGTACTACTTTACCTGCTACGGTCATGTCTCCAAAGCTAATGCCAAAAAGTATTCCTGCTCTACAAGATGGAGAGATCACAAGTGGAGAGAAACTTGAAGTGGGCCTCCCATCCCTCTTTCCTTCATGCACAAATCCAGCTTGAAGATCCAACCAAGCATCAAAGATGGTCAAGGTAGCCTTTACTTGCGAGTGCAGTATCACCTATAGCAAGACAGAAGGATGCTTTAGAAATTCTTAACATAGTCATCATGCTATAACATATTTAATCAGTGAATAAAGAAGGGACTCCGGTTAGCAAGAACTGGATCGTGCAATTGTCCTGATATTTGGTCTAGGAGAGATCAATTCTGACAAATCAAATGAATAAGCCGCATCGAACAATAATTGGCCTAAAAAGTGGTCCACCACATGGTAAGTTACAATGAGGTTGTGCCCAACACTAGCATTCCTCAAAAGAATAAATATTGCAAATACTAGCAAATCAATATAGAGAATACTGTAACAATCAATGTAACACATTATCATAGCAATCAGCCTTTTATCCAGTTCTTCATATTTCACAACTTTTCATCATAAACCTTCTTCTAAGATTTCAGCATCTTCAGTTAATATCAATGAATCAGATAATGCATATAAAATCAGCAGAAAGTCTCCAATATGCTTTGATATAATAAAGAAAATTTAAGTTGAAACAGATAATACCTGCAAAAGTAAAGTACCGTCGTTACATTTATCTACAACACGTGTGCTCACATGGAAAGGGTCTGTAAAGTGCACAGCAACAGTCCTGTACATCAATTTTTCACATAACTCAGACTGTCTTGACTCTTGATGGTAAACAAAGAAAAGAAAAAGGACCTATATTCAGAAGTAAGTGAGAAGAAATACCTTTCAAATGTTTGATTGTGAGAAGCTCCAAATTCAAGTTTCAGTGCTATTGTCCTCATTCCATCTACAACACTCTGTCTCTGGGGAGTCACTGACCATAAAACAGACCCACAATGAGCTGTGAAGTAAGTAGAAAACCAAATGAAAATGAAAATCATAAAACATGAAGCAGAAGAAAACTACAAACCTTCAGAGGTTCCTCTTGCAAGCCTATTGTCAATTGCGCAGACTGGAAACCACAAAACAGAAGTTGTATTGCTTGCCCAATCGGGCAATTCTAGTTCACTATTTCTCAGAGCTAATTGCTTAAACTCTTCATTAAAAAGAGATGGCTTATTCGTTTTCTCATCATCTGATTCTCCAGTATGAACCAAGTTCTGGAATGCCTTTGAATAGCTCTCCATCTCAATCATATGAGAATCCACAATCCTCAGTCCAGGACCTGTATCTATATGTAATATAGCACCTTTCAAGGAGTAATTGATGGGCTTTACAATTATCCCAACCCATTGAGGTTCATTCATTAGCAATGCAGACAGACTTGCTGGAGCAAGATCAACTAAAGGTCTTGGTTTGAACACCTAAAAGGAGTAAAGTAGATTAGATACATAAATGAAGAAACCTTTACTCAGCTAAGCTACTCTTCCCCAACCATGTACTTTGATTTGGAACTATTGTAAATTTACTGTGACAGGTGAACTTATCTGAAGCAGCTAGGTACCAAAGCATAATAGTGGAGAAACCACAAGTTTCTACTTTTTACATATATAAATACAATAAAAAAGGGCAGCCCGGTGCACAAAGCTCCCACGCATGCTGGGTTTTGGGGAAGGGGCAGACCTTAAGGGATCTATAGTACGCAGCTTTACCTTGCATCTTTGCAAGAGGCTGTTTCCACGCCTCAAACCCGTGACCTCCAGGTCATGCAGCAACAACTCAAATGTTGAGCCAACGCTCCCCTTCTACATATATAAATACAATAATCAATAATATTTAGTACACATACCTTTAACACAGGTCTGGTAGGCTTCTCATAGCTCATAAAATCATCACTGTCTGGGGCTCCGCCTTTGGAGAAACTATGAGATCTGAATCTTAAATGTCCAATTTGTCCAGTAAGAACCCCCAAGACATAGGAACCTGGTTTTTGTGGGGGTAGGTCAAGGGTAAGAGTGTTCCTACCAGGCTTTAGTATGGGAGTAGTTGAACATCTTATTGCCTGAAATTTCAGTAAAGATCATAGATTTAATAAGTACATTCAACAGACAGGGCAAGTAACCAACTAGTTGGCCTCTTTCACAACACCAATCACAGATAAATGAGTCAGGAGCAGCATCCATACCTTAACACCTTCATCCACACTAAATGTTGCTATCAGTGTGAGACTAAGTGATTCAAGAGTAATATCATCAGGAAAGCCACTCCAGACAGTAACTGACAGTGTACCAGGATCCCCATCACATAGCTCGAGTGGTGGACCAGGATTTCCAGAAAATGTTATTAGTGATGATACATCTAGGGGTACCGGGTGCTTCATTTCACTATGTGCAAGCCGAACAACCTCTGACTGAAAAGCCTGGCGTTCTTTACTCTGGAACAAGCCCTTATCTAGTGATAGTAATCTCACACAAGATGAGAGATAACCAGCTTCATCATCGAGTATCTTCTGGCATTCTGCAAGATTGGGAAGGACTTCTGCTAATAGATCCTGCCACCCTTCACCAGCATAAAGAGCACAGACTTTTTCATATGATTTTGCAGCTAGATCATAGTTCCCATGTTTATAGGAAACTGCAGCAATCTCCCCATCAAGGACAACTCCGTGCCTTTTCCACCAAGAATGGTGGTAGTTATCAGCAGCACCTTTCGTAAGCTCCAGATATTTTTGCTGAAATGAGTAAAGTTTTAATTCATCGTACACAAACTCAACCTAGAGATGCAATTGCTAAAACATCTGCAGAACTGAAAAAAAAAATGCAAGGGCCAATTCACTTTGAAAAGCATGAGCATGAGAAGCTACCATATGATGAAAAAATGCAGTATCATGGCACGAAACATATGCAGATCCCATTCTAATAACTTCCATACAAATATCCCAGAAGGAATATTTTATTATGCTAAAAGATTAGCAGAGTTAAAAATGTTTTATCCAAAGACCACGAAGGAGCAAACAGCATAGAGCTCAGCTTCCCACCCATAAGTTATCCTAATTGCTTTTGAGGTTGGGACGTTGGTCGCCCTCAATTACCCAAACCAACACATGGTGGGGAAAGAAAAGAAATACTTTCTTGATCTTGTAAACTTATCCTTTAAATAATAAAAAGTACTAATAGTTTTGTTATTGATATTTTTATTTATTATTAAATTCCTCACCCATATACAAGTTGCAAGCAATAAAGATCCCATATAGCCAAAACCCATAAAATATTTACCTCAAAGTGCTCGACTGATGACAGCGATTTCCATAAACCAGGGTCAGAAATAGTACTCTGAAGTGCACACTCCGCTGCGACATGGATTTCTGAGAGTCTCATAGGCCGATCAAGTGACAAAGAAGAAGTCTCAAGGTTTCCTGGCCCCGAATTGATTCGCAACATGGTGCTAGCTTGTACATTATTTGATGGAGACATCTTTGAAAATCCATCTGAACCTGAGCTGGCCACATATCAACTGTATAAGACTATAAGGCCTCAAGAAAGCAGCAGGGAAATATGGAAAGCAGATTAATACAGACAAAGGTCAAATAGCATTACATCTGGTTTACTGTTTACTTTTTCATTACCATCACTAGGATTCTGACGACCATCAAACAGTTCAAACACATTCCCTGCAGAAAGAGAGGCCCTCCGCCGATTAGCCTCTCGAAGAAGTACAGATGGCTCTAAAGGCAATGGCTTCCTCTGAATACTAAAATGCTTGACCTTAGGACTTGATTGAAGCATCATCTGCAAATGTTAGACAAGTTCAGACTCCGAGTAATAGTATTATCACTGCAGAGGTAGGAGTAATGATAGAGTATAATAACAGAACCTTGAGAAAATTTGAAGATTGTAAAAAGATCATATTTTCCAGTGATGAAGGTGGAAAATAAGGAAATCCTCTGCCCCTCTTAAGATATTATCAATAATATTTTGTGATTGCTCAAAGCAAACAAAAGTAATCAAAATAACTAAGATAGAGACAGTTTCAAGATTTTTTTTTACAAAAATGGACAATAAATTGGGCAAAGAATCATGCAGCAGGTTCTTCCTAATTGGAATAAAAAAAAAATGATACTCTTTTTGTGTCCCAGAAGGTATTCATTCCCTTTAAACATTCAAGAGAAACGCCTCATGGCCAAGAAGATTTTCTAAGCATTTCTTGACAAGCACAAAGTTCCTTCAAATACAAGCTCAGTCAAAGCTGAGCTCAACCACAAATTTCACTCCGCTCCATGCCACTCATACTTTTGATTGGTGGCTTGAGAATCACAAGAATCCTCAAATGCCACAGTAATCACAGCAGATCAATGAAAAGTAAAGCCACTAGTTTCATTAACAGGGTTTATGCCAAAAAAAAGAATTGCCAGGGTCAGTCCAATCCACATAAAATAACTTAGGGAATTAGCTTCATAGGTCCGCTACTGAAACTTATTGGAGACATCAACTAGAATGGAGGAGATGTGACCACTTTAGCTTGTGAATAGAACAAGGCATTTGAAATTATAATTTTGTCCAGTTGATTTCTGATTACAAATTTCTCGCCAAAAAGGTAGCCAAAGAAGTACCAGAACTCCAAGCGAGGGATTAGAACCGAAAGTTGATGGCCGAGGCAGAGATAGGGGTTTGTAACTGAGCTATGATTTCAACTCAAAACTGATATTAAGAATTGACACCATCCATAACCCTCTCCCCAGAATCAACAAATTAGAGAAGCAGGAACAGTTTCCTGAATTCAATCAACCCTCACCAATTTGTATTAAGACATAAGAGCAACTTTGACAGGCAAAGGAGATGGAAGCCCTCTACTTAATCATAAAACAATGTTCTAAATAACGGATGTAACCACAAAGCAGTCATGGGATAAAAAGGTCGAGTCTGCTAGAACAAGCATACAGATGACTCGGCCAACTGAAGTGAGTGTTAAACAATGCATCATCATCATCATCAAGACCTTATCCCAATTAGGGGTCGGCCACATGAATCTTATTCCTCCATTCCACTCTATTAAATACCATGGCTTCATTTAGTCCCAAAGTTTTTAAATCTTTCCTCACCACTTCTATCCACGTTCTTTTGGGCCTTCCCCTTGCCCTTTTAGAACCTTCAACTTGTATTGCCTCACTCCTTCTAACTGGTGCCGTTGTTGGCCTCCTTTGAACATGTCCAAACCATCTAAGTCTAATCTCCCTCATCTTGTTACCTATTGGTGCTATCCCTAAATTTCTTCTAATATTTTCATTTCTAATTCTATCCTTTCTTGTCTTACCCCTCATCCATCTCAACATCCTCATTTACGCAACACTCAAACCTATGAGTATGATGTTCCATAAGCCTTGCCCAACACTCGATCCATAGAGCATGGCCGGCCTTATAGCCATCTTATAGAATTTTCCCTTTAGTTTGAGTGGCACCCGCCGATCACATAAAACCCCAGATGCACATCTCCATTTGTTCCAACCCCAGCTTGGATTCTGCTGGGTAACCTCCCTCTCCAATCTCTCCACTCTCATGGATCAATGATCCTAAGTATCGAGTGGTCTCTCATGGGGACCTCTTGGTTATCAATCTTGACGGTGCTCCACTCCTACTCTCCTTGCTAAAATTACATTCCATATATTACAATGTGAGTTCGGCTAATTTTAAATCCTTTCGATTCTACTGCTTCTCTCCATAGCTCTAGCTTTATGTTGACACCCTCCCTTGTCTCATCAAGTAGGACTATATCGTCTGCAAATAGCATGCACCGGGGAATCTCCTCATGCGAGATGTTTTGTTAACTCATCCATAACTAATGTGAAAAGGTATGGACTCAATGCCGATCCTTGGTGCAATCAAATGGTGACGGAAAATCACCGGTCCGCCCTTTAGTGGTCTTAACATGTGTTCCGCCTCCCTCATACATATTTTTAATTATGTCTATATACCCCTGAGAAACCCCTTTAACACCTAACACCCTCCATATTAACTCTCTAGGGACTCTATCATAAGCCTTCTCTAAGTCAATAAAGACCATGTGTGTAGGTCTTTTCTCCTCTCCCTATATTTCTCTACTAATTGTCTTAGTAAGAAAATAGCTTCCATAGTAGACCTCCCGGGCATGAAACCAAGCGATTCTCAGATACACTTGTTTCATGTCGTAGCCTCTTCTCAATGACTCTTTCAAAAAGTTTCATGGTGTGGCTCATAAGTTTGATCCTCGATAATTAGTGCAACTCTGAATGTCTCCTTTATTCTTATAGATTGGTACAATAGAGCTTTTCCTCCACTCATCAGGCATTTTCTTTGATTTTATAATCTTGTTAAACAACTTGGTCAACCAAACTACCCCAATATCTCCCATATGCTTCCAAACCTCTATTATTGGTATACCATCGAGGCCCCATGGCCTTTCCCCGATTTCATCTTTCTCAAGGCCTCTTTTACTTGAGCATTCTAATCCTACGTTCATATCTATAATATCCGGTGTTATTTAGATTTATAGTATTTTCAATCCCCATATTCTCGGGGCCATTGTCATTTAACAATTTTTGGAAGTATATTTCCCACCTTTGTTTGATCTCGGCGTCTTTGACTAATACCCTTTGATCATCGCTTCTAATGCACCTAACATGCTCTAAGTCCTTACTCTTGTTCTCTTACCTTTGCAAGTTTAAACACATCTTTCTCACCTTCTCTTGTTCCTAGTCTATTATAGAGCTCATCATATGCTTTAAGTTTAGCCTCACTTACTATTCTCTTAGCAACGTTTTTAGCATTCTTATATTGTTCATAGTTTTCATTATTTCTAATCTTCGCCATACTTTAAAATGCATTCGTTTTCTTTAATAGCTTTTATTTTTGCCTTTGTTTCATTCCACCACCATGTTTCCTTTCTTTAATAGCCTTTTACCTTTAGATACTCCTAAGACATCTTTTGCCACTTTCTTAATGGACTCGACCATATTAGTCCACATGGTATTTACTTACATTTCATAATTCCAATTTCCTTCTACCATCAACTTATTTTTGAATGAGGTTATTTTCTCTCCTTTTAAGTTCCACCACTTAGATTTTGGATGCGTATTAAGTTCGGTTCTTTTACTCCATCTTTTGATATGAATATCCATAACCATTAACCTATGTTGTGAGGTTAAACTCTCATAGGGTATCACCTTACAATCCTTACATATAGATCGTTCATTATTCCTAAGTAGAAAAAAGTCTATTTGGCTTTTATGAAGTCCCACTTTTAAAGGTTATTAAGTGTTCATCCCTCTACTTAAAGAGTGTATTTGCAATGGATAGGTTATATGACAAAGCAAAATCGAGGATATTCTCCCCCATCTCGTTTCGTTCACCTATACCATACCCTCGAGTGTATTCTATCATATCCTTCCTTATCTTTTCCTACATGGCCATTTAAAGTCTGCTCCATAAATATTCCCTCGGTATTGGGAATTTCTTGTATGACTCCCTCCATATCTTCCCAAAGCTGTCTCTTAATTATATCTTGTAGCCACACTTGTGGTGCATATGCACTTATAATATTTATAATCTGCTCTCACAGAATCATTTTTATTATTATAATTTCTATCAACGATTCTTTTAACGTCCTCAACTTTATCCTTTAATTCCTTATCCACTATTATTCCTACGCCATTTCTATTATTTTCCTTTCCTACGTACCATAATTTATACCCATCTATTTCTCTAGCTTTAGCCCCTTTCCACTTGGTTTCTTGGATACAAGACGATGTTGACTCTCCTACGTTTTATCGTGTCTACTAACTCAAACTCTTACTGTCCAATGTCCACATATTCCATGTGGCGATGCGAATCTTATGATTTGGAGATTCCCTATTTCTTATCGCCTTTCTCGACCTCCATGGTATGAACCCATGTCCACTTTTCACCTTGCACACAGGTTACGATGCGGCCTTTGTCGCTTCCGAGGGGACGCTACAGCAGCCCTTGCCCATTTTCACTACACCGGGATCAGATGTGGCGTCGCTTCTGGGAGAACGCCCTAGCAACCCTTGCCTATTTTTCACTGCATCCGGGATCCGATGCAGCTCGTCGCTTATGGGGAACGCCCTAGCTTGAGCGAATTTCAGATTTCGATTCATGTCATGTTGGGGTTGCCATAGTTTTAAAAGCTGAAGATGATTTTCATTAAAATCATTAAAATTTGAACATCATGGTATAAACAATGCATCAGTTGGCAAAATTTGAACATCACAGGAACTTGGCCTAGGTAAAAGTTTGTTGACTTATGCCAGACTAATGTTAATTCTAGAAGTTTCAAGCAGTCTTAAACTTAGCTCCACTATGTGGGTAGGACCTTCTTCCCATCCCAAAGGAATAAAGCTCCTGTTTCGTCGTCCAAGGACCTTTAGAGGATAACAGGCTTCCTCCTGGAGAAGCATATTGGGACAGGAGAAATCCCTTACGATCCTAGAAATAAGTACAACCATTTCCCCCCATAAAATTCCCTTCATACAGTTAAGATGTACTTGATATCTGCGATATGGCATTTTCTGACTGAAATTTCTTCAGATGCTTGCCATACACTGTAGGCAAGAGGCTAAGCTTCCAGCCATCACTGGTTCATCTTGTTCTTGTGGGTGGCTATACAATGATTGCATTCACTTGAAATTTATTCCTTCAGTTAGAAAAGGGCAACCCTGGTGCACGAAGCTCCCACCTACGCGGGGTATGGGGAAGGGGCGGACCACAAGGGCCTAAAGTACACAGCCTTACCTTGCATTTTGCAAGAGGCTGTTTCAACACCTTGAACCCGTGACCTCAAGATCACACGACGACAACTTTTACCGTTGCGCCCAGGCTCCCCTTCAAATTTATTCCTTCAGCTATTAGTACTTATTTACTTATCTGCAACAGTTTCAATTCTCTTCTCCAATAAAATGTGACATATTTGCATAGATTCTGCTGTTACAAATGACAAGCTTGGTGTTTTAACAATTTGGCCAAGAATGATTCAGAAAAGTGCCATTGAGGGAAAAGCTACGTTGGCTAGCAGATTGGCCTCCTCCAAATGCTAGCAACCATATAGTAACCCAAACAATTTACCTCTTCCTAATGAACACAGAAAAACAGATAGTTACCATAATCATCACTATGAGTGACATGACTGGTTAAGATCCTCTGTCCATCCATAGATAACACAGAAGAGTTAGTTATTGAGCAGATAAAGTGTCAAAGCAAACGGATTCAATTTCAGTCCCAGATTTCGTTGATCTGATTTTTTGTTTACATTCTTTTGATCAATATGGGATCTAACCAGAACCAGAATACAAGTATACAATTTGCTTAAAAATCTAAAGACAGAAATGTGAAGACTACAATGGAAAGATATTGAACTAAAATTTCTATTAGAATATCCTCCTTGTGAATGTGAAAGTCAAAAGAAAAAGATAATTCCATTCATATTTATCATACAAATGCACTTGCCTTCTCTTTAACACGAACTGCAGTTGAAGCATCTGGAGGAACTGAAGGCCAAACCCCTGGCTTGGGCCACGGTAACATGCTTAAAGCAGCACTGCTTCGAAACAAGAAGACACATCAAGTAAAGAGACAAGTTGCACATTTCACAGAAAAATGACCAAACATGATAAATTTTTCTACAGTCTACAGATAAATAAGAACATGATTCAGATATTCTTCTGGTTGGAATTTGGGAAAGACCATTTGGACATTAGATAGGAGAAAGAACACATGCAAAACTACAATACATTTGATATAACCAGAAGGGATCAAGTGTACCTGTTGACTGGACTTCTTTCTATGTCCATTCCATATCCAATCAAATATGCAAGCCTCATAAACTGCGATACGAACAGATATCATTTGAATAAATACACTCACACAGCAAATGAAACCAATGAACTTTGCCACCAGGGACTCTTCTAGAATACCATTCACCTAAAGTATATGGGTCCATGAGAGAACCATATGACTAAAAGCTTCAAGATAGCATCTTTTAATGAACCAACACAAACTTATGCAAGTGAAACCAATGAACTTTGCCACCAGGGACTCTTCTAGAATCCCATTCACCTAAAGTATATGGGTCCATGAGAGAATTTATTTCTAAATGATTGCTGATACATGCTGTATTCATACCTAATCATTACCAACAACTAAGCCTATAAAATTATAATTTAGGAAAGCAATGATGTTACCTTAACTCGACTAAGAGAATAAAGATCACCCTGAAGACGATAGAACTCTTTTTCAACATCAGGTGCCACAAGTCCACTATTGTAATGGGAAATAGTTAAGTTGATCAAAGCTAGGCAAGCAGTTATTACCCATACTTCACGAAGACAGAAAGGTAACAAACTCTGCACAAAAGCAACAGAAATAAATAGGGAAAACTAAGTCCCCTTAATTTCTCAAAACCAATGCTAGAGCTTAAATGTCGTAAGATAAAACAGCAATAGCTGCACTTAAAGAATGTATGCCTCGTACTTCATGTTGCGCCAATGCCTTTGAGAAGCTGATTACAAAAGAATAACCCCTCGATGCAACCTCCACTGGACGGTTAAGCTTGAACAATAGCTGCACAGTTTAAAAGCAAACAAGAAAGGAGAAGAAATATTTTTACTAGGAGAAAGAACATAAAGATCCAGGTTAGTCCAAGCAACCAAAACAAATGGCACATCATGACAGTACATGATAATTAAGTTTTTAACAAAGAAGCTCACAGATTAATATAAAAAGCTTCACCACAGAAGCTCCATAGAGGAGAGTTTTCCAGTAGGCTCCAGTGCGTGCAGAAACTATTTACAAGTACCAGAGAATGCTTGATTAGTTAAAAGTAGAAGAATTATATATGATACAAATGTCTACAAGTGTGTCCGTATAGCATAAATACATTTTAATATGCGTGTACACACATCCACATGTACACATCTAAGAAGACACGTCCATTAAGCAAAACAGAAGTCTTAAAATTTTGAAGTAATAAAAATAAGAAAAAAAAATATTATCGACTAGTTATAAATGAAGATTCGTCCAGTGTTACTGTAATAACCCCAATTTTTGTAAATTGATTGAGAAAATCAATTTAGTTTGAATTTTTAGAAATTCCAAGCTAGAATATTAGTTTATTGAAAATTCTCTTTTTATAGAGATTAAAACATGATTTAAAACTTATAAATTATGAATGTACTCAAAAAACCTATCGAAATGACACTAAGTACGTTCAATTCCGAGTTAAAATGAAAAATCCCTAATTTTCTCCATTTTTATGAATAAAAAAGGTAAAATAATAATTTCACCCATAGCCGAGATCTAAGACTTCAATATTTAGAATGTACTCGGAAATACAGTTTCAACACCACTAAGTATGCTCAATTCCGAGTTCGGGAGAATAAAACGAATTTTTCTCTATAAAAGGGCAAAATAGTCCTTTCACACCTCCGTAGGGCCCACAAATAAATCCAACAGCCAGAAAACATTTAATGAGTCGTCAAACCACTACCAGCTGATAGTGTAGAAGGATGTGGTAGTGGAGGATCCAATGTTAATTTAATATTCAAAAGAATTGAAACATAACTATTACAAGTAATTATGAAAAAATCAAAAACATCTATAAATACACCCCCAAAAATCCACAAAAAATGTTCATTAAAATTCCCACGGAATTATCTTACTTCCCCTGAAACCAGATCTAGATTCATTCCCAAATTTCCAAAACTCCCAAAAATCTCTCTTCTTTCACTTTCTCTCTCCTCTCTCTAGATTGGCACAAGAGACCTAAATTTAATTAGGCACTCTGTTCCAAATCAAATATCACAAATCGCACTATTCATATTGTCCTAGACTACCTTATCTACAAAACCCCAAACGAAATTTCAAGATCCAACGATGCAATCAACAAGAAATAACAAAACAAGTGGTTATTGGGCGATCCTATCATCAAATGGATATTTCTTTTAAATTAGGCTGCAAAAACTACGTTTTTTTCCAATTAGGTAGGTGGAAACTCTTTCCACGCTTATTTCATTTAGTTTATATAATTTTTATTTTTCTAAAATTCAATTTAGGTTAAAAACTATAAAAATCAAGGGTAAGAACCCTTCAATTCTATATGATGGACCATTCAATCGATCCAAAAGGGTCCAAAACCCCTAGGGTGGAATTTTAAAGAAAATTTTATCAAGTTTTGAGCCCTTGATTAAAGAAGAATTGATTGGACGGTCCAAAACGGACTATCCGATCTTCTTTGCAAGATTAGACTCCCGGGACGCCGCACGAAAATGCGCTTTGCATGAGCGTCTCCATGCGCACGCTCCACATGCGATGCCATTCCGAAGGAACGACCGCGCGACAGCGCAGGTCCCAGGGAGTGCTACTATGTGTGTCCCAATGACGGGAGGGAGGCAACTGATCCGCCTAACTAATCAAGGCTATCTGTTTTGCTAGGCCCAGATCAAATCTCGACCCTCGGAATGACTATGAACTTTAAAGTTTATTCACGGAGTCATCTAAACTCCAAATTAAAATAAAAAAGAAGCTATGGAAAGCTTGTAATGTCTATTTTGTTCTTAAATCATAAAATTGATAAAAAAAAAATATTCAAGAAACTTTCTGTTTTTAGGAATTAAGCTTCTAATTTTCATGATCTTCAAGATCTGAGATGATTAGATCTTGGAGATCCAATGCAATGATGATATAATGTTGAAATAAAGTAATATCCATGATTTATTTTAATAGATCTAACATAAAATGAGGAATCTACCCTTTATGGTAGAAAACTCCTAAAAATACAACGGGACCCACTTGATCGCTAAGATCAAGCATGATCAGACCCTTTTGATGGGTTGTAAGAATGGGATTATGGTGAAATCCAGTTAGATCATGGATTAAATGTGACAAAAACAAGTGGATATGAACTTTGGATCTTAAAGGAGTAAAAGCCTAAATGTAATTAACACCCTTGATCTAAAGGAAAAGATCTAAGATCTAATTGTTGAATCATAAGTAAAAGTTTCTAATAATCTTAATCTAATTAGTTTAATTGTCTTTTATTTGATAATAGAATTATAAATGTAATTTATGTTATAAACTAAGAAGCATGATAGTGTAATTCTTACATTTTAGCATGTTATACTCTAAATGTTATTAGCTTGTTATTTGGTTGGTAGATTTAATTATCTTAGGGCTATGTTAGTTTAAATTTGAGATTTTAGCATGATTCCATTAGATTAGTAGTAAGATTTAATGTATTTCAAAACTTAAGATTATGCTAGTTTAAGTATAGTTTTATTCAATTAGGTTAAGTTACAGTCATAGGAAACATGTTAGTATAAATGGTTGTTAAACCTATATTAGATTTATGATTTGAAGTTTATGATTTAATTGTTGTCAAAATTTATTGGTAGATTCAATTGTTAAGTAGTTGTTAAAATATAAAAGGGCAGCCCCGGTGCACGAAGCTCTCGCCTATGTAAAGTCCAGGGAAGGGGCGGACCACAAGGGCCTATAGTAGGCAGCCTTACCTTGCATTTTGCAAGAGGCTGATTCCACACCTTGAACCCGTGACCTCAAGGTCACATGACGACAACTTTTACCATTGCGCCAAGGCTCCCCTTCCTAGTTGTTAAAATATAATAAGCATAAATCAACAAAAATGTAAACTAATGGAATATAGAGATTCATGGACAATTAAGATGAGTGAATGCCTTTGACTTAATATTAGTAAGGGATATAGTTAGTAAGATAATATAAGGATTATCAAATCCTTGGCCCAAACTAGGAGAATAATAAACCCCATAAATGACATTTTAAATGTTCATGGATTTAATTAAAATCAATTAGAAAGGGTACTTAGGATTAAAATGCTCATAGGAACCTTATGAAAGGTTAAGCTAAAGTCACTCTAGTGAATGCTGAACATAGTGGTTAAGGGGGTTCTTTAATAGAGCTTCGCTCTTCCCCTACCTTCCGTTAACGTTTGTGAGGTCTAAATGCCTCCTTACATAAGGATTGAAGTAACCACTTTGTATTCAACCATTCAGCTAGTAAGCCTTAGTCAATTGGAAATATGAGGAGCTGTTTAAACTTAGGACGGAATAAGCTATCTTCAACCAGTAAAACATTAACTAGTTGAATAATAATAATAATAAGAGCATAAAGTGTTAGTAAATTATCTAATCCTAATAAAAATTGTAAGTAAGATAAAGATGATCAAACAAGATCCATAGGATCTTGAATGGTTAAGAACAATAAGAATCCTAATGTCATATTTTATTATATATCTATGTATATGTATTGTAGACAAATGTAGATAGAGAATCCAAACCCTGGATCAAATATGATTCAAGGAAGAGAACCAAGATCATCCTCCTTAAGGATGATCAAACAACTAAACTTAGATCAAAGAAGAACTAGATGATAGAAGATCTAAGCCCTTGAACTTTATCAACAAGTGTAAACTGTTGATCAAAGGATCTATGAAAGATCAAGATCAAAGAAAAGGAATACACAAAAACTTAGAATAGAAAATACTTAGATCTAATAAATTAGAAGATCATTATAACCATCAAATCTATTGACCAACAGGATAGACACTATTTGAGGAAGATAGATCATGATAGGACAAAAGATCTAGACCTTTTATATCAAAGGACAAGATTAAAAAAAAAAAAGAATATAGATAGGATAAAAAAATAGGATTATTCAGATTGTATAAATATTGACAGTATGTATAGATTTACATATTACATACATCAATTAGGATCATGGAAGATCTGAAGAGATGGATCACTACTTGAAGGTAGGAAGATTTTGTGAATGCATCTACATGAGATATACATATTGAATACATGATCTTATGTCAAGAAATGTTGACAAGTGTAATGTAAATACTTGTATTAAATCACTTGAAAATCTTTATGATCCAACCAAAACAAATGAAATGGTTAGGTTAGAATTGAGAAAAAAACTCTAATTGAATAGGGAACTAGAAGATATTCCAGCCCTAAGTAAACAGACAGATTGTTTGATACATATGAGAATTACTTTACATACAAGCATGGAGGCTTGTGATTTTGTTTTAAACAGGCGTATGCCTAGAGATGCTATGCTAGGAGAGTTAGTAGGGTTTAGCCACCTGCTCTCTGAAACTTGTTATGATATGGATACCAAGCCTAAAGTGAGGCTAAAAGTCGGGTGGGGCAATTATGGGAAGGCCGCCATTGTGACAATCATGGTCCCTCCCATAGGGACATGAATATTGTGATTTCCACCAAGGATGGTATAGGTGGATTATTGGGCAATTATCCGGGCGTGCTGGTACGGATTCTGACTGCATGCATAATAGTGCTTTGAGTATTTTTGCATTATGATGCATGGCATAGTGAAATGCCTAATGATATGGCATGATGATATACCGGGTAATCGTGGATTACCAATACTGCCCAAATGAGGGAGTATTTCCAACAGAGTCTAGATGATTTATCAACTCAGTATAAGCTAGGTATGATTATGTTTGAGATATTAACTATTTTTCACGGTTTTGACCTTATCTATACAAAGTATGCAATATGTATGTGTAAGGCTGTACATATATGACAAAGTAAAGGGACCATGATTGCCACCTACTCTCTGAAACTTGTTATGATATGGATATCAAGCCTAAAGAGAGGCTAAAAGTTGGGTGGGGCAATTATGGGAAGGCCGCCACTGTGACAATCATGGTCCCTCCCATAGGGACATGAATATTGTGATTTCCACCAAGGATGGTATAGGTGGATTATTGGGCAATTATCTGGGCGCGCTGGTATGGATTCTGACTGCATGCATAGTAATGCTTTGAGTATTTTTGCATTATGATGCATGGCATAGTGAAATGCCTTATGATATGGCATGATGAGATGCCGGGTAATCGTGGATTACCAATACTGCCCAAATGAGGGAGTATTTCCAACAGAGTCTAGATGATTTATCAACTCAGTATAAGCTAGGTATGATTATGTTCGAGATATTAACTATTTTTCTCGATTTTGACCTTATCTATACAAAGTATACAATATGTATGTGTAAGGCTGTACATATATGACAAAGTAAAGAGATTAATCCATGAGTATAAATAATGGGATTATGAAGTATTAGGATTATACTGTCAAATTATTATGCTTCTTGAATCCCCTACCAAACATAGCTTGCTGAGATATTGTAAATATTTCAATGTTTACAATATCTCAAATACAGAGAAGGAGAATTAGGAGCTCGAGACTTAAGAAGACTTGGAAGAATAATCAATTAGAGTATATCCCTTGAAGACATGTATTTTATTTGAGAGCATTGTATTGTTTGAAAATTTTTATTGTATGGTGAGCTTTGAAATTTAGATTATGTAATTTGGACAAGTATTGTACTGATACCCGGGCTGTACTGTGAACCACTGGATGGATTTTGAAATTTAATAAAAGTATATTCCTTCAATGGAGTTTTATCTTATACAAAAATTCTACTTATGTTATTTATGAAGTGATAACTTGGGTTTTTCAAAACAAGTTTTAAAGAAAATAATTTCTACTGCTTTGTTTTGCTAAAAATATTTACTACTAAGGGCCCTTCCTTTCAAAAATGTATTACAAAATGTGTTACAAAAACCTGGATCGTCGTAGTTACAGAAACAAGTATGAATTTAGATATTATGCATAGCACAGTTCTAAGCACCATTTAAGCAATCAGAATCTAAACAAATAACAGATTGAAGAAAGTCTGTAACTGAACAATCTCCTAATGGAAAGATTAGTCTGAGAGTTAATGAGGGAGGTAACAACATTTGACGGTTTAATTCAAACCTCACAACAATCTAAGAGCAGGATTCTAGTAGCTAGTTGTGTTACTACTTTCTACCTAGGACAGACATGCTAAGTTCTATAGAATAGTTAAATAAAGAAACTTCTTAGATAGGAAATTTAGGAAATGATTTCCAATCAAGCAATCATATTGGAACTAAAATCTGGCCTTACCAGGAACATGAGATAAATTTTTTGCTAAAGATAACACCGCTGATGAAGGTTACTTCTTCTTAACTCATTATTAAATAAGGGAGGTAAAATATCAAAATTTTCCAATTAACACACCTTGGATTGACATGCAAACAGATATTGCCGGAACTCAAACTCTCTAAACGAATCATCCTGAACAATCTGTGATAATGGCTTGTAGTTAGGCTTTAGCAGTGCTGCCTGATCATCACCGTGGTCCAATCCTCCAAAATCCCTCTGTTTCATACCTTGGGTGTTTACTGCATTTACACAGAATAGTTAATGACAACCATGACACTTTAACAGATAAAAGAAATGCCAAGGAGATATCCCTGAGAAAGTAAATATGTAGGTTAAGCTACTATGCTTTCCAACTTAAACTGACTTGATAAATATGCATATAATAAATCAGAAACATATGCAACAAATTCATGTTTACAGTATTCCACAATAATTGCATCTGCTGTTCAATAATCAAATATGAGAATGACGGTGTTTGCTAAAAAATGACCAATTAAAAAAAAATTCATGCAAGTTGTATATAACTCTAACCATAAGGTGCCATATTCTGGGAATGTAACAACAGATGGAAGAATCTCTCACAATCTTCAATGCAGTAGTGCGGCAATATTTTCATTTGGTATGGCTAGTAGCATGTAGATTACTTTCAGAAGTGCATAGAATATGGTGTTGGCGTCGTTACTTTGACGCCCATAATCATATCATAACAACATAATATATTCAATTACTAATTAAATAAATCACAACCGCATGCACTTGTGAGTAAACCATCCAAGCAATGAGCTTCGAAGATTTGCAGAAACAAATTCAGAATAAACATTGCAGCTGAAGCACAAGATGAAGTTGAACTGCGATAATAATGTTTTCAAACATTTAGCCTATGTGTTTCTCTCCTAAATCCAGAAGATTCATAAGCTAACTAGCTCAACATGATCACTGCATTGAATGGGAAGGAAGAACTCTCCAAATCAATTGGTGAGGATTGTTGGTAGCAAGGTAATTACTTTTCCAGAATGGTTTCTTCCTACAAAGTACTCATTCTTGCCTTCCTGAATGTCCACAACAGGAGGGATTATGTTGAGGGTTGCAACTTACAAGAAGGACATTTCCGTAACCCCTTTCTTTTTATAAGACGTACATTGGTGGACGAGAGCTATTACTGGCTGAAGCCTCAGGGTGTCATCTAGATTGTGGGTGGCATATAAACTTGACATGATAAAGGACATCCTGTACAGACGCTATATCAAGGGTACCTCATATGCAGTATACATAGCACGCTATACCAGCTCATAAAATCAGTCCATAAGAAAAGCCTAATTGAGATTGTAAATAATGACCCCCAAGTGTTAGCATACTCACCTAAGGGAGGTGAAAATAGTGACAGGGAAGGCCGGAAAAAATGGCAGAGATGGACATCAGGTTGCGCTTCAGTCTATTGGGTTTTATGAGCTCGTTATCTTAATCATAGTGTGTGTCAGTATACACAGATGCATGTGCACACACTCAAATACATAAAAGAGGTGCACACACCACAATAAACATACATAAATAAGTTACCACTCTACAATTTGAACTGCACCAGCCAGTTGAATACTTGGAATAAAAGATTTTGATCAACTACAGGAAAAAGACATATAATCTTTCCAGTGCCAAACAAGATTAAGAATCCACATTGATACCTGTTTCCAGATAGCAGAGTTCTAGTTCATCATATTCCCGTAATGCATCTTCATTAAGATTAGCCATTTCAAACATAAAAGCTAAGCTCTCCTGCAGACAAATGAAGAAGAAATTAAAACAGTGATAAAATCTCAAAATTAAATACTTCACAAATTAAATATCATGATCTTTTCTTTTCTTTTCCACTTGCTGATAACATGATATATGAATATAGGAGAGACAACCTTCAAAATGAAAAAGTTACAAAAGCTCCAAACTGGCATGAAACGCTGTTCACTAAGCTTGTGAATCTCATCCTCATAGAACTGAGTACGTCTATCCA
The DNA here is from genome assembly GCA_035236585.1 of Warburgia ugandensis. NCBI lineage: Eukaryota > Viridiplantae > Streptophyta > Magnoliopsida > Canellales > Canellaceae > Warburgia > Warburgia ugandensis. The sequence goes on from CP141136.1 coordinate 27,376,167, forward strand.
ATGTATTCCTTATGGATTCCACAATCTTGGATTCCAAGTCTTCCCAAAAATTCGTATCAGGTCCATGTAAATCTAATTTGCAGCACCTGAGTGAAATGCCAAAAGATCAGGTAGAGAATATCAATCATGTCTCTAGACACAAAGAATAAATTACTCCGGAAGTGACAAGTTTAGATGGGTTCTATATTTCCATTAATACGACAATAAATAATCTTCAAAGAATTTTAGAGGGGAAAAAAAAAAGCTAAGCAAGCATAAAAGTTGGAACTAACAACAGTTTAGACACAAGTATAATTTTGAAAAGATGCATAAGAATACTATGCATCTCAAGATTTTAGAGAGATATAGAAGTCTTCAACTTACAGCAGCATGTCTGAATGTAAATAAAACAGAAATTTGGGACTTTGAAAATAATAAAATTTATCTCAAGAAAAACCATATAAAGATTTCAGGCATGCATACCTTTCTCTCTTTTTTGAACTAAAATCAACTTCAAGTTTCGTGTATATCCTTTTTGCTAACTTGGTGGCCTGGTCGTTGCTAGGATAAGCTCGTGACACAAATACAATGAACCATTCCCGTTCATCATTTTGAACAATTAACTTCAATCGTGGTTTGAGAATGGTCTTGAACTCATCAAGGTCCTGAACAGAAAAGAAAACACACACATTGAACATAACATGAGCATATAAGAGGAACCCAGCAACTGAGAAACCAGAATATTTGTTAATTATGTCCTTGTATCAATTTACCGTCCATCCAATACATGAAAGAAATAAACAAGGCAGCAAATCACACCATCCTTTGAGCAAAGGCCTTCTGATGGGGACCATCATCCCATGTTTTATTTTATTTTATGTTATAATTTAGTTTTACTTTGAATATTACCAACAAGGGAATTAGATTTCTTGGTGTGTTGTGACTTATGTAGGGGCAATTTTGTCTTTCCCCTAGATTAGGGTTGGCTGTCTCCTACTTAAGATCTTTTTCTCTTTTGTCTAAGGAGTTTTTTGAGGAATAATGAATGAAGATTTCGTTAGACTTGGTGGATTCCTTGTTCAAGCTTCCTTCGGGTGAGCGTGAACTCATGTTCAGTACGAGGCCTTCATCCTGTTTCGTAAGTCAGTATTTTTTCTACTTTACCTTTTATCGAAAAATTTCTGTGCTGGTGTGGTTCCATGATCTGCGTTGGTAACAATTTATAATTGTTATTTTGCATTAAATTCCTAAAACCCTAAATCTGAAGCTTAATCAGGGCATTCATCAACCAAAGGGACAATCCGGATTAAAACTTCAATCTTACCTTAATCAATAGAGATTTAGGATGATCTGCAAATCTCGTAATTCGTTGTAGCCATTCATGCTTATTAAGGCTATTTTCTACATGTTAAAATGCTAGTGGTAGTTTAATTTATGTTTTTCTTATTTAAATTAACTCTAATCTAATCACAGCATATAAATTAGGCCATTTTGCATGCTGTCCTATATCAAATTTGGTATCAAAGCCAGCTTGCTTAGGATCTGCATTAGTTTTCATTCATTCAAAACTCAACAGAATCTTTCAAAAAATTCAGGCACAGTTGGCTAAGTTGAATGATCATGCAATCAGCCAGCATTGTAAAATGACAACGCATTTAGATGATCAGGGTTCCAACATAGAGGCCTTAAAGTTGCGACCCAAATCTCTCATAGGTAACACACATGCTAGACTGGTAATGTAGGAGCTAGGTAATCACAGAGAAGGTGGTAATCACCATCATCGCGATTATGAACCACATGTTGCTAGAAATTGGTCCTGGAATTTGTCAATGTTTAGGCCCCTACCTATGATGGTGAACTAAATCCACATCGATTTCTTGACTGGCTTTTAGACATAAATCATTACTTTGTCTAGTATAAAATGTCTAAAGAGCAGCGGCTCCAATTTGCCAAGATTAAACTAATTGATGAAGCAAGGCTCTATTGGACCAATTTGGAGCATCAATAAGCTAAAGCCATGCATCCACCCATTTCCACTTGATAGAACATGGAGGAAAGGCTGACAAAGAAATTTGTCCCCTCGTCCTACCATTCTAGGTTACTAGATCAATGGCAGAACCTTCGTTAGGGAAGTCTGTCTGTCACTAAATACATTGCTCAATTTGGTGAGTTTATGATGAGGTGCAATATAACGGAGGATCCCTCTATGACCTTGTCTAGGTTTAAGATAGGCCTTCGCCCTAAGCTCTAGAAAGAACTCATTCCTCATTATATAAATTCCTTGGATCACGCCTACTAGATGGTGCAAAAATTAGAGCATCTCAAACCGCAACCCACTAGGCACTATGAATCCAGGGCTAAATCCACATTTAGGAGTCAACAACCTAAAACACAAGCGACTGCTACATCCAATGTCAATAAAGGAAAGGTTATGTTAGGAGAGAATTCAAGGGTAAACAACAATACTAGGTGTTACTGATGTCAAGAGTTTGGATATGTTGCTGCATAATGCCCTTCCCTATTCATAGACAGCAAGGATGTCGACAATGAGCGTGAAGGATGGCCAAGGGAGGTTTATGAGCCCGTTGGTGAGGCCAACGATGAGGAAGAGGCCCATGAGGCAAATAGTCAAAGCGTTGCCATAGTGGGAACTCGTAAGCCCCGTGGAGAGAGTGATACCCTATGTGTGACAATAGCCAGGTGTAATCTCAAGCACCCAAAAGATAGTGATAATTAGTGTCGGACGAACATTTTTCATACGTATGTCAAGAGTGACCAAAAAAATTCCCACTTAGGGCTTACGCCCCGTATCCACCCTAAACGTTGCATAGTTGAGTGGGTCGATGCTTCTTCGTCACTCCCTATGACTCAAAGGTATTGGTTTCCATTAAATTTCTATCATATAAGGACACCTTGTGGTGCGATGTGATACCCATGAATAATGAATGTTACATTATTTTAGGCAGGCCATGGTTTTATGATATGGACGTTAATATTTATGATCGGTCTAATTCGTGTTCTTTTCTACATAACTACAAGAGGATCCGGGTCAATCTTCTACCACCCAAAGCAACACCAGAGCAAAAAGAAAGCAACAATATGGATGGCAAAGCGAAAGCTAAATGTCTCTACATTGTAAGTGCTCGTATTTGCTAGGGACATTAGATATGAGCATTTCTTTACACCCTACTGGCGAAGGAGATCCCATTGCTATCGGCTCCTAAGTACCCTAGCGTGATAGCACTCGTTCTACATGAGTATTAAGACATTTTTCTTGACGATTTACCAAACGAGCTACCTCCCATGAGGGATATTCAGCATCATATCAATCTAATCTCCGAATCTAGTCATTCGAACCTTCCCCACTATAGAATGAATCCCATTGAGCATGCTAAGTTGAAGAAACAGGTAGACGAATTATTAAGGAAAGGTTTCATTTGAAAAAGCTTGAGCCCTTGTGCTATACACGCATTGCTCACACCCAAGAAAGATACTTCATGGAGGATGTGCGTGGACAGTCGAGCTATTAGTAAAATAACGGTCCAGTATTGGTTTCCCACACTGAGACTCAACGATATGATGGACATGATGGTAGGTGCCATAATCTTTTCAAAGATTGACCTTAAGAATAGCTATCACCAGGCCCGTATTCGCCTACGGAATTAGTGAAAGACTGCCTTTAAGACAAAAGACGGTATATGAGTGGATGGTCATGCCTTTTGGGCTTTCAGATGCCCTAGTATATTCATGAGGATCATGACACACATACTGAGGCCATTTATTGGCAAGTTCCTGGTCATGTGCTTCTACAACATCTTGAACTATAGTCAAACCCAAGAATAGCACCTCATCCACTTGAGGCAGATATGTGAGAGGCTACAGACAGACAAGCTATAATCAAATCTTAAGAAATGTTCAGTTACTTCCCAACAGATTATCTTCTTAGGATTTGTGGTTTTGTCTTAGGACATCCTGTGGACCTAAAGAAGGTGACATCCATCATAGAGTGGAGTGAGCCACAAAATATTCACGAGGTTTGCAGTTTCCATGGGTTAGCAACCTTCTATCCTCGCTTCATCCGTGGGTTCAATTCCATTATGGCTCTCATTGCTAACTGCATGAAGAATGGCAAAGTTTAAATGGACAAAAGCTACCCAAAGCATTCAAAGAAATCAAATAGCAAATGACTGAAGCTCTAGTGATGCACCTACCAAACTTCTCCAAGGTTTCTAAAGTCGCGTGCATTAAATCTGTTTAGGCATAGGAGCTCTAAGTCAGGAGAGTCACCCCGTGGCATTTTTTAACAAGAAATTAAATGACGCGTGGAAAAATTCTCCACCTATGACAAGAAGTTCAATGCAGTCATTCAAGCATTACGACATTGGAGGCATTACTTATTGCCAAACAAATTTGTCTTGTTCTCTGACCATGAGGCTCTGCAATACCTCGGCTCCCAAAAGAAATTAAACTCACAACATGCTAAATGGGGTTGAATTTCTTCAAGAATATTCATTTGTGCTTAAGCACAAGGCAAAGATCTAAAACAAACCTGCATATGCGTTGAGTTGTAAGAAGGCGCTACTACACACTTTACAAGTAGAGTTCGTTCATGGGTACAAGCCTAGGACACTTGCAAATCTCGTACCTATGTTTGCATCGCACAGGTCATCTAAGTCAACCCAATTCTTTGCATAGTATATATATTATTTGCATTCTGAGATCAAAAGAATGATTAGTTTAAGTAACGAGAAATATAAATTTGCAATTGATTTACACAGGCAATGTAAGGAATTTCAGCTGAGTGACCATGTCATGGTCCGTATGAAACTTGAGTTGTCTCCACAGGGCCTTAATTAAAAGGTACAAGTTCGCAGTCCCAGTCCCTTTCGAGTCTGAGAAGGCTAGGAGAGAATGCTTATATCTTAAATCTTCTTCTTGATTAGGGAATTAGTTCAACGTTTAATGTGGAGGATATAGTTCCTTTTTGTCAACCCACCAATTCACTCATTGATCCTCGCCGTGACCCTAACCCTGATTCGAGCACTGATCCCAATTAGCCCATCCATAACCCTTGGCCCCATGCCCCATCTATGCAGTCATTACCTCCACTGCCACAGGTTCATCCCATGAAAAAGCAAGTAGAGGACATACTTGACGATCAGATCGTATTCACTAAACAAGAGGGTTATCAAAAATTCCTTATCAACTGGAAGGACAAGCCTGAGTCTAATTGTACCTGGATCACAGAGTACAAGTTTCAGCTTCTAGATCCAAACCTTTTGGATTACAATAGACAGCTTACTACAACAGGAGCCACACTTTCACCAAGAGGCAACATGATGATGATTACCACCGCGAACATGACTTTAGGACATATTAGAGGCAACAGAAGAGGGCCCTTATTTCATCGAGTCCTTAAGAGCGGAGGACCTCATGTATGTACTATGTACTACAGTAAAGTCTCCCCTGTGCGTTGCATCTATTTAGGTATAGGAGTTCAAAGTCCGAAGAGTAGCCCCGTGGCATTTTTCAGCAAGAAATTAAATGATACAGCAAAAATACTCCACCTATGACAAGGAATTCTATGCAACCATTCAAGCATTACAACATTGGACACATTACTTGTTGCCAAACAAATTTGTCTTGTTCGTTGACCATGAGGCCCTGCAATACCTCCGCTCCCAAAAGAAATTAAACTCACAACATGCTAAATGGGTTGAATTTCTTCAGGAATATTCATTTGTACTTAAAGACAAGGCAAAGGTCTAGAACAAACTTGCATATGCGTTGAGTTGTAAGAAGGCGTTACTACATAACTTACAAGTAGAGTTCGCTCACAGGTACAAGCCTAGGATACTTGTAGATCTTGTACCCATGTTTGCATCACACAGGTCATCTAAGTCAACCCAATTCTTTGCATAGTATATGCATTATTTGCATTCTGAGATCAAACAAAGGATTAGTTTAAGTAACGAGAAATATTAATTTGCAACTAACTTACACAGGCAATATAAGGAATTCCAGCCAAGTGATCATGTCATGGTCCACATGAGACCTGAGCGATTTTCACAAGGACTTGATCAAAAGTTACAAGCTCGCAGTGCTAGTCCCTTTCGGGTATGAGAAGGCTAAGGGAAAATGCTTATATCTTAAATCTTCCTCTTAATTGGGGAATTAGTTCAACGTTTAATATGGAGGATATAGTTCCTTTTCATCAACCACCAATTCACTCATTGATCCTAGCCTTAACCCTAACCCTGATTTGCGCACTGATTCCAACTAGCCCATCCATAACCCTTGGCCCCATGCCCCATCTATGCAGTCATTACCTCCGCAATCACAAGTTTGTCCTGCGAAAAAGCAAGTAGAGGACATACTTGATGATCAGATAGTGTCCACTTGACAAGAGGGTTATCGAAAATTCCTTATCAACTGGAAGGATAGGCCTGAGTCTAATTGTACCTAGATCTCAGAGTACAAGCTTTCGCTCCTAGATCCAGACCTTTTGGATTACTATCGATAATTTACTACAAGAGGAGCCACACTTTCACCAGGAGGCGACATGATGATGATCACCACCCTGAACGTGACTTTAAGACACATCAGAGGCAATAGAAGAGGGCCCTTATTTCATCGGGTCCCTAAGAGTGGAAGATCTCATACACATACAAATGTACTACAAGAAAGTCTCCCCTGTGCATTGCATCTATTTAGGTATGGGAGTTCTAAGTCAGGAGAGTCACCCCATGGCATTTTGCAGCAAGAAATTAAATGACGCATGGCAAAAATACTCCACCTATGACAAGGAGTATTACGACATTGGAGGCATTACTTATTGCCAAACAAATTTGTCTTGTTCTCTGACCACGAGGCCTTGCGATACCTCGGCTCCCAAAAAAAATTAAACACACAACATGCGAAATAGGTTGAATTTCTTCAGGAATATTCATTTGTGCTTAAACACAAGGCAGAGGTCTAGAACAAACCTGCATATGCGTTGAGTTGTAAGAAGGCATTACTACACACCTTCCAACTAGAGTTCGTTCATGGGTACAAGCTTAGGATGCTTGTAGATCTTGTAACCATGTTTGCATCACACAGGTCATCTCAACTCAATTCTTTGCACAGTATACATTATTTGCATTCTGAGACCAAATGACAGATTAGTTTAAGTAACAAGAAATACAAATTTGCATCTGAGTTACACAGGCAATATAAGAAATTTCAGCCAAGGGATTATGTTATGGTCAGTATGAGACTTGAGCGATTTCCACAAGGACTTGATCAAAAGTTACAGGCTTGCAATGCCAATCCCTTTTGAGTACAACGAAGGCTGGGGGAAAATGCTTATATCTTAAATCTTCCTCCTCATTGGGGAATCAATTCAATGTTTAATGTGGAGGATATAGTTCCTTTTTGTCAACCCACCAGTTCACTCATTAATCCTAGCCTTGACCCTAACCCTAATTCGACACTGATCCCAACTAGCCCATCCATAACCCTTGGCCCCATGCCCCATCTATGCAGTCATTACCTCCGCAACCACAAGTTCATCCCGCGAAAAAGCAAGTAGACTACATACTTGACAATCAAATAGTGTCCTTAGTCAAGAGGGTTATTGAAAATTCCTTGTCAACTGGAAGGACAGGCTGGAGTCTGATTATGCCTAGATCACAAAGTATGAGCTTCAGTTCCTAAATCCAAACCTTTTGGATTACTATCGACAGTTTACTACAACAGGAACCACACTTTCACCAAGAAGCGACCATGATGATGATCACCACCCTGAACATGACTTTAGGACATATAAGAGACAATGGAAGAGGGCCCTTATTTCATCAAGTCCTTCAGAGCAGAAGACCTCATACATGTACAAATGAGATTATTGAAAACCCATGTATGTAGGCACTATTTGACGACCCCACATTAGGAAGCTATATACATTGAGGATTTTTACAGATGAGCCAAGTGTATGCATATGCATCTTAAGACGCAACATTGGGCACACTTGCACTTGGGAGGTTCGATGTTCCTACTTTGACAGTGTTGAAGTCTTTTTAGTTAGGGAGATTGATGGGGACCATCATCCCATGTTTTTTTATGTTATGTCATAGTCTAGTTTTAGTTTGGATATTTACCATTGAGGGCATTAGGTTTCTTACTGTGTTGTGACTTAAGTAGGAGCAATTTTGTCTTTTCCCTAGATTAGGGTTGGATGTCCCCTATTTAAGATTCTTTTCTCTTTTTGTAAGGAGTTTTTTAATGAATAATGAATGAAAATTTTGTTAGACTTTGTTAATTCCTCATTCTAGCTTCCTTCTCGTGGGTGTGAACCTGCGTTTGGTACGAGGCCGAATTAATATTGTTTCATCCTATTCTATAAGTCAATATTTTTCTACCTTATCTTTTAAGGAGGATTTCTATGCTATGTGGTGTTACATAATCTGCATCAGTAATAATTTCTAATTGTTATTTTGCGTTAAATTCCTGAAATCCTAGATCCAAAGATTAATCACGACTGTTCATCAATTAGAGGGTAGCACCATTGCTATGCATATATGCAAGGTCTAGGGAAGGGGCGAACCACAAGGGTCTATAGTACGCAGCCTTACCTTGCATTTTTGCAAAAGGCTATTTCCACACTTTGAACCCGTGACCTCAAGGTCATATGACAACAACTTTACCGTTCTGCCAAGGCTCCCCTTCTATTCATCAATTAGAGGGAAGATTCGATTAAAACTTTGATCTTACCTTAATCGATAGAGATCTAGGACAATCTGCAGAACTTGTAATTCTTTGTAGGTCATTCATGCTTGTTAAGGCTATTTTCTACATGTTAAAATGCTAGTAGTAGTTTAATTTATCTTTTTCTTATTTAAATTAATTATAATCTGATCTCAGCTTATAGATTAGGCCATTTTGCATGTTGTCCTAAGTCACCTTCCAGCAATGAACAAGAAGGGACTCTTCTGTCCAATGTCATGAGTTTGAGTTGTGCTCATGGGGGTGTGCATGATAGGTTTGGGGTTATGCATGAAAAAACTCACTTGCCTACCAAAAGAAAAAACCTATAGCGTCAAACATATAGGTTCCTTTATCAGGTGCTTTATAGCATAGGCCAAACCAATTTGGTCAGTTTCTCGATGATATTAGACATGAAGTGAATTAAGACATATCCTTAAGATATTCTCAAATGTAGACTACTTGATGACATTCAAGGTAAAAATAGGATAAAGATTGAAAGGTACTTAGGTGTTAACTCAATGGGTGAGCCTGATACATTGAACTTACAAGCTTTTTAATGACAAACAAATCTACTTACTTCTTGGGGAAGCAAGAAACAACATGCAGCAACTAGATTCAATGTAAAGGTAGACTGTTCTCTATTTTGACAACTCAAAGGAAATTAAATTGTCAATTTTCCACCACTAAGACTAAGTATATAGAGATTAATTATCATTTTGTTCAAAAGAAAGCAGAGGCTGATGTGATGATCCCTCTCATCTCATGATCAGGCTATAGATATTATCCAAGAAGGGTCTTGCTATATGCTATCACATGAATTTGATTAACATTAACACATTTTGGAAGTTGATTCTAATATTTAGTAAGAGCTTGCGTGCAAGTACTAGATTTTTAGATCTTTTACATCTAGAAAGGGTTATACCTTTGTAGCGTGAGTGAATGGGATTGTAATTAGGATTGAAGCTTATAGATACAAACATACAGATATGTAAGTACATAGAGAAACAGGATTTTTCCTTTTAGAGATTTATGTCTACTACATGAACATCTCTTTCGTAAAGTTCATTTTCCATGGAGTCTTCAGTTAGAATCTAACTTAAGGGCTGATCTTTGACGTGAAACTCAAATTTGATACTTAAAATATTTCTTCTTTTTCCCTTTGGTGCAACAGAACAAGTCTTTACATCCTTCCTATGACAAACAGTCAATGTTTGCAGCACCATGAGTTACTAAAAGTCCATGAATTTGCAAACCAGAAACTATCTACTTAATGCTTATAAAATTAACTAGAACTAACATGAAGCAATGGTGACAAGCCCAATAGATTGCTTGATACCTCACACGTGACAAGAACAATAGTTGCATATGGCTCCCGGAACCAAAATATGGACTGCTCTTGAGGAAAGCGGCTACGTAATCTAGCATCTGTAGTTAATATGAACTCAGCCGGTAGTTTCTCCACATACGCAGGATTGCGAGTCTTATTGTTCAAACAAGCCCTTTTAAATGGTAAGCGGCCTTCAAATCCATCTTTGACACTCGGCCACAAGTCGCTTACGTCTTCCACTGGAAACAAACACAAGAAATAAAAATATCAGCAAGATCATATTGAAGAGAATGTACAATCACAAAGAACAAAAACAACAACAAAAACAAAAACAAAAACAAAAACAAAAACAAAAACAAAAGACAAGGATTTCCTGCATTTACTTCCAAACATGGATCCAGTCCAAAAACAAATAAAGGACCTTACCATAAAATTCAGAGAGTCAAGAATTACCTATCCTAACAATATGAGATGTCAGCAGAAAATTTTAATATTTCAGATGAGGAATCCATTCCAAATACAGGACAATAAGAAATCAAATACCCGGATACTCGCCCTAGACCATTTGCATTGGCATTCACTGAAGTGAATACATGTAGAAGACTTATGCTTGGATTTTGAAATTGCAATCCACCCCCAAAAGCATGCGCAATCTCCATCATATTTCCTCTTTTGAATTAAAATTTTAACTAATTATTCCTAGGGAAAAGATTATATTTTGATCATCAAGCTTGAACTCACAGAATTGGCAGGCACAAGTGCATGCCATATAGAAATTAACATAATCCGACATATCCAGCTACTTTCCTCGAATTTCAATTTACTTAACAGAGCCTCCAACCTAACAAGCAACCGAGGCCTTTTAACTCTAAAGTGCAGCCAAAATGCAGATATGCATAGCTAAAATTTCACCTTGAAAAACATGTCAGATCTAATTATACATGGAATTCCATCTGAAAGATATTAAATGAATTGAAATCTAGCCTGAGTCAATAGGTTGGCATATAGTAGAATACATATGCATGGAGATACTAGGATTGTAGCTATCTCAACTTAGCTAAATCGAACTTCTTGTTGTCTATCTACAACAACCTCCAAATCCACATCAAAATACAAGTGCTTCCAGCTAAATCTGGAACTTTTTTTAGATGCAGGTCCCTGTGTGAACTGAATCCTTCATTTTAACGAGATCTGACTAGATACCACAATGATTGGGTTTGCAGCACTCCTACTCAAAGTCAAATGTAGATCCAAATGCATGGGGAAAATACACTTAAGTTTCATCTATTTTGGAAAGTTTTCTGGGGTAGTCTACTCAAACAAAACCCCCTGAAGGATAACCAAATCAAAGCGCTTCTCAATTAAAATCACTAAGAGCACTATTTATCAACTAATTCAATACCCATTTTCACTAATTTAAGATCGACAAAAGAGAAATACAACTTGAGTTCTAGATTCCGTCGAATCTATCTCAGAATTTCAGTAACACTAGCTTTAATTATCCAAATGAATGACAACATTCGACTAACTGACAGTAAAGTTCAGCACTCCTATAACAAAAATACATTTGAAGCCCTCAGATCGAACAAACGAAAATGCAATTCAAACAAATGAAACAAATATTCGAATGTGATTTGAGAAAATGAAACCAGGGCTTACATGTTTCCACAAATCACCGAAAGGTTAAATTTTTTCAGAATCTATCTCAACCAGTTGAGATCCGAGAAAACAAAATGCAATCCAAAAACGTACGATATCTGGGCAGGGAAAGAGAAGAAAAGATACAGAACATTAAGATCGGGCTTACCAGCTATGATGAGGTGATCGCAGACGTTTTTTATTGTCTGGAACTGAGCAAGGTAATTGGCCATGGCCGATCGAAGAAAATCATAGGCAAGAAGGCATAAATCTGAGAGAAAGCATAAAGCCGGTGTCGTGGGAGAGGGAAGACCTAGACGTCTTGCTGCTTAGAGAGCAGAGAAATGCAGCAAAACCGCGAGCAAAGCGAGCGAGCGATCCTCTTCTCCGTGTAGGGAGGAACACCGGTATTGGTAAACGGAGCGGGTTATATGATGGATTGGCAAAATATAAATGGAGCCTACTTCTTTATTTAATGATCTAAACCGTTAATCTCGGAGATTTAACTAAGCAATCCACCAATTGCCAACTCCTGTGCCACTTATAACCCCTCTAGCTTGTTATTTCTAACGTGCTGTTGGTGGTCGTGCTTGAGATGGAGTGAGCTGGCTTGAGATGAGCTAGGGCGAGATTAAGTGAGATGACTAGAAATATCACTAAAGTTTAGACATTCATCTCAACTTATTTCAAGAAAAAATAGTGAAATAAGGAGATATCATTTCATATCAATCTAGCGCAAGCACCATCACAATGATATTGGTCATCTCTGCAATCTATAATACATGGTTAAGCTCTTTGTTTGTAAAAACTTAAAAGGCTTCTAATCATCTAACAAGGAAAAACCAAACCTTGATGGGCAGCCAATTCATAGCAAGATCAAGATGTTCAATTGTTTTTATTTCATAACAAGTAGGGTCCACCTACATATGAAGGGTTGTAATCACGATAATTATGGAATTTAAACTTTTATTTTTTTTAATTTTGTATAAAAAGTAGTAATAGTATTAAGAGGAATGCTAAACCGAATGTCCTATATGGTGCTTTCTTAGAAGAATCCCTCATTTTTACACAAAGGGACTCATTTGTATGATCAGACCCACTCATTTTGTATTATCACAAGTAATGAACAATTAGAAACATTATATAAACAATATCTAAATTAAGTTCCAAAAATAGGTCTTTTATGATGCTCAGCTCATGCATTCATTGTGATCGTTGATTTAGAAGATATTTGGGCCTACATAAATCAAGGCCTTTGGCCTAACGTTAGTATTAAACTAATAATAAAGAGTCTACCTTGGTCTCAAGACTCTTAATATATATGTGCCATTAGCATTATTACATAAGAATTCATTAATAAATCTTGCATGGTTGTCAAACCAAGCAAAATTACCTTGATTATCTAAGGCATAGTTAGCAATTGCATTGCAACTTTATTACCCTCCTCTGTATGTGACTTAGGAAGCTCAAGAGAAACAGGCTACAGTGAGAAAAAGACAAGAACAATTTGTCCTAGTCTAGCATGAGTTCTACGAGTGTCCCTAAAAATGTAAGTCATTGTAAATCCCTATTGTATCTCCTTCACATGTTCTTGTTGTTCCTCAAAGTCCTAAACAAAATTTCCATTGCTCCAAATCCACATCAACAGGGTGTTCACAATGCAAATTTCACTGAGGCTAAATGTGGGAGTGCTTCACAATCTGAATTTGAATGTATTAATCAAATAGATAAGTTGAAACTTGATCTAGCCATTAGTTAAATAAATGGCAGACCAGTAGTGGATAATGAGAGTTTCAAATCAAGTTGGAGTATTAAAATGTCAAATTTCAAGTTATAGGATATGGTTTTTGATGTTCAATCAAAAGTTAAGCTGCCCTAAGCTATCAAGGTGTCCCTTTCGATGAAACTGCATTAATTGCCTCTGTCTATTAGCCTACCCCACCCTAAGTCTCATCTTCTACCATCTCCTCTGCCTTCTAAGAATTTTTAACTACAAAGAAACCTAATTTAGTTGCACTTAAGTATGACTTGCCATTTTAACTATCATTTCTTACCTTTCTCAAGGTTATGGTGAGTTATTCGAAAACCACAACCGATTACTCTTTGACTATGAACCAAATATGTTGAAAGGAGAAGTGAATTAATCTATATGTGCCTCAAACCTTGATTTTGATTTGGAATTTTGACTCTCCAAATGAATCTAACCCCTTGAAGGTGACAACCTAAACCATGCATTAGGAGAAGAAGATGATGATAGCATCACTAATCATTTCATTTTATCCCCAAATGAAGATAACTCAAATTAAGTGGAGGCTAATATAAACAAGGAATAAGAATCAATAGAAAAGAACCAAGAGATGCTTCAAGCGCAAAGGGTGAGTTTTTCAATGAGTATGCTACTTGAGAATATGAATTTCTCATATCCTTTGAGATCTTGTATTCATTGCCCTTTAATTGGGAGGCCTTAGTTTCATGGGTAAATAAATGAGCAAATTGTCTAGTTTTAAATTATCAAAAAGAATAATGTTTGAAAAAAGGGAAGAACTATAAGACTAAGAGGATGAGGGAACATCAAAAGTCTTGAAAACATGGTGGTTTATTTGCTATTGCCAAATGTCGCTCACTTTTTGTCTTGTTCATCCTAGAATACTCACATTACCTTGTGAGTTCAATAATATCGAAATGCTAAGGGTGCTCGATGTGCAGTCTTTTGGTGAGTTATAAAGAGTATGGTTAGGCATAAGAAACTGAAATATTCTTTTTTTAGTCTATATAAGAATTGCTTATATGCAAGATAAAATGTTGAATTCAAAATTAAAAGTCCATTTTCCATTTCATTTTATTATTCCCTCAGAAGGATTATTAGGTAGGCTCCTTTTGCTTTAGAATAATAATATTTCTCTTAAGGTGGAATCTTTCTCAAATTATGCTATCAATGTCTTTTTTGAGTTTAATAATTCAAATGGGAGGCAATGCTTTCGATCTTTTATCTATATTCCTGCATGCCCTTCCCTAAGAATAGAGTTGTAGAACAATGTTAGACTCAATTACCAACATTTTCCCTACCTTGGTTTGTCTTAGGTGACTTTAGTTACATTTGTTTGTGAATGAGATGTGGACAATCAAATCAATCTTGATTTCTCCACAATCATCAATGAACTTCAATTGATTAACATTAGATTCCATGAACTTTGATTTACCTGGACAAGTCTTTGTAAGGTTCTAGCAAAAGTTATGGAGCACCTAGAACATACCTTAATAAATCTCTACTACTTAAATGTAGTTGATAATACCCATCTCTAACATCTTCCACGTATTAGTTTTGACTACCACCCTATTCACCTTAATTTTGGTCTTAGAGACCAACCGCAAATCAAATATTCTTTTGACTTTAAAAACTTGTGATTGGATCATCAAAAGTTCAATCTATCTTGGAGGAGAGCTAGAAAAGCAGAATTGGCTCCCTTAGCTTTGCTTTTTGTGAAACATTGATAACTTGGAAAGAACCTTTCAAAGTGGAATAAACAGACTTTTTGAAATATTAAGGATAACATTGATGCCCTTCATAATAAAATCGATATTATTCAATAAAATGTTTTAGAGACCCTTTCCATGCAAATGATGATACAAAAATTTATATTAATCACCCCAAGGCCTTGTTGATGTAGGAAAAGCATTTGGCACAAAAGTCCCGAGTTTTATGGCTTACTCAAGGAGACCTTAACACTAGGTTCTTTTATTCGATTATAAATGCTAAAGAGTTAAAGCTAATATCAACTTTCTTCATGGTCAAAATGGAGAAATTTTCTCCTCACAACAATGTATTTTAGATCATATCCTTACTCATTTTAAAAACTCTGTGGAGGATAACTCAAACCATTCAATTTGCTCTGCCATCACTCATTTAGTCAAAAGTCTCTACAAATCTAGCATGCCCCTGTAGACCTATAGGAATGTAGGAAAGCACTTTTCTCCATCAAATCAAGCAAACCCCTAAGTTTGAATGGTTTTAATGCTGGCTTTTTTGAGGACATGTGGTATAAGATTGGAAGAAAGATACTTGATCTTGTTAATTTCTCACTTAGCTTTGGGCACATCCTCAAATAATTGAATCCTTATTCCTAAAGTTCATAGAGTTGACCAAATCAACCAATTTAGACCCATTAGCATTTGCAATGTAATCTATCACATTATGGTAAAGGTGCTTGCCTACATACTTAGACCTATTTGCAGCTTATTAATTCAAACCAAGCCATGTTTGCTGAAGTTTAATGCATTCATAACAACGTTCTTTTAACCTATGAAATTCTTACCCTCTTTAGAACTAGGAAAAAACACAAAAGGGAGGCAACCTATGCCTTAAAATGGACCTTCACAAGGCTTATGATAGTATTAAATAGGAATTCTTATACAAATGCTTAATGGTCTTAACTTTTGTCAAAGATGAACTTCCTTAATTATGAACTATATCACTTTGGTCTCCTTTTTAGCTCTTGTCAGCGGAGAACCAACCTCTTCCGTCTATCCCCCAAAAGGTTTACAACTGGAAGATCCCTTATCTATACACTTATTTGTTCTGTGGGTGAGAAATGATCTCGCTAAAAGTTCATATGACCACTAGAAATAAAGAGTTGGAACCCCCAAAACTCTTCAGGAATAACACCCTGCCACCTCATCTTTCATATTCTTTATGTTAAAGATCTCGTTATCTTTGACTTTGCGGCCTTCATTAATGTCTTAACTATTAAGAACATCCTTAAACAACTTGGGATGGATTCAAGCCTTATTGCAAATCCTATCAAGTCATCAATTTCTTCGACAATATTCTTTCCACCACATAACATTATCAACTCTCAAGATACATCAACCTCTTTGTGGAGAAATATTTGGGTCTCCCTCTATTAAATTATTGACTGTCTTCCAATTCTTTTTGGTCATTAGGGATCATATATTTGGGAGACTTGAGGATGGAAGTCTCAACATCTTTACAAGGTTGAATATGTGTGACTAGTTAAATCAGTTATGGAGGAAATGTCAAATCATGCTTTTCTTACTTTAAAGTTTTGTATAATCTCATTTCACAAAGTGAACATATCCAAAAAAAATTAGTTGGAGATAGGGAGATTAGGATAAAGGAAACCACTTAATTGCTTGGAGAGATGTTTGATGCCCAAAACTAAGTGGGGGATTGGGTATTATGAGGTTGAGGTATGTGAATTAGGCCTTTCATGCTAAATTGGAGGGTTTTTAAAGAACAATAATCTACTAAACAAATTTTGTTAAGACTATATATGTCCAAGCAAAGTTTATTCGAGTGTAAGACTAAAATTATATGTTGCATTGTTTGAAAGTCAATCCTTAGGTCTATGGAGTTTATTAGTCTAATTCTAATAAGGTTTATGGGATGGGTTCAAATATTGAGTGTTGGAATGATCTTTTGGTTGTTCAAAACTCCTCTCGTTCCCTTGCGTATGAGAAGTTCCTCATTAATATCGATAGAAAAATAAAAGTTAAGAAAATTATTAGAGGGGATGAGGACTGGAATATGGAAATTATCAATACATGGCCTCCTCAAATGTTGATTTTGATCTAGTGGAAAAGATTCTCAATCCAATGGGGTGTGATAAAGTTATCTTGTATCTAAGTAAGAAATTTTATTTCATGGTAAAATTAGCTTATATTTGGGGCAAGAACTCACATGATACTTCTCATATTTAGAAATTCATTTGGACCTCAAATTGTCAACCATGTATCAAAAATTTCCTATGGCTTTGGTAAAGGAACGTTTCCCAATGAGAATAACATTTGCTAGGTCACAACTGCTGCTTACTGTAGATGCCCCTTTTGTTTAAATATGAAGGAAACAAATTTTCAAGTCATATTTTTGTATCTTGTTGAGTCTCCACTTTGGTCTTCTTTATGGAGTGAATTTCATATCACTCTGTTCTTCATTTTCAAATCCTAAAGAGGTAATCTCCAAGTGAACCCTCTTTTCTTTGGCTGGCTTGGTGAATTCTTTTGCCTTGCTAGGGCCTACTTGAATAGTTAGTATGGACTGGCAGAAACTCACTCCTTCACTCTTCCTCCCACTTCATCTTCGACAACATTTGGCACTCATGTCTAGTGCAAGTCCAAGAAGTTGCTAACATGGGCCTCTAGTTAGATTTGTTTACCCCCTCATAACTTCCTTTTCTCTCAAAGTGGAATTAGGTTTGCTTGAGGTTTGGGTTTGCTAGTTTTCTCCTTTGTAGGGACAATTTAAGTTCAACTTTGATGGGGTAAGCAAAGGCAATCCAATTTGGTAGCCAAAAGAGGAATTAACTAAGACTTCGATGGACACATGATTGGCACATTTAGTGTCTCATTTGGGAACAAGTTAAATAATTTTGTTGAATGTATAGCTTTCTTTTTGAATTTAGTTAGATTAATATCTCAAATTTTCAAATATTCAGGTGGAGGAGTATTCTCTGCTTGTGATCAACCTAATGAGATCTCTTTGGACAATAGTGACTCCAAGGGAGGATTAGTCTCTACATTGGGAAATTCGATAGCTATTATTGATTGCTTGAGTGATGTTGTATAGGGTTTCTTTAGGCAATTTTGATCACATCTTTTGGGAGGGAGAATATTATGGAGCGAGAACTTTGGCACAACTATTTGGGCTCATTTTGTTCCATCTTTTTTATAATAAATTTTGTATGAAGATGCTATGGGTACTTTATACCCTATAACTATATACGAGGTTTACTTTCTAAATTTTAATATGACATTTAAAAAGAAAATGTCTTAAGGAGGACCTGATTTGCTAGTTGTTGACATTCCATCTTCCATCTTAAGGTTCTCAGCTGATAATAGCTTCCACATGCTTGTCTTTGATGAGTTGATTATCACTTGTGAATCCCTCTCTACAAGAACCTCACTTGCGAATTCAATTGAAGGTGAACTAATATAACTCCAAATTGATATCCATGACGATACATGGGGTGTTGAGAGGAGAGAAGCAAGGCATTTTAGTCATTTGATTTGAGGTTCTCCACACTATAACTACCACTAGAAGGTGCAGAGAAGGGTAAGAGTTAGTGATAGGCCTTCTTTTTGAATTACAATAAAGAAATAGTTAGTTGATGCCTTTGCAACCATGGCTTCCTTGTTATTCTTCATCATTCCCCTCTCTTATAGCAACACCCCTTCTTTTTCTTTTTCTTCCTCTTCTTTGTCGTTGTCGTTTCCAAGAGATGCATTTACCACCGCTCTCATCTCAGCCTTTACATCCTTTCCCTCCACATTGATGCGTAGACACTAGAGGAGGAGGAGCTTCTGCCTCGAAATTCACTGAATTTCTTCCAATAATACTTCAATGGTGGGTCCAATTTGTTAAGCATTTCAGATTTTAGTTTTAATTCCTACATTGCAGTTAACAAGTATTCGAATTGGGACATTCAAGAGGCAGTTTCTTCAAACTCCTGGTTCTTGTTTTCTTTTATATTTTGTCCCCTATCTAGTTTATACGGTTTTATGTAAATTGTTGAAGGAAGATTAGATAACCTTGTCCATGGGCGGGTTAGCCAAGACATAGGCATGATGATTGTCTTTAGGCTATATTAAGCACATAAAGGTATATGAGCCTTGTCATTTGTAGCTGGCCGGGTCACTGGACCAGCCTATTACAACTACTGTGAAGTTATTCACATCCATTGATATCAAGGATGTTTGTTGGAGTCAATGCCAAAAACTACTAGCCCAAAGCACTCAGCTTGCTCGGGCTAGTTTTGTAAGGATTTGCTACTGAATTACATGTTTCGGTGACCATGTCCAGTCAAACTTGAAAATTGAAATTCTCAAACCCAGTCCAAGTTCATAAAGTTGGTTGTGGACGCTGTACATGCATATGATGCATGGCTTTGATGTCCTCTGCAAGAAAGGTTCCAAGCTTTTGTGTATGCCAAGGTCATGTAGGATAAGCAATTTGCGATTTAGTGCCTTGTCATCAATCAAGATGTATAGAATAATATTATTGATTTACCATTATAGAATTTAATGTACTAAATTGATCTGTAAGGACAGTGTCTCAGTAAGTCCATTGATGGTGCTATAATAGTGGGAAGTTGTCTAATGCCATCGCCTAGTATTGTCCCTATATGGGCTTAAACTTCATCACTATACGAATAAAATGGAATTATTGCTGCATTGTTCAATCAATTTCAGAGCTTATGAAATGGATTCTAAAGATGGTTGCTATGTTTGTAGAAAATTTCAGGATAATATAATTCTTCATCAGATTCAGTGTTGGAGCATGCAATAAAAAGATTACAAAATGTGGTTGCTGTTGTTCTCATTTTTATCCATATTTTCTATATTTGACCCATAGCCAATTGGAATTCATGGTTTGTTTCTCCTGCAAAGGTGGTCCTTTATTCACCTAATACTAAGGTCTTAAAGACTGAGAACTTGCTTTGAGAAAGGCAATCCCTGCAAATACAATATAAAAGTTATACAGGTGAATTTGTGTTAAACTTAAGATAGTTGTCTACTAGAAGTTCTCTTTTGAGCATGAAGCTTTATTATCTCAGCATCTCACTTTCTTTGTAGAATTCTTTGAAGGACATCTCATACTTGCTCATAATCTCACAGAGAAAGCCTTATCGTACAATAGAGGGTGATGTGAAGAAAGCTCTCAAGGTATTCACTCTTACCATTGTTTCATAGAAGTCAATCTTGATAACTCAAAAAGATCTCTCTTTTCATCATTTTGGATACATTGGACTATTTCATGGCCCCTTCACGTAAGAAAAGAGAATACATGTTGTCTCTATTTAAATTTTCTTGTTAGACCATGAATGACCTAGCAAATTGGGAGAATCTTTCATACTGTATTGCTTCCTGTTTGATGCCTTAATGAAGTTCCTATTTTAATATCTATTGAAGGAACAACCAAATGAATCCAACTATTGCAGCATAAGCTTTTACATCACTAAGTCCTAACCCTTTATAAATTTTAGTGGTCTTTCTTTGTTACAAACTTTGCATTTGAGGGAATTCAGATATGAGATGGAAGTAAAATTGCATGCTACGAAAGTGATAAACACTTAGGCAAGTTGGTTAAGTGCCAGGTCTCACAATGCAGAGTTTGTGGGTTTGAAAGCACATACTATTTTGAAAAACCAGGACACAACAAACATATCTTGGAATGATGACTAAACAGAATGAAGGATGGAATATGCCTGAACCAATATTAAAGGCCTCCTAATATCAAAGGCACGATATTGTCGATGTCGGTAGTTCTGTAAAATTCCTACATCTATAGGTGTTGTGTTCTTGAATAGAATATCTAAAACAACCTATGATATAGGACTGAGGCTTGCTTCATTATACTTTCCTGTAAAGGTATACATGGAATATTGACATAAAAAACTTCTAGTATCTCATAATGTAAGGAGTCTTTCTTGGAAAGCTTGAAATATACGAAAGTGGGGGCTTCACGAAGGTAGATTGTCATGATATGGTCCAATGGTTGGGAGTTTACCAAACAACAAAATCATTACAAAAATACATGGAATAGTAAATATAAGTTTAACTATTTTTGTTGATAGGTGGGAACAAGGTTAATCTATAGGAGGAACCAAAGGGAGGAAAAAAGTAGTATCAACACGCGTGCTTGGGAGCTTGCCTAACTACAAAATCACTACAATAATACATGAAATAGTAAATATAAGATAATAGGGGTGTGCGGGTGTGGCACAATGGCGCAAGAGTGAGCCCTTAATCTAGAAGGTCATAAGGTATTGACTCCTCGAAATTCACTAAATTTCTTCCAATAATACTTCAATGGTGGCTCCAATTTGTGTAGCATTTCAGATTTTAGTTTTAATTCCTACATTGTAGTTAACAAGTATTTGAATTGGCACATTCAAGAGACAGATTCTTCAAACTCTTGGTTCTTATTTTCTTTTCTATT
The DNA here is from genome assembly GCA_035236585.1 of Warburgia ugandensis. NCBI lineage: Eukaryota > Viridiplantae > Streptophyta > Magnoliopsida > Canellales > Canellaceae > Warburgia > Warburgia ugandensis. The sequence goes on from CP141136.1 coordinate 27,397,811, forward strand.
TTGTCCCCTATCTAGTTTATACGGTTTTATGTAAATTGTTGAAGGAAGCTTAGATAACCTTGTCCATGGGCGGCTTAGCCAAGACATAGGCATGATGATTGTCTTTAGGCTATATTAAGCACATAAAGGTATATGAGCCTTGTCATTTGTAGCTGGCCGGGTCACTGGACCAGCCTATTACAACTACTGTGAGTTATTTCCATCCATTGATATCAAGGACGTTTATTGGAGTCAATGCCAAAAACTACCAACCCAAAGCACTCAGCTTGCTCGGGCTAGTTTTGTAAGGATTTGCTGCTGAATTACATGTTTCGGTGACCATGTCCAGTCAAACTTGAAAATTGAAATTCTCAAACCCAGTCCAAGTTCATAAAGTTGGTGAGTTATTTCCATCCATTGATATCAAGGACGTTTATTGGAGTCAATGCTAAAAACTACCAACCCAAAGCGCTCAACTTGCTCGGGCTAGTTTTGTAAGGATTTGCTGCTGAATTACATGTTTCGGTGACCATGTCCAGTCAAACTTGAAAATTGAAATTCTCAAACCCAGTCCAAGTTCATAAAGTTGGTTGTGGACGCTGTACATGCATATGATGCATGGCTTTGATGTCCTCTGCAAGAAAGGTTCCAAGCTTTTGTGTATGCCAAGGTCATGTAGGATAAGCAATTTGGGATTGAGTGCCTTGTCATCAATCAAGATGTATAGAATGATATTATTGATTTTCCGTTATAGAATTTAATGTACTAAATTGATCTGGAAGGACATGTAATGACTCCAATTTTGTAATATTGAAATTCCAAGTTAAGTAATGAAAAGATTAGTTTTTGAAGATAAGGGCATTTTAGTCATTTCACTGTTCACCTTGACTGAACCAGAAAATTTGGTCTTAAAAATAGTACCATTAGGTGAGTCTCAGAAAAAAGAATCCAACGAGACCAAAATCACCCAAAACGGAGTTAAAATGAGCAAGTTATGACCCTTTGAAGTTCAGGGGCAAAAATGTAATTTTTACAAAAAACGAATTTAGCCTGCAAAACACAGGGGCCCGTTTTGATATGGGCACCCTTCATCTTCAACCTCCTAGAGGGTTCTAGAATGGCTGTGATTGGAGGAGAAATCACCGCCATTCTGGAGGTTTCTCCACTGCCATTCAAAGGCGGTGAGAGCCCCCTCCAGAACCCTCTCACAGCTCTATAAATAGAGCTCTTGGGTGCCTTTAATGGCAGCCCAAAAGGTTGAAGAAAACTCGTTGTGGAGGAGTGACCTAGAGGGGAAACAAGGAGAAAACCCCAGCAACGAGCTAGGTATGCCCAAGATCCCTCAAAACCCATCTTCACAGTAGTTCTAAGATCAATTTTCCTACGTTTTTGCATGAAAACCATTGCAAAATGGAGCCCTGGAGAGCTACCAAGGACCCAGGGACGTTCCCTGGGCCGCACTGGTTCGACAGGGGTGTCCTGAGGATGCCCCGGTCCCCCAGACAAACGAAACATTCCAGTTAGAACGTAACACGTCGATCCCGTTTGAAAAAGGACGCGCCCGGAAAAGAGAGAGATGGGCGGGAAAACCCGGAGCGTCTGCAGACGCGCTTGCTGAGGTGCACGCCGCAGACGCACAGCGTGCTAGCGATACGGGGTTTTCTCATTCCTTAAGGAAGCCGGGGTGCATGATGCTGACGTGCAGCGCCCTAGCATTCCGCCTTTTCACTCTTAAGGCTCTTATGTATGTGTGACACTAAAACGCTTATAACTTGAGATCTAGAGCTCCGATTGAGACTCCGCAAAAGGCATTGTATCCGTGTCAACGACGTGGACACACCCAAACTATAAAATCCCTGATCAAGATCCAATCAAAGGTGGGCATGATCCTTAGAATATGATGGTGGCGCGTGGCTGCTAGACCTTTGGAAAACTGAGGATACCAAGGCCCAATTAGGACCTTAGGACACCCATAGGCATAGGGATGGACCTTTAATGCCTAAGTAATAAGACCAACTACTCTAAAACCCATAAAAGATAGGCCAAACTAACCTTGATTCCCCAAACTATGTTCAGGAGCATACGAGGACAGAGGGGTTAGCGTAACCTAGCCAGGTAGGTGCTCTATCACTACTAAATTCTTTTAAAAGAACTATTATTGTTTGAGAATACATGTTTTAAGTATATGACTCGTTTAGCAATACATGTTTTAAGTATATGACTTGTTTAGCATGACTTAATTCAGCATGCATGTGATAAATGTTTTATGCATATACATGTTTTGTAAATAATTGCATATACATTATGCATAGATATGTTTTTGCATACATTGTATGATTTGCGAGCATTAAGTTCTTGCAAAAATTGCATGTCCTTGAGGGTTACCAAAAGACGCTGGAGTGCCGAGGGCCAGGCAGTTGTGAGGGACCCAAAGAGGACAGGTTTTGAAAAAGAGATTTTTCGCTTGTTTGATCTTGTGTGATTTGGGCTAGTAAGCTCGTGGGTGCTATCTTGGGGGTGCAGGTTGGCCACCCAGCCTCTGCCAGTATTAGGTGGATGGGTACCACGCCCAAAAAGAGGCAACGTCCCTACATTGACTGCATGTGGTACAGGGGGCTACCACTGGTGTCACAGCACTGGATCGACGTATCATAGGCCCCGTGGAGGCTATGACCGAGTGTCCTCAGGTACTCGAGGACCGCATGGTGAAGAGGTCGTGGGCATAGTTGGACCCTATGGTTTTGTGGAGTTATTTGCATTGCATATGGCATGATATGAGGTTGGTCGACCATACTATACTAGATATCCATGAGTTGGATTCAATGAAGCATCTTATGCATATCATAATGTTATGATATATATGTATATGATACTTTCGATTTTGGATTATGTGAATCCTTTAAGTCGTTAGTATTTCAGTTTGGCAATGGATTTTGATATCAATATTGAACTTGGGTATTCAGACAAGCACATGTTTTAAAAGAGCATATTATTTTAAAACATCTCATGCATTATAAAACTAGTAGTGATAGGCTCTTACTGAGTATAGTATATACTCACCCAATCCTCAACATTTTTCAGACACAAAGTAAATACTTAAGGGCAAGGAACGCTTATGCTAGGAGACACCCATACTAAGTGCAAGTAAGTAAACCCCCACCTTATCTTTCAATGTTACTTGATTGTAGTTACTTTCTAATAGCTGGGGCTGTCATTAACACTTTCTTGGAAACAATATTGATTTAAACTTTGCCATGGCTAGATAATTTGAGAATGTGTTTTGACACGGGGTTTTTATGAAAGATTGTTTTCCAAACCAAAAAGATTTTTCATGCATTCATACTTATAAAACAAGAGATCTCGCCTTTTTATCAAAATTGCATCATATAAAAACCCGGGTCGTCACAGGACATTGTCTCAGTAAGTCCATTGATGGTGCTATAATAGTGGGAAGTTGTCCAATGCCATCGCCTAGCATTGTCTCTATATGGGCTTAAACTTCATCAATATACGAATAAAATGGAATTATTGCTGCATTGTTCAATCAGTTTCAGAGCTTATTAAATGGATTCTAAAGATGGTTTCTATGTCGGTAGAAAATTTTAGGATAATATAATTCTCCATTAGATTCAGTGTTGGAGCACACAATAAAAAGATTGCAAAATGCGGTTGCTATTGTTCTCATTTTTGTCCATATTTTCTATATTTGACCCATAGCCCATTGGAATTCATGGCCTGTTTCTCCTGCAAAGGTGGTCCTTTATTCACCTGATACTAAGGTCCTAAGGACTAAGAACTTGCTTTGAGAAAGGCAATCCTTGCAAACACAAATATGAAAGTTATACAAGTGAATTTGTGTCAAACTTAAGATAGTTGTCGGCTAGAAGTTCTCTTTTGAGCATGAAGCTTTATTGTCTCAGCATCTCACTTTCTTTGCAAAATTCTCTAGAGGACATCTCATACTTGCTCATAATCCCACAAAGAAAGCCTTATCGTACAATGGAGGGCGATGTGAAGAAAGCTCTCAAGGTATTCACTCTTACCATTGTTTCCTATAAGTCAATCTTGATAACTTAGAAAGATCTCTCTTTTTATTATTTTGTATACACAAGACTATTTCATGGCCCCCTCACGTAAGAAAAGAGGATATATGTGGTCTCTATTTAAATTTGCTTGTTAGACCATGAATGAGCTAGTGAGTTGGGAGAATCTTCCACGCTGTATTGCTTCCTGTTTGATGCTTTAATGAAGTTCCTATTTTAATTTCTTTTAAAGGAACAACCAAATGAATCCAACTATCGCAACATAAGCTTTTACATCACTAAGTCCTGACCCTCTATAAATTTTAGTGGTCTTTCTTTGTTACAAACTTTGCATTTGTGGGAATTCGGATATGGAATGGAAGTAAAATTGCATGCTATGAAAGTGATAAACACTTAGGCAAGTTGGTTAAGTGCCAGGTCTCACAATGCAGAGTTTGTGGGTTTAAAAGCACATACCATTTTGAAAAACAAGGACACATTAGACATATCTTGGAATGATGACCGAACAAAATGAAGGATGGAATATGCCTTACCCAATATTAAAGGCCTCCTAATATCAAAGGCACGATGTTGTTGATGTCGGCAATTGTGTAAAATTCCTATATCTATAAGTGTTGTGTTCTTGAATAGAATATCTAAAACAACCTATGATATAGGACCGAGGCTTGCTTCATTATACTTTCCTGTAAAGGTATACATGGATAATGACATAAAAAACTTCTAATATCCCATAATGTAAGGAGTCTTTCTTAGAAAGCTTGAAATATATGAAAGTGGGAGCTTCAAAGAGGTAGATTGTCATGATATGGTCCAATGGTTAGGAGTTTGCCAAACAACAAAATCATTACAAAAATACATGGAATAGTAAATATAAGTTTAACTATTTTTGTTGATAGGTGGGAACAAGGTTAATCTACAGGAGGAACCAAAGGGAGGAAAAAAGTAGTCTCAACACGAGTGATTGGGAGCTTGCCAAACTACAAAATCATTGCAATAATACATGAAATAGTAAATATAAGATAACAGGGGTGTGGGGGTGTGGCACAATGGCGTAAGAGTGAGCCCTTAATCTAGAAGGTCATAAGGTCTTGGCTCCTCGAAATTCACTAAATTTCTTCCAATAATACTTCAATGGTGGGTCCAATTTGTTTAGCATTTCAGATTTTAGTTTTAATTCCTACATTGCAGTTAACAAGTATTTGAACTGGGACATTCAAGAGACAGTTTCTTCAAACTCCTGGTTCTTGTTTTCTTTTCTGTTTTGTCCCATATCTAGCTTATACGGTTTTATGTAAATTGTTGAAGGAAGCTTAGATAACCTTGTCCATGGGTGGCTTAGCCAAGACATGGGCATGATGATTGTCTTTAGGCTATATTAAGCACATAAAGGTATATGAGCCTTGTCATTTGTAGCTGGCTGAGTTGTTGGAGCAGCCTATTACAACTACTGTGAAGTTATTCACATCCACTGATATCAAGGATGTTTGTAAGGTCTTGGCCTCGAAATTCACTGATTTTCTTCCAATAATACTTCAATGGTGGGTCCAATTTGTGTAGCATTTCAGATTTTAGTTTTAATTCCTGCATTGTAGTTAACAAGTATTTGAATTGGGACATTTAAGAGACAGATTCTTCAAACTCCTAGTTCGTATTTTCTTTTCTATTTTGTCCCCTATTTAGTTTATACGATTTTATGTAAATTGTTGAAGGAAGATTAGATAACCTTGTCCATGGGCGGCTTAGCCAAGACATAGGCATGATGATTGTCTTTAGGCTATATTAAGCACATAAAGGTATATGAGCCTTGTCATTTGTAGCTGGCTGGGTCGCTGGACCAACCTATTACAACTACTGTGAAGTTATTCACATCCATTGATATTAAGGACGTTTATTGGAGTCAATGCCAAAAACTACCAACCCAAAGCACTTAGCTTGCTCGGGCTAGTTTTGTAAGGATTTGCTACTGAATTACATGTTTCGGTGACCATGTCCAGTCAAACTTGAAAATTGAAATTCTCAAACCCAATCCAAGTTCATAAAGTTGGTTGTGGACGCTGTACATGCATATGATGCATGGATTTGATGTCCTCTGCAAGAAAGGTTCCCAGCTTTTGTATATGCCAAGGTCATGTAGGATAAGCAATTTGGGATTGAGTGCCTTGTCATCAATCAAGATGTATAGAATAATATTATTGATTTCCCGTTATAGAATTTAATGTACTAAATTGATCTGTAAGGACAGTGTCTCAGTAAGTCCATTGATGGTGCTATAATAGTGGGAAGTTGTCTAATGCCATCGCCTAGCATTGTCTCTATATGGGCTTAAACTTCATCACTATACAAATAAAATGGAATTATTGCTGCATTGTTCAATCAGTTTCAGAGCTTATGAAATGGATTCTAAAGATGTTTCTATGTAAGTAGAAAATTTTAGGATAATATAATTCTCCATCAGATTCAGTGTTGGAGCACGCAATAAAAAGATTGCAAAATGCGGTTGCTATTGTTCTTATTTTTATCCATATTTTCTATATTTGACCCATAGCCAATTGGAATTCATGGCCTGTTTCTCCTGCAAAGGTGGTCCTTTATTCACCTGATACTAAGGTCCTAAGGACTAAGAACTTGCTTTGAGAAAGGCAATCCTTGCAAACACAAATATGAAAGTTATACAGGTGAATTTGTGTCAAACTTAAGATAGTTGTCGGCTAGAAGTTCTCTTTTGAGCATGAAGCTTTATTGTCTCAGCATCTCACTTTCTTTGCAAAATTCTCTGGAGGACATCTCATACTTGCTCATAATCCCACAAAGAAAGCCTTATTGTACAATAGAGGGCGATGTGAAGAAAGCTCTCAAGGTATTCACTCTTACCATTGTTTCCTATAAGTCAATCTTGATAACTTAGAAAGATCTCTCGTTTTATTATTTTGTATGCACAAGACTATTTCATGGCCCCCTCACGTAAGAAAAGAGGATATATGTGGTCTCTATTTAAATTTGCTTGTTAGACCATGAATGAGCTAGTGAGTTGGGAGAATCTTCCACGCTGTATTGCTTCCTGTTTGATGCTTTAATGAAGTTCCTATTTTAATTTCTTTTAAAGGAACAACCAAATGAATCCAACTATTGCAACATAAGCTTTTACATCACTAAGTCCTGACCCTCTATAAATTTTAGTGGTCTTTCTTTGTTACAAACTTTGCATTTGTGGGAATTCGGATATGGAATGGAAGTAAAATTGCATGCTATGAAAGTGATGAACACTTAGGTGAGTTGGTTAATTGCCAAGTCTCACAATGCAGAGTTTATGGGTTTGAAAGCACATACATTTTGAAAAATCAGGACACATTAGACATAACTTGGAATGATGACCGAACATAATGAAGGATGGAATATGCTTGACCCAATATTAAAGGCCTCGCAATATCAAAGGCACAATGTTGTTGATGCTGGTAGTTGTGTAAAATTTCTACATCTATAGGTGTTGTGTTCTTGAATGGAATATCTAAAACAACCTACGATATAGGATCGAGGCTTGCTTCATTATACATTCCTGTAATGGTATACATGGAATATTGACATCAAAACTTCTAATATCTCATAATGTAAGGAGTCTTTCCTGGAAAGCTTGAAATATATGAAAGTGGGGGGCCTTCAAAGAGGTAGATTGTCATGATATGGTCTAATGGTTGGAAGTTTGCCAAACAACAATCATTACAAGAATACAGGGAATAGTAAATATAAGTTTAACTATTTTTGTTGATAGGTGGGAACAAGGTTAATTTGCAGGAGGAATCAAAGGGAGGAAAAAAGTAGTATCACCATGCGTGATTAGGAGCTTGCCAAACTACAAAATCACTACAATAATACATGAAATAGTAGATATAAGATAACAGGGGTGTGCGGGTGTGGCACAATGGTGCAAGAGTGAGCCCTTAATCTAGAAGGTCATAAGGTCTTGGCTCCTCAGAGGGGGTGCTGTAAAGTGTTAACTCTAGTCGTCATCAGCATCATCAAAGCTTTATTCTGATTAGGGGTTGGCTACACAAATCTTGTTCCTCCATTCCCCTCTATCAAGTGTCATGACCTCAATTTGTCCAAATGTTTTAAAATCTTTTCTTTATTCACATCCTTTTGGGCCTTTCCCTTGCCCTTTTGGAGCATTCAACTTGGATCAACTTACTGCCTCTAATTAATGCCTTTTTTGGTCTCCGTTGGACATGTTCAAACCATCTGGGTCTGCCCTTCCTCATCTTGTTAGTTACTAGTGCTACTAGTAAATTTCGTCTAATATTTTCATTTCTAATTCTATACTTTCTCATCTTGCCACTCATCCATCTCAATATCCTCATTTCTAATTCTATACTTTCTCATGTTGTTATTTAATTGCCCAACACTTTGATCTATATAGCATGGTGGCCTTACAGCCATCTTATAGAATTTTTCTTTTAGTTTGAATGGCATCCATCAATCACACAAAACCCTAGAAGGACATCTCCATTTATTCCAACCCACTTGGATTCTCTAGGTAACATCCCTTTCATGATTTATTGATCCTAAGTATCTAAAATGGCCTTTTTGTGGAACTTCTTGGTTATCTCTTTATTGGTATTTTACTCCCACTCTTGTCCTTGCTAAAATTGCATTCAATATATTCTATCTTAGTTTGGCTAATTTTCAATCCTTCAAACTCTTTAGCATCTCTCTACAACTTTAGCTTTGTGTTTACACTCTCCCTCGTCTTATCAATTAAAACTGTGTCATTTGCAAATAACATGCGCCATAGAATCTCTTTGTGCAGATGTTTTGTTAACTCATCTATAACTAATGTAAAAAGGTACAAGCTCAATGTTGATCATTGATGTAATCCTACAGTGATAGAGAAAATCATCGGTCTCTCCATTAATAGTCCTAGGATTTGTTAATACTCCTTCATCCATATCCTTAATTATGTCTTTATACCCTTGTGAAGCCTCATTCTCGGCCAACTCCCACCATATTAACTCTTTAGGGATCCTATCATAAGCTTTTTCTAAGTTAATAAAGACTATATGGAGGTCCTTCCTTCTCTCCTTATATTTCTTTATCAATTGTCTAAGTAGAAAAATAGCTTCCATGATAGATCTCCTAGGCATAAAAACAAGCTGGTTTTCTAATACATTCGTATATGTCGTAACATCTTCTTAATCACTCTTTCCCAAAGTTTTATGGTATGTCTCATAAGTTTGATCCCACAGCAATAAGTGTAATTCTATGTCTTCTTTATTCTTATAAATTAGTATGATAGAGCTTTTCCTCTATCCATTTGGGATTTTCTTTGGTTCTACAATCTTGTTAAATAACTCTGTTAGCCAAACTACTATAGTATCTCCCATATACTTACAAACCTCTATTTGTATATCATTGTGCCTTAGGGCCTTTCTTGATTTCATCTATTTCAAGGCCTCTTTCACTTCAAGTATCCCGATACTATAGTCGTATCTATATAGTCTAACATTATTTGGGTCCATGGTTCTTTCAATCTCTATATTTTGAGGACATTTGTCATTTAGCAATTTTTGAAAGTAACTTTCCCACCTTTGATTGATCTCGTTATCTTTAATTGATATCCTTTGGTCATTACTTTTAATACAATTAATGTGGTCTAAATCCTTACTCTTTTGTTCGTTTATTTTTGTAAGCTTGAACACATCTTTATCATCTTCTCTTGACCCTAATATATCATAGAGATCATCATACGTCTTAAGTTTAGCCTCACTCACTACTCTCTTAACAACTCTTTTGTCATTCTTATTTTGCTCAAATCTTTTGTTATTTCTACTCCTTTGCCATGCTTTAAGACACATCCCTGCAGATCCCATTATCAAGAAGTGTATCTACAGCTTCTTGTACCAATTTCTCCTGACACATTACTAGTTCCCCTGGTGTAGATCTATTATTGTTAATGGATCAGTAAGATTATTTTCTCTTTAATAACTTTTGCACATTACCATCAATTTTTCTTTACTGGTTGTCTTTTACCTTTAGATACTCTTAGAACATCTTTTGTCACTTTCTTAATGGACTTGGTTATATCAGTCCACATGGTGGTTACTTTTGTTTCATTATTCCACTTTCCTTCTACCATCAACTTATTTGTGAATGATGTTATCTTCTCTCCTTTTAAATTTTACCACTTAGTTTTTTTACACTTAATAAGTTCATTTCCTTTCTTCCATCTCTTAATGTAAATATCCATAATCATTAGCCTATGTTGCATGGTTAAACTCATACCAAGTATTGCCTTACAATTATTACACATTGATCTTTTAGTGCTTCTAATTGGAAAAAGTCCATTTAGATTTTATACAATTCCACTTATAAAGGTTAATAAGTGTTTATCCCTCTTCCTAAAGTATGTGTTTGCTAAAGCTAGGTTATATGTCAAAGAAAAATCGAGAATAGCTTCCTCATCTCATTTTTTTCTCGAACACCATACCCTCTCATATACCCTGTCATATCCTTTCTTTTCTTTTCTCACATAACTATTTAAGTTTGCTCCTATAAATATCCCCTATATGTTGGACATTTCTTGCATTACTTCCTCCATAATTTTTTAGAACTATATTTTGATTCTATTTTCTAATCCTACCTGCGAGGCATATACACTTATAACATTTATGATCTTCTCTCCTAGAACAAATTTTATTAGTAGTTTTATATTACTAGTTCTTTTGACGTCTACAACTTTATCCTTTAATTTTTTATCCACCACTATCCCTACACCATTTCTATTATTATTCTTTCTTGCATAATAGAGCTTATACCCACCAATTTCTTTAGTTTTAGCTCATTTCCGCTTGATTTCTTGAACAAAAGCTATGTTGACTCTCTTAATTTTCATCATTCTACTAACTCCATATTCTTACTTGTTAATGTGCCTATATTTCATGTGGTAGTATGAACCTTATTTTCTTGAGCTAGTCTCTTTACCCACACACATCTAGAACGGCACAGGAACCCTTGCCTACTTTCTATTGCACCTAGGATCCAATGTAGCGTGTCACTTATGGGAGAATGCCCAACCAGTCCTTGTGCATTTTCTACTACACCTGGGATTATGCAGCCCGTTGCTTATGGGTGAATGACCTAGTAGCCCTTGCTCATTTTCTATTGCATCTAGGCTCCAATGCAGTGCATTGCTTCTGAGGAACACCTTTGCTTGATGACATGCCTTGGTCTTTAGATTTGCTGAAAGGTTTTACACTGACTGGCAACATAATGCAATCCTTCTCCTTTATCCTGGCTTGGGACTGGCTGTAAGATCATAAAACTACACAGAGGAAGTTAAGGTGTTAACCTAGTGACTTCTAATATTAAATCTGTTATTTCAGAATTTGCAAAGAAATTGCTTTATCATTTCGGACAACTTCAGTTGCTACATGGGTTTGTCGCTTAAGCAACTACATACTTCTCTGATCATCTCTGGCTCGTGCCCTTTTGAGGCACTTCAATTAGTTTTGCTAGATCCATTTACACATAATTTCTGAAAAACATAATCCATTATTTAATTTCTCAGTTCAGGTTAATTTCTTTACTAAATTTTGGCATTGTATTCATTATACAAGCTGTACTGCCAGGTCGTTCTTGATGACTATTCGGCACCACTGACTGCTGGAAGCTTCGTAAAATTGGTCAAGTAGCAGAATCTTGCATGCGCTTTGTAAACCTTTTGTTTGAGATAATCATATCTACTTGCACTGACCTCATCATAATACAAGAGTTCTTTTAGAGACTTTCAGTTTGTGCACTGAGACATCTACCAAATGTTTTAAAACTCATTGGTGGACTTCGTATATAGCTGAGATACTTGGTTCAGCATGATTCCAGCCAAACTATGGCTCGAAAATACAGTATGTCTTCCATTAGATCGTTTTAGTTGAACTTGCAAAGCAAAAGACAATTTCAAGAAGAACATTATTTCTGGGCGTAATTATATTTCACTCCTTGATAGTGAAAATGGGTCAGTTGATTCATGGGCATATTATAGGGTATAGCTGATTTTTGCCAACCAAGCAGTTCTTTCTTATAAAACAAGCTTGCAAATTTTTCACATGATTTCATATAGGTCTTGGAAGGTGAAGAAACAATTTGTTTCCGGTGATTGGTGGGGCATATGATAGGGTAAAGCTGAAGTCTACGGACCAAGCAGTTCTCCCAGACAAGGAGCTTGCAAATTATGGTTATAGTGTCCCTTAGAGATAATGCCATCTGGACAATTCGAACCGTTGTATAAAACAACACTAAGTGTGCGGATTAGTTTCTTGAGGACTTGCAGGTTCTCCTGTAGCATTGGCTGCCAGTTTGTTTTGTATGTAATAATCACGTCTTTACTTTTCCTATATGAAAGGATGGAGAATTGCCAGTACTTCCATTATCAGTTTACGGGGCAGTTGCTATGGCTCACAATCGCGTTTCAGAGGAGTTCTCGTCGCCGTCACAGTTCTTCTTTTATCTCTATGACAAGAGAAATGTAAGTAAAATACAGTTTTTCTTTTATCCTTATGAAAGGATTAATGTATCTAAACCACTAGAATATTTGACATATCTTACTAACGATCTCTTCCTAAAGTCTTACCATTCTAGAATAGAGGTCCCTTTGGTCACTTTAAGTGGCAGGAAATTGAAGTGCTCACGGAAGCCGTTAGCAGAAGGTTGAAAATAATTTATCTTCGACCTAAACAAATAGGAATTGCAAGATATTGAAGGACGAATATTCCTCTTTCTTATTGCTCGAGATAATCTACATATGGATGTAACATACTCTGAGTGAAGCAACGTTTCTCTTTCTAGTTCATTTAATGAGAAAGCTATTGAGAATCTTTTGCTAATAAACTTGCTAACTGGTGTCAAGCCTTCAACATTCTGATTGAATTTCAGAAATGATCTTAATGCAGACTTGAGCACTTAGCAGAGTTGCTTAAGTGGCTTGTCTCACAGCCAAGGGGTTGTGGTGGGTTCAAATCCAGCGCTTAACTAGAAGGAAAACAAAAAAAAAGGGCAGTAATATGACTGTTATGCTTCTTTTGGTAGGATGATGAATTTTACTAATCTTTTACTTCTACGGGCTGGCTTAGGGGGACTGTCCTTTGATGAAGGTCAATTTTCTGTGTTTGGGTATGCTTCCAAAATAATCAAATGAAGACTTACTTTATTCTCTTTTCAGTAGGCTCACTATCATCAATGCTTGAGGGATGTTCCATGATGCACATTAGGATTAGAGGATACTACAACTAAGCTTTCTTACCTTCCTGTTTCAATTTCCAGATACACAACTCGTGGAAGGGAAATACTTTCTCAGATCAAGACGGGGGATTTGATTAAATCAGCAAAGCTAGTGCAAGGTCAAAACCGTCTTCTACTTCCAGTAGAGGGATGATCAGTTCTCCTGTAAAATTTTGTTCCTGTCCATTTTCTCAAGGATCTCACGTTTAAGTTTGAGAAAACTGAAACTAGAGAAGAAGCTACTTTAGAACCCTGAGCATGTATCAAGTGTTAGAGATAAACGGGTTCTGGGAGATTTTCTGTGACATCTGAGGCAGACCATCATATTGTTTTTCATATTCAGTTCAACATAATTGGAGCACATGGCTCAGGAACCTAAATTATTGAAAAATGACAAGGAGCCAGTCACAAGCTTGCTTAAGTTAGTTGAATAAGGGAGTGCCACATGACAGTTTTTCCTTGGAACTTGGGTTTTCTCTTAAACTGGGAGAAACCTTAGCTCTTGAGCTAAGAAAAATGCAAGTTCCAGGAGAAGATTGCCATGTGGACTCGCTCATTTGATTAGCTTGCTCAAGCAAGCTAGTGACCAGCTTAGTCTAGCACGTAGAACACTAAGTTTGTTGTTTGAAGCAATAACGAGCAAAGCACACTGCCAAGGTGATGAAAAACATATCTTGCGCCATGCATCAATACTAGAGACTGGTTACCAAAACCCGGTGGAGGCAGTAACAGGAGAAGCAACATGAACTAATAAGCACTTACTTTTTGACTGAAGCATCCAACAGCTGGAAAAGTCCAAAGATAGATGGTTTATGCAAGTTCTTTGTAGATGAACATATAATGCAGATGTCTTCTGCAGTCAACCATCAAAAGACCAATGCTCAACAAGAAAAATCTCGCAAAGCATTGCAACCAGCAAAAATAAAGTGAAACAGTACAATTTAGTGATCTCATTTCATAGGGCAATCTAACTTAATGCCGCCGAATCATTCTATGGAATTGTCATGAGAACAGTTATTCTCATGTAGTATGCCCCTTTGGGTAGCTCCACAATGCCTAGCAGCAGTACTATTGATAAGAGTATGCTCTTTTCAAATTTTGACGTGTTATCTCTGTTAACTGCCAGGAAAGGTAGCAGAACTGATATAAGTTGTTAGTTTATCAGTAGAAAGACTTCCCATGACAGAAACTAAGGAGCTTAAATGGAGCTCCTTAACTGCATCAACAAGTGGACAACCTATTGCAGATTGGGTTCTATACAAACTAAGTAGCTTCAAAAGGACACATGACAGGAACTACAAATTGTCAATTCCATTGAACAAAAAAGACAAAATGAAGGTTGTCAACAAATTATCACATGCCCCACCAAATTGTCAATTTCATTAAAAAAGGACAGCCCCGGTGCACAAAGCTCCAGCCTATGCGGGGTCCGGGGAAGGGGCTGACCACAATAGCCTAAAGTAGGAAGCCTTACCTTGCATTTATGCAAGAGGCTGATTTCACGCCTTGAACCTATGACCTCAAGGTCACATGACGACAACTTTTACCGTTACGCCAAGGCTCCCCTTCAAATTGTCAATTTCATTGAAAAAATATTTTCTGTACTTAACTAGTTCTGTCAACAAACTTTCCCCATCTATAATAATCATATTACATAGATATATAAGTCCATTGCTCTGAAACTCTTTCGAGTTTCATGAATTAAACAATATGCAATGATAATAAAAACTGAAGAAAAGTAAGGTAGAGAGAACTCCTCAGTCGTAGGAGTTATACACAACACAGTATCAACCAAGAGAGATTCATGTATATTGAAAATTATGAGATAACAAATTTGACCATTGAAGCCTACTTCCTTTCTCCACTCCTTTGATTCAATCAAGACGAGATATCACAGCTAACAACTGCAATGTTCTCATTGGGCTCCCCAAGGGGCATGGAATGCAACAATCCCATGTATATCTTTGTGTTAAATATTTCTTTATTGATGAAAACCTTCATTATACTAAGATCATCCATGTCAAATCATCAAGAATAATAGATTAGATGCTGAAGCACACTTGAATCCATGAGAATGGATGTGATTCTTGAATCTTGTGGTTCTTGATCTTCCAAACTGATGCGTATGAGTTTTTTAGAAAAGGGGTTCTCACTTTTCTAATGATGGGATATCAGAAAAGAAATATACGTATAATTTGGGGACCATAACCATTTATAACTGCAGACGATTTTCTTATTTCTAATTTTAGCCTATTATAAATTAGAAATTAGAAATTAGGTTTCTACACATAATAAAGCCCACACTTTGTGAGATGACTTAGGCTCATTTAACTTTAAACTTTATAAAATCACTTTTAATTTAGGCCAAACCTATATAATAGCATATAATATACAATTACTATTATATACACACACATACACGTCCAAAATCTAACATTATGGTCTTAATCTTTACCGCTTGCTGTTTCATACAATGCGCAGCTAGCATCTAGGTTTGTGACTTCATCAGCAATCCCATTCAATACAGTAAATGGAAGTCAACATCACCAAGCCGACGGTGCTCATAGTTAGTGACTCGTAGCAGCTCCACCACAGTACCCAGCCTTTGTTTCCCCCTATACCTCAGTGGATTCTTTCCAGCAATAATCTTCTTCGCGAGGACCTTAACAGACTTATCTGGAAAATCTGGGTAGGAACAATAGGCAATGTAGGAAGTAATAGCGACGAATGTGAGAATTTCAGGAATTGGCCATTTGGGTGCCAGTAGAGTTGGCCCATTCCATGCCTGCAAGTCCCTGAAATGCATCAGTAGGCAGATAACTCCGCCCATTGACTCTACAAAGAGAAAAGATTTCAAGGCGTGGAACTGTGTGTAAACCTTTTCTACAATGTTTACAGTAAATCAAATACATAATCGGAAGCAAATTTAAAGGATCATGAACTTACGTCCAGCCATGACAGTTTTCTGTATCAGTTTAAGGAATCTTCTGATTCTTCAGCAGTATACAATGATGGTAAATAATAGTGTGTACTGCTTGAATCAGGGACCCCTATAAATAACTCCTTTCAGTGGCAGTTATTCTTCCATCAAGGATAACTGCCATCAACAGTAATAACATATGTTAAAATCAGTAACAAATACGTTAGATTTATTTGAATTTCAAATGTTTAGGGACCTCATAATTCTAACACTATGCTTTTAGCTTAATTGAATTGAAGAAAGAGATGCAATCGTCTATAACAAGGTCTGCATTAGGGACAAGGCCCTTGAGAGCTTGAGAATGGCGATGTCCCTCAAGGTCAAGAGCAAAACAAGCAAATCCCATCTGGGCAATGAAGACGGGAGTGGACAGGAATGTCCAGCTGATGTCGTTGCCATAGCCATGGACCAAGCAGATGATGCCACTTGGAGGAAAGGTGAGTGGTTGCAATGATCCGGAAAAGAGAGGCCTCTTGGGGATATGTAGAATGATTTGAAGTGGTGGATGCCTTGTGAGGTATAGTACTGTTCCTCTGGGGTGTCTCCCCAGAAATAGAGCTGGTTTTGGGGGTCCTCTATTCCTACAAGAGCAAGCTTTTCGCCTCTCGTTCTCTGTCTCTGTGTTTAGATGTTGGTTTTCTAGTGTTGTCTTGCAGCGTTGAGACTTTTGTGAGAATGGGAGGATGCAGAGTGACTCAGTTTGACAATGTTGTTCTGAAAATCGTGTCTCGGTAAACCTGGTCATAGGCATACTGAGTGAGATGAGAGCCGAGTCGATGTGTCATGTTCGGGTACATAACTGCATGCATCTAAGAATGAATTAGATGATTCTTAGCCGTCGAGACTCGAGGTTGAGAAGCCATAACTGTGGACGTGTCTTTTCAGTGGCCAAAAAAGGAGATCCATAAAATGGTTAGCAATCGTCAAGACTCTTGAGGACTAATCAACAAAAATTATTCGTCGAAAAGGGAAATAAAAAGAGAAACAAAAAAAATGTAAACAAGTGTCGAAGAAAGTCATTAGTTAGTTAGGATGATTTCACCGGCTTGATTTTGATCTTCAACCCGAGCTTGATATCCAATTGGATGATGGGCGTTGATATTCTTGTCCTGTTGTTTTCACATCAGTCCCACCCCTCTCGGTTTTCTTGTCATTTAGACTTGTGAAATGTTGATTTTTATAATAAAAGCCCTAAAAACAAGTGGTGAGGACAAAAGGCTAAGAGAGACGGGAGTAGGATCGATACAAAGGGGTGGGGATATAATTTTCCTTGGATGATTAGTCAGTGAGACTTGTATCACCCCACATATAGAGACCAAAACAAGCACATAATTTTGAACTAGTGTTACATAATACAGAACATAGTTATTGCGCAAGGAGTCATCCTTCTTCTCGGTGACGAGTGGCCTATTCTCTTTGGGTGCTGAAACAAAAAATTTCAATGTTTTATCAATTTTGCAACAGAAATTTGGTCAAAACTTTTGAAGGAAATTGATTTGAAAACGATAATCAACAAAAGGCCGGATTTTACCTGAAAATGAACTAAAATAAATAAGAATGTAGAGAATAGCCAAAATTTACAAAAAAGGCTGGAAGTTATCTGAAAATTGATTGAATGATAACAGGCTCCTTTCTTATTCCATTTTCCTTACTGAAATGGAATTTTCTATCATGAGTGGAGCAGAATTGATAACAATAATTGTACATTGACTTACTATACTTATGTCCACTTAAGGACGCGTAAAAGATCAGAACTCTAACAAGGAGAGGACAAAAAGAAATGTCTAAAATCTGCACTTTCTCTTTTGTGGCAATTTATCAATGTACGAATTTTGTGTTTCTCTTCACATACCACGAGTCAAGAAGGGCGGCTTTATGATATTGGTTCATGGGCCCCTTTGCAATTGTAACATAGCCACATCCTTCTCATTTACGTGGCCACTTGTCATTGCCAGCTCTAGCGTGCAGAGGATCCCATTCAGAGCAATGATAAGGATGCGAAGATTAATTAGACAAAGGGATAAGTTATTATGGATATTACCCTTTTAGTTCATTTGATTATCATCTTAAGGATTAAGAAAGCTGCAAAGTGGGTGCTGAAGGAAAAGTGAAAGCCACAACGCCCACTTCGGGAGCAGTCTAGAAGTGCAACAGTTTCCTAAGTGGGTGTCATGTTTTCCACGCACATATATACGAGGGAAGGAGGAAATGGTAGCTATTGTTCTTTTTAGACTTTATCATGAGAAAGAAAGGATCGAAACCGGCTGAGAACAATGCTTAATGTCTAGAGATCCAAATGAAAAATCCAAGCAGTCAATCACGTGCTGATCCACTATGTCTCCAAAGATGCCGATGAAAAATTTGACATAGTTGTTAAACTCAACCAATGGAATTGGATCTTGCCCGGTTCAAGTAAGTTGACTGAAAAAGAAAAACAAATGTAGGTTCTATCTAGATTGGTTTGTTTCATAGAATGCTACTATAGTTTGGTCAAAGTTGAATCAACAAAGTCCTGAGTGGACCAAAAAGATATTGCAGTTGCAAAGAGTGGGTGGTTGGATCTTTGACGGGCTTTTCCAGTGGAAGACCTAGGATGACGATTTGGTCTTGTTTCTGGTTTTATTGTCGTAGAGTTCTAATGTAATGGACGCCCAATTATTCCTTTTGGCAGAATATGATAGGAGAAAGAGTGCAATTGAAGCATAAGTTCAAGATATAGACCGCATAATGGATGAACCACACACCATAATGCAGTGCCATCGAGTATCAATAAGCTTTTGAATTCTGGCTTTCAAATGGATACTTCTCTTTCTTTTTGTTTGGGAGAATGATGGCTTTGGTTAGAAAATGAAAAAGATAAGGTCTACACTAATAAGGATAAGCCTCTAGGGATTGAAGGCATGGATTCTTCAAGAGAAAGGGAATGGCTAATGGCTCCCATCGATTTGCAAAACCAAGCAAGCCCGAATCAGGAACAAATGACTCAATTTGTATTTCTTTGGTTAATATGTGCATCTATCATATTTTTTCCCTTATATATGTTTGTTAAATAAGGGATATGCGTATACATTCCCTTTCCAATTAAAGAAAATGGGCCAATAGAAAGTATCAGAGGGACCAACATATTTTATGATCCATGTCTTGCATCACGGAAAAACCACTAAGAAGTCAACTCCTTCCGACGATCACAACATTCTACTTTTGGGCTATCGAAAGGATCATTGGAAACAAAGAAATAACTGTCCACGTTGAGCAACAAATCCTAAGCAAATCGATGACTTGGAATCATCCACGAGGGAGATTTTGTTGAGCAGATTATCCATAGCAAGGCCTTTCGACATGCTAGCCGTTTATAAAACCGAACTCTCTTCTTTCCATCACTAAGAACTCTGATTTACTACTTTACTTGCTTCTTCACGAATAATGTCATTGAAGCTGAGCTTAGCTGAACCCATAAAGAAAAGCAAAGGCCTGAAGCGCTTCTTCTTAGCTATGCTTGCATAAGAACTGGGATCCTACAAAAGCAAATCAATGCCGAAACCCCCGTCTTTGCTTATTTTTCCAAATAGCATATATCCTCCGTCATATTTGCAATTGGTTAATATACTAGCCAATCGATGCTATTATTGTTCTTAAGAAGGTAACCATTTGCCAATTAGAAAAGAGTTTAATTACACCGAGAGCGAATATTTATATTGTTTTCTCCATGTACTGTCAGCGTGTATGCAACTGTGTTTTGTCTATTTCATCTGAAATAAGGAAGATTCTCGTTCTATCTGTATACTTGTTGCGGGAGTGGCCACCCGTAAAACATGTGGGGGACTTGGATGTCACGACATGATCTCCGCAGCCAATTAACGGGAGAAAGAAAGAGAAGGGGCCGGGCAATATCCATCAGGTTCCCTTTCAAGTTGGAAAACCCTTGTGGAGACATTCTTCCTGTCCTCTCCCAACTCATAAAAGTAAAAGTTGGAGTCCGTGTCAGTCCTCAACCCACTATGTTTGTTTCTATTAGCCCGTTACGTTTGTGCCAACTTCCCCATTTCAACTCGTCAAAACGCACAAGGTAAACCCCATTTACTGATGAAATGCTCGGGACCGAGTAGAGTTCTCTCTCGTAGAAAGGCACTCTCCTTTTCGAAATAGCGCTGTTACATCACAAACCTTGATTATCTATGCTATCAATCGTGGCACTTTGGGGGCCAAATGTGTTCTTGCAGCCTGCAAGCAGACAGGTCATGAGGCAGGTTACTGGACTTCGTCACTTGCTACGTTATTTTCATTAAAACTGAATTAAGACGAAGTTGCATCTACATAAGTCTCCAAAGAGAAGTACTTTGATTGGCTGGTAATAGCAAGGCCTATAAATACGATGTCAGTCATTTCAGTTGCTTGTGGACGGGCTTCACAAAAGGCAGCCAATGAAGCGAGTTTTTCAATTAGTGGTGCCAAATCGATACCCGTATACGCGGGCGTCAGTCCCTAAACCAAAATCACGCTCTCAGTTACTAACAAAGGTTTAGGGCACTTAGTTGCAGACAACTTATTCTCGCTCTTGCAATACACATTTGGTCAGACGTTTGAGTCACCACTATCACTTTAGCCAGGGGATTAGATTTCTGGTTGCATGTGAATAAGAGTGATTTGCTTTGTAATTCTTAACAAAACGGTGGAGCATCATTTAACACGAAAATGATTTGGGAATGCAGGAAGTAACGTGTCTGGGAACGAAACTTGATTCACCTCATATTTGAATAATATGACCCATTCATCATGTATCTCTTGCCTTGAATTGGTTAGATATCAAATTGATAAACATTGGATGATTCTAGCTATTCCGTTTTAACTTTATTAATTATGACCACTAAAATTTTCAACTGAAAAAACTAGTACTTAAAAGCATCCAATGACTACAAATTTTTGCAAGTAGCCTAAATAGGTAAAGTTGAACATAGTAAAGAAGAATATATTGAATTAGAAAAGTAATAGCCTCCTTGAGATGTAGTGTCTCTATATATCACACACACACACACACACACACACACACACACACACACACACACACACACACACACACACACACACACACACACACAAGAATAGCACTTAAATCAAGGACTTGATAATTGTCACAAATTTCAAATATAAAATCTACTTAATTTTCTTAAAACAAGGATCACAAATCTTAAATCTATCTAATTGCCTTAAATCAAGGAATTGATACATATCATATACTTACACAAAATAGAAGATAGAGATTGACTATACATATTTCTCCTATATGCCCCTTAGATGGAGCTCCAAGAGGAGAGTCCAATCTTGGTCTTGAGAGCGATAAATCTCATGTGTGGAAGAGATTTGGTGAGGGCATCTTCTAGCTAATCCTCGGAAGATACATAACCTACATATAGAGAAGCACGTTGAATTTGTTAGCAAATAAAATGGAAATTTATAGCAACATGTTTCGTGCAAGAGAGAAATACTGGATTGGAGCAGTCACACCAACATCGTTGCAATAGATTACACGAGATTCTAGAACATGAATACCAAGTTCAGTAAGTAGAGAACAAACCCAACTTAATTTAGTAGGAGTGGCAGGGACAGATCTATACTCCGCCTTGGTGGAAGAACAAGCAACTGAGCAGTGTTTTTTGGAGCTCCAAGAGATAGGATTGCATCCAAGATATAGAATGGGAGCATCGAAGGAAGTAAAATCATCCTTGTTTCCTACCCAGTTAGCATCGAAGAATGCACAAAGAGACAAGGAGTTGTGGTGAGGATTAGTCCATGATTAGATGTTCAATAGAGGTAGCGCGGGAGTCATTTGACATCATTCCAGTGTTCAGTGGTGGGATGGTGCATGAACTGAGAGAGTTTATTAACCATAAATGTAATATTAGGTAGTGTAAGTGAGAGATACTGAAGGTTCCCAATAGTGATTAGATATTCAGTGGGATGTGAGAGTATTCAACTAGCATATAGACTGAGTGTTGGGTTTGTAGCAAGTGTGGTGATGGCTGGTTTTGCATTGGTTATATGTGTTCAAGAAAAAAAGTTCACTGATGTATTGTCATTGAGACAAATTAGCCGATGTTGGTGTGGAATGACTTCAACACTAAGAAAGAAGGATAGGGGCCCAAGATCCTTGAGGGGGAATTGCTGGATGAGAAGTTCTACAAAGCATAAAATCGCCGTGTCATTATTACTTGTAATGATGATGTTGTAAACATAAACAAGTAATTATATCATAGTACCAGCTGTGGTGAGGACAAACAGTGATGTGTTAACATGAGAGTTGGTCAAGCTGGAGTTAACAAGAAATTGATGCAACTCATGATACCAAGCACGTGGAGCTTGTTTAAGACCATAGATGGCCTTGCGAAGTTTGCATACATGAGTAAGATGATCATGATCCACAAATCTTGGTGGTTGTGCTACAAATACGTCTTCAAATAAATGGCCTTGAAGGAAGGCATTGTTGACATCCAGTTGATGCAGGGACTTGCTACGACTTATAGCTATATTAAGAACTATGTGTACAATGGTGGGTTTGAGCATTGGGCTAAAAGTTTTGTGGTAGTCTATTTTGGTTCATTGATGAAATCTTTTGGCAACCAAGCGAGCTTTATACCTATCAATAGAGCCATCAAAAAGTCTCTTAATAAGAAAAACTACTTGCATCCAACAAGGATTTATTTTGGTTCTACGGGAACAAGCTCCAATGTATTGTTTCAAATAAGAGCATCATACTCCTCAGACATAACTTAATGCCATTTAGGATCTTTGAGAACTTGGGTCGTGGTGGTGTGTTCTAGGTTTTAGCTTCTTAATGGGTTTGTGATGTTATTTTTGGCATGAGTTATCATGGTGTGGGTGTTGGTTGAGTGGGGAAGATTGGATTGTTGAGTTGGTGGGGTTGGTTCTTGTAGACTTGCGGCAGGACAAAGATTAGTGTGGATTGTGCATGGAGGGGCATATGTAGGTGGTGCTTTAGAGGTTGTGTGACGTGGTGATATTGGAGTGGTGTGAACTGTAATGATGAATACGAGAGGAAGCCAACTAGAGAGGGCTTCGAGTTGGGGACAACTAAGATTACTATGAAGGGAGTAGAAGGGAAATACAGTCTCAACAAACTTGACATGATGGGACATATAAATTTTTGAGATGTGTGGGTCAAGACAAAAGTAAGCACTTTGTGTTTGTGAGTAACCAAGGAAAGCACAAGGATTGGAGCAAGGGTCAAGTTTATGAGAAGACTACGGACAAAGCTAGGGCAGCAGAGACAACCAAAGATGGGAATTTTTGAGCAGTTTGGAGAGGAACCAAAGATTTTCTTGTACAGAGATAAGAAATAAAGAGTGGCTGTGGGCATGCAGTTGATGAGGTAGATTGTAGTGGCAAAGACATGTAGGAGGAATTGAGGCATGAAAGAGAAGAGAGAGAGATCGATTTCGACTATGTGGCAATGACACCTTTCGAAATAGTCGTTGTGTTTCGAGATGTGTAGAGGGTTGGTAAGATGAGAAATTCCATTGGTGGCAAGGAAATTATCAATGACTTTATATTCCTCAGTATTATTAAAATAAGGAGTGATGATTGGTCGATCGAAGTACTTTTCTATGAGAGCTTTGAATCGAATGAAAACATTATATACATGAGATTTTTGCTTAAGTGGATAGTATCATGTATATTTTGTAAAGCAATCAACAAAACAACATAGTATTTAAAATTATCAAATGAATAAATAGGAGAAGACCATACATACTAGAGAATAATACTTCAAGAGGTGGAGAAGAGATAAGGGATGAATAAAAAAATGGTAGTTTGTGACTTTTATTGCATTGACATTGGACTCCATAATGGTATATGGAAATTAGAGACAATGTGCTTGAAAATTGGAGGAGAAGGGTGACTAAATCTGTGGTGCCACTCGAACGAAATGGTCTTGACACTAGAAAAAGCAACTAATGGAGAAGACTTGGTAAGGGAGATAGGCCACTCATATACACCATCCTTAGTCTATCCGTCAAAAGAATTGCCCTCATTTGTAGATCCTTTACATGAAAGGTAGCGGGTAAGAATTCAATAGAGACATGGTTAGATGTGTAAAATTGATAAATAAAGATTAGGTTCTTTTTCATGCTAGGAATGCAAAGGACATTATTTAATGTAAATGTGAGAGAGGTAGTGATGAAAGAAGTGGAACTGATGTGTAATGAGAAGACCTGTGCCATCATCGATCATAATGTCATTAGTGCCATCATATGGAGCATAAAGGGGTAGATTGCTCAAATCATCAGTGACATGGTGGGATACTCTACTATTAAGAAGACGATTTGGAGTGCTGAGAGCGATGATGGTCATGTAGTGAGCTCAGGGCTGCCAAGGTGCCTGAGGATGGGGTGCCAAGGGATGAGGGGCCAATGCTCGATAATCCAGAATGGATTGAGAAGTGACTAAGTCAAATATGGGGCACCTCTTGGCAGTGTGGCCTTGGACATTGCAAACTTGGCAGTGATCGAGGTAGGGTCTTAGAGATGGATGGTCACCACGAGGTGCATCATAGGGTGGCGCCGCATTGGAATACATAAGGAAGTGAGTGTCGTTAGCAAATGATAGATGCCAGGCTTTGTTATGGTTGGATGCCTGGTAGTAGTTGGAAGTGTGGCTGGTGGAGGTTGTGAGTGACACGGTGAGGTCTTCTTATTTAGAAGCTTTTCATGAATCTCATTCAAGGACATCGGGGTCTCGTAGGCATTAACGTCTTCGATGATGGATTTATAGTCATCATCATGATTGTCGAGAATCTTATCAATGAGATTCTCCTTATCAAGTGGTATGCCAAATATGGCAAGTTCATTAGCATGACATTTGATGAATTGCATAAATTCGGTAATGCTTTAGGATCCTTTTTGATGATTTTTGAGTTCCTCTTTAATTTGTTTGATGTGGCCTTGGGGGGATTTTGCTAAGTGTTAGCCATTGTGGTCTAAGCTTCAAGCAAAGTGGTGGTAAGGTTGAGAAAAGGGATGATGGGGGCAGAGAGGGACCAACAATTCCACAAAAGATCAATTTATCTTGCCAGATCCATGTTTGATAGGCATGGTTCGGAGAAGTGGTATTGTTTGTAGTGATGGTGGTGGGTGGACAAGGGTGGGATCCATTAATATATCCCTCAAGATTATATCCAACAAGAGTGGAATGGAATTGAAGCTTCCATGAGCGGTAATTTGTGGAGGTGAGTTTTATGGTGACATGAGAGGAGATATTTATGGCTATGAAAGGATGATTAGGTTCATTGGGTGTTTGGGATGGTGGGTTGAGAAAAAGCTATGGTACAACAACCTTGGGAGGCCGTGGGAACAGAAGAGAATGAGATTGGTTGGGCACTACATGCAGAGATTAGGATAAGGAGGAGAGATATCTAGGAGCGTAATGCTCTGATACCATAAAGAACAATATATTGAATTGGAAACATAATAGCTTGCGTTTCCATTGATGAGAAGTAGTATATATATAAGAATAGCCCTTAAATCAATGACTTGATAATTGCCGCAAATATCAAATATAAAATCTACCTAATTTTCTTCAATCAAGGATCACAAATCTCAAATATAAAGTCTAACTAATTGCCTTAAATCAAGGAATTGTTACATATTAGATAATTAGACAAAATAGAAGATAAAGACTGTAACATCCATAATTTTTAAATCCCAATGTGAGTGAATTTTGAAAAATATTAAATTGGGATAAAAAGAAAATAGTGAAATTTCATAATTTTGGAGTTTTATGAGCGAAAAATTTGATAGACATCAAATCAATGTCAGAACCTTGATATTTGGATTGTACTTGAAAAATGGAATCCAAAGACACTGAGAACGCTCAAATCGGAGTTCGGGCAAAAATTTGCCTAATTATTTTATAAAAGGGCAAAATAATCATTTGACATGTGGGCCTACAGTACATTGATCGGGTCCTAGAATTTAAAAAAATCAAAACGGATTATGAACATGCTAATTATGTGAGAAATCTGGATTATCTAACCTTAATTATATTTAAGGTAAAAACCCCTCTTTCATAAACACTATTCCACTCCATCTTCTCCTTCAATTCTTTCCTTTTGCCATGATCAAACATGATCAGATCTAACTGAGTTCAACACCATAGAAGGATCTCACATTCTTCCATGGAGTTGTAGCAATGGAGTGCCTTTTCCTTCCATCCCTTATTCTTGGGTAAAACCATCAAGATTAGATTTTTCACCAATTTAAGAGGTATGATTCAATTTTCTTCTTTTTTTGTTTCCTTTCATTGGCTTTTATCATTCCCAACATCTAGATCTGAGATTTCATGAGGTTAGGGTTTGAATCTATGAAAAACTGTAACACAATAGAAAATCCATCACAAAGACATCTCATATGGATGATCTGAACCATCCATTGGATTCAGAGACCCTCAAAACCTTAAAAATGACAAAATAAGATCATTTGAAATTGTGATAAAATAAAAACAGTGTGGACGGTCCAAGCGCATTTTCCCCAATGGATGTCATGCCCATAACGCATCTACGGGATGCATATAGCAAGACATATGATCACAGTGTGAAAGAGCACGTATACAACATGACCCCATGCGAGCGGGCACCATGAGCAGTTGTCATGCTCAAATGGAAACATCGGGTGTTCTAGTGATTGAGACACACCATTTTTTTTGCATTCTGGTTTGGATTTTTATCCTGACTGTTAATTGTTGATTCGAACAATAATTTAATACTTTTGGAGTCTATATAACTCCAAATTTAGATCTGAGACATCCATTGGAATCATCTCAATGATGCAGATATGAAATTAACATTAGAATCTTGATTTGATCACATTTAGTGAGATCAAAAAATGTCATCCAATAACTTAGATCGGGCTGATCAGGGGACGATCAAGCCCTAGAACTTGGATAATTAGATGATCCAAATGATTAATTGAGGAATCTAAAGACCAAAACATGTGTATTCATCCTAGAAATTGATCTGGACCATTGATCTGACCCAGGATTTATAAAATCGATGATTAGAGGGAGATTGGACCATTAGATCAAAATATAAATTATGGATATACACTATAATGAGTAGATGAATATGAAATTGAACTGAATTGTGGTAATTAAAGTTGGAATTAAAGATTTAATCATAAATAGAGGCTTTAAAGATAATCAATAATTAGATAAAGCAGATGAGTATTGAATGTTATGGAAACTAATTTAATAAAGATAAATAAGATGATCTCCATTGATCTAGATCAGGGGATCGCTATACAAATTAATATATAAATGGACACAACTTAAGAGAAAAAAATATAATTGATTTCATAGAGGGAAATAAATGAAGCGAAATAGTACTATGGTACTGATAGGTACATTAAAGTGCGCGAGCTAAGAAGATTACGCACCTGACTTGGTTGTTCCTTCATCGAGGTAGGTGAAGATATTTAATGTTGCATATTGTTTTTCTAAAATCTCGCACTATCATAGGATTTTGATTGACTGTGATTGTTTGCAACATGGTTTCTTATGTGTACTCGTGATTTATAATTTATTATGCTATGGTTTGATATGAGATTCTGATAGTGCATTGAATGAATTTTTATGATTGATTTGTTTTATGGTATTGATACCCGAGAATCTTATATATGAATTTTAAACATATCTTCTTTATTGCATCACTGAGATTAGATGATTTTCCACAAAATTGGTGGTGGAGGCTTGGTGGCTAAGCCAGATATGAGGGGGGTGCCTTGGGATGGTGAGCCACAAGTGCTCTTGGTTTTATGAGATACATGATTTTTGTATTTTTTGATTTATAATAGGTGCATCACTCGGTGGATGTCATGTTAGGAGGGATCAGGGCCGGCCACCCACGCTTTGAATCTATGAGATGATAGACGCCTGCCCATAGATGACATTTGGTAGGGGTTGGTATCATGGGTAATCCACACTACTAGTCAGGTCCTACCCATGTGGATGGATGAAGAGTCTCCAGTTACGGTGTCGGTAGGGAGCGACAGTTGGTAGACCCAAGAGCCTAGTTACCATTGTAGCATGATGATCCATACTCTTGTTCTGTATGTATGCATAACGAGCATTGATATATTATTGTGTACTTGGGTGTGACGACACTTAGAGGAGTGGTACCAGTACTCATGACCTGTTGTACGAGTATGTGGGACACTCGTGAGACCTGCTTATCTTGGTTGCCCCACATTTTGACAGTGTTCATATGAGATTTTACCAAATCATGCCTTACATCCATGAGATCCATGTTTTATTGCATATGATGTTTTGCTACTTATATTGACATGATTTATGACATTTGTATTTCATGGGCATTATGATTTACACTTATGTTAGCTCTTGTGACTTGATTATACTTTTTATGCCATAATTATCATTACATTAACTGTCTATGTACATAAACAAGTGTTGATTTTTTTGCAGGTGCATGGCTGTTGTAGTCTAGCTAGTGCAAGTCTGGGTTGATTTTCACGGTGACTCGACTTAAATATTGGAGTTTACACAAATTTTAATTGTCTAATTAACCAAAATAAGGTTCAAAGTCATTAACCAATCCATGCGTAAATAGTTTTGAAATTAAATAGTAAGAAATTAAAGAAATTTGCATTTAACTACAATTTCCTTGTTTTGACTACTATGTCACTTGTGTGGTTTGTAGTTGAGCAATGATCAGAGAAGGGTTTTTTTTTATTTGGTGAAGGTTGCAGGCAAGGTTGGAGATGGGTTTGGCTTCGTCGGATGAACAGAGGATGGGAAGTGGAAGGGTGTGCTGGTCGACTAGATTAGACAACGATGGTCAGGTTGGCTTTGCTAGAGGGAGAAAAGAGAGGTGGTTTGAGAAGAGGAAGTTGTGGTTTGTTGGAGGTTCTCACGGGGAAGAAGAACCTAGAGAGAGAGAGAGAGAGAGAGAGAGAGAGAGAGAGAGAGAGAGAGAGAGAGAGAGAGAGAGAGAGAGAGAGAGAGAGAGAGAGAGAGAGAGAGAGAGAGAGAGAGAGAGAGGGACAGTCCTACCGCCTCTCCTCCATGAAGATGAATAGAAGAGGGGGAATTGAGAGGGAAAGAGAAATGGATTAAGAGATGATGCCTGGGCATGGTGTAGATAGAAGGGAGCTTGGGTGGTGGAGCCTGGAGAGTGAGAGACTGGAGAGAAGAGAGTAAATTGGGAGCAAGCAGAGAGCTGGTGAAGGGTGATTGTTTGGCCGGTGAAGGTGTGTCACGCACCAGTGCTGACCAGTAGGGGATGAGGAATGAGAGAAACGAGAGAGGAGAGGAGAGCTGTTTAGCCTTGCCAGTATGCGGAGACAGACAGTGGTTTGCTCTGCACCAGTGTGTCACTCACCGGTGGCTAGCAAATGGGGACCTGAGAGATGGAATGGTAGAGGGGTGAAGATAGGTGTGAAGAGGAAGGGTGAGAGTAGAGAGAGGAGAACATGAGAGAGATGGGAGAGGAAGAGTCCTTCCCCTCTCTTTGTGAGGAGGAAGAGTGAAGAAGAAGGCCCATGCGGGTGCGAAAGATGCATTTTATAAGGGGGGCCCAAAAGGTGGTTCCTATTTTATTGTGTTCCCATGTTTGGCCATGTTATGCTGTCTCCCATGTAGTGGTGCCATGAGGTGGCTGCCATGTGATGTTGTCTAGGTGTGGGAGCTGTTTAATCTCCACTGTACATCACCATTTACACTATGTATTGCCATCTTGATCGTGTATTACCAGGACCATGAAGAAAGACTCTTTATTAACTTGATATACATAAT
Organism: Warburgia ugandensis; assembly: GCA_035236585.1. Classification (NCBI taxonomy): domain Eukaryota; kingdom Viridiplantae; phylum Streptophyta; class Magnoliopsida; order Canellales; family Canellaceae; genus Warburgia; species Warburgia ugandensis. The sequence goes on from CP141136.1 coordinate 27,427,892, forward strand.
CCTGATTAATCTACAAAATAAGAGACTATTTTCGAATACTATAAATTACATATTTAATTAGTTCTAACGATCATCTAAATATTAATTTTTTAAATCAACGGTTGGATGATCGATTATAGTTAAAATTAATTTAAAATTATAAAATTAGCCAATTAGATGATCTGATCAAATGCTAATTAAGGGTTATTTTAGAAAAATTGAACACTTAACAATAAGCAATAGCTTGCTGAGGCATTGCTTTGTTTTACAGTGCCTCAGATACTGAGTGCGACAGTAGGAAAGGCAAAAGCATGGAAGGACAGTGATAGCATTGGGGTCCTTAGCTTTTTTTGACAAATAGTTTGATGTGAGTGGCTAAATAGACTTCATTCAGGTTCATCTTTATGGGATATATATATACACGATTAAGTTTGATTATGATACTTATATACTGTGGACACGTTATTGAGTATGATGGATAGACCCTAGGGCCAAGTTATTCTATTTTCTTGACACTGGTTGTTTACAATGAAGGCGCCTTTGGTTTTGACTTTAGATTTGATATTAGAGTTGGTTTAAATTTCTTGCAACATATATATTATTCTTGAAATTATATTGGTTATGTTTTTGGGAATGGTATAACACCCGAGGGTTTTTGAAGAATGTTTTGATATATTTAGTAAATAAAACTTTTTCAGAACAAGGATCCCTACTATGTTTATTATTACTACATTTATTAGTATACAAAAATGTTAGAAAAATCGGGATGTTATAGAGACTAACTAAATATATACAAAATAAATAAATCCAATTATTTTGATTTTGTTATTTTTCCTGTTTGCAAATGAATATGCATTTGTATATTAGTTTGTAAGTAAGAAGAGAAGATAATGAAAATCATCTCCAGCTTCTTTAAAGTATGGCAATCCTAACATGACATGAGTTAAAAACTAACATTCCCACAAGTTAGGGCATTCCCCATAAGCAATGCGATGCATTGGATCCCAAGTGTAGTGAAAATGGGCAAAGGTTACTAGGGTGTTCTCCCAGAAGGGATGCACTACATTGGATCCTGGATGTAGTGAAAAATGTGCAATGGCTGCTAGAGCATCCCCTTGGAACCAACGCCCTCATAGGAACCCAAGTGCAGTGAAAAGTGGGCATGGGTTCATGCTATGGAGGTTGAGAAGTGCATGAGTAAATATGCTATCACAAGAGTATAAGATTCATATCACCACGTGGAATATAGAGATATTGATAGGTAAGAGTCTAGAGTTAGTAGATATGATGAAATGTAAGAGAGTTAACATCGCTTGTATCCAAGAAACTAAGTGGAAAAGGGCTAGAATTGGATAAAGTTGTGGATGTTAAAAGAATCAGTGAAAGAATTATAATAATAAAACTTATTCCAAGAGAGTAGATCATAAATGTTATAAGTGCATACGTACCACAAGTAGGGTTAGAAGATATAATCAAGATATAGCTTTGGGAAGATATGGAGGGAGTCGTGCGAGAAATTCCCAACACTGAGGGGATATCTACAGGAGCAGACTTAAATGACCATATAGGAAAAAAAAGGAAAAAGGAAGGATAGGATAGGATACATGTAGGGTATGGTATAGGAGAACGAAATGAGATGGGAAAAATTATCCTCTATTTTGCTTTGGCATACAAATTGGTCATTGTAAAAATATTCTTTAAGAAGAGGGATGAATACTTAATAACCTTTAAAAGTGGATTCCATAAAATCCAAATAAACTTTTTTCTACTTAGGAATATCGAAAGATCAATGTGTAAGGATTTTAAGGTGATACTTGGTAAGAGTTTAACCTCACAGTATATGTTAATGGTTACAAATATCTATATTAAAAGATGGAAGAAAGGAAATGAACTTAATAGGTATCCAAAAACTAAGTGGTGGAACTTAAGGAGAGAAAATAACCTCATTCACAAATAAGTCAGCGATAGAAGGAAACTGGAATTATGAAACAGTAGTAAACACCATGTGGACTAATATGACTAAGTCCATTAAGAAAGTGACAAAAGATGTCTTAGGAGTATCTAAAGGTAAAAGATAATTAGTAAAAGAAACATGGTGGTAGAGTGAAACAGTGCAAAAAGTTATTAAAAAAAATGAGTGTATTTCAAAGCATAATAGAAGACTAGAAATAATGAAAACTATAAATAATATAAGACTGTTAAAAAGGTTTCTAAGAGAATAGTAAGTGAGGCTAAATTTAAGGCATATGATGACCTCTATAGTAGACTAGGATTAAAGAAGGTGACAAAGATATGTTTAAACTTGTAAAAATAAGGGAATCAAAGGGTAAAGACTTAGACCATGTTAGGTGCATTAGAAGTGATGATCAAAGAATACTAGTCAAAGATGACGAGATCAAACAAAGGTGGGAAATTTACTTTAAAAAATTGTTAAATGACAATAGCTCTGAGAATATATGGATTGCAAATACTGTAAACCTAAATAACATTGGACATTATAGATATAAATGTAGGATTAGAATACTTGAAGTGAAAGGGGCATTGAAAAAGATGAAATCAGGAAAGGTCATGGGGTCTGATGGTATACCGATAGAGGTTGGAAAGCATATGGGAGATACTAGAGTAATTTGGTTGACCACGTTATTTAATAAGATTATAAAATCAAAGAAAATGCTGGATTAATGGAGGAAAAGCTCTGTTTTATCAATTTATAAGAATAAAGGACACATACAGAGCTGCACTAATTATCGAAGGATTAAACTTATGAGCCACGCTTTAAAACTTTTTGAAAGAGTGATTGAGAAGCGGCTACAAAATGAGACAAGTGTATCAGAGAACCTGTTTGGTTTTATGCTATAACACCCCAGATTTTTAAGACATTTTTTTTTATAATAATAATGGCGTTTTAAATAAGAGCATTTGGGATCCCATGAGAAAAGTTTTATTTAACCTTTTACTAAAACATATCTTAAAAACTCCGAGTGTTATTTTTCCTTTCTCAAAATGGTATACATAAAAATTAAAACATAAATAGATTTAAAACAATACGCGCATCAATTAACGTCAAATAAATTGGCGCCTTTATTTTAAATAAAATAAATGTCCAAAACACATTAATAATATGGCCCAAGGTCTATCCATCATAACATCCCATATAAATGTCCAACATATGTCTAAACATCTTAATCAAATCCAAAAAATAAAGTATTCAGTCCATACTTAAATTCAAATGAAAATCCTGTTTATTGACTCACATCACTGTCTAAAATTCTAGGAAAAGAAATCTTCAGCAGCTCTCACGGTTTCTCAACAGCTTTTCCTTTCCTGATGTCGCACTCGATATCTAAGGCATTGCAAAACAAAGCAATGCCTCAGCAAGCTATTGCTTGTGTAGGTACATAGACAATTAATGTAATAAATGAAATAAATAGTTAACAGTACTAATGAAAAGTCTATCATTTATGAAAATAGCAGTATCAGAAGTCATGTCCAAATAAATTCCAATATATTCCATATGCTAAAACATGTATTTCAAGGAGTTAAAACATGACCTAAATCAAAGTAAATGAGCATACAATAAGAATAAGGGCACCATAAGGTAATGGGTCCCACAATATCGCACTAACATCACTGATCATGAGTACTCATAGCCAACCTCTAAGTGTCGTCACACCCAGGCATACCATTTATAACCAATGCTCATCATACATGCACACATAATAAGAATATGGGTCATCATGCTGCAGTGGCAACCCTCCATGGGTATCAACCACTGCCGCTCTTCGTTGACACCATAATGGGAGATTTAGCGTCCCTATGGAAAGGCTCAAACTGGTAGTGTGGACTATCCATGTCACCAAACCCTTACCAAATGCCATCTATGGGCAGGTTCTATCATATCACAATATCATCACATCATAATCTCGGAGGGTGGGTGGTCGGCCCTATCCCTCCTAGCATGACGCCCACTGGGCGAGAGCACCCATCATCAAATATAAAATATGAAAATCATATGTATATGCTAAAACTCAAGAGCACTCATAGTTTGAAATCCCCAAGACATGCCCCTCATCCTGGGGTTAGCCTATAAAAGGACCAGCTAATAAGCCTCCATTCTTATTTCCATGTAAATCCATGCATTTCCAAGATATAATAATAAATAAGTCTCTATTTAAGCATAATTAATTGACATCATGCTCATAAAAACATTTGTCATGAGTTTATTCAATAAAAGATTTTAATTTGTAATAATCATAATGTACTCAAAGTCGCATTAAATTCACGGCAAATAATAATTGCAATTTAAAACACAATCACACACGATGCTATATTTATGCATGGTATAAAAATCAAGGCAAAGAATTAATTGTTGTCACCTACCTCAATGTGAGACCACTAGCTTGCTAATAACTTCCTTTAATTGGTATATTCAAATGCACCTGTACATGTCACACAACTATTTAAAAAATTTTCTAAATAAAAAGTGGTCATTTATAAGTTTTTAAGTTAGAACTAGGTTCGCGTTGTCAATACGGTCACAACGCCTCTTTCGGATTATGATTTGGACTTCTCTAGCTCCAAAAAATCAAGTTTTAGTGAAAACATACATAAATGGGGCCTGCCCGACCACCATAAGGTGGTCTATACCAGCAGTTCCGTTTTTCGCCAATTTACACCAGCGTAAAACGGTGTCACGAAGATGCTCGACTTCCAGACGCATCACGGGGACGCGTCGCGTGCATCCTCGATACTGTGACGCACTACCGCGTGCGTCACGGTAGCCAGGACGCACCTCGTCCTGACCCCACTGAGACAGCCCACGTGGAGGCTTACGCAAGCGCGTGATGCCGCGCATGCGTGTAAAGCTGACGTCATTCAACGTCATCTACTGGGCGTCTCGGCGTCAGAGCCAGGGCGCCGACGCCGTTACCAACGCTGGAGAAGACGACCGGATTCTGGTCGTCTCCAGTGAGCCTACAAAGCTCTGTTTCACGCAATTTTTGCGTCATTTTTCTCAGAATTCCCTCTAGAATCCATTTATGCCCTCATTTTGCACTAATTTTTCCAAAAACCATGTTTTTTAAACGATTTTTTCCACGTTCATAAAAACATCCTAGGTACTAGTTTTTGCATTTTCTAGAGAAACCCACTGTTGGATCTCTCCCAAATTTAAAGGGTTTGATCTTGGGTCTCTTGTGCACTAGTTGGATGGTGCAATTTTCAAATGGACATGGTTTCATCCACGAAATCACGCTCCAACAGTAGCGTGCACAAAGTTCCTAGGAAAACGTGATTTTTCTGATTTTAAATGCATTTCTATTTAATTTTACCTATTTAATAATTACATAAATTAGGGTTTAAGGACTTACCTTGCATTGTTAGCCGTTGCTGGAGTTCCACTTGCCGAAAAAACATAAATTTTTGTAGGCTAGGTTTTTGAGTAAAAACTCAGTGAAACGCTCAAGGTGGAGCGCTTTAGCTCCTAGGGAATGATAGATATAGGCTTAGAGTTTTAGGGGAAAGGAAACTCTTCTGTTCACGCCTCTTTCCATGGTCTCTCTGGTGATTTTGCCAGATCTGGTAGAGACGTGTGGAAGACGGGGGTGCCATTGTCAATTTGGACCCCTGTGTAATACGTCTCTGTCAAATGACTAAAATGCCCCTATAACTTCAACGGCTCCTAACTCCCTCGTTTGAGCTCTGTTTTTTGTGTTCTTTGTGGCGTTGGAATCGTATCGACGAGCACTTTGAAATTCTTAAGTTTTTAGGAAAAATTTCCATCTATAAATTTTTAATTTAATTTATTTAGTAATTTCTAAAATTTATACTAAAAATTAAGGATATTACACATGCCTAGGAGGTCTACCATGAAAGCAATTTTCTTACTAAGACAACTGATAGAGAAATATAGGGAGGAGGAAAGACCTCCACATGGTCTTTATTGACTTAGAGAAAGCTTATGATAGAGTTTATAGAGAGTTAATATGGAGCCCATATCTTTTCACATTAGTTATGGATGAGTTAAAATTAGCTAAATTAAGATAGAATATATGGGATGCAATTTTAGCAAGCAGAGTAGGAGTGAAACACCAGTTACAATTGATAACTAAGAAGTCCCTGTAAAAGACCACTTTTGGTGCTTAGGATCAATGATTCATGAGAGTGGAGAGATTGACAGGAGGTTACCCAGAGAATCTAAGTGGGTTGGAACAAATGAAGATGTGCATCTGTAGTTTTGTATGATTGGCAAGTGCCACTCAAACTCAAAGAAATTTTTTATAGGATGGTCATAAGGCCAGCCTTGCTCTATAGATCAATGTTGGGCAGTTAAGGAATATCATGTTCATAGGATGAGCATCACAAAAATAAGGATGTTAAGATGGATGAGTGTCAAGATAAGAAAGGATAGAATTAGGAATGAAAACATTAGAGGAAACTTAGGGTTCACACAAATAGGTAATAAGATGAGGGAGATTAGACTTAGATGATTTGGACATGTTCAAAGGAGACTCAAAACGACACTGGTTTGAAGGAGTGAGGCAATGCAAGTAGAAGGTTCTAAAAGGGCAAGGGGAAGACCCAAAAGAACGTGGATAGAAGTGGTGAGAAAATATTTAAAAACTTTGGAACTAAATGAAGCATGATACTTAATATATGAGAATGGAGGAACAAGATTCATGTGACCAACCCCTAATTGGGATAAGGTCTTGACGACGACGACGACGACATAGTGAATGGGTCAAAGCATCAAAGTACGAGGCCTATCTTTATTGTGTTTTCAAAAGCATTATTTTCGGTGTCTACATCAACACACAACAAGTGTAGTGTACATCTAAGGAAGATTTTGGACCTAAATTAACCGTGCAAATCTCTTTGTTTCGCAACTAAAATCCTTGTGCTCAAGGTTTATATACACTTAGTTTTTGAACGTTTTATGGCTTAGCATCCTTTATATACCTATTATACACTTGGTACCTTTGGTACTTTGTCTGTGTAACTCTACTCCCATTGGTTAACTTTAGCAAACCCCGGGAAGAGAACATGGGTCCCGGGCTTAGCTAATGAAACTCTCTCTAGAGTTAGTCAGAATGAAACAGAAGAAGATGATCTATAAAATAATAGTATGTTTTCATATTAAGTAAGAAGGCTACTGATTTAGAAGAAATACAGGAATCAAAAGGAATTTCCATATCAGCATACATGTAATATAACTCCAGATATAACTTTTAGATATCTTGCTTTAATTGACGCCTACCATGCAAGTTAATTTTGCTAATGTGGGATCTCCACAGTCGTATTATTGGCATGTCGTCCCTATTTTAACTGTAAAATTTCGGACGACGATTGAGACTTTTAAAGTGCCAGTATATACGGAGAATGGATGATTTCTTGTGACTCTGATTTCAACAACCAACACAAACAAAAAATGGAGTCTCCACTCACCCTCCTCCATGCAAAAGAAAAGGGCTTGCAACCTGCCTAAAATCCATGTCAGATGCCATACAGTTGCCTATCCAATAAAAAATCACTGCTAGCTAGGTAGGCCTCTTTCACAAAATCTCATTTTAAAATGTACCTTTTCTTGATCATGGAGTTGGGTCATGGTGGTATAATACCCATCCTTACGCGTGTTATATATGTGCTTGCCTAAGTGTGGCATCTCATGCTTTTGTGAGAGATATTGAAGACAAAGGGTGGTTGCTTTGATATTCCTTTAAACAAATGGGTGAGAGGAGAGATGTTTGTTTTGGGCCGGTGCTAAAGATGACTGTTATCTTAGCATGGGCTATTGCTATGGTTATGGTTGAACCTGTTAAGGGTGCAAGACGTGGAGGACGATCACATGAGACGGTTGAAGGCCTATCAGGTATGGACGATCTGGTCACTGACTTGCCTGGCCAACCTAGTGTGAGTTTCCAACACTATGCCGGTTATGTGACGGTGAATGAGAAGAATGGACGGGCGCTCTTCTACTGGTTCTTCGAGGCTTCAACTCGACCTGAAGAGAAACCTCTTGTGCTGTGGCTTAATGGAGGTACGTGAAAAATCCTAGCTAAATCAAGTTTGGCACCATCCCCAATTGGTTGCCTGGTCAAATGATTTTAGTTGCTCCGTCAAATGACTTTTACGGCCAAAAGATAAGCTAACAGCGACTATTTCATGCTTAGCAACACATGGAAAAAAGACAAAGTTCATGGTGTATGTCTTGGTTATCCTTTAGCCGCCAACTATCAACTACTTTGGTGGCCACTTAGATTGAGCAGCGTTGATATTCCACCCTCACGCTCTTTCTTTTGTGCTTTTCAGTGCCCCGTTCACAGTTCCACCAGGACTATTTCGCACGGGCGCGACAATCAGTGGTTGAGTTGTCCATGGATAGTGAAATTTTCCCCTGTCATTGCGGCCCGGAAACATGGATAAAATTGTTCTCACTGATCTTGTAGCTACACGACAACTGTTAGTTTGCATTAACTTAAACTGTTACCAATCATCTATTGAACCCCATTCTGCTTCCGGCCAATAGGTCCCTTTTATTTCACTTGACTTCAATAAACAAATAACAAACTTATATTAGATACGCTAATCCATTAACCAAATAAAAAAAAAAAGATTTAATAGAGGAAGTAGAATATGATTTGTTTCTCTGCTCAAAGGTTAGACACATGAAAAGCATTCCCATGTCCTCTATGCAGATGCAGTGTGAGAATTCTTAATTTGACTCTTGCTCGTGTAGCTAGCTTTACCCTATTTTGATGACATCGGTTTCCATTTGCAGGTCCTGGGTGTTCTTCAGTGGGCTATGGAGCAACACAAGAGATTGGTCCTTTCATTGTTGATTCAGATGGGCAAGGACTTAAATTCAATCCTTACTCGTGGAACACAGGTCCAAAGACATGCTCAACATCCGCACTCACATCCATGCATGACTTCCATAAAAGATACGCAAACTGTAGAAATTTAGATACAGAACATGCGAACTCCATACGCATACATATATACATACATAAAAACTTCCATTACGTAGAAAGTAGATCAACTAATTTTTATAAATTGAATTAACTTTAATTGTTCTCTTGTCCATGCTGCAGAAGCCAACATGTTGTTTCTTGAGTCCCCAGTTGGAGTGGGGTTTTCGTACTCAAACACAACCAGTGACTACAAAATACTTGGAGATGAGATCACAGGTGCATCTGAACTAAAGAAATTTGATGCATGCATGCATGCATGCACTCATTGGTGTATACTGCATTCAACTTTGCTTCTGTTATACATTGTGAATCATAATTGGGGACTGAGCATGATTTGAGAAAGCTGACATAAATTAGCTCAAGTTCCCTGTGCATGTATGCATGAGCTTGTGTGTGTGTTTTCTCCAATATCTAGACAAGGATTTATGACTGCTTCGTTAGTTGCTTGAATCTGTGCCAACCATAATCTTTCAATAACAAATGTGGCATTACAAACTCTTATTGAGATGGATTGGTCTTTCTTGTGACAAATTGATGCCAACTAGCAAATGATACGTACACGTTCTTGCACAAGTGGTTCAACAAGTTTCCATCATACAGAAATCGAAAATTTTATATAGCCGGCGAAAGCTATGCAGGTACTGTTTATGTTCTTAGTCCTTGAGTTCCATAATAATGGATGTGTCTCATCAAAACTGATGGTTTGTTTGACGTGTCTAAATAGGAAAGTATGTTCCTGAGTTGGCTGAGCTGATTTATGATATGAACAAGGATCCTTCCCTATATATTGATCTCAAGGGACTCTTGGTATGTTCCTTGCTGATAACTGTCAAAAATGATTTACTTGACCTTTCTGTAACATATTGCAATGACTTTGTAAGCAGTTCATTTTCTATTTAATAGAGAATTATCTCTTAAGCTACCTAATTTACTTTGTCCTTTGTCTTACAAGCTTTAGACAAATGAAAAGGTCAAGGGTTAATTTAATATACCAGCCAAGTTATAATTTGGGCGACGGAGGCCTAGTCAAAACCAAATTTTGATTTGCCTCTTACACTTACCATGAAGCTGAAAGATATTCCTGTGATGGTTCCACTTTTCTCTGCTTTAAGAAGTTCCACAATGGATTCGGTCTAATTGCAACTTTTTCTTCTTACGGTATCTGCAAATCCTGCTTAAAAGTATGACTCAATAACCTTATTAAAAATATTAAGGAAAATGATCAAATTTTACTTGTTCTCAAACAAATTTCTATCAGAGTTTTCTCTTCTACCATGTTTATTACCTAAGACTCTGATCTACAGAAATCAAAACTTGAGCACACTTCACTTAGTACTGCGAGGGACTAATATTAATTTTCTTCATTCAGTTAGGAAATCCTGAAACTTCCGATGCTCATGATTGGCAAGGTATGATGGATTATGCCTGGAGCCATGCTATTGTGTCAGATGAAACTCACACAACCATCAAAGAGTGCTGCAATTTTCATAGTGATGATCCTTGGAGCAATGACAACTGCACCAATGCAGTTGATGAAGTTTTAAAACAGTATGGCCTTATCGACATCTATAGCCTTTACACTTCAGCATGCACAAACAATTCAACAGAATCCGATGAGAACAGAAAACAATTCATGTTTAAGTCCGAATCTAAGATGGTAAGCAATAGCAAAATATTAGTCTATTTTCATGTCTTTTTCTGCTTTGCACTATGGGCCTGTCGTGTTTGTAACTTACAGGAAGCCGATCTTTCCCTTTGCTCTGTCCGGATGTGATTTAATCTACAAACTGATTATAACTCACTGGATCGTGCTAGAGTTTTATATCTCAGAAGTATTTGTGTTGCTGTTATTTGACTATTGCTGAAAAAAGAAATAAAGATTATGATGATTGTTTCTGTTCAGATGCCAAGGATTATGGGCGGTTATGATCCCTGCCTGGATGATTATGCAAACATATTTTACAACAAAGCTAAGGTTCAGAAGGCCCTCCATGTTAGCGATGGTTACCACCTCAGAAAATGGAGCATCTGCAAGTAATTCTAATTATATTCTCTCTCTCTCTCTCTCTCTCTCTCTCTCTCTCTCTCTCTCTCTCTCTCTCTCTCTCTCTCTCTCTCTCTCTCTCTCTCTCTCTCTCTCTCTCTCTCTTTAAAACACACATACGCACACAACAAAAATTCCTTAAAGATGGAGATGCCTCCATTGAAGTCAAGGAAGAACTGGTGAAATGTAGCTAGGAATTTCTCTACAATTTGACCATCTTGATATAAACATAGAGAAGCCATGAAACTTTGACAGTTCCCTTTCAGAATGTGACACTAAATGACTGTGGATGCAGTGATGACATTTTTCACAATTGGAAAGATTCGAAACCGTCCGTCCTGGACATATACAAGAAACTTATTGCAGCAGGACTTAGAATATGGGTCTACAGGTACAAGACAACACGTTTGCTTCCGTTAGTGTATTTGTTCCAATGTTGACATCTTGAGGCGTTTAATCTACAGTGGAGATACAGATGGAAGAGTTCCAGTGTTGTCTACAAGATACAGTTTGGGTGCTTTAGGACTACCTATCACTGCTTCATGGAGGCCTTGGTACCACAAGAAAGAGGTCTGAAACCCCAATATGATTGTCTTGGTTTCTTTCTGGCAACTGCGGATGCATGTTTATGTTTCTAACCATGGACTGCATATTCGTGGCTGATGATGGTGCATCGTTTTTGGGTTCAGGTAAGTGGTTGGCTGCAGGAATACAAAGGACTCACCTTTGCAACATTTAGAGGAGCTGGACATGCCGTCCCAAGTTTCAAACCAAGCCCCTCTTTGGCTTTTTTCACATCATTCCTCGCGGGAGAATCTCCGCCACTCAAACAGTGAAATCGATGGTTGATTTGATCTACTTCTTAACTTTGTCAAGTGCAGCAATTTGGTTTCCATGTCACAGCATTTAAAATAGGGAGGGAATGGAGATACATATAAAGCGGATACAATAAAAATATCAAAACAAATTGCTTTGTAAGCTCTAAACTACTATGAATAATGAAATCGTATTTCCTTCAAATATATCATGGTGTTAAGTATCAATTAGTCATAGATGCCATATAATTGCTACCAAAAGCTGTTGGGGTTTTAAGCCCCGCCCAGGATAATTCACCAACGCAGCACACGCAAGAAACACAAATTTAACGTAGTTCAGCCAAGATGCCTATGTCCATAGGAGAAGATTTATGATCCACTATCAACAGATAAAAGTACAATAAGGGAGTGATTACAGAGATTCAATCACTCTCCCTCTACATTTTTGTGGATGATTACAACTGCCCATGATCATCCCTATTTATAGGGATTTTCAGGGCACAATTTCAACAAAAAAATGTTCAAAGTCTTGGGTGGTGGCTGCAACTATTGACAACAGCAGCGGTGGCGCTCGCCACAGTTGACGTCACCAGCCGCCATAGTTAAAAACCAGCAACTGTCTTTCTTGACGTTAATGGCCAAATTCGGTGGCTGCATTTGTTGAAAATGGGATTGGACTAACAAATCTCCCCCTCCAGGCCCATTAACTGAATGAGGTTTCTTCACATATGGACTTCTAGAATGCACTAAACATTGCTACTTTGTTCAGCTTCCTAAATTTCAATCACAGCTTAGATCCAGTCTCTGGGCTTTTCAGTAGCTTTGCTCTCCCTGCGCAACACTCTGTAAAGTGCAAATCACTCATCAAGTAAACTGTAAGCACTTAGAAGCTTGCCAATGCCTCTTGCACCTGTCCTCATCGGTCGCCCTCGTAGGCTGCTCACAAACATAACTCAAAGTGGTCACGTCCACTGGTCAAAAGGTTTGCTCATTGAGTTCACTCGGAATTACACTTTTCACCAAGTCATCTCACCACAATTCACTGAGCCATCCTATCACTGTTCACCATGTCATCCAACTATTGTTCTCGAGTCCTCTTGCCACTATTCCTGAGTTGGCCACACTTGTAGTCATCGAGTTCACTTACAGTAGTTACTGTGTCCACGTTCTGCACTTGTTTACCAGATTCACTTATCAGCTGAATCTTCTTGAACAGGGGTGTTCTTGGGTTGCATCTTTATTGCTACTATTGCAACTTGTTCGCTATTTTGCAACTCATCACTGCTATTATTGTTGCAACTCTGCTACTATTGCAATGCATATTGTTTCAACTCTGCACTGTTGTAACTCTCTACTGTTGCAACGCGTACTGTTACAGCTCTGCATTATTGCAACTTGAACTATTGTAACTTGTACCTGTTGAAACTCAGACTATTGTAACTCGCGCTTTGTTGCATTGTTACAACTTAGCACTGTAGTAGACTGTAGAGATCATTGTAGCCAATAGAATGTTGACGCTTTATATTGTAGCAGACATAATGATGATACCTTTCACTGTAGCGATATTGTATCACTGATATTATTGGTCCTGTAGCAAAATTGTAGCTGACATATCACTGCAGCCGACATATTCATTAAGTCTTTTACTGTAGTAGACTGTAGACAATTGTAGCTATGTACCAGATATTCGGTTGAACTTAATATTAGTCGGAAAGCTTGATGATGATGGGTACTGTAGTACCTTGTGCAATGGCCAGTGGAAGCTCTCTAAGGGAGAGCTTGTGGTTGCTAGTGGGAAGAAATCATCTAGCTTGAATGTGATGCAAGCTTAGATTCTTATTAACTCTTTGAGCGCTGTTGATGTTGCTGGTTCTTTAGAGTTGTGGCACAGGTGGCTTAGTCACATGAGTGAGAAAGGACTAAGTTGTCTAGTTAAGAAGAATTTGCTTACAGGGCTCAAAGCTGCAAAGTTGAGCAAGTGTGCTTATTGTCTTGCTGGAAAGCAGCAACGAGTTTTCTTCAAAAGCCATCCTTCTTCCAGGAAGCCAGGCATGCTTGAATTGGTACATTCAGATGTGTGCGGTCCTATGAAGGTACGAATAGTTGGTGGTGCATTATATTTTGTCACCTTTATTGATGATTATTCCAGAAAACTTTGGGTTTATGTTTTGAAATCTAAGGATAAGGTGTTTGACAAATTTAAAGAATTTCAAGCTTCTGTTGAGTGTCAAACAGGGAAGAAGCTAAAATGTATTCGCACTGAAAATGACGGCGAGTATTGTGGACCATTTGATGCTTATTGTAAACAGCAGGGGATTAGACATCAAATGACTCCTTCGAAGACTCCACAATTAAATGGTTTAGCAGAGAGAATGAACAAGACATTGATGGAGAGGGTCAGATGCTTGCTTTTTGAAGTAAAGTTGCACAGTTCTTTCTAAGGTGAGGCACTATACATAGCTGCCTATGTTATTAACCTGTCACCAATTGTTGCCTTGAATTAGGATGTTCCTGACAGGCTATGGTATCTAAAAGATATTTCTTATGATTACTTGCGGGTGTTTGGGTGTAAGGTGTTTGTACATATACCCAAAGATGAGAGCTCTAAACTAGACTTCAAGATCAAACAATGTATTTTCATCTACTACAGGCAAGATGAGTTTGGCTATAGGCTATATGATTCTATTGTAAAGAAACTTGTTAGAAGCCGTGACGTGGTCTTTATGGAAGACCAAAACATTGAACACATTAACAAAGTTGAAGGATAAAAAACTCAGAGTTCTGATACTCTGACTAATTTAGATTCAATTCCTATTTCACATACGTTAGGTGTAGATAGCGCTAATGACCATGGTGGTACGCCAGCTGATGTTCAAGATGATCGTGGGCAGTTGTAATCATCCACAAAAATGTAGAGGGAGAGTGATTGAATCTCTGTAATCGCTCCCTTATTGTACTTTTATCTATTGATAGTGGATCATACATCTTCTCTCGTGGATGTAGGCATCTTGGCCAAACAATATTAAATTTGTTTATCTTGCACGTGTTGCGTTGGTGAATTATCCTGAGCGAGGTTAAAAACCCCAACAATTGGTATTAGAGAGAGGTTGCCTCAAAACAGAGGTAGAATGTAGTAGAAAAATGGAGTTGCAGCACTGGTAAGCAAGAGGGAGAAGAAAACTGTTTCTGCTACAATGATGCTACAGTGAATAGTGTTAACTATAGTGAAAGGCATCAATATTATGTCTGCTACAGTATAAAAAAGTGTCATCATTTTGTTAGCTACAGTGACCGCTACATTGTCTATACAGTACTGAGTTGTAACAGTAAAGAGTTACAACAGTAGCGGGTTACAAGAGTCAAGTTTTAACAGGTACTAGTTACAATAGTGCAGAGTTAAAACATTGATGAGTTCAAATAGTAGCAAAGTTACAACAGTGACAATAAAGATGCACCCTAAGAACACCCCTGTTGAAGAAGATTCAGCTGATAAGAAGACTCCGTAATTGATGACAAGTGGAGTCGGTGATAGTTGATGAGTAGATCTGGTGAACAAGTGCAAAACGTGGACATAGTGACTACTATGAATGGACTCGATGACCGTGAGTGTGGCTGACTTGGGAACAGTTGCGAGAGGACTCGAGTACAGTAGTTGGATGACTTGGTGAACAGTAATAAGATGCTTAATGAATAGTGGTGAGATGACTTGGTGAAAAGTGTAATTCCTAGTGGACTTAGTGAGTGGACCTTTTGACTAGTGGATGTAACCACTTCGAGTTATGTTTGTGAGTAGCCGACAAGGGCAGCCTACAAGGGCGATTGATGAGGGTGGGTGTAAGAGGCACTGGCAGGTTCCAGGTGACAGGCTTCTAGGTGCTTGTGGTTTACTCGATGAGTGATTTGCATTTTATGGAGTGTTGAGCAGGGGAACAAAGCTGCTGAAAAGCGCAAAGATTGGATTGAAGCCATGATTGAAATTTGGGAGAGCTAAACAAAGTAGCAATGCTTAATGCATTCTAGAAGTTCACATGTGAAGAAACCTCCTTCAGTTAATGGGCCTGGAGGGGGAGATTTGTTAGTCTCGTCCCATTTTCAACAAATACAACCATCAAATTTGGCCACCGACGTCAAGAAAGACAGTCATTGGTTTTCAACTCTACTGGCCGGTGACATCAATTGTAGTAGGCACCGCCACCGCTCTTGTTGTCAATAGTAGCAGCCACCGCCCAAGACTTTGAATGTTTTTTTTTTTTGCCTTGAAAATCCCTATAAATAGGGATGATTGTTGGATTGTTCACCCACCAATTAGGGAACGTGAGCTTGGTTTAGATCGTTGTGAGACAATTTACTTTTACCCTACTAATGATCTTGTTGTGATAGTAATTCAACCTAGTATGAGAGAAACCGTTGATTCATACAATTGGTATCAGAGCGAGGTTCTGCGGCAAAATAGAGGTAGAAAGCAGAGTTGTAGCACCAGTAGGCAAGAGGGAGAAGAAAACTATTCTGCTACAGTAAAAACATAATCCTGTTATAGTAAAAAGTGCTTCATCATTCTGCTATTAATTTTTCTAGAGGGGGAGACAGAGAAGAATGGAGAAAATTGCGAAGTTGCAATGCCAAAGAATTGGTTGTGATGCTATGTTCACAGAGGATGACAATCCTGAGGATTCTTGCAGATACCCAACCAGAGCAAGGTAATGACGCCCCCATCTTGTAGGCCAAAGAGGATATATCATAGAAGGCGATGGGACATAGCATCCTCTAGTTAGCAAAGCATTAGATGATCACCAGTTGACGATGGAGTCAAAGACCAACAAGATGGCGAGTGACAGAGTACTAAAGGAGTGATGAAAAGAGTTGAGGAAAAGGACTACAAAGGTGTAGATGGAGACGTGGATGATGAGGAGGATGAAGAATCTTTGCAACAGTTTCTTAGTCGTGATTTACTACCACTAAAGTGGCTTTTCGACGAGTCAGACATCAGGAACTGCTCTGGATAGAGCAACGTGAAATCGGAAGAACCTCGGGAGAGATTATTCGGTGTTCTAATCGGCGTAAAGCCGGTCAAAGGTGAATAGGCGGAAGAATTAAGAATGCTTTGTGTCTTGAAATCATTGATAAAGCTGAATTGTAGTAGTAAAGGAAAGGAACAAAAGAAGCTAAGAGGAGTAGCAGACAACAGCAATAGGACATGACAAATGCACCAAAAGCACCCAAAAAGACATTGAAAATAGTTTAAAAAAAATATCTGTTGGTGCTATAGTGTTAAACATTACTGATACAGCGTTGATATAGTACTACTACAATAAATGTAATGATGTCATCTACAGTATAGTCATGATGATGTCGTCTACTGATGTGCTAGATCTACCATGATCTAGCATCCAAGATCTATGATTTAAGAGAGAACACACCACATCATACAAGAGAGATAATTTTACGTGGTTCGGCCAAATGGCCTACATCCACGGGAGAGGAAACACTATTCTAATCAGATTACAATTTCTGTAACTCTCACCTCTCTCAGATCTTAATCTCATACTAATAGAAATATAGGTGTGTGTATGTCAAAATTAGTTGCTGTTATATTCACCTTATACGGTACCGTCAGCCATCATTATGGAAGTTTGAGGTGGTGCGGACGTTTTGGACTTCGGTAGATATTTCACATGGGCATAGACCATAGCAGGTCCACCCTAACAATACTGAAAGGCATCGGCCGTCAAATGTGGTGGGTGCCACTGCCGACGTCAAATGTGGCGAGTGCCATTGTCAACCACTCTCCCAACAATAGCAGCACCGCTTAAGACTTTTATGAATAATTTGTTGAAAATTAAGCTTTGAAAATCCTATAAATAGGGAGGAACTGAAGATCAATTTAGAACATCACCCATTCCCAGCCATCCAATGTCTGTATATACCCTTGTAATTCTTTCGTTGTATTGTTTCAGTTTATAGTGAAATTGCTCTCTCTCGTGGAGGTAGGCATTTTTGATTGAACCACGTTAAACATGCATTCTTGTGCGTGCGTTCGCGTCGGTGCATTATCTTGGGTGGGGCTAAAAACCCCAACAATAGGCATCTGAGCAATTTGTTCTCCCACCAATCATTGAAACCTCCTTCAGTTAATGGGCCTGGAGGGGGAGATTTGTTAGTCCAATCCCATTTTCAACAAATAAAGCCACCGAATTAGACCGCCAACGTCAATAAAGACGGCTGCTAGTTTTCAATTGTGGCAATCAGAGATGTTAATTGTGGCTAGTGCCACCATTGGCTATCGTCGCTACTGTTGCCAATAGTTCGGCCACTACCCAAGACTTTGAACGTTTTTTGTTGTTGAAATTGTGCCTTGAAAATCCCTATAAATAGGGATGATCGTGGGCAATTGTAATCATCCACAAAAACGTAGAGCGAGAGTGATTGAATCTCTGTAATTGCTCCCTTATTATACGTTATCTATTGATAGTGGATCATAGATCTTCTCCTGTGGACATAAGTATCTTAGCCAAACTATGTTAAATTTGTGTCTCTTGCATGTGTTGCGTTGGTGAATTATCTTGGGCGGTGCTAAAAACCCCAACAATTTAGGATCAGAGAATAAGGAGAGAAGCAAGATTAAAGGTCAGGAGAAGAATAACAGAGGTAGGAGTAAATCCATGTCCAGATACAAGAATCTAGAGTGCAATTATTATGGCAAGAAGGGTTACATCAAAAAGAAATGTTGCAAGTGGAAAGCTGAGAACAAGACAAAGAATGCCAAGCAAGAGAGAAGAAATGATGACGGGAATGATCGTGTGGCCACCACCACTTCAAGCCCTGTTGTGGTTTGTGATGAGAATGAGATCAACCTAGCTTTTAGTGAGATTGGATGGGTCGTTGACAGTGGTGCTTCTTTCCACGTTACCTTTAGAAAAGAGTTTTTCACCTCGTACACTCCTAGTGACTTTGGAGTGTTGAAGATGGGCAATAATAGGCTGTCAAAAGTTGTTGGTATCAGATCTGTCTGTTTAGACACCAACAACGGGACGAGGTTGATTCTCAAGAAAGTTCCACATGTACCAGATATCTGGTTGAATTTAATATTAGCCGAAAAGCTTGTATGTGATGCAAGCTTTGATTCTTATTAACTCTATTAATGTAGTTGATGTTGCTGGTTCTTTAGAGTTGTGGCATAGGCGGCTCAGTCACATAAGTAAAAAAGGACTAGGTTGTCTAGTCAAAAAGAATTTCCATCCAAGGCTCAAAGTTGCAAAGTTGAGTAAGTGTGCTCATTGTCTTGTCGGGAAGCAGCAACGGGTTCCCTTCAAAAGCCATCCTTCTTCTAGGAAGCCAGGCGTGCTTGAATTAGTACATTCAGATGTATGTGGTCTTATGAAGGTACGAATAGTTGGTGGTGCATCATATTTTGTCACCTTTATTGATGATTATTCCAGAAAACTCTGGGCCTATGTTTTGAAATCTAAGGATCAAGTGCTTGACAAATTTAAAGAATTTCAAGCTTCTGTTGAGTGTCAAACAGGGAAGAAGCTGAAATGTATTCGCACTGAAAATGGTGGCGAGTAATGTGGACCATTTGATGCTTATTGTAAGCATTAGGGGATTAGACATCAAACAACTCCTTTGAAGACTCCTCAGTTAAATGGTTTAGTAGAGAGGATGAACAGGAGATTGATGGAGAGGGTCAGATGCTAGCTTTCTGAAGCAAAGCTGCCTAGTTCTTTCTGGGGTGAGGCACTATACATAGCTGCCTATGTTATTAACCTATCACCAATTTTTTCCTTGAATTAGGATGCTCCTGACAGGCTTTGGTATCGAAAAGATATCTCTTATGATTACTTGCGGGTGTTTGGGTGCAAGGCGTTTGTACATATACCCAAAGATGAGAGGTTCAAACTAGAAGTTAAGACCAAACAATGTATTTTCATCGGCTACAGGCAAGATGAGTTTGGCTATAGGCTATATGATCCTATTGTAAAGAAGATTATTAGAAGCCGTGATGTGGTCTTTATGGAAGACCAAACCATTGAACACATTGACAAAGCCGAAGGATCAGAAACTTAAAGTTCTGATACTCTGACTAATTTAGATCCAATTCTTATTTCACATACGCCATGTGTAGATAGAGCCAATGACCATAGTGGTGAGCCAGCTACTGTTCAAGATGATCAGGAGGTTCCTATTGAGGAGCCAACAGTTTCACTAAGATGGAGTTTGAGAAATTGTTAACCCTCCACTTGGTATTCACAGATGAGTATGTACTCCTCACTAACGGGGGAGAGCCTGGGAGCTACACAGAGATAGTTAAAAGTGGAGAATGCAAAGTTGATTGCAGCTATGAAGATGAGATGAAATCCTTGCAGGACAACCACACTTTTGAGCTGGTAAGATTGCCTAAGGACAGACAAGCTTTGAAGAATGGTGGATTTACAGGGTGAAGTACTAAGGTGACACTTCATGACCACAATACAAAGCTAGCCTTGTGGTGAAAGGCTTTGGTCAAAGAAAAGGTGTTGATTTCGAGGAGATATTTTCTCATGTGGTCAAAATATCTTCAATCCGAGTTGTATTGGGTTTGGCCACAAACCTTGATTTGGAGGTTGAGCAAATGGATGTGAAGACAACATTCCTCTATGGTGACTTAGAGGAGGAGATATATATGGAGCAGCCAAAAGGCTTTGTTGCTAAAGGCAACGAGAATTATGTTTACAAGTTGAAAAAGAGTCTATGTGGCTTGAAACAAGCTCCCAAACAGTAGTATAAGAAGTTCGAGAAGTTCATGGCCCAACAAGGTTATAAAAAGAGTACTGTAGATCATTATATATTTGTGAAGAGATTCTCACAAGATGATTTTGTCATCTTGCTACTCTATGTATATGATATGCTTATTGTTGGAAGCAGCTCTTGAAGGATCGGTCAGCTAAAGGAGTTGAACAAAGTCTTTGATATGAAAGACTTGGGACCAATGAGACAGATTCTTGAGATTTCTATTGTTCGTGACAGGATGAATAAGCAGTTATGGTTGTCTCAGGAGAAGTACATAGAAAAGGTA
This sequence comes from Warburgia ugandensis, assembly GCA_035236585.1. Taxonomy (NCBI): domain Eukaryota; kingdom Viridiplantae; phylum Streptophyta; class Magnoliopsida; order Canellales; family Canellaceae; genus Warburgia; species Warburgia ugandensis. The sequence goes on from CP141136.1 coordinate 27,448,751, forward strand.
CTTCAGCGATTTTACATGGATAAAGCTAAAGTGGTTAGTACACCTTTTGCTACTTATTTTAAGCTTAGTAAGAATCAAGTTCCCATGAGTAATGCTGAGAAGGAATACATGCAAGATGTTCCTTATTCTTCAGCTGTTGGCAGTCTTACGTATGCCATAGTATACACCATACCAGACATTGCATATGCAGTTGGTACAGTGAGTCATTTTCTATTAAATCTAGGAAAAGAGCATTAGAATGCAGTGAAGTGGACATTGAGAAATCTATGTAGAACTTACAAGTTGAGTTTGCGATTTGGCATCCGTAAGCTCGTGCTTGAGGGCTACACTAATTTAGATATGGCTGGTGATGTTGACACAAGGAAGTCTACTTCAGGATACTTGATTACTTTTGTAGGGGGAGTTGTGTCATGGCAATTGAAGTTACAGAAATGTGTCACCTTGTCTATGATAGAGGTTGAGTTTATTGTTGTGATAGAGGCTTGCAAAGAGTTATTGTAGATGAAGAAGTTCGTGAACAAACTTGGATTTATGCAGAAGAGGTATGTATTATTTTGCAATAGTCAAAGTGCTACACACCTTATCAAGAAGTCTACTTTTCATGGAAAGTCGAAGCACATTGATGTTCAGTATCATTGGATATGTAATATTTTGGACTTGAAGTCGTTAGAGCTTGAGAAGATTCATACCGAAGACAATGGTTCAAATATGATGACAAAAGCGTTACCTCGGAGCAAGTTTGAGATTTGTAGGGAATTGGTCGAGATGGGCTTCTACTAGAAGTCCATGTGTGAAGAAACCTCCTTCAATTAATGGGCATAGAGGAGGAGATTTGTTAGTCCAGTCCCATTTGACGACCGTTGCCTTTCAACTCTAGTGGCTACCGACGTCAACTGTGGTGGGCGCCGCCATCAAAGAAAATCAGCCATGGCCTAAGACTTTGTGACATTTTTGTTGACATTCAACTCTGAAAATCCCTATAAATAGGGATACAATTAAGAGCATTTTAGAACACCCATTCCCACATTCCTGCTGTAAATAGCTTGTAATACTCCCTGTAACTTCCATTGTATTATTTTTGTTATAGTGAAATCCCTTCTCTACATGGACGTAGGCATCTTGGCTGAACCACATAAAATTTGTGTGTTTTGTACGTGTGAATCATCTTGGGTAGGGCTAAAAACCCCAACATTCTAGTATCAGAGGCGGGTTACAATAGTTTGAGTTTCAATAGGTATGGATTACAATACTAGCAATAAAGATGTACCCCAAGAACAACCTTATTTAGGAAAACTTAAAATGGTGAGTTCACTTGGTAAAAGGTGTAATTCTAAGTGGACTGACTCAGTGACAGTTGGTGAGTAATCTGGTAACAGCTAGGAGTTAACTCGGTGAACAAGTGCAGAAGGTGGACACAGGAACTACTGCGAGTAGACTTGATGACTACAAGTGTGGCTGACTCATGAACAGTGGCGAGAGGACTCGAGAAAAGTAGCTAGCTGACTTGGTGAACAGTGATAGGATGGCTCAGTGAATAGTGGTGAGAGGACTCGGTGCAAAGTGTGCATGAGTGGACTATGTGAGCGGACCTTTTGACCAGTGGATGTGACCACTTCGAGTGATGTTTGTAAGCAGTAGATGAGGGCGGCCTACGTGGGCGACTGATGAGGGCGGGTGCAAGAGGCACTAGCATGCATTAGGTGACAGGCTTCTAGGCAGCAAGGCTTCTAAGTTCTTGCAGTTTACTCGATGAGTGATTTGCACTTTATGGAGTGTTGAGCAGGGTGAGCAGAGCTGCTGAAAAGTGCAAAGACTAGATCACAGTTGTAATTGAAATTTGGGGGAGCAGAACAAGTAGCAATGTTTAGTGTATTCTCCTCCCATGAGCATGGAGGGGGTGATTGTTGGGGTGGACTTGCTGTGGTCCATGCCCATGTGAGATATCTACCAAATTGCAGAACGTCTGCACCGCCTCAAACTTCGATAATGATGGCTGATGGTGCGGTGAGAGGGAGAAGAAAACTATTTTGCTACAGTCATCTACAGTAAAAACTACATCATCATCCTGCTACAGTAAAAAAACGTGTCATCATTATGCTACAGTATAAAGCGTCATCATTACTGTCAGATGCAATGTCTATTATAGTACTGAGTTGTAACAGTGCACTAGAGGCCTGTTACATCAGTTTGAGTTTTAGCAAGTATGAGTTACAATAGTTCGAGTTGCAGTAGTGCAAAAGGTGAACGAGGAGTGTACGAGGTGAAAAACTCCCTTATGGAGAGGTAACATGGAAAGAAGCTCTACTGTTACGACTCATCCAATCTCACTTGAGGTTAGGTTGATCTCATTTTCATCACAGACCATAACAAGGCCTGAAGTGGTGATGTCTACACAATCATTCTTGTCATCATTTCTTCTCTCCTGCTTGGCATTCTCTGTCTTGTTCTCAGCTTTCTACTTGTAACACTGCCTTTTTATGTGACCCATCTTGCACAATAATTACACTCCAAATTCATGTATATATACTTAGATTTACTCCTTCCCATGTTATTCTTTTCCTAGCCTTTGATCTTGCTTCTCCCCCTATTTTCTGAGATCATATTCTCAAACTGTGATGTGGTGGCAACTTGAGCTCGTCACCTTATTTCTTCATTTAAAACTATGCTTTTTGTAGATTCCCACGTGACAATGCCACATCAATTAAAGGAGAGAATCTTGCAAATTTGAGAACACCACTGGATCTGGAACACTCGATTTAGCCAAGAACCAGTTTGTCTCCCTTGAAAACTAGTAAAAAATCGGTTTGGTATAGTCTAGTTTATTGCTGCAACTTATCACTGTTGCAACTCTGTCACTGTTGAACTCGAACTGTTGCAACTCTGCTACTGCTGCAACGAGTACTGTTTCAACTCTGCACTATTGCAACTCTGTCACTATTGCAACGCACTACTATTGCAACTCTCTATTGTTGCAACGCACTACTGTTACAACTCTACACTATTGCAACTCGAACTATAGTAACTCGTACCTGTTGAAACTTGGACTATTGTAACCCACCTTTGTTGCACTGTTACAACTCAATACTGTAACAGGATGATGATATTTTTATTGTAGTTGACTATAGCAAAAACAGTTTTCTTCTCCCTCTTGCCTGCCAGAACTACAACTTCATTTTTCTACCATGTTTTGCCTCAATTTTGCAACAACCTCACTCTGATACCAATTGTTGGGGTTTTAAGCTCCGCCCAGGATAATTCACCAATGTAACACATGCAAGAGACACAAATTTAAAGTGGTTCGACCAAGATGCCTATATCCACAGGAGAAGATTTATGATCCACTATCAACAGATAAAAGTACAATAAGGGAGCGATTACAGAGATTCAATCACTCTCCCTCTACATTTTTGTGGATGATTACAACTGCCTGCGATCATCCCTATTTATAGGGATTTATAGGGCACAATTTCAACAACAAAAAAAAACGTTCAAAGTCTTGGGCCGTGGCCGCAACTATTGACAACAGCAGTGGCAGTAGCGCCCACCACAGTTGACGTCGCCGGCCGCCACAATTAAAAACCAGTGGCCGTCTTTCTTGACGTCGGCGGTTGAATTTGGTGGTTGTATTTGTTGAAAAATGGGACTGGACTAACAAAAGCCCCAGAGATAAATGGGAAGTATTGATCATGTAAAGTACAAAAAGCGAGCTACATGGTGCTGGTCCCATTTATAAGTAACTTCTCGATGAATGGGGCCAGATAGGTTCGTAGTCTACTCTTCGATTAATTGAATCAATCAAGCTCATAAGGTAGTAGGATCTAAAAATAGAGCGGCTGCTAGGAAGCAGCCTAACACCCACCGCCATTATAGGTACGTAATTAAGCTATGCCAAGACTCACATGCATAAGAAAATGATCATCAAGATTTGATTAGTTTTGGAGGCAGCCAAACTTTTCTTACTAAGGTGGATCAGGCTTGATTGATTAGTCTTGGAGGCAGCCAAACTTCTCTTCAGAGTGTGGGCCAGGATTTGGGGTTGTCGTTTTGCACTTTGATTCTGATTTCAATTGAATTCCTTGAATTAGTTCTAGTGATGCAGTCACTTAAAAGATACTGAGAGGTTGCTCTGACTCCGTTCCTAGTCATTGTTCACAAGACCAGGACAGAAATACGATGGAGAACAGTCGTGAGAGGGAAGGAGTAACAGAGATAGCGTGTTGACTCCATTCTTACCAAATTTGTCCGCAAACTGAGTAGCTGAGCGGCAAAGAATATGTTTGAAGGAGAAGTCTTTGCCTTTAACAGTAGTGCACATGTTATCAATAATATCAAAGAAACGCCTTGGAACTTTGGATGGATGTTCAATCGAGGAAATTGCTTTATTAGAATCTCCTTGCACGTTCTACTAAGAGTTTAGTGCATTCATAGTAGGCCACTTTTCTTTTTGGTGCAACATGAGTAGGCCAGTTGACAGTGCCAGTTCTGAAAGCACCGAGTTCCACTTTATTTGAATCTTTGGTCCAACTAGGGCCATTGAAGAGCCTGGTTATATTGCTGTTGCTATCCCTGAAAACTACATCCACACCAGCTGGGCCTGGCCTTGGGTTCCCAATCGTAGACTCGTCAGAAATTCATCTTTCCTCACGAACTAGATTCCAATTACCACGGCCAACCCAATACCTCACCGACCAATAGGTATCCTTAGCATGAAATGATAAGTTTCTATAAGGGGGAATCGGCGACGAATTAAAACCGAAATGTTAAGCTTGTATGCTTGTTCTCTTAGTATCTGATTCCGATCAGATCTTGCTCCCAAGTTGAAGAAATCAGCCGTTTATAGGCCCGGCAGGGGACCCCATATTCAATGCCCCAGCGAAGCGTGGGTGCGTGTCACATGGATTTTTGTAATGACTTCTAATTGAAAAGTAACACTCACCTAAATAGTTATCGAGGATCTTCAATTGCGACAACACTCACTGGAGTGGGCGCCAATTACCAAGGATGGTCTACGCAATTGAAGCAGGCAGGGTTCGTCGGGTGGTGTGTGGGACACCATCCTTCTATGGCAAGAATTACCAGTCATCAGACTATTGGCTCTATAATTCCTACAAAGCCACGTTGGCCTACTGTTATGTCGCGCACCATAGTGCCCTGATTTACTTTGCTATCTGGTTGCTTGACAGAATTTCTATTTACCCATAAAGAAATAAGTAAGTAAACAATCTTAGTTTTAAAATCCAAGCTTACGGCCACACAATCTACTAATCCTGTGTTAATTTGTGCATTTCTGTAGCTTTCTCCGTTACTTTCATGGATCTTGAGTTTGGTTCCTATAATAAGCAGTTCCATTGACAATGAGGGTAGCAACCACCAATGATTTTGGAATTATTCGTCCCTTTCGCTGTATTAGCCATGTAATACCCGTATCATCTCTCTTGTGACAATTGATCTGGACAGTTTTACTGCAGGAATTCCGGCTCATCCATTATACTTTATAATCATCTAGTCGGGCTCACTGTGGATGGCAACTCTAATTCATCTTGCATGACGACACTCGACTCTCCCTATCAAAGTTGTTTCTGTAAGTGTAGAGATAAAAGGTGTTCTTTCCACATCCGTTGAGGATAGTCCACAATCTAAGTTGAAAATTTCTTGGAAAATGCCCTCTCTATGTGCATCCAGCTAATCGACATAATCATTAACGAGTTGCTAATTATAATATCCTTACACAATAATTATAGATCTCTATGTATCATGTTACCCGTAAAAGAGGACTGCTACGACAACATGGGATGACGCTCGTATGGTGTCCACTCTGACAAGCCCCACGCTTTGTTGGTCCAATCCATTCATACTAAATTTACACATTTTTTAGTCCAAACATCACGAAGAGTGGTCGATTCTAGCATCAGTAAAAATCTATTGATATCGGGAAAGGACTCTCGAAAAGTTTGCCCAACCGACAGTGCACATTGAAAGACCAAAAACATGGCCGTCAGTTATGCATAAGTGGTGCTTATCATGTCAAAATGGGGAACCACACTAGCGTTGGGCGGTGGTGTATGACAGTCAATATTTTCGAGAAAATGGCTTCCAGCACTTGGCCGAGTTGGAGGTGTGGTTCAACTCGCTCTCCATTCGAAAGAATAATACTTCAAAATACCCAAAAAGAGGGCTTTTATATGGCATAATGTCTCGTTTATAGCAATCTTCACCAGGTGAACGACCTGGACAATCTGTGTAGGTGGGATACTGATGCATGGTGGCGTTGCACATACCTTGATGATCTCAGTTCGGTTCTCCTTGCATAATGTCAGCAGTATCATCTTTACTGTATGGAAAACGCCAATAAAGCAAGACATAGATTTAAGGCAGGTCCGTGGATCCCTTATTTGTACGAAATGACAAAAGCACCAGCATCGACGTCAAAACAATTTCTTAAAGCAATGTCCTCTGCACTCGTGAGCCCCTTTGCCTCCATACCACAAGTTGGCCACAATTAGGATCATGACATATTATCATGCTTCTACGGCTAACTTATGTGGCAGCCTATTCTGGGCGGTTCACAGTATGAGCCGGGTAGCTCTCCCCACTTTTTGTGGCGGCTTCCACTGCAGCACCAGGTAAGCCCTCCCCATAGGATGCCCCTTCTGAATTATACACATGACCTAATGGTTGCTCAGACACCAAATGCTAAGAAGTTAATCAATATGTTAAAAAGCCTCAGAACTATTGAAATATGCCATGTCAGTTCCTTAAAGCAATGTTCCATTTCACTGGTGGGCCCCCTTATGTCTCATAACACAAGTTTGTGTCATTTAAGTCATAACAAAGAGCCTAAAATGGATCAATGGTTTACATTTTCTTCAAAAAAACTAATCAAAGCCTTGTCAACAAAGGGTATGAAGCATCGAATCAAAACGAAATCAACATACAGTGATGAGCTTATCATCAGCTGTGAGATTAATTTATTCGATCAGGGCATTTCTCAATACCACATTGTTACATTTTGAATCGGAGCTCGTATCTGCATTTTCATCATTTGATGAGTAGTTTATTTTTTGGTAATTAGACAACCCACATAGTTTGGTCCAGTGCAATTTGTCGCAATCAAGGCCGAAAGATGATGTACGGACTGTACATCATAAACCATGTAGCTTTGATCCACACTATGGGAATGATGGCTATAAATAAGATCCTTACCCGTATGTACTTAGATACACGAGAAAGGCCGTAATACTACTTGCTAATGTATAAGGCCAGAGCTCCACCTGACTATTGATCACATGGAATTGATACAAGGCTTTGTTCATGAGCTCAAAGAAGAGATCTTCTCGTCCATTAATCTCTGCACCTTTCCCAGCCTTCTGCTTATGACACTGTATGGATGGCCATGATTCCGCGTCCATGGCCTAGTCGTCCTCTTCAACAACTATTTGGATTGGATTAGCCAGAGATAAGAAGGATTCTTGGGGAGAACCAGATGGGCGTAATTCACCTACCCTGGAATGCCTTGTGTACACACATACATGGGACCATATAGTTACGGCTACAAACATCTAAAAAATATTATACATATCATAGATTATCCCACCCTTTGATTATTTTATATTATGACTATTGTTTCTTGAGTTTCAGCGCATACTTCTGTTATTTCAAGACTTTTAGTGCCTTGTGCAATTCACCTAGAGCTGGATCGACGACTGGATGTTCTAGCATCCCACTCGCGAAGTCTCCTATATCTATCAATACCCTATCGGGATGGGAGTGCTATCGAACTCTAACCGACGACTTGGCATCAATGCATCTGCTCTCTGTCTAAATCTCTAAGTTTCTCATTAGATAATCTGGGGGGCGTTTTCCTTTACTGGGCAATGGCTTTTCAATTGACGAAAAATGTCAAAATTGCAGGGCTGGAATTTAGTCACGCAGACACAGAGACGATACCAGCAAAGCTGCGTGGTAGATATCCACGGTGGTTCGCCATTGTGTTTCCTGGCATGATTGAGGTTGCTCGTAACTCCTGCTTGAATATCTTTCCTCAAAGCTTCATAGAGGCAGTAAAACATGTTTATAGTAAGAGGCAAAGAATTTTTCTGAAGTAATCTCTCACTTCTCAACTTCTAATTCTTACTCATCTTCTCTAAATGGTCAATTTATTGCCTATTTCATATTCCTTTTGTGGAATGCTAGGCACAGGACCATATATATATATATATATATATATATATATATATATATATATATATATAAGCGCCCCAAGTTTTTGCATGAGTGCCCACGGACCTGTTCATCTCATTGCCCTGCTTTTGATCTAGTCAACAAAAACACGATGATTGGACCATTATAGCAATCCTAAAAACTATATTCCTAGGAGTGCAATTTGGACAGTTGTTTATGTAGAGCTTCTAACGGTTTGTTTCTTGTAATAATTAAAGTTTTAAGAGTGCAAGTATTATACAATCCTGTTCTAACTATGTATTATCAAGGGCCAGAACAATGAGATAAATGACCCGAATCACCCAAAGGTAGGCCTCCTTCCTGCCAAATTGTAGGAAGGTCCATATAGGGCCTTCGGCCTCGGGAAAAAGTACATTTAAGATTGCCACCACTTCCAATTGATGAGCTCCCAGTCGATAGTCATTTCTGCGGTTACAATTTGATGTTACTGATGGGGGAAACAGAATATCATACAAGATATACGTCGTGTGACCTAGAGGTCGATCACCAACATATGGGCATTCATTATATTCGAACGCAACATCTAAGAGCTTGGAAATGCAAGTACGATCATTTGTTTGGTACCATGTCGGTCCTATATTGAAGGCTGAAAATTGACAGAACACCAACGCCCATGCTATTGAGAGGATTGAACATTGTCGACTCTATTAGAATTTCAAATTTCTATGGTCCCTAACATTTGTTATTCAAAACCTAACGCGTGTCCTAGTCATCATGTTAGTTGTGCGTGTTAACTGCTCATCGCCGTTATCCTTGATGGAAGGATAACTGCCATTAAAACATTATATAATAGGTTCCTGATTCAAGCAGTTAGACTCTCTGCTTTTGCCATTATTGTGTACTGCTCAAGAATTCGAAGAAGATCCCTTAAAATTGCTTCAAATCTACTGCTATGGCTAGAGGTAAGTTCCTATCTATTCAATTTTTGCTTCCATATATCTATTTGATTCATGTAAATATCAAAGGAATGGTTTACATGAGGTATTAGAGACATGATTATATCTCCGCCTAGCAGTTTTATGGTTGTCTGTTTATCAGATTATTATGAAAAACGAAATTAGACAGATCAAAAGACAAACTTATAGATCTAACTTGATCTGAGTAAACTGTTATTTTCATTTATGCATAATGGAAACTGAACCATTAAAAATAAAATGAAAGGCAAAAATATTACCTTGCCTTCACCAAAGATCTTAATGTTTGTCTTCGAAGTCTGAGGAGTTATTCATCTATTCTGAACCTTTAACAAGATTCTTCACTGAATATGGTAAAGAGTCTTCCATCCTATCCCAATAGAGAGCATGTAAGAAAATTTTAGAGAAAGGCACTGTGGATTGTGATGATCTTACAGGAATTGGTTGGATATGCCTTGAAGGAAAAGGCAAAAAAATAAAACCTTGAGAATTACAAATATGAATTCCTCCTTTGTACTATTACCCACCAGAGAAAACTCAGGGTTTTTCTCTCATTGTTTTCCTCACCCTCCGGTGCAACCGATTTGGCGTGCCACGCCTCTCCGCTTTACCCTATTTTCCTTGCTTGATAATTGCAACCTCCGACGCACCCCTATCTTTCTTCTTCTGTCTGGTGCAGCCAGCCGACGTGATGTCGGATTTGGACATCCATGCCAGCATCCCCTTTCTCTTTTCTCCTTTCTCTCCTTTCTCTCCTTTCAGGTTTAACATCCAAAGTAGCCGGCACAACACATGGATGCGCACAGGCCAGCCACACTGCCTCTCTTTCCCTCCCCTGTCTTCTTTGCCTTTGATGCGATCCATTGTCGTGGCTAATCTTCTATTTTTCTAGCGTAGTAGACAAAATACAATGACCAGTGAAGTTGGGTTTCCTTATCAGATTTCCAAGCTACCCGCGATTGCTTGCCACAATATTTTTGCTTGCACAAACTGTAGTGATTTTCCACCACATCAAAGTCCATCATTATAATAACTTGCATTTTTATAATATATATATATATATATATATATATATATATTGTATGGAATTGACAAGAAAAAGCTAGATGCCCTAATGGCTATAAATTGAATAGGAAAAACTCTAGAATTAGAGTTCAAGTCTCTAAAGATAATCTTTTTGGAAAAATTCCCTACCCAAAGCCAAGAAGTGTCAAAGAGAGAGAGAGAGAAGGAGGAGGAAGCTGCACCAAGGGTCAGCCATACCACATGTTTTTGGAAAAGAAGACTGAAGAAGAGTATTTTCGCTATTAAGAGGTAGGGGTATAGGAATTTATCTAAGCCAGTTGGTTTTCAAATGAAATTTTTTATCTTTTATGTGATTCATTTCATGATTAATCTGATTGATAGGGATGCATCATATATTAAAGAAGAGCTAGTAGTTTTCTTTGAGAATTTTATATGGGTTAGATTGACATGGTAGACTCTCAACATTGCTTATCAATTTTTTTTGCATTTTGATTTCTTAGGAAATAAACAAGCATTATGTGCTTGTTTAATATGGATCCAATCATGATGATATGTTTTTATATTATTCTAACCCTGGTAATCCCATTTTATAAAGATTTAACCATGAATAAGTATGTGCGTTTATATTAGATCTCTTTAAGTTATCATATTTATATTAGATCTCTTTAAGTTATCATATATATAGAAGGATGTAAAAGAGAATGGTTTCCCAAAAACTGAAATGTCGTGAAGCTATCCTAAGAGGAGACGTTAAAACAAGCATTGGACCCATACAGAATCTTTACTTATTAGACCAATATAACACCAACTGCAGGAAAAAAGAAGAAGGAGGAGAAGAAGAAGAAGAAGAAGAAGACGAAGAAGAAAGACATCACTGCATGAAAATAAGTTTCAAAACTAAGATAACTGCCTAGAAATAGATAAGTCAACTGGAAAAAAAAATGTTAATATAAAAATTTGACTTAGGCAATGAAGAGTATTTTCGCTATTAAGAGGTAGGGGTATAGGAATTTATCTAAGCCAGTTGGTTTTCAAATGAAATTTTTTGTCTTTAATGTGATTCATTTCATGATTAATCTGATTGATAGGGATGCATCATATATTAAAGAAGAGCTAGTAATTTTCTTTGAGAATTTTATATGGGTTAGATTGACATGGTAGACTCTCAACATTGCTTATCAATTTTTTTTGCATTTTGATTTCTTAGGAAATAAATAAGGATTATGTGCTTGTTTAATATGGATCCAATCATGATGATATGTTTTTATATTATTCTAACCATGGTAATCCCATTTTATAAAGATTTAACCATGAATAAGTATGTGCATTTATATTAGATCTCTTTAAGTTATCATATTTATGTTAGATCACTTTAAGTTATCATATATATAGAAGGATGTAAAAGAGAATGGTTTCCCAAAAACTGAAATGTCAGCAGAAGCTATCCTAAGAAGAGACGTTAAAACAAGCATTGGACCCATACAGAATCTTTACTTATTAGACGTATATAACACCAACTGCAGGAAAAGAAAAAAAAAAAGAAGAAGGAGAAGAAGAAGAAAGACATCACTGCATGAAAATAAGTTTCAAAACTCAGATAACTGCCTAGAAATAGATAAGTCAATTGGAAAAAAAAATGTTAATATAAAAATTTGACTTAGGCAATGAAAGAGTATTTTCGCTATTAAGAGGTAGGGGTATAGGAATTTATCTAAGCCAGTTGGTTTTCAAATGAAATTTTTTATCTTTTATGTGATTCATTTCATGATTAATCTGATTGATAGCGATGCCTCATATATTAAAGAAGAGCTAGTAGTTTTCTTTGAGAATTTTATATGGGTTAGATTGACATGGTAGACTCTCAACATTGCTTATCAATTTTTTTTGCATTTTGATTTCTTAGGAAATAAATAAGCATTATGTGCTTGTTTAATATAGATCCAATCATGATGATATGTTTTTATATTATTCTAACCATGGTAATCCCATTTTATAAAGATTTAACCATGAATAAGTATGTGCGTTTATATTAGATCTCTTTAAGTTATCATATTTATATTAGATCTCTTTAAGTTATCATATATATAGAAGGATGTAAAAGAGAATGGTTTCCCAAAAACTGAAATGTCAGCAGAAGCTATCCTAAGAGGAGACGTTAAAACAAGCATTGGACCCATACAGAATCTTAACTTATTAGACCTATATAACACCAACTGCAGGAAAAAAGAAGAAGAAGAAGAAGAAGAAGAAGAAGAAGAAGAAGAAGAAGAAGAAGAAGAAAGACATCACTGCATGAAAATAAGTTTCAAAACTAAGATAAGCGCCTAGAAATAGATAAGTCAATTGGAAAAAAATGTTAATATAAAAATTTGACTTCCGACAATGAAGAGTATTTTCGCTATTAAGAGGTAGGGGTATAGGAATTTATCTAAGCCGCTTGGTTTTCAAATGAAATTTTTGTCTTTAATGTGATTCATTTCATGATGAATCTGATTGATAGGGATGCATCATATATTAAAGAAGAGCTAGTAGTTTTCTTTGAGAATTTTATATGGGTTAGATTGACATGGTAGACTCTCAACATTGCTTATCAATTTTTTTTGCATTTTGATTTCTTAGGAAATAAATAAGGATTATGTGCTTGTTTAATATGGATCCAATCATGATGATATGTTTTTATATTATTCTAACCATGGTAATCCCATTTTATAAAGATTTAACCATGAATAAGTATGTGCATTTATATTAGATCTCTTTAAGTTATCATATTTATGTTAGATCTCTTTAAGTTATCATATATATAGAAGGATGTAAAAGAGAATGGTTTCCCAAAAACTGAAATGTCGTGAAGCTATCCTAAGAAGAGACGTTAAAACAAGCATTGGACCCATACAGAATCTTTACTTATTAGACGTATATAACACCAACTGCAGGAAAAGAAAAAAAAAAAAAGAAGAAGGAGAAGAAGAAGAAAGACATCACTGCATGAAAATAAGTTTCAAAACTCAGATAACTGCCTAGAAATAGATAAGTCAATTGGAAAAAAAAAATGTTAATATAAAAATTTGACTTCCGACAGCGAAGAGTATTTTCGCTATTAAGAGGTAGGGGTATAGGAATTTATCTAAGCCAGTTGGTTTTCAAATGAAATTTTTTATCTTTTATGTGATTCATTTCATGATTAATCTGATTGATAGCGATGCCTCATATATTAAAGAAGAGCTAGTAGTTTTCTTTGAGAATTTTATATGGGTTAGATTGACATGGTAGACTCTCAACATTGCTTATCAATTTTTTTTGCATTTTGATTTCTTAGGAAATAAATAAGCATTATGTGCTTGTTTAATATAGATCCAATCATGATGATATGTTTTTATATTATTCTAACCATGGTAATCCCATTTTATAAAGATTTAACCATGAATAAGTATGTGCGTTTATATTAGATCTCTTTAAGTTATCATATTTATATTAGATCTCTTTAAGTTATCATATATATAGAAGGATGTAAAAGAGAATGGTTTCCCAAAAACTGAAATGTCGTGAAGCTATCCTAAGAGGAGACGTTAAAACAAGCATTGGACCCATACGTAATCTTAACTTATTAGACCTATATAACACCAAGCTGAGGAAAAAGAAGAAGAAGAAGAAGAAGAAGAAGAAGAAGAAGAAGAAGAAAGACATCACTGCATGAAAATAAGTTTCAAAACTTAGATAACTGCCTAGAAATAGATAAGTCAATTGGAAAAAAAAATGTTAATATAAAAATTTGACTTCCGACAGCGAAGAGTATTTTCGCTATTAAGAGGTAGGGGTATAGGAATTTATCTAAGCCAGTTGGTTTTCAAATGAAATTTTTTATCTTTTATGTGATTCATTTCATGATTAATCTGATTGATAGCGATGCCTCATATATTAAAGAAGAGCTAGTAGTTTTCTTTGAGAATTTTATATGGGTTAGATTGACATGGTAGACTCTCAACATTGCTTATCAATTTTTTTTGCATTTTGATTTCTTAGGAAATAAATAAGCATTATGTGCTTGTTTAATATGGATCCAATCATGATGATATGTTTTTATATTATTCTAACCATGGTAATCCCATTTTATAAAGATTTAACCATGAATAAGTATGTGCGTTTATATTAGATCTCTTTAAGTTATCATATTTATATTAGATCTCTTTAAGTTATCATATATATAGAAGGATGTAAAAGAGAATGGTTTCCCAAAAACTGAAATGTCAGCAGAAGCTATCCTAAGAGGAGACGTTAAAACAAGCATTGGACCCATACAGAATCTTTACTTATTAGACCTATATAACACCAACTGCAGGAAAAAAGAAGAAGAAGAAGAAGAAGAAGAAGAAGAAGAAGAAAGACATCACTGCATGAAAATAAGTTTCAAAACTTAGATAACTGCCTAGAAATAGATAAGTCAATTGGAAAAAAAAATGTTAATATAAAAATTTGACTTCCGACAGCGAAGAGTATTTTCGCTATTAAGAGGTAGGGGTATAGGAATTTATCTAAGCCAGTTGGTTTTCAAATGAAATTTTTTGTCTTTTATGTGATTCATTTCATGATTAATCTGATTGATAGGGATGCATCATATATTAAAGAAGAGCTAGTAGTTTTCTTTGAGAATTTTATATGGGTTAGATTGACATGGTAGACTCTCAACATTGCTTATCAATTTTTTTTGCATTTTGATTTCTTAGGAAATAAATAAGGATTATGTGCTTGTTTAATGTGGATCCAATCATGATGATATGTTTTTATATTATTCTAACCATGGTAATCCCATTTTATAATGATTTAACCATGAATAAGTATGTGCGTTTATATTAGATCTCTTTAAGTTATCATATATATAGAAGGATGTAAAAGAGAATGGTTTCCCAAAAACTGAAATGTCAGCAGAAGCTATCCTAAGAAGAGACGTTAAAACAAGCATTGGACCCATACAGAATCTTTACTTATTAGACGTATATAACACCAACTGCAGGAAAAGAAAAAAAAAAAGAAGAAGGAGAAGAAGAAGAAAGACATCACTGCATGAAAATAAGTTTCAAAACTAAGATAACTGCCTAGAAATAGATAAGTCAACTGGAAAAAAAAATGTTAATATAAAAATTTGACTTCCGACAACGAAGAGTATTTCGCTATTAAGAGGTAGGGGTATAGGAATTTATCTAAGCCAGTTGGTTTTCAAATGAAACTTTTTATCTTTTATGTGATTCATTTCATGATTAATCTGATTGATAGGGATGCATCATATATTAAAGAAGAGCTAGTAGTTTTCTTTGAGAATTTTATATGGGTTAGATTGACATGGTAGACTCTCAACATTGCTTATCAATTTTTTTTGCATTTTGATTTCTTAGGAAATAAATAAGCATTATGTGCTTGTTTAATATGGATCCAATCATGATGATATGTTTTTATATTATTCTAACCATGGTAATCCCATTTTATAAAGATTTAACCATGAATAAGTATGTGCATTTATATTAGATCTCTTTAAGTTATCATATTTATATTAGACCTCTTTAAGTTATCATATATATAGAAGGATGTAAAAGAGAATGGTTTCCCAAAAACTGAAATGTCAGTAGAAGCTATCCTAAGAGGAGACGTTAAAACAAGCATTGGACCCATACAGAATCTTTACTTATTGGACCTATATAACACCAACTGCAGGAAAAGAGAAGAAGAAGAAGAAGAAGAAGAAGAAGAAGAAGAAGAAGAAGAAGAAAGACATCACTGCATGAAAATAAGTTTCAAAACTCAGATAACTGCCTAGAAATAGATAAGTCAATTGGAAAAAAAAATGTTAATATAAAAATTTGACTTCCGACAACGAAGAGTATTTTCGCTATTAAGAGGTAGGGGTATAGGAATTTATCTAAGCCAGTTGGTTTTCAAATGAAATTTTTTATCTTTTATGTGATTCATTTCATGATTAATCTGATTGATAGGGATGCATCATATATTAAAGAAGAGCTAGTAGTTTTCTTTGAGAATTTTATATGGGTTAGATTGACATGGTAGACTCTCAACATTGCTTATCAATTTTTTTTGCATTTTGATTTCTTAGGAAATAAATAAGCATTATGTGCTTGTTTAATATGGATCCAATCATGATGATATGTTTTTATATTATTCTAACCATGGTAATCCCATTTTATAAAGATTTAACCATGAATAAGTATGTGCGTTTATATTAGATCTCTTTAAGTCATCATATTTATATTAGATCTCTTTAAGTTATCATATATATAGAAGGATGTAAAAGAGAAAGGTTTCCCAAAAACTGAAATGTCAGCAGAAGCTATCCTAAGAGGAGACGTTAAAACAAGCATTGGACCCATACAGAATCTTTACTTATTAGACCTATATAACACCAACTGCAGGAAAAAAAAAAAAGAAGAAGAAGGAGAAGAAGAAGAAGAAGAAAGACATCACTGCATGAAAATAAGTTTCAAAACTCAGATAACTGCCTAGAAATAGATAAGTCAACTGGAAAAAAAAAATGTTAATATAAAAATTTGACTTCCGACAGCGAAGAGTATTTTCGCTATTAAGAGGTAGGGGTATAGGAATTTATGTAAGTCAGTTTGTTTTCAAATGAATTTTTTTATCTTTTATGTGATTCATTTCATGATTAATCTGATTGATAGGGATGCATCATATATTAAAGAAGAGCTAGTAGTTTTCTTTGAGAATTTTATATGGGTTAGATTGACATGGTAGACTCTCAACATTGCTTATCAATTTTTTTTGCATTTTGATTTCTTAGGAAATAAATAAGCATTATGTGCTTGTTTAATATGGATCCAATCATGATGATATGTTTTTATATTATTCTAACCATGGTAATCCCATTTTATAAAGATTTAACCATGAATAAGTATGTGCGTTTATATTAGATCTCTTTAAGTTATCATATTTATGTTAGATCTCTTTAAGTTATCATATATATAGAAGGATGTAAAAGAGAATGGTTTCCCAAAAACTGAAATGTCAGCAGAAGCTATCCTAAGAGGAGATGTTAAAACAAGCATTGGACCCATACAGAATCTTTACTTATTAGACCTATATAACACCAACTGCAGGAAAAAAAAAAAAAAAAAAAAAAAGAAGGGGAAGAAGAAGAAGAAGAAGAAGAAGAAGGACATCACTGCATGAAAATAAGTTTCAAAACTCAGATAACTGCCTAGAAATAGATAAGTCAACTGGAAAAAAAAATGTTAATGTAAAAATTTGACTTCCAACAGAATGGTATAGCTACAGACTTGGATTATGCTCAAAATAATCTCTTGCCCACCACACTCGCAAACCACACCTGCTTTCACAAACTCAACTTCAGGGTCTTAAGATTCCTCTCTTTCCTCCTCCAGTTCTTTAATCATTGGCTCAGTAGCTTCGCCATCTAAATCCTGCCAATATCAATAACAAGGACAATGAAAGCATGAACCAGGGAGTCAAATCACAAATCTAAACCATTCAGTAATAGATTCGGCAAATAGAATCAAGATTAAATTGTTACCATCAAATCATATCCACATGTCATCCAAATTGTTGGGTCATGATTCTCGGTCAATCTAAAAATAGCTTAGCACAACGAGGTCATGATCCAATCTCAATTGTCATATCTCTCTCATATGTTACCTCGGCTCTGAACCCCAGTGTTTGGGTATTTTGCATGGTGCTTAATATGGGTCCATATAACACCCATGGATTAAAGCAACTACCATTCTACCTTATGCCTTGCATGGTACTTTCTTTCCTACATTCACGTGTTACATGTCTTACACTTAGAGAGTGAAGATTTTGCACGAAGCTTAGCTTGCCAACCTACATGATATTTAATGCCTTAGATGAAGTGATGGGCATCTAGCATAAAGCATGGTGCCTAAGATACTACACTTGCACATGGCACATGGCATGTATTGCCTGGACTGTGTGTATAGCAAATGGTGCATAGACAATGGGCATGATGCTCAACATTGTGGCATTGTGTTTGGCTATTTGCCCATGAACAGTCTGCATAACGCTCACTACTTGGGTAGGTATTTAAAGCATGGATAATGCTTAACACTTGCTCAGATGCTCCACACACAAGATTTTGATTGGTTTTTATGTTATGTAGTTTGAAAGTTGTGACCCAAAGATATATGTTTCCATGTGTGCATATTCTCTATTTTGATAACAATTATAGCAACTAATTAAGATAACTGTTATATTGACGCTTGTAATAATTAAAAATAATAATGGATCTAGGCATGATGCATATATGATTTTAAAAATATTGTGCTGTGAATATGGTATAATTATATATGCTAAGACTAGACTAAGCTAATCGAAGATATATGCTAATCAAAATATGACTAGAGAACGGAAAGTTTTGAATACTCTTATATGGTGCACTAAGTAATGTAAAATGACCTAATGAATGAAAATTAGGCGACTCAAAAGAGTTGTGCCTAATCTAAAAATAGGCGACTCATCAGAGTTGAGCCTAGCTTGGGGCAAATTCTAAGACCCCTCTAGTTGCTATGCTAGGAAGATCAGTTAGCCACTGACTTCTGAAAGTTGATACCTGCCTTAAGAGGCCTATTGTAAAGAGTATTGTATTATGGGGAAACTGTTCTCTTGTGATCCAGTGCCCCCACGAGGACTAGTGTAGCCCGTGTGGTATCCATGGCCGAACATAATTATATGTGAGTCCTCTATGTGTATAGTATACCATATAGTTATCAAACATGGACAGATATGTTGGTTATCCTCGAGGATATTTGACCATTGCCCAGATGGGTTTGTGGTATGACGCTACCATGCAGTGATATAATAGATTATGATACATCATTATTTGATAAGTCCTAATGAGCGTGTATGTATGATATTTGAAGGATATATTAGAATTTATTGGAAACACTAGATTTTTATAAAGGTATAAATGTTGTATAATATTCATATTACACTTATGATTGAACATTTAATTGTTTGCACTACTGAATGTATGCCAACACTTTTGTCGTGGTTTTCAAACGACTAGTTTAGGCATTTTACTATTGAGTCGTCGTACTCACCCTTATAAAACATTTCAGGTGAAGCGAGAGAAGACTAAGCAGTCGATTTGACCAAATTAAATAAGGAGAATAAGAAGAGAAGTATGGATAAATAATTAGTTAGACATTTTATTTGTTATCTTTCATTTTGAAATAATGAGCATTTGAGGTCAATGTAATAGAACAGGTGGCAATGATACACTTAATTTGAATGATGGCTTAAATTTATGTTCCTTCTTGTTTGGGTTGTGACTAGGGAGACCTTGTAATGGTATGTTTTATTTCCGCTATTATATGTAAAGGTTTTAATGTGACATCGGGTTGAAGGTGGAATTGAGAAAAATAAATATATAGTATATATATATTTTAAAAAAAATAAAATCCTACAGGAAAGTTTTATAGAGTATTTATATATAATTTTAAAAAAGAAGGATTTTGTGGCAACACATAGTGCACCTTTTATACATGAACAATTGGCTGAAAGAATTTAAATTGTTCATTAAATATTTGAATTAATTGACTATTAATTAAAAAAATTATAAATAAGTCAATAATAAAATTTATTTTTAATTAAGACATTTTTAGCTTATATGGAAAATATCTTAATTTAAATTAAGTTTTTCTTGATGTCGTGTGATCACATGTATTTAATATTTAAGGAATGGCCACAACATCCTTAAAATGACAATACATATATTGAGTATTTAATTTTAAAAATTAAAATAACAATAAAATTAAAATATTGATCACATTAAAGTTTTAAAGACATCAAATTCTAATTAAACATATAGATATAGTAATTTTACCCCACAAAAAATTTAATATATTATTATGATTAATTAGGATGAAATAGTAAAATTAATTTTTATTTCTTAATTAGCTCACAAGCATTAAGAAATATATATATATATATAATTTACTAGTTTCATCGTAAATGTTAGGGAATCAATTTTTATATTAAAATCTTTACCCACAGGTAGATTTTAATGATAGAGTGATTCATAATTATTTGATTTGACTTGCATTGGTAAGTTTATCATTATATTTGATGGTTTACGTCTCATAATTGTTAGTAAGTTTATTTATTTATTTGTAGTTATTCAATCCTTGATATTGTTTGATGAAAATTTTAAAGTTTCCTACTTAAGTGGTGACAAATATAAAGTCTGAAAGAAAAAAATTCTTTTTCATTTAAGGTGCATGGATTTTGACTATGCTTTTTGAAAGGAAGAGCCTTTTGAAATTAGGAAAACTAGCACCAATGTCAATGTCACTTCATATGAACATTGGGTGTGATCTAATCGCTTAAGTATGATGTCATTAAATCTCTAATTAGTATTAGTATTTGTGGGTCTGCACATTATTCAATCAAATCTGACTTCACAAACTATCATTCACCAACATCACTCCAACAAGTTAGTGTTCGACATGATCTACCATATGATGTCTCATATGGTGCCATACCAATACTAGAGTAGTAATTGTTGTTATATGTAAACTCTATCAATGGTAGATGCTCATCCCAGTTACCTTTCCATTCTAACGCACAAGCTTGAGCATATCATCTAGTGTTTGGATGGTTCGCTCGTATTGTCCATCGGTTTACAAGTGAAAAGTGGTATTGAATCTCTGTGAAGTGACAAGTCTTTCTTGTACACTTTGCTAAAAGTGTGATGTGAATCTATTATCCTATTAGATACGATGGTTAGTGGCACTCTAAGGAGACACACAATTTTCTTAATATACAACTTTGCCAAACTCTCTAGTGATTGTCTCAGTCGAATAAGAAGAAAGTATGAAGACTTAGTTAGTCTGTCCACTATTACCCAAATCATGTCATGCCCACTAGATGTTCAGGGCAATCCTATTACAAAGTCTATAGTAATGTGGTGCCACTTTCATCCTTAGAGTTCTAAAGTGTGTAATAGTCCTGCCAGTCTCTGGTGCTCTGCCTTCACCCTCTAACAAGTTAGACATCTTTTCACACACTCACCAATATCTCGTTTCATACCCTACTAACAGAAATTCCTCTTGAAATCTTGAAAATTTTTTGTACCCCTAGGGTGAATGGTAAACTTTGAGTTATGTGCTTATTATAATAATTTCTATCTTAACCTTGCTACCACTGGCACTATGAGTATACCTTGAAGCGTATTCCTCTATCAATACCCATTGAGAATTAAGTCTTGCTACTCATACCTTGAGTTTCTTCACACTCCCTTTGACCTAGTAATATACAATCTGTGAAGGCAATCTTATAGTGACATTAGCTATCTTTCTTTTCATCTTCCTACTGAGAGCATCAACCACAACATTGGCCTTGCTAGAGTGGTATTGGATGGTAAAGTCATAGTCCTTTAAGTAATCCATCCAATGTCATTGCCTCATATTGAGATCGTTTTGTGAGAAAATGTACTTAAGGCTTTTATGATCTGTAAAGACTTCAAACTTTTCGCCATACAAAAAATGTCTTAAGATCTTCAAAGTGAAGACCACAGTAGCCAACTCCAAATTATGTGTTGGATAGTTCAATTCATGATTCTTTAACTATCCAGATGCATAGGTGATTACCTTCCTATATTGCATCAATACGCATCTGAGTCCCTTGCCTAAAGCATCATTGTATACCACGAATCCTCCATTACTGACTGGCAAGGTTAAAATAGGTGCAGTGGTGAGTCTCCTTTTCAACTCTTGGAAACTCCTTTCACATTAATTAGTCCATTCAAATCTTTTCTCCTTCCTGATTAGCTAGGTCATGGGTTATTCTACCTAAGAAAATCCCTCAATGAATCTCTTATAATACTTTGCTAGTCTGAGAAAACTACAGATCTCTAATATTGTCTTTGGTCTTTCCCAATTAGTGATTGCCATTATCTTCTTAGGGTCAACTGCAATACCGTCTACAAATATAACATGCCTAAGAAATTGTACTTGGTCAAGCCAAAATTCATACTTTGAGAATTTTGCATATAATTTATGAGTTTGGAGTGTGCTTAACACAATTTTTGAATGCTCTCGATATTCGTCTTTACTAATGGAGTATACTAGGATGTCATCAACGAATACAACAACAAACTTGTCAAGATATTCTCAAAAAACTCAATTCATCAAACCCATAAAAGTTGTAGGTGCATTTGTTAGTCCAAAAGGCATAACCACGAATTCGTACTGGCCATACTTGGTTCTAAATGCTGTCTTTAGAATATGCTCATCCCTTATCCTCAGCTGATGGTAGCTAGATCTTAGATCTATCTTTGAGAACACTTTGACAGATTGTAATTAGTCAAATAAGTCATCAATATGTGGTAATGGGTATTTATTCTTAACTGTGACCTCATTCAACAATCGATAGTCTATGCATAGTCTCATAGATCCTTCTTTCTTTTTGACAAATAACACAGGAGCTCCCCACAGTGAGATACTTGGTCGAATAAATCCCTGATCCATTAACTCTTATAACTACAACTTTAACTCTTTTAGTTTGGTTAGTGCCATGTAGTAAGGTGCCTTAGAGATTGGAGCTATTCTTAGTAGTAGTTTGATAATGAACTCCAACTCTTTTTTGTGTGATAAGACAGGCAAGTCTTCTGGAAAGACATCTTGGAATTCATGTACCACTTCTATCTCTTGAATCTCTAGTCCTGACTCCTCCTAAATAAGCTAGACATCCTCCAGTTATAAGTCGTGATGCCTGTAGTGTCGATATAATGGTCATTCCTAAGACATTTAGCCTTCCCTGAAAGGTAGTTATTTCCCCTCTAAGGTTGCTGAATGTGACTCTTTTCTTCCTCCAATCAACCATTACCACATGGTCTACTAACCAATCCATGCCTAAGATGACATCAAAATCTGACATGTTTAGTAGCATTAAGTCTGCACTAAGCTCTTGTTTTGATATATATACTGGTACTTCTTGTAAGAATTCATGTACTAGAACTGGTTCTCCTACTGGGGTGCTAACTTCTAAACAAATGCCCCATTTGTGTTTTGTACATTCCATTCACAATGTGAAGCCATATGATATAAACGAACGTGTGGAACTGGGATCAATTAACACACGAGCAAATCTGTAAAAAAATTGGAGGGTACCTTCAACTGCGGCATTTGAAGCCGTGCCTACTTAGTGTCAATGCAAACACTCTTCCCTAGATCCTCTAAACCGGTCCCTACTTTGGTTGCTCATCCCTTCTTTTCTTTGGGCAATCTCTTAAAAAATGACCTTTTTCACCGCAAATGAAGCATCGTCATTCACAAATGTAACAAAGCTTGGCGGGTGATACTTACGACATGTTGGGCATAGGGTATTGTCCTTCTCTCTTCTTCTAAACTTTTCTTATGCTGGTTTTTGTGGCCTAACAAACTTCATTGGTGTGGCATGTCTCTTCCTTTTCCAACCTGGCTTTTGTCTAGAAGACCTCTCACTATCTCTATTGGAAGCTTTATACTCTCGTTCCACAATGGATGCCATCTCCATAGCCATAGGCAATGTGGAAGGCTAATCTATCAATATCTTACTCTTGATGTGAAAATTTAATCCTCCAACAAATTTCTATATAGCTCTTAATTCTGTGGGACACACTTTTAGAGCAAAACATCTCAATTTAGCAAATCTGGTTTCATACTATTCTATTGTCATGGAACCTTGCACCAATCCTAGGAATTCTTATTCCTTTTGCTCCTTAATGTGGGGTGGAAAGTATTTGTCAATGAAGACCATTTTGAAGTCTTCCCACTCAAACACTTTCATATAATTGAAGTAGGTCCCCTCAACTGTTGGCCACCAATGTAGGGCCTCTCCAATTAGCCCAAAGGTAGCTACTAGTACTTGCCTGTCCTTTGGTACACTCATAGCTTTAAAAATCATCTCTACTTCGTAGAGCTAAGTCTCGATAGCCTTAGGTCCATCTTCTCCTTGCAACTTTGGAGCTCTCTTTTTGAATCACTCTAGTAATGTGTCACCTTTTGGCCCCAATTCATCATCTCCAACTATTGCCTTGAGTTCTCCTCTTTGTCTTGGGGTCTACAGCCTTTTTTTTATTCACTATAAAAGAAGCTCTATCATGTCTTTAGCTATATCATGCTAGACCTTGGTTTTTTTTGGAGCTTCAGAGGAGGAGGTCTCAACAATGTTTGCAACTCTATGTCTCTTAAGTGCCATTTAAATGTCAATAATTAAAATCTTAGTAAGCCTCTACTTCTACTTAGCTAGTATAACTACGACTTAATATTCTATCATTATTTATTACTTCATTGTTTGGCTGTGAGTAGAGTGAACCTAGCTCTGATACCAAGTGTGATGACTCACACTTTTGAAAAGAATTTTTGAAATATAAATTTGGAAAAAAGAACTTTCCTGCAAGATTTTCATTTTAACATTTGAAATAATATATATATATATATATGCTTATTTTCTCAATTCCACCTTCAACCTGATGTCATATTAAAAACCTTCATATATAATAGCGGAATGACACATACCATTACAAGATTTCCCTGATCATAGCCCAAACAATAAGGAATATAAATTCAAGCCATAGTTCAAATTAAGTGTATCAGTGTTACCTGTCTTATTACATTCACTTCAAATGTTTATTGTTTCAAAATCAAAATAATAATTGAAATGTCTGACTAACTACTTATCCATACTTCTCTTCTCCTTATTCTCCTTATTTAATTTCTTCTAGCCAATTTGCTTAGTCCTTTTGTGCATCACCTGAAATGTTTTGTAGGGGTGAGTACAATGACTCAGTAGGAAAATGTCTAAACAAGCCATTTGAAAGTCACAACATACAAATTGGTATGAATTAAGTAATACAAACCATTAAATGTTTGATCAGAAGTATGATATAAAACATTATAGAACATTTAGGCTTTTACTAAAAGCATTTAACATATCCTTCAAATCTTACATATACATGCTTGTTAAGACTTCTGTCAAAGAATAGCATATTGCAGTTTGTCATATCACTGAGTGGTAGCATCCTACCACAAACCCATCTGGGCAATGATCAATATCTTCAAGGATGACCGACATGTCATTCCCTGTCCAGTACTTTATGGTTTACTATGCACGTAGAGGATACACATCCAATTACATTCAGCCGTGGATACCACACGAGTTATACCAATCCTCATGGGGGCACTAGATCACAAGAGAGCAGTCTTCCCATTGTACAATACTCTCGTCAATAAGCCTCTTAGGGCAGGTATCTCATTTCAAAAGCCAATGGCCAACTGGACTTCCTAGCATAGCAACCATGTGGGGCTTACATTTTGCCTCAAGCTAGGCTCAACTCACATTAGTCGCCTAATTTTAGGCTAGGCACAACTCTCTAGAATTGCCTAATTTTTTTCGTTCATTAAATCATTTCATATTGGTCAATACATCATATAAAGCATTCACAAACTTTCTCATTCACCAGTCATATTTCGATTTGGCATAAATAATCAACTAGCTTATTCTAGTCTTAACACAAATGCTTTTACATTTGTAGCTTGGCATTTACAAAATCTTATGATTGCACTATACATACTACACATTATGCTAATAATAATTGCTTTATTTCAAGTATTCATCAATTAACAATTATCTCAGTCACAAATCACACTTACTATAAATCAAAGACTATGCACACACACAAATATTTATTCATGGATCAAACTTTCAAAATCATGTGTACTAATGAAAAGATATGTCCACTTATGGAAAGCATTTGACCATATGCATGCAATAACATGAAATGATCTAAACCATACAATTATTTTATCATGCAAATACCATCATCTTGAGCATGTGAAATCTTACAAGTGCCCAATCTTGCGCATGCTCTTCCCATGAAGTCATGCAACATTCATTATTATGAACATTTTCATTATATGCATGTTTAATCATGCAAGAACCCTTTATTATGCACATGCAAAATGTTACTACTAACTTCGTCATGCGAATATATTTCTAATGAAATGACAACATGTTAGGCCCACAATTCTAGAATTCACATTTTACAAAAAAAAAAGTATGACCATGAAGTCAATTTCATTTCCATGACGCATATGACACCTCATGTAATAAATCCATTATGCAAACAAAAATCATGCAATGTATCCTATCATCCTTGTAAAATTATGCAATCTCCTTTTTACTAAAATACCAAAATACTACTGTGGACCACCAATTAATCCAAACACAACAACATGCACACAATGTTTGCTTATAAGGATCTTGAAAATATTTCAATCTTAGACCCTACACGTGTAATACGTGATTGAATTTCCATCATACACATGGTTGCTAACATCAACCGTGCAAGGACATGTTGAGTTCATGTAAGGAAATACCCATGTGCCGCTATTCCAAAGAGCATGATGCATTCAAACAAGGACTTATGAATTAAAAACCACCACTCCATGATGATTATGCGCACATGCGCACACGCGATTAAGCGACGATGGGATACATGCCAAAACAAATCAAAAGTAAATTGAGCATCAGATTCCCAACTAAAATCCAGCTCTTGATCATACGTGCAACCGTGCAAGCATTCATGATCACAGGAAGTGAAAGTTGGTTGGTGTATTTGAAAACCATTTAGTTTCCAAATGGTGGTAAGATGAAAATTAATGCTTGTCATGTACAATTTCGTGTTGCATCTGAACTCTGAATCATACATAGTTGTTTGATGGACAAAAGCTTTATCTGTCTTCTCCATCTTTGTCTTACAGTTCGTTCATACCTCGACAAGTCGTGCTTTACTACAGTGCCTCAAACATATCCAGTTAATAGAGAACTTGTAAAATTTGATCGAGTTGAAAGATTAGGATTAGCAGAGCATTTTCTTGAGGAAATAGAAGATGCTTTGAACCTTGTTTACAGGCAATGAAACAAGTTGCTTTCCTCTTCTTAAATTATTGAATTATAATTATCAAGTCAAAGAAACGTCTTACTGTTTGTTTCTTGACGAAATTAAATATGAAGAAGTTGGATTAATCAAGAAGTAGAAGACATTGGTGAGGTTCTAGAGCCAGCACGGATTTACAAGGGTTTATTAGCGTTTCAACCGCTCCGGCTGCATAGTCATCGTGTCTCTCCGCATAAGATTTTCATTTGTTCTGAGAGACGCAACACCCATATTTCACTTGACAAGAATATTCTTTTGAACACTTCTTGAGTGTGATGCTCAATATCCACAGAGCAGCGGACCTTATGTTTTTAGGTGAAGATGGTCTCGGGGAACAGGTCATTGTTCAAAAAATTATGTGAGAAAGGAATCGCCATAAACATGTAACGAGGATAGTGTTGCAACATTCCATTTTTATGAAGTGGGAATATCATTTCCTTTGTTATAGTTATCATATAATGATATAAAGGAATACCCTGTTTTGATGGGGAAAGACTAATTTGGGTTGCATATGGGTATGAATCAACTCCAGGGAGTCTATGAATATGTCTGTGGAACATTTGGTTTTTGGTAGGCAGCCTACCTAACACCTTGAATGCTGAATGACTTAGATTGCCTACAAACTAGGATAACTTCTGCTCTTCGCTTTGGATCACCAGCATCCCGGCCAACATGCAGTACCTTTATAGTATTATACCAATTTTGTCCGGTGAAAATTTCGGCACCCCGTACCATCGTCGTGTACTTGTAAATTTTGTTCTTGAATGAGTTGGAATAACAAGGGATTAATGATACCCAGAACACAGTAGAAACAGCTTGCTGCTACAACTTGGAATCCAAAACTATGCATTTTGTCAAGCAATTTACAAGACCAAGTTGGAGAGATGAAAAGGTAAATCTATCAGATTTAGTTGTTCTCCTTATAGAAGACTCGTGGATGTTCCCTAATCGACAGAAAATCTGTGTCCTACTTGCAACTCCTTTCTTAGCTTTTGTCTTTTTATTAACTTCCGTAAAACATAAATTAAATCAAGTTAAGAATAGTTTTGATGATACTAGTTCTTATCACGTATTTCTCCCTGTTTCTTGAAAATAGAAGGTCTAAGGACGGAGGTCTTGTCGACATTAGATTTGGACAAGAGAACTGCTTATTGTTACTTTGTTGTTGCTGCCAATGCATACCACCCTCCACTTTCCTATTTACGGATGGCAATTACTAAGAGTTTAGTCGTTGTTACAGTGACCGATGATTTTTTTGATATGGAAGGTTCCCTAGATGAATTATGTAGGCTGACAGATGCAGTCAAAAGATATCTTTCTACTGTATAACAGAATTTATCTTGGTAATATCTTTATTTGATTCCACATTCCAAAAAAGAGAATCTTTTTGCCTCTTGTTCGTGTACCCTCAAAGTTGAATCATCATTTAATGATTAACAGAAAGGACGACAAAGGCCCGTTCGTCCACTGCAATGTTATTTTGATGCCTGCAATGAGATCCTTGATGATATCCCAAGAAAACATTTCCAGGACCTTGTAAGTTTCTATTAGATCTAGTAATGGTAGAGAGAGATTTTCTGTTTAACTTTAAGTTTGCTATCCTACGAAGTGATCCGAAGCATTTTGGTCATGGCCGAGGCTAAATGGGTATTCTCCGTCTGCGAATGAATATGTTGAAGTTGGGATGAGTTCAATAGCCGTGGTACTCTCCCGGTGAAAAGGATCACAAAGCTGCGCATGATTTGCACCCGTCTCTTGAACGACATACAAATTTGCAAGGTAAGCAGTTCTTTAATCAAAATGTGCGGGTGATATTGGGGCGAATTTGCAAGGAAATACCGGGCCCTTTTACCTAAAGAAAATGCATGCTGAGATAGGAATTCCAATTCACCACTTAACACAGGGTAGCTGCGAAACCAGTCAAACAATTTGGTGGCGCATGTTCCTAATTGGGTATTTTTGAATTTGCCCCTCGGATGAAGGTTTGCATTTGTCCTTATTTTTTGCAAGTGTAATTAACTGTTAAGCATGATCTAATGATGGGGCTCATTCTTTCAAACCAAGCCTAGTGTCACAGGGTTAACTTTTTGCCCGGCCTACTATGTGCAAGGCCTCATACCATACCCAATTCTTTGCCTCTTGCATTTCACGAGCTATGGACCACACGAGCCTTCACATCATCCTGCACAGCCTTTAAATTCCACATGCACATAAAATGCTCAAGATCCACGAGCTATTGAGGTCGTCCTACTACTTGCTTCCATCATCGTGCCTGTCATTTACCCCGGCCCATGAGCCACTTGAGCCCCAGCATGCCGCTAGGTCGTTTTGTCATGCACCGCATTTGAGCCAACACGGGCGAGAGACATTTGCAACATGCCGTTCCCAAGCCCTAAGACATGGTCGCTTAAGGTACAAGCCTACGCCATGGACACCTATGAAATTTTCATCTTTGTCGTTGCATCTTGGAGTTCCCTTATACATATATATAGTACTGATATTTATTGATGAGTCTTGGACTACCTTGATCTATGATATTCTTTAAAGATCTGCTCCATTTATTGTGTTCAAAATTTCGTACTTCGGAATCCATTTCAGTAGAAAAAGGAGTGGAAAATGAACCCTGTGCTGTTATACTTGAAGGATAACCCGAAGGTGAAAGTTGAAGATTCGATTGCTTATATAAGAGATATAGTCAGCTAGAAGAAAAAAGAGTTGCTAGAATCTGTTTTAACGGATGGTTGGAGTAAAATGCCTAAAACAACATGCAAACAGCTTCATCTTTCCTCTTTAAAGGTATTCCTGATTTTCTACAACTCAAGCAATGCATTTGATTCTCCAAACAGAGATGCTCGATAGCATTAATAAGGCAATTTTTGAGCCTTTGAGGCTTCAATTTAAACAGTTCTCTCCAGCTCTTCCGTCTGGAACTCTGGACATACGAAGGGACTTAGAAGAAGGAAAGGTGGATTGCACCGGAGTTACCAAGGTTACCTTCGTACCAAAAGTTTTCCAATTAGGCCAACGGCTTGTATGAGTAGTACAAAAATTAGTATTGAAGGCCGGCATGTACCTCAATGGGTCATTCAACCATGGCCCCGTCGTTTGAAACTAAACCATCAGCAATCAACTGCTTGATTCCATTAAAATTGCATTGTCCAAACCTTTGATTGCTGGGATGATGTTGGGGGCACTTGCGCCTCTCACTTTCATTATGTTACGGTTATAAATGGTACTACTACATCTGCATTTTAGATGCTTCCCCATGGCAGTCCTATTACTGAAAATCTGGCTAGTTTATATTAGTTATATGGTAAGTTACCGTGATGAGGCATATGTATAACTCTGTACGAAGTTACAACAGTTTTAGATTAGTTATTGCTGGAAGCAAGCCACCTGATTCTTTGCATTTCTCTTCTTGAATCACATGTTATATATTCCGTTAAAAATAGGAAACAACATTTTACTTAGTCCACATTCAGAGTTACATCAATTAGGGCAGCTAGAAGAAGGTCCGAATTGCATAAAAATGTGATATGTATGGGGCCACTTGCGCCTCTCACTTTCATTGTGTTACGGTTATAAATGGTACTACTACATCTGCGTTTTAGATGCTTCCCGGTGGCAGTCCTATTACTGAAAATCTGGCTAGTTTACGTTAGTTATATAGTAAGTTACCGGGATGAGGCAAATGTGTAGCTCTGTACGAAGTCACAACAGTTTTAGATTAGTTATTGCTGGAACCAAGCCACCTGATTCTTTGCATTTCTCGTCTTGAATCACGTGTTATATATTCCGTTAAAAATAGGAAACAACATTTTAGTTAGTCCACTTTCTGAGTTACATTAATTAGGGCAGCTAGAAGAACGTCCGAATTGCATAAAAATGGATTTCTCCTGTTTCTAGTTGTTTATACTTACGGTTTCAAGTTATCTGTATATATGGTGCTCAATGAATGGGAAGTGATGCAGTTTTCACCGTCCAATGCCACTTGTAGAAGTGAGATCCAACCCATTTGGTTGGGAAACATTCTTCTGGCCCCGCCATAAAGAGATCGATTCTCAGAACATTGCACGATCATTAGCTTCCTGAGCTTTCCAATTAAATTTTAACTTGGGACACTCAAGGCTTCAATCATAAATTGGTGAAGTTTTTTTGTATCTCCAAAAGTTTGGGACGTAGTTAGTATTATTTGCCGGTGTAACTTTCGTGTGTGTCTACCACTACATAGAAGTCCTCTTAATTTGTATAGTCTGAAACACCCTTAATCAAAATTTGCAGGCAGAAAATTAGCTGGAACTTAAGGTAAGTCAAACCAGGATGCAGGATTAGTCTGAATGCAGAACACAACGAATCTGAATCTGAAGTTGGACCGACTACATTTTGTGAATGCCTCACATTAATCTCCTTCCGGACGTGCAACTCCATCCAAGAAAATTAATCCAAAATCTAGGAGACTGGGGATATATTGAGAATGAAAGCAAATCCCCCCTCTTAAAACTTTGTGGAATCGCTTCCTCCCTTAGAACTGTGGCATCACTACAGGAAAAAATCCTTTCACCGGCGGAACAAATCTGGTAGAAGGGTGGTCTTTTCGACATGTTTTTTCTGACCATAAATCTACATACGATTTTGCCACTTTTTGTCAGATAAGTTGCCTCGACCATAAAAACCTCTTTGCCAGCAGATAAAATCCGAATTTCTCAAGATTATGCTAAAACATATGTTTCTGTCACTTGGACGCTGTGTGAAGCCATATGCAAGGGCATTTCTGTCATTTGCAAGTTCATCATTAGCTCTTCAGCTAAACAGGGGTGTAGCGGTCCGAGGTTTTCACAGTTGCACGGAGACCACGTACTGATTTGTGATTTTGAAAAATTTGTTCAAACTTTCATGTAGTAGTTTCAGGTTTGGAATTCTATGGTTTTTTAACAAATTTGACTTCCACGTTAGTGGTTCATAGCTAAAAAGACCATTAAAACCGTAGTCACAGATTTTGCCCTGCTTGTAGTGTAAAATGTCGTGATTTCTAGTGAGAGAATAATCCATGGAAAGAAGTCAATTTTTAGTGAGATAGAAAGAAGCTGGAGTTATGCAGCCACAAAAGCCTCTTTTAGTAAAATGCCTGTTTTAGCCGCCCATATCTTTGCATAGACCCATTCAATGGAAGATCTCGATTCTTTTGTATAGCCGTTCTTGTATCTAGAGCGTATGCTGCGAATATGAGATGAATGCTTCCTTTCACTGATCTCGGTCCTGCTTCAATTCAAATACAATCATACCATTTGGTCGAACATGGTTAGATAATATAATAAGATTAGTATTTTCTCTAGTTAATTTTGTTTCAAATAATTGGTTGTTCATTCCACATGACCTTAGGAGTCGTTAATGAACATTTTATGGAAGTGGGCCTCGTCTTGGCCAGACATATCAACTTTTCATTGCTCGATCGTAGCTCCATGTTCAGTTTTTAACAATCTACAAAGCCTTGCTACTGTATATTTTCCTTTCTTTAGACTTCAAGTGAGACTCTTAGGCCTAATTCCTCTAAAGTTGACTTTAGAGGTATCTTCAAGCCACCATGGCAAGTTCAATTGTCTTTAAGGGATCCTATAGGTAACCTCGATTGTATTTTATATTGAAGTATGAAATTCCACACTTAGTGCATCTCGGCGTGCTTAATGTTTTTTATTTTTATTTTTCTTCATTTTTTGTGGATCTGTTAGTTATCAAATTTTCTTTCTGCATAGTAACTCTGTCGGGTTGATTAATTTAAACCTGAGGGTATCGATGCAGTTTCATAATATCAAACGATTTTGTGAGGTTTGGATAGTAGTATGTGCATCGGTCATGTTTGGTCTGCGATATAGTAGGGATTTGTTATAGCTTGTAAGGCAAGTTCTTTCCTTCTAAGAAGAGCACTTGCTACTTGGTTATCTTGATCATGTACATATTCTCCAACAAAGTCATATTCTGTCAGCTTAACAAGCCATCTTTGTTGAGCTGGAGTTGTAATTCGCTGTTCCGCAGCAAGCTTTCCTTGGTCTATTTTTATCATGAACTGTTGTCACTTGTTTAAGCCAAGACAATAGCGAGTAGCCCCTTTTCTTATGTGGCCAGCAGCAAGACTTTGCTCTTCGGTGCCTGGCTCATGGCATCTATTGGCCTTGCTTCTTGAGTGAGAACTTTATTCACCCCATCACCGGAAGCATCTTATTCTAGAACAAAAGGTTTAGTTAAATCAAGTAATCATAAAACAAAGCCATGTCAGTCTTTGAAGTCCAAACAAGGGCATTATTCTTTAACATGGCAGTTATGTGATTTAAAGTTCCAAATATTTTTTGTAGATGACCCAAGTGAACTTCCCAATATTTGGTATACATGAGCATGTCATTGAAAAAGGTTAACACAAAATTTCTCAAATAGTTCCTAATCATTCAGTCCTTGACGAATAGATTTTGCATTACTAAGCCCAAATTGGTAATGGCTTTAGTGCGTTCTAAAAACAGACTTGGAGATCCCAATTGGATGAACTATTATTTGATGGTAACCTGATCCAGGGAAAGGACTTAGGAACAAAAGTGAATTTTCAGCTGCAATCTTTCTATTTGTCCAACAGAAGGCTTTCCGCAGAAAGCTCAAAGAAAGAGATGCAAGACTTGAATTAAAAAAAACTTGTCTTATTATGGTTTTCATTATGTATTCACTACACTACCTTTCTCTTCTGAATCTTCTTTAGATTTCTATTTTGAACAATTCAATTTCAGCTGTTATTTTAACTTTTATTTTCTATAATTTTGGTCTAATATTGAGTATCACGGCTTAAAGTATTAATCTTGGTTCTTACTATACATGTCATATACTACACATCTTACTATAGGACCCTTATTTTGGCGTCTCTTGCTTGAAACATGTTAAGTGTTCAATTTTAGTCAAAATAGCCCTAATTTAGCATTCAATTAGATAATCTAGCCGATCAAAATTATAATTTTTAGTTTAATTTGTATTTTAGCACTCATTGATCATCCAATCATGAATTTGTTAAAATTAATGGTCAGATGATCATCAGAGCTATAATGTACGGTTTAGATTACTCTAATTTGATTTGTTGTTTTGCAGATCAACCAAAATATGCTTGGATGGATTAGATCAATTTCAACACTGCATATCATATTGAAGATCAATAAGGCAAGAGGGGATAATTTCCTAAAAGAAAATAGTTCTAATAAGGAGAAATTAGGGATAAGATTGGGAAGAAGAGGAAGTTTCCTGGAGGAAACTAACTCCTAGAGTATAAGGAAAGAGGGGGAGAAGAGAATTAGAAGCGTGGAAAAGTTTATAAAGAGGAAACCACAGGAGTCTTAGAGGGTGGAAGTTTTGGGTTTGATGTTACTTTGCTTTCTTGATTCATCATTTTTTTTTTGCTTCCCTATTCCTCTATTCATCAATAGTTTCGTTTGGTTCCTATTTTTTTTGTTTGTTACAGTAGTACTCTTCTCTCCTTCTCTCCCGCATAATCTCCCTACTTCTTCAACCTTTTAGCCACACCCGCATCCTCTATCTCTCTGCCTCTCCACCACAGACAAACCAAACCTCTCTCCATCTTTCTTACTCTCCCTCTCCCTCATTGTCTACCAGGCATCGGTCACTTGCCCCACCAATCTTCACTGCCCGGTTTGTCTGCTCTGTTTCCACACATTGGCCAACAACGTCCAGCACGCTTTGTTCTCCCTGCTCTCTCCGCTCACCCTTCTTCTATCCGGCACTGCACTAGACCTGATGCCGCACTGCTCCTCTCCCATCTCTGTTGTTCATCATCCAGCTTCGCCAGCATCTGCTCCACTTGTTCAACCGCACCACCCTCTGTTCCATCTTCCCTCTTTCCTTGCCCACCTTCTTTGTCTACTTCTCCACCAACACTGATTGCCCAGTCCAAAATCTACACCCACTTTACCCAGTTTCTCTTCAACGCCCAAGCTTCAACTTGACTCGCACCAACTACTCTAAGTTGTCTCTACTAGTCTCCACCACATCGCACCTCGCCACGCTAGTCCTGTATCCCCTGTTCTCCATCTGTTGCATTGGCGGCATCTCCATCGAGCCTCCACGCCAAAGCCTCACAGCTCCTTCGATGTCTTCGACAGAGAAAACCTGACACGGGTTTTCCCACGGCTTCTTCTTTCCCCCACTTCTTCTCCTCCTCTTCCCTTCTCCCCCTCCATCATTGTCTTCTTCCTTTCGTTGGGTTCCCTCTGAATTTTTTTTTTGTTTAAGGCAAATTCTAGAAATACCCTTAGCATAAAAATTGAAATCTCATTTGAATTCCTATTTCATCTTTTTCTTTATTCATGTGTTGTGTTATCTAGGTTCTGCTTGTTCTCAGTTAATTCTAAGAATAGTTTAATCCTAACCTTGTTTTGTTAAAGCTTTACCTCCTCAATGGTTTTGCTTTAACATACAAGATCTCTTTATTTCTTCTATTGTTTCATATCAGAATTTCAATTCCTCTTTATATCTTATTCTTAAGACACTTCCTAGCATGTTTATCATTCCTAATCTTCAATTTGAGAATAAAAAATCAAATCTAAGCCGTTAATATCTAGATTTCTTATCTGGCCCAAATCTCTCAGAATTTTTGGAATCTGCCTAATCCATCTAAGTGATTATTAATCAAAGGATGAAGGTGGATTGCAATTTAAGATATCAGATTTGCTAAAATTGATGATAAGCAGTCTAGGGAAGTGAAATTTTCTTGTCTCTTTAGTTAAATTTTTGTATTTTTATTATTATTAAACCTCTGTAATTTCATTGATTAAACACATTTGAAGTCTGATTTCTCTTTCTGTTAATTTTTGTCATTTAATTTTAATTAGCTATACTACAATAGCCTATGCACTTGTGAAAAACTCAACAAAACAATTACTAGAATATTATGCAAATAACAAGATTTCTAAAGATAGAGAACAAAATCTTTTGAATCCTTGGGGATTGATCTTGAAAGTATGCATTATCAATGGAGTTAGTTATTTTGCCTATTCGTGGATTTTGGTGTGAGAAAGTGCAGTGTAATCTGAAACTGCTAGAACTTGATCATGCAAAGAGTGCATAACATCACCAATTTCAGATAGAGTAACAAGGTTATTGCAACTTAGATGGTTTATTGTTTCCTTGTCTTACTTTGAAATTATGTAAATTCTTTTGTGTGGGACCATTAAACTTAATCTTGAGGGTTTTATCTTTGTAGGTTCCTATGAATTAAAATGTGTAAGGTGCTATAGAAATGGTGACCTTGTTCCAACAATTGCCTATCAAGGAATGGTCATTTTGAGTCTATGAGTTGTTAACCATTTAGAGGGTTGGATTTGTCTAATTTATAAGAGTTCTGAGATCTTTGCAACTTGCAGTTTAGAATTTCTCTTCTGCTTCTGCAGATGAGTGCTGCTCAGTTAAATTGGTAAATTGGCAGCACAATTCAAAATGTTTGATTCAAAAACCAGTTTCTAGATTGTGTAAGTTGAGATCATGAGCTTCAATCTCCCCTTTGTTCAGGATTATTCCTTATCTAATTGCATCAATAAGTCAATTGATGACTGATAGGTTGATAAGACAAGGTGAATGTAGAAATCAATGGGTTGACAGTTTACTAGTTGTTAGCCTAATTTATTATTTGTGTTGGTAATTATTTTCATGGTTATAGTTGTTGTTTTGAAAAATGTTGCAAGATCTAGATTCTTGAAAGTATGAAGGCAGATATAAATTGAATTATTTTCGTGGTTTATGATCAATACCTTGCTGCTCACTTTGGATTTATTCTTGTATACTACTTTCTAATGATTAGTTCCCCTGCAAGTCTTCCTAGAAATTCTTGTGTTGATGACGGCATGCTTGAAGTTAAGTACATTAAGACAAGTAGAAGGGACTGTGGACTTAGCTTAAAGTTGAAGTATGGCATAGTATTGGCATATTTCTGATGATATTGACTTAGCTTGATCAGCTTTACTTCTTTAGTCATCCAATGCGTATTTGAAACTGAATGTTAATTGTTCATGAAACATCTTTATTTACTTTCTGAAAGTGACAAAGTGACACTTTTCTTGTAATTGAGAACCTTGATCTTGCTGCAAAGATCCACTTGCCCATCTCTTTATCCTTCTCCATACTTGGATGTTATTTTTAAATGCCATAAAGCCATTTGAATCATGGTATTTCTTATTAATTTAGTTGTCATTTACTTATGAAGGCACCTATGTAGATGTTAGTAGAACAAGTAATAGATGAGATAGAAATTAAAGAATTAAGCTGGAGAAGGAACAAAAATGAAAGAATTACTTGGTACATTGACTCATCTTTTATTTTTACTCGTCTTCTCTCACCGTCTTTTAAGGAAGGAAATCCAGAATTCTTGTTCTGAAGATACTTGATATATTATATCTAGTTGTATGGACATTGACTAATAAAATAAGAACCTCAGGCCTTTATTGTGAAGAAGTTGTTTGTTGCACTTTCAGAGCCTTCTAACTTTTAATGTCAAATATCTTGCTTGCCTTCATGTTTGTGAGTAGGAAAGCTAAAGGCTTATTAAATGGAAGATAAGTGTAACTCTTCTTGAAACAGTTTATTATGTGCACACTACTAAATAGTGGTTATGCTGCAGAACATGGTTATAGCACACATAGTTATTCATTTTAATTGTACATCTAGTCATTGTAGCTTGCCCCTAGTAGATAAAAATGTGATAAGGTTTTTCTCTTCATGCTCAGTATGACTTTGGTAATGCTATTGATACAGAATCCATTTGCTTTTGTCACAAATGAAATAGGTCATTGGATGTGAAATAACTAGAGTGCTATTTCCTCCCACCTATATGGATAAGACTATGCCTTGACCAAATAATATATGTGCTCTTTTGTGAGTTTGAGAAACATTGAGTAATTTACAGAACGCACCCCCCATTACCCCTCTAAGGACCCCTGACCTTCCCTTCCTCTCCCTTGCTGAGCTCATGTGTAGAAGGCAACTGGAGGAGATTTTTGGAGAGGATTTTTCCCATAATCTTTTATGGATCTCTAGACTTTAAGCATTTTTTTAAAAAAAAATTTTGGCATTAGAACCCTATAACTGACATCGTAGGCATTTATTTGTGTAATCAACTAGAGAATGGCTGTGAGTGGTATTCATAATGGTAGTTTCCTTGAGATTGCCCAAGGTACTAGAATGATAAATTCTCCTCAAAATGCCTTATTAGTATGGCATTAGTAGTTTGGTTTCCAAGTAAAGTATGCACACTTCATAATCTTTGTCACATTCACATGATATAAGCTTACAAAGTTGCACTTATGGATGGTGATCAGCCTTCGGTGTTTTTGTTGGTATTTCTCCTTAAAACTCAGTAACAACCAAGTGAATTAAGCATAATAAGTGGTCCATATTCTTTACATGATTTTAGGGATGAGTTTAACTTCCCACTTTGATAACATTCAAAAACTGAAAACATATTTGGTGCATGATGGGTTGGCTCTATGATGGGTAGAGCAACCAAAATTTAGTGCATTCTCTCAATTAGGTCCCCTAAGCCTGTAATCTCACTTTCAGTTAAGACACCATCCAAGGAGATTGATTAAGGTTTAGAAGAACCTTAATCCAATAGATCTACATTCCAGAAAACAGAGGATTGTGGTATCAGAGTAGAAATCATACCTTTGCCTAGCAATTTTTGGTTCTCTGTTTAGTGATTTATTATGATAAATGAAATTAGATAGATCAAAGGATAAACTTAGAGATCTAACCAGATTTGAGCAAACTGTTATTTTCATTTATGCATAACAGAAACTAAACCGTAAAATTGAAATGAAAGGCAAAAATCTTACCTTGCCTTCATCGTGATTACAAATCAAACAATCAGTT
Source organism: Warburgia ugandensis (assembly GCA_035236585.1). Classification (NCBI taxonomy): domain Eukaryota; kingdom Viridiplantae; phylum Streptophyta; class Magnoliopsida; order Canellales; family Canellaceae; genus Warburgia; species Warburgia ugandensis. The sequence goes on from CP141136.1 coordinate 27,487,811, forward strand.
TCACTGCTTGCTTTTGTTTTTCTTCAATTCACTAGAGAATCTAGAAAAGGAATATTGAATAATGGTGTCCCTTCACCCACGATGGAATCCCAGATTCATGAAAACCCATTTAAATAATGTTGAAAATGCACATTAGTTGGGTTGAGCCATTTATTTGTATGAATTATGAAATTTGAGAAAGAGACAAATGCCATGGATATGAGAGAAATGGCAGGAATACAAATGCAATTAGGATGTGGGTTTTTCTTCTAAGACGTCGCTGATTTGGAGTACTTGCCATAACAGGGGTTTTTGGGTCTCCCTTGTTTACTATCTCTGTTTCCTCACCTTTTCCACACTCAATGTTTTTTTTCTTTTTTCTCACTATCTATAGTTCTCTAGCTGAGATGCCAGATCTCCTAATGCGAGGTCATGGTGTTTATGGAGAGATGATGGAGGGATCATCAGGTGGCTGGGAGAAACCTGTAGGTTTTCTGCTTTAGAAGAAAATATCAGTGGAAGTGAGAAGTTTAGGGTTAGGTTGAATACATATTTATTTATGCATAAATTAATGGTAAATTTTATTTTATGCATAATATAATATATGAATATTCAATTGCTGATTAATTATGGGAATATATAGAAATGCATAAAATGTTATGCTTTTTAATTATAGTTAAATTATGCAAAAGATTAATATTCTCATATTTTTGCTAAAATAATGTCTAGTGGTCCATATAATTTTATCTAATTAGAGATTAGCCAGATCATCTTTAATTAAATGAAATTATATATTATGCTAAGTTAAGGATCACATAAAGAATTATAGACATTAGTTGTAATTAATTATACTTAATATAATAAAATTTCTCCCACAAGATTTTTTATTATATTTATATAATTAATTAGGATAAAGTATTTTTCATAATTTATCCACAAGAATTATGGATTATAATTTAATAGTTTTATCATAAAGTTCAAGATAGAATATCAAATTATTTTTTATAATATTCTCACAAAATTGTGAATTAAGTACATAATTTGATAATTCTGTCATATGGTTACATGAATCTACTTGAATTAAAAATTTAGCCCATACGCAATTTTTATGTCATTAGATTCATTTTTTGCATAATTTACATTGGTAATGCATGAAATTCATTTATGCCTCAATTAACGTGAGCACACATTTTTAATTTTATGCAGCTGTACAACTTGCAAATATCTCTGATATTCGTTGTGATATTCCCAAACTAAAGGGTGATAACTATAAAGTATGGAAGGAGAGAATTCTCCCCGTTTGGAGTAGATGGACATTGATTATGCTATTAGGAAAAACGAACCACTTGCAGTTACTACTACCTGCACTTCAGAACAGATTGCACTTTATGAACAATGGGAGCGATCTAATCACCTCAGTGTAATGTTCATAAAGACTAAAATATCTACTAGCATACATGGTTCAGTCGATCAGCATGAAAAGGCCTGTTATTTGCTAAAGGCCATAGATGATCAATTCGTCACTTTAGATAAGGCACTTGGAAGCACCTAATCATGAAGTTCTCATCCATGAGACTCACTACTGTCAGAGGTGTGCATGAGTACATCATGCAAATGAGGGACATTGCAGCTCAATTGAAGAATCTCGAGGTTGAGATGTTGGAATGCTTCCTGGTGCACTATATCCTGAATACTCTCCCACAACAATACAGGCCCTTCAAGATCTAGTATAACACACATAAGGACAAATGGTCAATCAATGAACTTGTAACCATGTGTGTTCAAGAGGAACATAGGCTGGTAATGGAATTGGGAGAAAGTGCAATGCTGGCAATGCGAGGAAAGGACAAAGTTCAAGCCAATAAAAAGGGAAAAGGTAAAATATTTCCCAAGCTGATATTAAGAAGGAATCCAAGCGTTTCTTCTATAAAAAGAAGGGACAGATGAAGAAGGAATGTGCCAAATTTCAAAAATAGTTTGAGAAGAAAGGTAATCCAATCTTGTTTGTTTGTTATGAATCCAATATGGTTGATGTTATTTATAATACATGGTGGATTAATTCTGGTTCTACAATCTATACTTCGAATACCTTGCAAGGTATGCAAAACCTAAGGAAGCTAGTGGGAAGTGAGTAAGGCATCTATTCAGGAAACAAGATGCGTCCACATGTGGAGGCTATTGGAACATGCAGTTTAGTTCTAAGTAGTGGTTTTATTTTGAATTTGGAAAAGACATTTTACATTCCAAGTTTCTCTAGGAATTTGATTTCAGTTTTAAGACTTGTACCTTTGGGTTATTCCTTTAATTTTTTAGAAACATCTTTTAGTTTGTTTTATAAATATGATGTTATTGGGAATGGTACATTGTTTGATAATATTTTCTATATTGAATTGCAAAATGATACCACTTATAACGCTATGCATGTTCATACCGGCACTAAAAGATGTGTTATTAATGAAGATTCCTCTATGTTATGGCATCGGAGACGGGCCACAAAAAGAATTAAGAGATTAGTAAATGACGGGGTACTTAGTACTCTTGATTTTACTAATTTTGAAACTTGTGTGGATTGCATTAAGGGAAAGCAGACTAACAAGTTAAAGGAAGGTGCCAATAGGAGTTTAGACATATTGGAGATCATTCATACTGATATATGTAATTTTGACATGGACTCACATAGTCAGAGATACTTCATCTCCTTTATAGATGATTACTCACGATACATGCATCTCTACTTGCTTCATAATAAGAACGAAACGTTAGATGCCTTTAAGGTCTTTAAGGCTGAAGTAGAGAAACAATGCGAAAAGCAAATTAAGATTATGAGATCAGATAGAGGTGGAGAAATTATTGTAGATGCACAGAGGATGGATAAGCACATGGTCTGTTCACAAAGTTTCTTTAAGAGAATGGGATAGTTGCTCAATACACCATGCTTGGTTCATCAAACCAGAATGGTGTGGCAGAAAGAAGAAACTGAACATTATTGGACATGGTGCGGAGTATGCAATGCAACTCTAATCTTCCTAAATCCTTGTGGATTGAAGCACTTAAGATCGTATCATATATATTAAATCGAGTTCCAACCAAAGATGTTCTAAAAACACCATTTGAGTTATTTAAAGGTTGGAAACCAAGTTTGCGACATGTACGCATTTGGGGATGCCCATCTGAAGTAAGAATTTATAATTCATAAGAAAAGAAGTTGGACCTAAGGACTATTAGTGGGTATTTTATTGGATACGCTGAAAGGTTTAAAGGGTACATGTTTTATTATCCATCTCACAGCATTAGGATCATGGAATCAAGAAATGCAAAGTTTCTTGAAAATGAATTAATTAGTGGTAGCGATCAAACCAAAAACACAATTTTTGAGAAAGATCATTCAGAATCTCAACCTTCCACCTCAAGTGATAGATTGATTATTGTTCATAGCATCCCTCAAGTACAAACTGATGTTGAACAACCAATCATTGAAGTTCTACAAGCTACTGACAACATTCCAGTAGATCAGGTAGTTCAAGAGTTGCCAATAACTTTTGAACAATCAATTGAACCACATACTTTTCATGAAAATGATGGTGTGACATTAAGAAGATCTACTAGAACTAAGAAATCAGCAATTCCTAGTGATTATGTTGTATATCTATAAGAATCTGACTACTATATTGGAGCTAAAAAATGATCCCGAGTCCTTTTCATAAGCCATGAGTTGCAAAGAATTAGAATTATGGTACAATGCCATGAAGGAAGAGATGAATTCTATAAAGAGTAATGGAGTTTGGGATCTTGTTAAGTTGCCTAATGGTGCAAAAGCCATTGGATGTAAATGGGTCTTTAAGACAAAGAAAGACTCACTGGGCAACATTGAGAGATACAAGGCAAGACTCGTTGCTAAGGGATTCACTCAAAAAGAAGGAATCGATTACATGGAGACCTTCTCTCTTGTATCTAAGAAAGATTTCTTTTACATCGTGTTGGCATTAGTGGCCCATTTTGACTTGGAGCTGCAACAAATGGATGTGAAAATGACATTTCTCAATAGAGATTTAGAGGAGGAGGTTTACATGAAACAACCAGAAGGATTCCCCTCTAATAATGGCCAGCAATTGGTTTGTAAGCTCAAGAGATCCATGTATGGTTTAAAACAAGCGTCCCATCAATGGTATTTTAAATTCCATGATGTAATTTCTTCATTTGGATTTGTAGAAACCATCATGGATCAATGTAAATACCAGAAGGTCAGTGGGAGTAAGATCGGTTTTCTTATTTTCTATGTGGATGACATTCTGCTTGCAACCAACGATAAGGGTTTGCTGCATGAGGTGAAACAATTCCTCTCTAAAAACTTCGATATGAAGAATATGGGTGAGGCATCTTATGTCATTGACATTAAGATCCATAAAGATAGATTACACAGTATTTTGGGTCTGTCTCAAGAAGCCTAAATTAATAAAGTTTTAAAGGAATTTCAAATGAAAGATTGTTCACCAAGTGTAGCTCCCATTGTGAAGGGAGACAAGTTCAATTTGAACCAATGCCTGAAAAATGATTTTGAGAGGGAACAAATGAAGAACATTCCATATGCTTCTGCAATCAGAAGCCTAATGTATGCTTAGGTCTGCACAAGACTTGACATTGCATTTGCTGTGGGAATGTTAGGACGATATTAGAGTGATCCAGGTATAGACCACTAGAGAGCTGCAAAGAAAGTGATGAGGTACCTTCAAGGAACCAAAGACTACATGCTTATTTATAAACAAACAACAAATTCGGAAGTAATTGGCTACTCAGATTCGGACTTTGCTGGTTGTGTTGATTTACGCAAATCAACATTAGGATATATTTTTATGATGGCTAGTGGAGTTATATCTTGGAGAAGTGCTAAGCAGACCTTAACTACTACTTCCACTATGAAAGCTGAGTTTGTTTCCTGTTTTGAAGCTACTTCACATGGTGTATGGTTAAGGAGTTTCATATCTGGGCTTAGAATCATGGGTTCTATTTGTAGGCCATTGAGAGTATATTGCGACAATTCAGCTGCCGTCTTTATGGCTAAGAACAACAAAAGTGGTAGTCGAAACAAACACATCGACGTCAAGTATTTAGCCCTAAGAGAACGTGTTAAGGAAAAGAAAGTGGTCATTGAGCACATTAGTATTGAATTGATGATCAGTGATCCTTTGACTAAGGCCATGCCACCATTCAAATTCAAGGATCACGTAGTTAGAATGGGACTTGGTTCCACTATGTAATTTCGTTGTAAGAATAGATGTTATTTTCAATGAAACTCTATTTATGATGTTTTTCATATTTGCTTTTTCTTGTGTACACAGTGATTCATTTTGAGAAATATCATTAATGTCTGGACCTAGAACAAACATAGGGTTTGTTCATTAAAGAATATGGGCAAGTGTTTAAGAGACATAATGCATTGTGATACATGGAAGATAATATTGGTTTTATAGAGAACCTGTCACCATGATTCATGTATTTTGTTTCATATTATGATAAATGGTTAAATATATAGACCAAGTGGGAGAATGTTGGTATTTCTCCTTAAAACTCGGTAACAAACGAGTGAATTAAGCATAATAAGTGGTCCATATTCTTTTCATGATTTTAGGGATGAGTTTAACTTCCCACTTTGATAACGTTTAGAAACTGAACGCATATTTGTGCATGATGGGTGGTTCTATGATGGGTAGAGCAACCAAAATTTAGTGCATTCTCTCAGTTAGGTCCCCTAAGCTTGTAATCTCACACCATTGAAGGAGATTGATCAAGGTTTAGAAGTACCTTAACCCAACAGACCTACATTCCAGAAAATAGAGGATTATGCTGCAATGGCTGGTGGTATGTGATTTTATTCGATCCTTATTCCGCCTTAGATCTAAATGCTATTTGAGTTTGTGAAGCATGTTAGATCATTTACAAAATCTCTAACAGTTTCCACATATGCTGGCGAGTTAACTTGGGTTGAAGGGTGCAACTTGAGTGGGGAAACACAAATGGGAAGCATGGCTACTTGGTAGTGAATATTCAGATTTCAGGTATTAGCATTTTCTGATGTTTGGTACATTGAACAACTTTTCTTATATAGGTAACAAAATCCTCTTGTTAGTTATATATAGTTTGAGTCTTATTAAGGCTTTCAAGAAATGATAACTTTGTTGCAATCTCATGTCATGTAAATTAATTTAACAATTTTTTCTGATTCTAGCGTTAAAAAATAACTCAGAGCGCACATTTTAAGATATGTATCTCAGAAAGACACAGTCTTTCGGTGATGTTGAGTCGTGCTAGCCAACTAGGTTTTGGTAGTCATCTGGCTTCATTTGAAGGAATATGTAATGGCATTCCTGGGAAACCTCATTCTTCAGATAAACAGAATGTTTGATTTATTGTGTTAGTAGAAATTCCTGGATTTGCTTAAGCTTCGTAGCTTGACCCAGTTCTGATGAAGAAGTTGTTGAAGGTGTAGAACGCTTTAGCAAAACTGAAAAGGTGAGGAAAGGCGTGTAAGTTACACAATTAGAGAACTCTCAGTTGGTGAGGACAAGGGGATCCATAGTAGTGCTTTTGGCAGCATCTCTACCCTCTTTGATTCATTCGTATTCATATGTTCCCGAGTTTTTCTGTCGTACAGGGTAGCTTCAAATCTGGATATGATTGCGTTTATGCTTTTGGGACAATTGAGACAAATATCTCTTTGGCTCATTGGTATTCAAAAAGTCATTATGGCACCAGTACTGTTCCTTATTATCCTTCACTTCTAATATTCACTTGTTCTTTGATGTCGTAACTTAAGACTCTCAGTGACAAGTCAATTGATTTCTTTTGTCATATTCCATTTGACCGGAGCATTTTTTTGAGAACTTACGTCCTTGTAGCGAAAATGTTTTAATTAGTGCTTTAATTCCTCATTTGTACCTTTTAGTGTCAACCATGAACTAATCTCTCTTTTATTCTCAGTGTCTAGGGCAAACGATCAGAAATTTCTTGTACTTGCTGCTACAAACACTCCATATGCACTGGTTCAGGTTAATTGGGGCATCTTACGTGCGGCCCACATGCTATTCTAGCTTCAAGCTACATTGTTTCTTTGTTCACTTACTGATCTTTGGATAGTCAAAACTATTTCATCTTGTGGCTGATAGGCAGTGAATCACAGGCCATCCAACGAGATTTGAGTGAATCAACAGTCAAGTTTAAGAATTAGATGAGATACTGCATTTTGGTGGCGACAGCTTTGCTTCCTTCATTGTGTCTAATTCTAACTGATGTGGCATAGTATCCACCATCTTGAAGTGCTAATATTTGCTTTTGCATGTGCTCTCCCTTGGACCAATACGTGGTTCATTTCATATTTTTTCTCCATCTTGCTGGTTTTTCTTCATATTCATCTTGTCTTGTTTGAATGCCTTTTTCATTTTGACTACCAAGCGATAAGTATCGAGGCTTGCACACTATAAATTGAATGTTGAGATGGTTTTGGGCAGGTACATCGAGAAGATAACCCGCACAACTTGACGGAAAGTGATTTTGAGCACTTAACTTGCAAGACAAGGGTTTCCAGGTTCAGATATTTCTGTGTGTATGTACTCTCGACTCTCTGCTCATTCTTGTTTATGTTTCTCAAGCCCTGAGTGCTATATGACTCGTGTTTTCTCCAGCCAGTTAAATGTTTTCTGCCCGTGCTTGTTGATGGTGAGGGTATGGAGTGTATATGTGAGGAACAGTGCGGCTAATTGGAGCGATAGCATATGCATAATTATGTCAAACAGAGGGGCTCAGTGAAGGCTAAGGCGGTTATGACATGTGTCATTATGTCAGACAACAGGGTCTGAATAAAGGTCAAAGGAATAATGGCAATGTGCATAATTCTGTTAAACGACAGGGGTTGAATATAGGGGAAAGGATCGATCGCATATGCAAGGTTCCCCACTTGTTTCTCCATTAGTTTAATATTTTGCCGGTACAATTCCCGCCGGTATCTATCGTCGCATCTTTCCAACGATAAATCCTAGCAGTACTTTTATGGGAGGATTGTCTGCCGATGAGTATGAGACTGCAAGGTGTTTGAGCTTTTTACCGGCGAAAAATGCACTCCTAGATCAGGTTTAAGCTGATGATGAGATGAAAGCAAGACTGTCAAGTGGCGACTAGCTTTATTTGCTTAAATGGTGGGTTCTCGTCTTTGCAAGGAAATCAGTGGAAAAGATCGTTCTATTTTTTGACCACCAAAATGTGATCTCAAACTACCTTGTTATTGTGGACTGCATTTATCATGGCCCCCTTTTCAACTATATACACAGAGAAATATCACATTTTATCCTGCCCAAGTTAATCTGAAAATATAAAACTCCTCTCTCTCTCTCTCTCTCTCTCTCTTGCCTTGAAAAAAAAAACAGCATCGATTTCTCCCCCCCTCCTCAGCAATGGCGTTTCTAAACAGCATCACAACCCAGGGACATCTCCCTCTGTCCAAACCCAGCAGAGAAACAAAACCCAAGTTCGGAATTTCCATAAAGGGTCTCTCTGGTTCATCTCTGAATAGCTACTGCAGATCACCTAAAACTGCAAAATCCTGTTTTTCTAGCGGAAAGAGGAGAAATTGGAGTATTGGGTCCTTTGCAGACGAGCTGGACGTGATACCAGTGCAGAGCAGCGACTCAACAGGCCAGCAAGACGGAGCCGTGGCTTTCATTGACCGCGAGCAGGAATCTGACAACGTTAATAGTAATAAGGTTGGTGGGTTCGTTAACGAGGGCAGGTTTTCGTTTGATGGCGGAGTAGACGGGCAATTTCAGGGAATCTCTTCTTCTTTGATATCTTTGGAGGCCAAAGAAGAGGAGGAGGAAGATGCGGGGCATTTTGCAATCACCAAATTGCTCACTATTGACCGGGATTACTGGCATGTAAGTAAGCCAACTAAATTTTCTGCTTCATAATTGTTTCTAGGCTAGCCATTCTGGACTTCAATTACAATACTTCTGTGAAATCTTCTTGGACTTCCCGGGGACGGTTTTGCGTCTTTGATGATTATTATACACAGTAATACGATGCAGGCTTGTATTAGTTTTGGATGAATGGCTACATTTGGTTATTCCTTTATCTTCTTATCAGATAGGTTCTGTATAAAATTGACGGTTTTTTTGTAAAGCTTATAACTTGAAGGCTGTTTCTTTTACTTCGAACTTGTGATTTTGCAAATGATCTTTTTGCCATCTTGGAGTAAATGTCTTTTAATTTGATGGCCTTTACGTGTTTTCCATTGAGTTACATGTGTCATGGAATGATACTAGAAAATATGGTCCAAAACTCCAAATAATCTCTGTAGTAGTTCCATGAATAATCCTTTGTGGGATTGGATTCATTTATAGTCAGGTTTGGTTAAAGCTCGGAAATGCTTAACTATGTGAATCCAAAATTAAGTGATATTACTTCTTTAATTTTTGTTGTTTGATGCTACTTGGATCATGCTGCAGGATATAATTTCTTTCATAACTACGTGTGATATTATCCATTTCTAGATATCAAATCACACGCACTGCCACCCAATACATTTTTTCCCCCTTTTTTCAAATGCAATATACAATATTTGATGCAGTTAGTTGTCTTTTTTCACCGGAGAAAAAAAATGAAAAAGGAACTTCGTTTCAAATTGGGAAATCATTTTCCGCTTGTTCTAAGAAATCTGTATTGGTCGTTCCCATTCTTTGTTGTTACCTTGCTCTGGTGTAAATATAGCTTTCTGGTCCTTTAGTTCAGCTGTAATATAATGTTTCTTGTCATGTTTTGAACTAACTGAACAAATTTATAGTCTTTTGGCCTTGACATGAGTGAATGTTCTGATTAAGGTAACAGAGATCTTAGTCGTGACTATCGATTCTATATTAAGAATCAATCTTTCCCTTGTCACTCTATATTTCTCAAAGCCATGGTGTTTACAGCATTCAGCAGTTAAAACTCTTGAATATTGATCTGTATCAGGGGTGGACACTTTACAAGCTACAGTGAGAAAAAGAAGAGAATAAAATGTCTCAGTCTGGCATGAGTTCTACGAGTCTCCCTAAAAAAGTAAGTCATTATAAATCCCTGTTGTATCCCCTTCGCATGTTCTTGTTGCTCCTTAAAGTCTTAAACAAAATTTCCATTGCTCCAAATCTACATCGACAGGGTGTTCACGATGTGGATTTCATTGAGGTTAAATGTGGGAGTACTTCACAATCTGAATTTGAATGTATTAATCAAATAGATAAGTTGAAAATCGATCTAGCCATTAGTTAAATAAATGGTAGGCCCACAATGAATAATAAGAGTTTTAAATCAAGGTGGAGTATTAAAATGTCAAATTTCGAGTTATAGGATATGGTTTTTGATGTTCAATCAAAAGTCAGGCTGCCTTGAGCTGTCAAGGTGTCCCTTTTGACAGAACTGCATTAATTGCCTCAGTCTTTTTGCCTATCCCACCCCTAAGTCTCATCTTCTACCATCTCCTTTGCCTTCTAGGAATTTTTAACTACAAAGAAACCTGATTTAGTTGCCCTTAAGTATGCCCCATCATTTCTTACCTTTCTCAAGGTTATGCTGAGTTATTTGAAACTCACAACCGATTACTCTTTGACTCTTACCCAAATATGTTGCAAGGAGAAGGGAATTAATCCGTCTATGCTTCAAACAGCGATTTTGACTTGGACTTTAATTCTCCAAATGAATCTAACCCCTTGATGGAGACAACCTAAACCATGCATTAGGAGATGATGATGATAGCATCATTGATCATTTTGTTTTATCCCCAAATGAAGATAACTCAAATTAAGAGGAGGCTAATATAGACGAGGAATAGGAATCAAGAGGAAAGGACCAAGAGACGGTTCAAGTGCAAAGGGTGAGCTTTTCAATGACTATGCTACTTGGGCCATTGACCAATGATTCATTTATAATCTTCAAATGAATTAACTCCATAAATCTCTTATCCTTTTAGATCTTGAATTCATTACCCTTTAGATGGAGACCTAGTTTCATTGGAGAAAAAAAAAGGAGCAAATCGTCTAGTTTTAGATTATCAAAGACAATAATGTTCGAAAAAAGGGAGAACTGTGAGATTGAGAAGGTGAGGGAACATTAGAAGCCTCAAAAACATGCTAGTTTATTTGCTATTGCCAAACATCGCTCACTTTTTGCCTTGTTCCTCCTAGAATACTTACATTACCTTGTGAGTTCAATAGTATCGGAATGCTAAGGGTGCTCGATGTGCATTCTTTTGGTAAGCTATAAAGAGTATGGTCTTGCATAGGAAACTAAAATATTCTTTTTTTAGTATAAATAAGAATTTCTGATCTACAAGATAAAATGTTGAATTCAAAATTAAAAGTCCATTTTCCCTTTCATTTTATTATTCCCTGTTGGGCCATGGGGAAATCAAGTACAAAGGAAAGCAGCATTCGAGAAGAAATGGAGCTTAGTTCATTGATAATTGGGTGAATTACATTGAATTTCCAAAATCAACCAGACTACCAGTTCTTTTTTTTTTTTTTCCTCCTCTTTCCTCCCCCTCTCTTCTCCCTTTTATCCTTCTCTCCTCCCATTCCCTCCTAACTCTGTAACAGACTCAACAGATTGGATACTAACTGCTTTGTTTGTTCAGTATATCCTCCTCAAATCTGTATATCCTAACTAACTGACTGCATCACTTATTTGTTATATCCTAACCAACTGATTATATCTATGTATCTTAACCAACTGATTCATCCTCTGTAAAATCTTCTGTCAGTTGATCTGCATATCTGGAATATTGTTTTGCCATCAGAAGTGTTTCTGTTATTTTGTTTTCAATTGCCTCCTCTTCCTGGAATAAGTCTGAAATATGGGAGGTGTAACATTCCTGCATAAGGATTATTAGGTGGGCTCCTTTTGCTTTGGAATAATAATATTTCTCTTAGGGTGGAATCTTTCTCAAATTATGCTATCTATGTCTTTATCGAGTTTAATAATTCAAATGGGAAGCAATGCTTTGGATCTTTTGTCTATATTCCCACATGCCCTTCCCTGGGAATAGAGTTGTAGAACAATGTTAGACTCAACTACCGAGCATTTCCCCAACCTTGATTTGTCTTAGGTGACCTCAATTCCATTTCCTATGTGAATGAGAAATGGACAATTGAATTAATCCTGATTTCTCCACAATCATCAATGAACTTTAATTGATTAACATTGGCTTCCATAGACCTTGATTTACCTAGACAAGTCTTTGTTGAGCGCTAGCAAAAATTAGGAAGCATCTAGAGCGTACCTTAGTAAATCTCTGCTACTTAAATATAGTTGATGATACCATCTCTAACATCTTCCACATAATAGCTTTGACTACCACCCTATTCACTTGAATTTTGGACTTGGAGATCAACCACAAATCAAATATGCTTTTCACCTTAAAAACATGTGATTGGATCATCTAGAAGTCCAATCTATTTTGGAGGAGAGCTAGAAAGGTAGAATTGGCTCCCTTAGCTTTGCTTTTTGTGAAACATTGATAACTTGGGAAGAACCTTTCAAAAGTGGAATAAATAGACTTTTTGAAATATTAAGGATAATATTGATGCTCTTCATAATGAAATCGATATTATTCAACAAAATGTTTCAGAGACCCTTCCCATGCAAATGATGATGCAAAAATTAATATTAATCCCAACAAGGCCTTACTGATGTAGGAAAAACATTTGGGACAAAAGTCCAGAGTTTTATGGCTTACTCAAAGAGACCTTAACACTAGGCTCTTTTATTCAGTTATAAATGCTAAAGAGCTAAAGCTAATATCGGCTTTCTTAACGGAGAAATTTTCTACTCACAACAATGTATTTTAGATCATGTCCTCACTCATTTTAAAAACATCGTGGAGGATAACTTAAGCCATTCATCCATCACTTATTTAGTAAAAAATCTCTACAGATCTGGCAACCTCCCTTATTGCCTCGGTGGACCTATGGGAATGTAGGAAAGCACTTTTCTCCATCAAATCAAGCAAACCCTTAGTCTGAATGGAATCAATGCTGGCTTTTTTAAGGACATGTGGGATAAGATTGGAAGAAAGATACTTGATCTTGTTAATTTCTCACTTAGCTTTGGGCACATCCTCAAAGAATTGAATCCTTATTGCTAAAGTTCACAAAGTTGACCAGATCAACCAATTTAGACCCATTAGCATTTGTAATGTAGTCTATCACATTATGGTAAAGGTGCTTGCCTACATACTTAGACCTATTTGCAGCATATTAGTTCAAACCAAGCCGTGTTTGCTAAAGTTCAATGTTGTAACATCCTGACGGCCCCGCACACAACCATATTGTCGCTCTCCGCTAACGGTGCCCATACACCGCTTCGCAGTCACGGTTTTGTTCCCACCTCGAAGGGTAAAACGCGTGGTTGCATACAAAGTCCTCCAACCCTTTATCAGCCGCCCAGCGACCTCCCCTCTAATGATGTGGGACTAATCTTAAGGTCTTTTGGCTCCGTGCACCTTGCACTAACCTCACCCCTCACCCACCCTAGAGAACGAACGACCTCGTTCTCCGCTAGCCCACACCGGGTCAAGGGTCAGCTCTGATACCACTGTAACATCCTTAGTTGGTCAAATAAATCGTCAATATACGATTAAGAATATCAATTCTCCACCGCGGTACTATCAAACAAATGACAATTTGTGCATAGTAACAAAGATCTCTCTTCTCGTGAAAAAAACTACTCTAGGCTTGTTAAAATCCTTATTAATAGCTTATATAGTTGGAGTTGTTCTAGCTCAGTTGGGCCATTCCATATGGCATTCTAGGTAAATAATATTATACCTGATGTCAAATCCACTTCGAAATCATTCTCTTGTGTCGATGCCATGAAAACTCTTCAGATAAGACTACAAACTCTTGCACATCATCTTTGTGCTCAGTCTCTCCATTCTCACACAAACAAGAAATAAAACTTAACACCCTCTGAAACATACAACATTTCTTTCAAGGTAGGATCAGCCAATCTATCCTAAAGATGACATCATAATCCACCATATCAAATAAGATGAGATCATCGTTCATCATCTCTCTCTTCTTAGGTTCATAGGTGCCTCTTAAAAGTACTCATTAGCCCCTAGTAACTTCTTGTTGAAGTCATAATACCCAATCAAAAGGATAACACATCCATGCATGTCTAAGCAAGATGGGTCCTGGATTCAAGGAAGATCATAACATGCCTACCAATAATCTAGAAAATACTCTCCACCATCTGGTTTGAAACCCGTGCTTACCTCGATGTAATAGCAAAAACTCATCACTGCTAAGGTGGGGCCATCTCTTCCCTGATCCTAATGTCAAACTGTTTGACTCGTTGTCCTCTAGAATAGTCTTTAAAGAAATGCACTGACTCACTATAGTCAAGCATCTAAAATATTTCTACTATAATGGCAGCTGTTGATACTATTGCCTCTATTGTGGCATCTACTAATTCTAAGATATAACTATTCACATATTTGTCCTTGCAAGTAACGCACCTCTTTAGCCTGTAAACTCGTTTCAGATACTGTTGAGCTGCCTGATACCTCCGCTTTAAAGTAGCCAACACTCTCTACATCACCTATTGCTCCTCAGGCAAATATAGTGATCATTACCGGCCTTCTCAAGAGCCTTTTAGATAAAGGACTCAGAAATAGAGGAACACGTCCTCTCAAATAATCATCATTGGACTCTAAATTACAATTTTTGTGTCTTCTCTTCTACCATTCCTTTCCTATAACCAATGGTCATATTAAATCAATTGCAACTCTGCCCATCTCCCAACCAATGAAGCTAATCTTTTATAATAGCCTTCGTTATTAGTACTCACAATCTCAACAATATCAGTGCTGAATGTAAATCAATTATAATCAATTACATCTTTCTCCATTCACTTCAACTGTCTTTCCCTAGTCGATTCATCACGTGATCATCTCTATTTAATAATTATTCTCATTGCTCATAAATACATCCATAAGAAAACTAGGACCTTATTTCATCAATTTTTCAGTGATTTCCACCATGCTACAATTTATACATCAAATAAATCCATTTTCAAATTTAGGTTAATACAATACTTTTCTAACTCTCTCGAGTTATCATTAATTGTAATTATTCTGATCCTTCATCATTATCCTCATACTATTGTTGTTACCATAATTGTTAGGTCTTTCAAAAGTCTACGCACTGTCCAAGTTAGAAATTGAACGTATTCACTAAGTTTCTATATCCATGCTTCAATTCTCCACTTATATGCTTTTCTTTCTTATCATTTAGTAATCATCCTTATAAAATAGTTGTCATATCCTCTATGCATTATGCATCTTCAATTCATAACTAGAGCTCTCAAGAAGCATTTAAATAGGCATTTACTTCTCGATGATAATTAGCTGTCATGATTTATGTATACATAGAGAATAACTCGTTTTCATTCCTTCAATAAATAATTCCTTTACATAAGCAGATCAACTGCCACTGATTTTCCTAATATCAAAATTGATCCATCAAATCTATCCTCAACATGTATAGATTAACATTGTAATTCTCTTAATTTTTCCTGAGTTCTCTTTCCTTGTGATTATTCTTTACCCTCTTTTCATTAAAATCAAAATATTAATGTGCAATAGAAATCATAGTCCTCACAGGTTTGTGCTCATCGTCAAAATTAAAACTTGGATCCTCTAAAGGTCACCCCATGTGAATAGATCTATCTCTGATAAAGTTTTCATTCAGATATACAAGTTTTGTACACTTATACTATTGTTCCTTACTCTAAGAATTATACCAATCTCGTAAGAGTACTCCTCTTACTCGTGCTAGGACTAGCCATCTATTGTCTCATTAGAACTTACCAACCCTCATGGGTTGCATTTATTGTTGCTGCTGCATCAGTTGACTAAGGTTTTGCATCATGTTGGCCATGAAGTCCATCATTTGACTCCCCTGGCCACATGGCTCAGCAGAGGAGTTTGTTGTCCTCTGACTCGTCCTCTTAGGTGACATTCCCTTCATCACAAGGTTCTTTTTATGAGTTACTCTCAAACTCATTAGTCGCAACATCTTGCTTTAGAGACTGCTTAAGACTTACTCAATGTGACTGGCTGTGAGTGGACCGAATCTGGGCTCTAATACCACTTGTAACAGCCCGAGGGCCCACACCCTGCAACGATATTGTCCGTGCTGAAGTGCCCATACACCCAACACGGTTTTGTTCTTCCCCAGTTGCCTAGGGAAAAGGCCTTATTGCAAGGGAAGTCCTCAGCACTATTATCAACAGCCCAGTAACTTTCCCCCTAACGATGTGGGACTAACTCTCAGTCCCTCACCTTGCCTAGAAGCTTGTCAGCCCTCTTGGTCCGCCCTCATCGGCCAAGGCATCACAACCTCTCCCCCTTAGGGGACATGCGTCCCCCGTGTCTTACTACACGCGAGTGCCCACGTGCGGCTAGCCACCCACACCAGGTTGGGGTCTGGCTCTGATACCACTGTAACATCTTGAGGGCCCCGCACACAACCATATTGTCCACTCTCCGCTAACGGTGCCCATACACTGCTTCGCAGTCACGGTTTTGTTCCCACCCCGAAGGGTAAAACGCGTGGTTGCATACAAAGTCCTCCAACCCTTTATCAGCCGCCTAGCGACCTCCCCTCTAACGATGTGGGACTAATCTTAAGGTTGAGGTTAGTGCAAGGTGCACGGAGCCAAAAGACCTTAAGATTAGTCCCACATTGTTAGAGGGGAGGTCGCTGGGCGGCTGATAAAGGGTTGGAGGACTTTGTGTGCAACCACGCGTTTTACCCTTCAGGGTGGGAACAAAACCGTGATTGCGAAGCGGTGTATGGGCACCGTTAGCGGAGAGCGGACAATATGGTTGTGTGCGGGGCCCTCAGGATGTTACAATGGTATCAGAGCTGACCCTTGACTCGGTGTGGGCTAGCGGCGAACGAGGTCGTTTGTTCCCTAGGGTGGGTGAGGGGTGAGGTTAGTGCAAGGTGCACGGAGCCAAAAGACCTTAAGATTAGTCCCACATCGTTAGAGGGGAGGTCGCTGGGCGGTTGATAAAGGGTTGGAGGACTTTGTATGCAACCACGTGTTTTACCCTTCGGGGTGGGAAAAAAACCGTGACTGCGAAGCGGTGTATGGGCACCGTTAGCGGAGAGCGGACAATATGGTTGTGTGCGGGGCCCTCAGGATGTTACAAATGTATTCATAACAACATTCTTTTAACCAATGAAATTCTTGCCCTCTTCATAACTAGGGAAAAACACAAAAGGAAGGGAACTTGTGCCTTAAAATGGACCTTCACAAGGCATATGATAGTATTAAATGGGAATTTTTGCACAAACGCTTAATGGTCTTAGCTTTCGTCAAAAATGAATTTCCTTAATTATGGACTATATCACTTTGGTCTCCTTTTCAATTCTTGTTAGTGGAGAACCAACCCCTTCCGTCTATCCCTCAAAAGGTTTACAACTGGGAGATCGTTTATCTATACACTTATTTGTTCTGTGGGTGAGAAATGCTCTCTATGGGTGAGAAATGCTCTCACTAAAAGTTCATATGACCATTAGAGATAAAGAGTTGGAACCCTGATAACTCTTCAGGAATAACCCCCCATCTCGCATATTCTTTATGATGATCTCCTTATCTTTGCCTTTGCCTCCTTCATTAATGTCTTAACTATTAAGAACATCCTCAAACAACTTGGGATGGATTTAGGCCTCATTGCAAATCCTATCAAGTCATCCATTTCTCTGCCAATATTCCTTCCACCACTTAATATGTTCTCAAGAAAACTCTCAAGATACATAAACCTCTTTGCGGAGAAATATTTGGGTCTCCCTCTATTAAATTATTGACTGTCTTGCAAATCCTTTTGGTTATTAGGGATCATATATTGGGGAGACTTGAGGATGGAAGTCTCAACTTTTTTACAAGGCTGAAAATGTGCGATTAGTCAAATCAATTATGGAGGGAAAGTCAAATCATGCTTTCCCTTGCTTTAAAGTTTTGTTGAATCTCATTTCACAAAGTGAACATATCCAAAGAAATTTTAGTTAGAGATAGGGAGATTAGGACAAAGAAACCACTTAGTTGATTGGAGAGATGTTTGCTGCCCAAAGCTGAGTGGGGGAGTGGGTATTAGGAGGCTGAAGTATGTGAATCAGGCCTTTCATGCTAAATTGGAGGGTTTTTAGAGAACAATAGTATGCTGAATAAATTTTGTTAAGATTAGATATTTGTCCAAGCAAAGTATATTTGAGTGTAGGACTAAAATTATATATTGCATTGCTTGAAAGTCAATCATTAGGTATAGGGATTTTATTAATCTAATTCTAATAAGGTTTATGGGTCGGGTTCATATATTAAGTGTTAGAATGATCTTTGGGTTGTTCAAAACTCCTCTTGCTTCCATTGCGTGCGAGAAGTTCTGCATTAATATTGATAGAAAAATAAAAGTTAAGAAAATTATTAGAGGGGATGAGGACTGGAATATGAAAATTATCAATACCTGGCCTCCTCAAATGATGATTTTGATATTGGGGAAAAGATTGTCAACCCAATGGGGTGTGATGAAGTTATCTTGTATACTAGCAAGAAATGTCATTTCATGGTTAAATTTGCTTATATTTGGGGTCATAACTCATATGATATTTCTCATATTTAGAAATTCATCTGGGCCTCAAATTGTCAATCATGTATCAAAACTTTCCTATGGCTTTGGGCGAAGGAATGACTCCCAATGAAAATAACATTTGTTAGGTCACAAATGCTGCTTACTGTGGATGCCCCTTTTGTTTAAATATGAAGGAAACAAATTTTCATGTCATATTTTTTGTATCTTGTTGAGTCTCCACTTTGGTCTTCTTTATGGAGTGAATTTCAGATTACTCTGTCTTCATTGTCAAATCCTAAAGAGGTAATCTCTAGGTGAACCCTCTTTTCTTTGGTCAGCTTGGTGAATTCTTTTGCCTTGCTAGGGCCTACTTGAATGGTTAGTATGGATTGGCAGAAACTCACTTCTTTACTCTTCCTCCCACTTCATCTTGGACAACATTTGGCACTCATGTCTAGTGCAAGTCCAAGAAGTTGCTAACATGGGCCTCTAGTTAGATTTGTTTTCCCCCTCATAACTTCCTTTTTCTCTCAAAGTGGAATTAGGTTTGCTTGAGGTTTGGGTTTGCTGGTTTCCTCCTTTATAGGGACAATTCAAGTTCAATTTTGATGGGACAAGCAAAGATAATCTGGTGTGGTAGCTGGAGAAGGAATTAACTAGGACTATCATGGACACATGATTTCCACATCTAGTGTCTCATTCGAGAACAAGTTTAATAATTTTACTCAATGTATGGCTTTCTTTTTGAACTTAGATTAATATCTCAAAATTTCAAATATTCAGGTGGAGGAGGATTCTTTTCTTGTGATCAACCTATTGAGATCTCTTTGGACAATAGTCACTCTAGGGGAGGATTAGTCTCTACTTGGGAAATTCGATAGCTATCGTTGAATGCTCAAGTGATGTTCTATAGGGTTTATTTAGGCAATTTTGATCACACCTTTCGGGAGGGAGAATATTATGGAGTGAGAACTTTGTCACAATTGTTTGGGTTCATTGTGTTCCATATTTTTTTATAATACATTTTGTATGATGATGCTATGGGTACTTTATACCCTTGAACTGTATAGGAGATTTACTTTCTTGATTTTAATATGATGTTATAATAGCCTTCATATGCTTGTCTTTGATGAGTTGATTATCACTTGTGAATCCCTCTCTCCAAGAACCTCACTTGTGAATTCAATTGAAGGTGTACTAATATGACCCCAAATTGATTTCCACAATGATACATGGGGTGTTGAGGGAAGAGAAGCAGGGCATTCTAATCATTTCATTTGAGGTTCTCCCCACTACAACTACCACTAGAAGGTGCGGAGAAGGGTGAGAGTTGGCAATAGGCCTTCCTTTTGGATCACAATAAAGAAACAATTAACGGCTCTGCAACCATGGCTTCTTGGTTATTCTCCACCATTCCCGTCTCTTATAGCAACACCCCTTGTTTTTCTTCTTCTTTGTTGTTATCGTCGTTTCCTGGAGATGCATTTACCACCACTCTCGTCTCAATCTTTCCGTCCATTCCCTCCACATTGATGTGTAGACACTAGAGGAGGCGCTTTCGCCTTCCAATAATACTTCAACGGTGGGTCCAATTTGTTTAGCATTTCAGATTTTAGTTTTAATTCCTACATTGCAGTTAACAAGTATTTGAATTGGGACATTCAAGAGACAGTTTTTTCAAACTCCCGGTTCTTGTTTTCTTTTCTGTTTTGTCCCCTATCCAGTTTATATGGTTTTTTGTAAATTGTTGAAGGAAGCTTAGATAACCTTGTCCATGGGTGACTTAACCAAGACATGGGCCTGGTGATTGCCTTTAGTCTATATTAAGCACATAAAGGTATATAGTCCTTGTCATTTGCCCCTGGCCACGTCTCTGGACCAGCCTATTACAGCCACTCTGAAGTTATTCACATCCATTGATATCAAGGATGTTTGCTGGAGTCAATGCCAAAAACTACCAGCCCAAAGCACTCAGCTTACTTGGGCTAGTTTTGTAAGGATTTGCTGCTGAATGTATATTCATGAAAAGCAATTACATGTTTCAGTGACCATGTCCAGTCAAACTTGGAATATGAAATTCTCAAACCTAGTCCAAGTTCATAAAGTTGGTTGTGGAAACTGTATATGCATGCATATGATGCATGGCTTTGATGCCCTTTGCAAGAAAGGTTCCCAACTTTTGCGTATGCCAAGGTCATGTAGGATAAACAATTTAAGATTGAGTGTCTTGTCATCAATCAAGATATATAGAATAATACTACTGATTTCCTATTATAGAATTTAATATACTAAATTGATCTGTAAGGACAGTGTCTCGGTAAGTCCACTGATGGTGCTGTGATAGTGGGAAGTTGTCTAATGCCATCATTTGGCATTGTCTCTATATGGGCTTAAACTTCATCACTGTACCAGTAAAATGGAATTATTGCTGCATTGTTCAATCAATTCTAGAGCTTTTGAAATGGATTCTAAAGATGGTTTCTATGTTTGTAGAAAATTTCAGGACAATATGATTCTCCATCAGATTCAGTGTTGGAGCATGCAATAAAAAGATTACAGAATGCAGTTGCTGTTGTTCTCATTTTTACCCATATTTCCTATATCTTACCCATAGCCAATTGGAATTCATGGTCTGTTTCTCCTGCAAAGGCAGTCCTTTATTCACCTGATACCAAGGTCCCAAGGACTGGAGAACTTGCTTTGAGAAAGGCAATCCCTGCAAACACAAATATGAAAGCTATACAGGTGAGTTTGTGTCAAACTTAAGATAGTTATTTGCTAGAAGTTCTCTTTTGAGCACGAAGCTTTATTGTCTCAGCATCTCACTTTCTTTGCAGAATTCTCTGGAGGACATCTCCTACTTGCTCAGAATCCCACAGAGAAAGCCTTATGGTACAATGGAGGGTGATGTGAAGAAAGCTCTCAAGGTATTCACTATTACCATTTTTTCCTATAAGTCAATCTTGATAACTCAGAAAGATCTCTCTTTTCATTATTTTGGATACACTAGACTATTTCATGGCCCCTTCACATAAGAAAAGAGGATATATGTGGTCTCTGTTTAAATTTGCTTGTTAGACCATGAATGACCTTGCGAATTTGGAGAATCTTTCACACGGTATTGCTTCCTGTTTGATGCTTTAATGAAGTTCCTATTTTAATTTCTATTGAAAGAACAACCAAATGAATCCAACTATTGCAACATAAGCTTTTACATCACTAAGTCCTAACCCTCTATGGATGTTAGTGGTCTTTCTTTGTTACAAACTTTGCATTTGTGGAAATTCAAATCTGGAATGGAAGTAAAATTGCATGCTATGAATGTGATGAGCACTTAGGTGAGTTGGTTAAGTGCTAAGTCTCACAATGCAGAGTTTGTGGGTTTGAAAGTACATACCATTTTGAAAAACCAGGACACAGTAGATACATCTTGGAATGATGACCGAACAGAATGATGGAATATACCCGACCCAATATGAAAGGCCTTCCAATATCAAAGGCACTATGTTGTTAATGCTGGTAGTTGTGTAAAATTCCTACATCTATAGGTATTGTGTTCTTGAATAGAATATCTAAAACAGCCTATGATATAGGACTGGGGCTTGCTTCATTATACATTCCTGTAAAGGTATATGTGGAATATTGACATAAAAAACTTCTAGTATCCCATAGTGTGAGGATTCTTTCCTGGAAAGCTTGAAATAAATGGAAGTAGGGGCTTCAAAGAGGTAGATTGTCATGATATGGTCCAATGGTTCGAAGTTTGGCAGACAACAAAATCATTACAAGAATACATGGAATAGTAAACATAAGTTTAACTGTTTTTGTTGAAAGGTGGGAACTAGGTTAATCTACAGGAGGAACCGAAGGAAGGAAAAATATAGTATCAATGTGCGTGATTGGGAGCTTGCCAGACTACAAAATCATTACAATAATACATGAAATAGTAAATATAAGGTAAGACGGGTGTGCGGGTGTGGTGCAATGGCACAAGAGTGAGCCCTTAATCTAGAAGGTCACGAGTCTTGGCTCCTCAGAGGGGGTGGCGTGAGTAGTATCAATATGTGTGAGTGGCAAATTAGAAAATCATTTCCAATGATGTCTAGTGCAGCTGGTCGCCGATAACTCGGCATCTTCTCTAGAATATGCTTGGTTGGAGGTTGATATTGCCCGGATTAGACTTAGAATAGTGTGTGAATTATATGCTTTGTCATTCTTCGTGTGTACCAAAAGAAAGAAATAGAAAATCATTCATGTTGACAATGGAGAAACCATGACATGAAGAAGGGAAGAAACATTGTGCTCTTATTGTAGTCTTTGTTGGTTTTTCGAGGTTGATTATTCTCCCACCTTTGCCTTTTTCTTTTCTTGGCTCTCTTGGGTAGTTGACCTTGTCGATTGTTTTTCAATAGGTGGGCTCAATTGCCATTCTTTGATCTGTTTTCCTTCTCTTTTCTTTGAATGCATCCCCACCAATCAAAAGAAAATAAAAGAAAGAGAACCAGAGGTACTTGCATTTGTGTATTGGGCTTAGTCTTCATTCGGTTGCAAGTTAGTTTTGATTTTAGCTAGTTACTTTTTCTCTTATTTTGAGTGTATCCCTTTTAATTTATCACTTTGCATGCTTTTTTTAGTTCATTTATGTATTTTTGTTTAGAGCTATTGGTGTTGGTTTGACGGGGTACATACATTTAAATCATTATGCTTTTCTAAGTTCAATCTTTCAGGTGCTTTGAGGTCCATACCTCCTTCCGAATCATCTTCTTTTAACCATCATATGTTTTTAATCTTTTCAGATTGCAGTGGATGAGAAGGCATCCATCTTAGGTAATATACAAGCAGATCTAAAAGAAAAGGGCTCTATCCTATATGCTTCTCTTGTAGAGGGAAAGGTACAATGGAATCAAGCATCGATTACTTCAACTAGTTACAATTTTATGCGAACTGAAAGAAAAGGAAAAAAAGGCTTCATATGCTTTTATAGGCCACATGTTTATTATTGTTGTTTATTTGCCACTCTTTGGAATAGAACCCACATGAGAGGAACTGAGATCCTCTTCATTGTTGTCCATCTTGCATTTCTCATAAAGACCTGTCTGGTTTGCTCCGCTCCAGCTTGATGATGCCTCCTCCATAGCTTGTCAAGACATAGTTAACTTTCATTGGTCGTCTTGACAGCTGTTGCCTCAGGAGCATTCTAGTAACTGTTGTCTAGTAAGAGAGTTAGTGAATTTCAAGTGCCATTCATAATATGTCAGCCCACATTTTCTGGGACGGCCTTCCATCTTGCTCATGGTTGTCATTCACCAGCAACTTTAGATTGCTATGACTGCTTTCCCTCCTGGACTTGCCTCCAAGGGGCCACATAGGATATTTTCTCTCTGTTCCCAATAAACCTCCTCTACCTCTTGTCATGGACATTCATGATAAGTATCTTCTGCAAGAAAATCATCAATTGACTGTCCTGATGTCTTCCTCAGTGTAAAATACCACTCAGTTTCTTGGGTCAAGCCATTCCCGTATGGGACATTGCTTCATAGATGAACACAGCTGTCTGCAGGCTACATGTGATGTTTTAACATCACTTTTTGAATCCTTTTAGTGCATTAGTATTCAACTTCAAGAGTGCATGGTTACTAGTTTTTACTGGTATTTGTTCATAATTGCCTACATATGCTAATTTATAGTTCGTCTTGATTTCATAGGGTGGATTGCAAAGTCTTATAGAATCTATAAAAGAGAAGGACCCAGATAAAGTTTCCCTAAATCTTGCATCTTCACTTGATTATCTTGCAGAGCTGGAGTTGTTGCAGGTAGTTATGCTTTGACAGTAACTTGTTTATGTGAATTCTGATTTTTTGTTTGAAGATAATCCAGGCTCATATCTGTTAGACAATGAATAAGTTTACGTTCCTATATTCTAATAGACGTGTGACTTCAACGGGATATATCATCCTGGTAAATAGAAGTTAAATCAGCAAAGGTTAGTGACGCATCTCGTTACATTACCAACTACAATAATTGCAGACTTCCAGCTAGCCAGGGCCTGTTGGTGCCAAATGCTTAGCATAATTGCTTCATCTTTTTGCAACCAAGTGTTGTTACCTAGAACAGGCTAACTTCTGTTTGTTGCTACCTACAATTTTGTTTTATTAATTAAGGTAGTTGATTTCTAATAAGTTAATTCTGATGCTTGTAACAATGCTTAAGCAGGCACGAGGATTGTCGTTTTTGTTGCCTGGGCAGTACTTGAGATATCCTAGGTATGGCTTTGTTCATGTGTAGCTAAAAGATGTTTCACTGGCTGGAAGACACAGGCAAAAAGATTACCTGTAAATTATTCAAAGCTCCATGAAAATTATTGCATGTTTCCTTGTATTTATGTTCATTGTTCATGTTGAAAAAGCTATGGCAAGCTCTTGTATCTCTAGCTATAGAAGTTTCCATTAACTTGCTGGAGAAAATCATATTTCCACGTAAGTGTAGGCTTACAGGGCGAGCAACTGTTGAGTTCACCATCGAGAAAGGAGATGGCTCTGCATTTTCTACAGCTGCTGGTGGTGAACCAAGAAAACAGGCCACCATTCAGGTCTGCTGACATAACTACTTAGAAATAGATATTGAGTAATGCATCTCATAGCAGTATTTAGCTTCTGCATATAAGACGTGCCTGAGATTTCTTAATTTCCTAAATACAATATGAGACTAGTCTTATGATATTATTGACAGTGGAGTGAGGTTCAAAATGACTCTTGAATCGACGGTAGTCATTTTCAAGTTATGATTAATCTACTTGTCCTAACAACAGCCAGTTTATTTGACACTTGAACATTTGTGGGTTGGGACAAGGGGCCTATGTGCACTGCTTATAATTCCCTAGCCTTATTCTAAGGTACTACAATACTGGCTACATATAGCTCTTGCCAAAGCTTTCTGGAAGGTGTTAACTCTAGTCATCATCATCAAAGCCTTATTTTCATTAGGAGTTGGCTACACAAAACTTGTTCCTCCATTTCCCTCTATCAAGTGTCATGACCTCATTTAGCCCAAAAGTTTTTGAATCTTTTCTCTATTCACGTCCTTTTGGGCCTTTCCCTTGCCCTTTTAGAGCATTTGACATGGATCAACTTAGTGCTTCTAATTGGTGCCTTTTTTGGTCTCTTTTGGACAATGTTCAAACCCTTTAAGTCTACCCTCCCTCATCTTGTTAGTTATTGGTGCTACTCGTAAGTTTCCTCTAATGTTTTCATTTCTAATTCTATCCTTTCTTGTCTGGCCACTTATTCATCTCAACATCCTTGTTTCGGCTACACTATCTTATGTACATGTTGTTCCTTAATTGCCCAACGCTCTGATCTATAGGGCATGACGGCCTTATAGCCATCTTATAGAATTTTTCTTTCAGTTTGAATGGCATCAGTCAACCACACAAAATGCTATAACGACATCTCCATTTATTCCAACCCACTTGGATTCTCTGGGTAACATCCCTCCCAATCACTTCGCTCACATGATTTATTGATCCCGAGTATCCAAAATTGTCTTTTCGTGGAACTTCTTGGTTATCAATCTTTACTGGTATTTTACTCCCACTCGTCCTTGCTAAAATTGCATTCAATGTATTCTATCTTAGTTCGGCTAGTTTTAAATCCTTTAGACTTTTAACATCTCGTTACAACTTCAGCTTTGTGTTTACACTCTCCCTTGTCTTATCAATTAAAACTATGACATTTGCAAATAATATGTGCCATAGAATCTCCTCGCGCAGATGTTTTATTAACTCATTTATAACTAATGTGAAGAGGTATGAGCTCAATGTTGATCATTGATGTAATCCAATAGTGATAGAGAAAATCATTGGTCTCTCTGCTAGCAGCCCTAAGATTTGTTAATGCTATCTCATATATATCCTTAATTATGTCTTTATACCCTTGCGAAGCCCCATTCTCGCCCAACTTCCACTATATTAACTCTCTAGGGACCTTATCATAAGTTTTTCCTAAGTAAATAAAGACTATATGGAGGTCCTTCCTCCTCTCCCCATATTTCTCTATCAATCGTTTAAGTAGGATAATAGCTTCCATGATAGACCTCACAAGCATAAAACCAAACCAGTTTTCTAATACATTCGGCTCATGTCATGTCATAACATCTTCTTAATCACTCTTTCACAAAGTTTCATGGTATGTCTCATAAGTTTGATCCCACGACAATTAGTGCAACTCTGTCTTCTTTATTCTTATAAATTAGTATGATAGAGCTTTTCCTCTTATCCATTTGGGATTTTCTTCGATTCTACAATATTGTTTAACAACTCTGCTAGCCAAACTACTCTAGTATCACCTATATACTTACAAACCTTTGTTGGTATACCATCGCGCCTCAGGGCCTTCTTTGATTTCATCTTTTTCAAGGCTTCTTTCACTTCAAGTATCCTAATACTATAGTCGTATCTATATAGTCCAACATTATTTGGGTTTACTGTTCTTTCATTCTCTATATTCTAAGGACATTTGTCATTTAGCAATTTTTGAAAGTAACTTTCCCACCTTTGATTGAGCTCGTCATCTTTAATTGATATCCTTTGGTCATCACTTTTAAAGCAATTAATGTAGTCTAAATCCTTACTCTTCTGTTCTCTTATTTTTGTAAGTCTGAACACATCTTTCTTCTCTTAACCCTAATATATCATAGAGATTATCATACACCTTAAGTTTAGCCTCATTCACTACTCTCTTAGCAAACCTTTTAGCATTCTTATATTTCTCAAAGCTTTTGTTATTTCTAGTCCTCTGCCATGCCTTAAAACACATCCATTTCTCTTGAATAGCTTTTTGCACTCCATCACCATCAAGTTTTGTTTGCTGATTGCCTTTTACCTTTAGATACTCTTAGAATATCTTTTGCCACTTTCTTAATGGACTCGGCCATATTAATCCACATGATGTTCACTTCTGTTTTATTATTCCACTTTCCTTCTACCATCAACTTATTTGTGAATGATGTTATCTTCTTTCCTTTTAAATTTTATCACTTAGTTTTTTACACCCCTTAAGCTCATTTCCTTTCTTCCATCTCTTAATGTAAATATCTATAATCATTAACCTATGTTGCGTGGTTAAACTCTTATCAAATATTGCCTTACAATCATTACACATTGATCTTTCAATGCTGCTAAGTATAAAAAGTCCATTTGGCTTTTATACGATTCCTCTTATAAAGGTTAATAAGTGTCTATCCCTCTTCTTAAAGTATGTGTTTGCGAGAGCTAGGTTATATATCAAAGCAAAATCGAGAATAGCTTCCTCATCTCATTTTTTTTTCCTCTAACATCATACCTTCTCATGTACCTTATCATATCCTTTACAACTTTTACTTTTTTACAATTGTGCCAAGGCTCCCCTTCTGTACCTTATCATATCCTATCTTTTCTTTTTCCGCATGACCATTTAAGTCTACTCCTACAAATATCCCCTCTATGTTGGGAATTTCTTGCATTAATTCATTCATGTTTCTCTAGAATTGTGTCTTGATTCTATCTTCTAATCCTACCTATGAGGCGTATGCACTTATAACATTAATGATCTTCTCTTTTGGAACAAATTTTATTAGTAGAATTCTATCACCGGTTACAACTTTATCCTTTAATTTTTTTTATCCACCACTATCCCTACGCCATTTCTATTATTATCATTTCTTACGTACCAGAGCTTATACCCACCAATTTCTTTAGTTTTAGCCCATTTTCAGTTGATTTCTTGAACACAAGCTATGTTGACTCTCTTAAGTTTCATCGTTATACTAACTCCATATTCTTACTTGTCAATGTGCCTATATTTTATGTGGCAGCACGAACCTTATTTTCCTGACCTAGTCTGTTTCTCCACACACATCTAGAATGGCATAGGAACCCTTTCCTACTTTCCATTGCATCTAGGATCCAATGTTTCGCGTCACTTATGGGAGAATGCCCTAGAAGTCCTTGTAAGCTCATTTTTTACTGCATCCGGGTTTATGCAGTGCGTTGCTTATGAGTGAATGCCCTTGTAGCCCTTGCTCATTTTCTATTGCATCCAGGCTCCAATGCAGTGCATTGCTTATGAGGAATGCCTTAGCCTAAGGGCATGCCTTGGTCTTTAGATTTGCCGAAAGGTTTTACGCTGGCCAGCAACCTAATGCAATCCTTCTCCTTTATCCAGGCTTGGGACTGGTTATGAGATCATAAACTACACAGGCAAAGTTAAGGTGTTAACCTAGTGACTTCTAATATTAAATCTGTTATTTCAGAATTTGCAAAGAAATTGCTTTATCAATTTGGACAACTTCAGTTGCTACATGAGTTTATCGCTTAAGCAACTACTTACTTCTCTGAGCATCTCTGGCTTGTGCCCTTTTGAGGCCTTTCAATTAGTTTTGCTAGATCCATTTACCCATAATTTCTCAAAAACATAACCCATTATTTAATTTCTCAGTGCATGTTAATTTCTTTACTAAACTTTGGCATTGTATTGATTATACAAGCTGTATTGCCAGGTCGTTCTTGATGGCTATTCGGCACCACTGACAGCTGGAAACTTCGCAAAATTGGTAAGGTAGCAGAATCTTGCATGCCCTTCGCAAACCTTTTGTTTGTGATAATCATATCTACTTGCTCTGACCTCATCATAATATGAGAGTTCTTTTAGAGACTTTCAGTTTGTGCACTGTGACATCTACCAAATGTTTTAAAACTCATTGGTGGACTTTGAATATACTTGGTTCAGCATGATTCCCAGCCAAACTATGGCTCGAAAATACAGTATGTCTTCCATTAAATAATCTTAGTTGAAATTGCAAAGCGAAAGGCATATTTCAAGAAGAACATTATTTTTGGTTGTAATTATATTTAACTCCTTGATAGTGAAAATGGTTCAGTTGATTCATGCGCATATTATAGGGTAAAACTGATTTTTGCCAACCAAGCAGTTCTTTCTTACAAAACAAGCGTGCAAAATTTTCACAAGATTTCTTATAGGTCTTGGAAGATGAAACAATTTGTTTCAGGTGATTGGTGGGGCATATGATGGGGTAAAGCTGAAATCTACTGACCAAGCAGTTCTTCCAGATAAGGAGCTTGAAAATTATGGTTATAGTCTCCCTTTAGAGATAATGCCATCTGGACAATTCGAACCATTGTATAAAACAACACTAAGTGTGCAGGTTAGCTTCTTTTGGACTTGCAGGTTCTCCTGCAGCATTGGCTGCCAGTTTGTTTTGTATGTAATAATCACGTCTTTACTTTTCCTCTAAAGGATGGAGAATTGCCAGTGCTTCCATTATCAGTTTACGGGGCAGTTGCTATGGCTCACAATCCCGTTTCAGAGGAGTTCTCATCGCCGTCACAGTTCTTCTTTTATCTCTATGACAAGAGAAATGTAAGTAAAATACAGTTTTTCTTTTATCCTTATGAAAGGATTAATGTATCTAAACCACTAGAATATTTGACATATCTTACTAAAGATCTCCTAAAGTCTTACCATTCTAGAATAGAGCTCCCTTTGGTCACTTAAAGTGGCAGGAAATTGAAGTGCTCATGGAAGCCGTTAGCAGAAGGTTGAAAATTATTTATCTTCGACCTAAACAATTAGGAATTGCAAGATATTGAAGGAAGAATGTTCCTCTTTCTTATTCACATTGCTCGAGATAATCTACCATGTTGACGCATATGGATGTAACATATTCTGAGTGAAGCAACGTCTCTCTTCCTAGTTCATTTAATAAGTAAGCTGTTGAGAATCTTTTGCTGATAAACTTGCTAACTGATATGAAGCCTTCAACATTCTGATTGAATTTCAGAAATGATCTTAATGCAGACTTGAGCACTTAGCAGAGCTGCTTAAGTGACTTGTCTCACAACCAAGAGGTTGTGGTGGGTTCAAGTCCAGTGCTTACCTAGAAGGAAAACAAAAAAGGACATTAATATGACTGTTCTGCTTCTGTTGGTAGTATGATGAATTTTACTAATCTTTCACTTCTACAGGCTGGCTTAGGAGGACTGTCCTTTGATGAAGGTCAATTTTCTGTGTTTGGGTATGCTTCCAAAATAATCAAATGAAGACTTATTTTATTCTCTTTTCAGTATGCTCACTATCATCAATGCTTGAGGAATGTTCCATGATGCGCATTAGGATCAGAGGATACTACAACTAAGCTTTCTTACCTTCCTTGTTTAATTTACAGATACGCAACTCGTGGAAGGGAAATACTTTCGCAGATCAAGACGGGGGATTTGATTAAATCCGCAAAGCTAGTGCAAGGTCAAGACCGTCTTGTACTTCCACTAGAGGGATGATCAGTTCTATTAAATTTTGTTCCTGTCCATTTTCTCAAGGGTGCCACGTTTAAGTTTGAGAAAACTGAAACTAGAGAAGAAGCTACTTTAGAACCCTGAGCATGTATCAAGTGTTAGAGATACAAGGGATCTGGGAGATTTTCTGTGACATCTGAGACAGACCATCATATTATTTTTCATATTTCAGTTCAACATAATTGGAGCACATGGCTCAGGAACCCAAATTATTGAAAAATGACAAGGAGCTAGTCACAAGCTTGCTTGAAGGGAGTGCCACATGGCAGTTTTTCCTTGGAACTTGGGTTTTCTCTTAAACTTGGAGAAAACTTTGCCCTTGAACTAAGAAAAATGCAAGTTCCAGGAGAAAATTGCCATGTGGACTCGCTCATTTGATTGGCTTGCTCGAGCAAGCTAGTGACTAGCTTAGTCTAGCATGTAAGACACTAAGTTTGTTGTTTGAAGCAATAATGAGCCAAGCATGAACACGGCCAAGGTGATGATCTAATTACATAGGGCAAACTAACTAAATGCTGCCGAATCATTCCAAGAAATTGTCATGAGAACAGTTATTCTCATGTAGTATGCCCCTTCGGGTATCTCCACAATACCTAGCATCAGTACTCTTGATAAGAGTATGTTCTTTTTTATTTTTGACGTGTAATCTCTCTTAGCTGCCAGGAAAGGTAGCAGAACTGATATAAATTGTTAATTTATCAGTAGAAAGACTTCCCATGACAGAAACTAAGGAGCTTAAATGGAGCTACTTAACCCCATGAACAAGTTGACAGCTTATTGCAGATTGGGTTCCATAGAAAACTAAGTAGCTTCAAAAGGACTCATGACAGGAACTGCAAATTGCCAATTCCATTGAACAAAAGAGACAAAATGAAGGTACTTAGAGAGATTCAATCAACCAAGAAAAATATTTTCTGTACTTAACCAGTTCTGTCAACAAACTTTCCCCATCTATAATCATCGGGTTACATAGATATAATATCTATAAGTCCACTGCTCTGAAACTGTTTCTAGTTTCAAGAAATAAACAATAAGCAATGATAGTAAAAACTGAAGAAAAATAAGGTAGAGAGAACTCCTCAGTCGTAGGAGTTGATACACAACACAGTATCAACCAAAAGAGAATCATGTATATTGGAAATGCAAGTACGATCATTTGTTTGGTACGAGGTCGGTCCTATATTGAAGGCTGAAAATTGACAGAACACCAACGCCCGTGCAATTGAGAGGATTGAATATTGTCTACTCTGTTGGAATTTCAAATTTCTATGGTTCCTAACATTTGTTATTCAAAACATAACGCGTGTCCTAGTCATCATATTAGTTCTGTATGTGTTTACTGTTCATCACAGTTATCCTTAACTGCTATTAAAACATTTATATAAGAGGTTCCTAATTCATGCAGTTAGGCTCTCTGCTTTTGCCATTATTGTGTACTGCTGAAGAATTCGAAGATCCCTTAAAAACTGCATCAAAACTACTGTTATGGCCAGAGGTAAGTTCCTATCTTTTCAATTTTTGCTTCCGTATATCTATTTGATTCATGTAAATATCAAAGGAAAGGTTTACATGTGGTATCAGAGTCATGATTATATCTCCGCCTAGCAGTTTTATAGTTGTCTATTTATCAGATTATTATGAAAAACGAAATTAGACAGATCAAAGGACAAACTTATAGATCTGACTTGATTTGAGTAAATTGCTATTTTCATTTATGCATAATGGAAACTGAACCATGAAAAATAAAACGAAAGGCACAAATATTACCTTGCCTTCACCGAAAATTTTAATGTTTGTCTTCGAAGTCTGAGGAGATATTCATCTATTTTGAACCTTTAACAAGATTCTTCACTGAATATGGGTAAAGAGTCATCCATCCTATCCCAATAGATAGCATGTAAGAAAATTTTCGAGGAACATAGCCCATAACAGTGATTCTGTTTACATTTTCCAAACATCGAGGTGTTTCAAAAAGGCACTGGGGATCGAGATAATCTTATTGGAATTGGTTTGGTATGCCTTGAAGGAAAAAAAACTTGCGTCAGGTAGCCAGCCGGCAAGGGTGAAGCTGAAGATGATTTTAATGATTTTAATGAAAATCATTTTCAGCTTTTAAAAACTATGGCAACCCCAACATGACATGAATCGAAATATGAAATTCGCTCAAGCTAGGGCGTTCCCCATAAGCGACGCGCTGCATCGGATCCCAGATGCGGTGAAAAATAGGCAAGGGTTGCTAGGGCGTTCTCCCAGAAGCGACGTGCTACATCGGATCCCGGGTGTAGTGAAAAATGGGCAAGGGCTACTAGAGCGTCTCCTCTAAGCGACATGTCGCATCGTAACCTGTGTGCAGTGAAAAGTGGACATGGGTTCATACCATGGAGGTCGAGAAAGTCGATAGTAAATAGGGTATCTCCAAAACATAAGATTCGCATCGCTACATGGAATATAGGGACACTGACAGGTAAGAGTTTGGAGTTAGTAGACACGATAAAATGTAGGAGAGTCAACATCGCTTGTATCCAAGAAACCAAGTGGAAAGGGGCTAAAGCTAGAGAAATAGATGGGTATAAATTATGGTACGTAGGAAAGGAAAATAATAGAAATGACGTAGGAATAATAGTGGATAAGGAATTAAAGGATAAAGTTGTGGACGTTAAAAGAATCAGTGATAGAATTATAATAATAAAAATGATTCTAGGAGAGCAGATTATAAATATTATAAGTGCATATGCACCACAAGTAGGGCTACAAGATATAATTAAGAGACAGTTTTGGGAAGATATGGAGGGAGTCATGCAAGAAATTCCCAATACTGAGGGGATATTTATAGGAGCAGACTTAAATGGCCATGTAGGAAAAGATAAGGAAGGATATGATAGAATACACGGAGGGTATGGTATAGGTAAACGAAACGAGATGGGGGAGAATATCCTCGATTTTGCTTTGTCATATAACCTATCCATTGCAAATACACTCTTTAAGAAGAGGGATGAACACTTAATAACCTTTAAAAGTGGACTTCATAAAAGCCAAATAGACTTTTTTCTACTTAAGAATAATGAACGATCTATATGTAAGGATTGTAAGGTGATACCCGGTGAGAGTTTAACCTCACAACATAGGTTAATGGTTATGGATATTCATATCAAAAGATGGAGTAAAAGAACTGAACTTAATACACATCCAAAAACTAAGTGATGGAACTTAAAAGGAGAGAAAATAACCTTATTCAAAAATAAGTTGATGGTAGAAGGAAATTAGAATTATGAAACAGAAGTAAATACCATGTGGACTAATATGGTTGAGTCCATTAAGAAAGTGGCAAAAGATGTCTTAGGAGTATCTAAAGGTAAAAGGCTATTAGCAAAGAAAACATGGTGGTGGAATGAAACGGTGCAAAAAGCTATTAAAGAAAAACGAATGCATTTTAAAGCATGGCAGAAGATTAGAAATAATGAAAACTATGAACAATATAAGAATGCTAAAAACGTTGCTAAGAGAATAGTAAGTGAGGCTAAACTTAAAGCATATGATGAGCTCTATAATAGACTAGGAACAAGAAAAGGTGAGAAAGATGTGTTTAAACTTGCAAAAGTAAGAGAACAGAAGAGTAAGGACTTAGAGCATGTTAGGTGCATTAGAAGCGATGATCAAAGGGTATTAGTCAAAGATGCTGAGATCAAACAAAGGTGGGAAATATACTTCCAAAAATTATTAAATGACAATGGCCCTGAGAATATAGGGATTGAAAATACTATAAATCTAAATAACACTGGATATTATAGATATGAACGTAGGATTAGAATGCTTGAAGTAAAAGAGGCCTTGAGAAAGATGAAATCAGGAAAGGCCATGGGGCCTGATGGTATACCAATAGAGGTTTGGAAGCATATGGGAGATATTGGGATAGTTTGGTTGACCAAGTTGTTTAACAAGATTATAAAATAAAAGAAAATGCCTGATGAGTGGAGGAAAAGCTCTATTGTACCAATCTATAAGAATAAAGGAGACATTCAAAGCTGCACTAATTATCGAGGGATCAAACTTATGAGCCACACCATGAAACTTTTTGAAAGAGTGATTGAGAAGAGGCTACGACATGAAACAAGTGTATCGGAGAATCAGTTTGGTTTCATGCCTGGGAGGTCTACCATGGAAGCTATTTTCTTACTAAGACAATTAGTAGAGAAATATAGGGAGAGGAGAAAAGATCTACACATGGTCTTTATTGACTTAGAGAAAGCTTATCATAGAGTCCCTAGAGAGTTAATATGGAGGGTGTTGAGTGTTAAAGGGGTTTCTCAGGGGTATATAGACATAATTAAAGATATGTATGAGGGAGCAGTAATAAATGTTAAGACCACTAGTGGCGTGACTTGTGATTTTCCTGTCACTGTCGGATTGCACCAAGGATCGGCATTGAGTCCATACCTTTTCACATTAGTTATGGATGAGTTAACAAAACATCTGCATGAGGAGATTCCCTGGTGCATGCTATTTGCAGACGATATAGTCCTACTTGATGAGACAAGGGAGGGTGTCAACATAAAGCTAGAGCTATGGAGAGAAGCATTAGAATTGAAAGGATTTAAAATTAGCCGAACTAAGACAGAATATATGGAATGTAATTTTAGCAAGGAGAGTAGGAGTGGAGCACTAGTCAAGATTGATAACCAAGAGGTCCCCATGAGAGACCACTTCCGATACTTAGGATCATTGATCCATGAGAGTGGAGAGATTGAGAGGGAGGTTACCCAGAGAATCCAAGCGGGTTGGAACAAATGGAGATGTGCATCGAGTGTTTTATGTGATTGGCAGGTGCCACTCAAACTAAAGGAAAAATTCTATAGGATGGCTATAAGGCCGGCCATGTTCTATGGATCAGAGTGTTGGGCAGTTAAGGAACATCATACTCATAGGTTGAGTGTTGCAGAAATGAGGATGTTGAGATGGATGAGTGGTAAGACAAGAAAGGTTAGAATTAGAAATGAAAATATTAGAAGAAATTTAGGGATAGCACCAATAGGTAACAAGATGAGGGAGATTAGACTTAGATGGTTTGGACATGTTCAAAGGAGGCCAACAATGGCACTAGTTAGAAGGAGTGAGGCAATACAAGTTGAAGGTTCTAAAAGGGCAAGGGGAAGGCCCAAAAGAATGTGGATAGAAGTGGTGAGGAAAGATTTAAAAATTTTGGGACTAAATGAAGCCATGGTATTTAATAGAGTGGAATGGAGGAATAAGATTCATGTGGCCGACCCCTAATTAGGATAAGGTCTTGATGATGATGATGATGATGATGCCTTGAAGGAAAAAAAAAAAAACTTGAGACTTACAGATCTAAATTCCTCCTTTGTACTATTCCCACCAGAGAAAACTCAAGGTTTTTTCTCTCGCTGTTTTTCTCACCCCTCCAGCATAGCCAATTTGGCATGCTTGCCTAAGCAGTGGCCACACCTCTCCTCATTGCCCTATTTTCCTTGCTCGATCGATGCAACTCCTGGCATACCCCTTGTGACTACTCGGGTTTTCACATGCATTTTTAAATGCAATATTTAATTCTTGGGGCGAGATAGATCCCTATTTGAAAATACTTTTAGAAAAACAATGCAATACAGCAGGAAATCTTTTATTTTAAATTCATTTTGAAAACCCCGAGTGTCATTTGCTTTTAAGATGAATAAGAAAATTTTGAAAAATGAAGAAAATCATAAATATTTCCCAGGTTTATTTAGTCACAACTCACAGCCCAACTGTAGCAAGTACAGATACATGTCCAAAAGGTAGAGTATTTACTTACATTTATGCTTGTTTTCTCTTCATTCACTTGATCGTAGCACTAACATTTTTCGTTGCTTCTTCTAATTCTGTGTGGAGCTAATCTATAAAAATAATATATTTGGGTGAGTATTCCTCATACCCAGTAGGTGATCTGATACTACTATTTTGAAAACTCATCATGCAACATGCATAATTCAAGGAGCTTTTCATGGAAAACATTAGCGGTTCCTTTTCATGTAAACATGCATATTTGTGCATAAAACATAAGGTCATTGATGCAATTTTAACCTTGAAATCCATACACAAATCTAGTCTTCTAAATATGATTAAAATCACTTAAGAGAAATCAATGGATAATAAGATCTCGGCAACATATTGAATCAACGAGTTAAATATAATAATCATGAAACGCTTAAAATAGTCATCTTTCAAAGCCGATGCTGGCATCACTATAAGTATCATGCACACGGTCTGTCTCTTGGAAAAAATATCATGCTGGCTGGTCACGAGTACTCGTATACGACCATCTCAATGCTATATGCATATTGATAACATTGAAATCATAGGGTCACTATGCTCACGATCAACACACAGGTGGAATCGTGCGTCTTCAGTATCTAGAGACTAACCCACCATAGCCTCTACTGCGACTATGGCTGTCCTTGAAAAGGGTGCCGTGAACACTCCAGTGGTCATCCCTATTTCCCATAGCAGCTGAGGAAGGGACAAGCCTTTTTGGT
Organism: Warburgia ugandensis; assembly: GCA_035236585.1. Lineage (NCBI taxonomy): Eukaryota > Viridiplantae > Streptophyta > Magnoliopsida > Canellales > Canellaceae > Warburgia > Warburgia ugandensis. Next base: position 27,525,315 of record CP141136.1, read on the forward strand.
AGCGATACCATCCACCTTTTTGGTGGTAGGGGCCGAGAGGCCAACCCCGTACATACTAACCTCTCAGCATAGTGCCCACTAGGCTCAAAAGCCCAAAAAGCATATATAGATATATCCAAATCTGAATCATCGAAATCATGCAATTTATGCATTTAATTTCAAACTTGCAAGCAATGAATAAAAGTCTGCTCATGCCAGAAATCGTATTCAAGGCCATAAATCATGAAAACAATTCTGCATGCTCGTATAAGAACATCATATCCCAAAAGCATACTAAATACGGTGATAGATTCAAGTGCTTCAAGGCCGTAAAATCATGAAGACAAGTCTGCATATGCGTATAAGAACATCATATCTCAAAAACATGCTAAACATGGTAATAAAGGTGAGTCAGAGTTTAAGATGCGTTTAAAAACTTAGTAGTATCAGACTACCTACCTCGATGTTCCTTGAATCACATCCTTTATTACTCGTCCCTGATTACTTTTGTGAAACCTTGAATATCAATTAATAACAAGGATTCAAGTATTATTTTTCAACCTTTATGGATCATTACTTAGAAGTATAGATTAATAACTAGATCTGCCTTTTAGGATCTATAGATCCTTGCTTAGCACGCTTCCAGGCTAGATCTCACGTATAGATCTAATATTTAATGGTTAGATATCATAGATCGCCTGTCCTAATGCTTATAATAGGTCTATATTTGATTTGAACGGCTAGATCTCTCATTCAAGGGCTGATACATGTGTTTTGGGGTTAATCCTGAGCTATTAATCCCCTAACACCTCTAATGGATCAATCAATAAGATTTGATCATCTTTGATCTTGCCGATTTATGAGATTTCTATGGTTTTTAGGCTATAGTCATATAAAATAGTTCTCTGATCCTAATTTTCATAATCTCATTAGGCCTGCTTCGTCGATACGAATGCAACGGTTCTTTCGGATCGTCAAATGGAGTTATATAGCCTCCTTAATTGGGTTTTTAACGTTGCTAATCTACGGACGAACCAGATTCGTCCATATCGGGCCCATGTGTCACGGTGCCCAGGACGCATGTGCGTCCCAGTCGAACCAGGACCGCGTTTGCATGTGAGGGCGCTCGTCCTGGATGGTGTGGCGCGGACACAGTGATCGGCTTCCAAGGCTCCCCGTGCGTCCCGGTCGAGTCTGGAACCCACCCGCCCTAGGCGTGTGCGGCGATCGCCCTAGGGGGCATGTTCTATGCATGCATCACGCGTTGTGTCCCTGGGATGCTTCTAGTCGGAGGGTTGGGTTTCATCCTAGTTTTCTTTGGTGATTTCAGTTCGGAAAACGCAAATCCGGCGAGATTTGGGCTAGGAGGAGAGAAAAACCAAGGGGGAAGGTGAGGACTTACCTAGGTAGCCTGAAATGGCTCCCTTGGCGGTGGGTTCGGCTCCCTCTACCCCTGTAGAAAACCCTGGTCGTCCAATTGAGGGTTTTGGAATAAACCCATCTTCCCCAATGTGTTCTCCAGCTGGGAAACGCCAGATCCAGCCGGATTCTGGGGGAAAACGAAAGGAAAGAAGAGAGGGAAGGCAGTGCTATCCAATGGCGGTACTGCCATTTTTTTGGTGTCGCCTCACAGAGGCGTTGCTGTTGAGTCAGCTAGAGGTAGGGGATGATGGAGAGGGGTGTCGTTAGCAAAACAACCCCCTATGTTTTCAGTTTTTATAGTCAAATTACAAATATGGCCTCCATCTTTCAATGCTTATAACTTCTTCGTACAAACTCCGTTTTCAGTGTTCTTTGAGGTGTTGGATTCCATTTCGAGTGTAGAATCTAATGATACTAATTTTTCTCACAAATTCCTTTTTTTAGTATTTTAATAGAAATTAAAATTCTAACCACCTATTAAGGTGATTTAAGCGTATATTAATTCCCAAAATAAACAAACCAAACATCATGGTTGATTGTGGTTGTAAAAGTGATATTATAATATAAAAATTTGAGTCATTACACCCTTATCTTTCTTCTTCTTTCTAGCGCAACCAACTGATGTGATGTCGGATCTAGACGGTCGTGCCGGCATCCCCTTTCCCTTTCCCTTTCTCTTTTCTCCTTTCTCTCCTTTCAGGTTTTGGTGTGCACAGGCTGGCCGCACTACCTCTCTTTCCCTCCCCTATCTTCGTTACCTCTAACGCGATCAACTGTCATGGCTGATCTTTTGTTTTTCTGGTGTAGCAGACAAAATACAGTGACCCACTAAAGTTGGGTTTCCTTATTAGATTTCAAAGTTGCCCACGATTGCTTGTTGCATTATTTTTACCTGCCACCGAACCATGGTGAATTTTCACTGCATCAAAGTCCATTGCCAATGGGGATATAGTAGGTAGCTGGATTTGTGAGAAAGAGAATTAGATGTGAGGGTTTCTATTTTGGGAAGAAAATGTCGATTGAGAGGTTTTAAGGTTTAGGAGAGAAAGAAAGATAGGGGTGTGTGTGTGTCTGTGTGTGTAATTAAAACAAGGAGAATTTTGCTGCAACACATAGTGCACCCCTTGTAAAGTTTTCTCAAACCTTTTATACATGAACAATTGGCTGAATTAATTTAAATTGTTCATTAAATATTTGAATTAATTGGCTATTAATTTAGAAAATTTTCTAAATAAGTTAGTAATTAAAGTTTATTTTTAATTAAGACATTTTTAGCTTATATGGAAAATGTCTTAGTTTAAATTAAGTTTTTCTTGATGTCATGTGATCAATATGTATTTAATATTTAAGGAATAGCCACAATATCCTTAAAATGACAATAAATATATTGAGTATTTAATTTTAAAAATAAAAAAATTGATTACATTAATATTTTAAAGACATCAAATTCTAATTAAACATATTGATATAGTAATTTTACCCCACAAGAAAATTATTATATTATTATAATTAATTAGGATGAAATAGTAAAATTAATTTTTATTTCTTAATTAGCCTATAGGCATTAAGAAATATTTATAATTTACTAGTTTCATCATAAATATTTATACTAAAATCTTTGCCCATAGGTAGATTTTAATGACAGAGTGATTCATAATTATTTGATTTGACTTGCATTGGTAAGTTTATCATTATATTTGATAGTTTATGGCTCATAATTGTTTATAAGCATGTTTATTCATTTATTTGTAGTTATTCAATCTTTGATATTGTCTAATGAAAAATTTGAAGTTGCCTACTTAAGTGGTGAAAACTACAAAGTTTGGAAGAAAACAAAATCCTCTTCATTTAGGATGCATGAATCTTGACTATGTTTTTTGAAAGGAAGAGCCTCTTAAAATTATAGAAACTAGCACTAATGCTAAGATCACTTCATATGAATGTTACATGCGATCTAATCGCTTAAGTATGATGTTCATTAAATCTCATATTAGTAATGGTATCCATAGGTCAATACCTAACTGTATAAATGCAATGATCTTATGAAAGCCATTGATAAACAATTTGAGTCATCTGAAAAAGCTTTGGCTAGTATCTTAATGAATAAGTTGTCATCAATGAGACTCACAAGCACTAAAGGAATGCGCAAGCACATTATGAGGATGAGTGACATAAATGGTCACCTGTAGTCATTATAGATTGAGATTTCTAAGTCCTTTTTAGTATACTTTATCTTGAACTCTCTCCGATTGCAATATGGACTGTTCAAAATTTCATACAACTAACATAGGGAAAAATGGTCAATTAATGAACTTGTGACCATATGTGTTTAAGAAGAAGAGACATTAATTCTAGAGATGGGTGAAAGTGCACATATGGTAATCCATAAAAAGGACAAAAGGATAGCCATCAAAAAGAAAGGGAAAGGCAAAGCTATAGCCTATACTGACAAAAAAGGATGCTATAAAGTGTTTCTTTTGTAAAAAGAAGGGACACGTGAGGAAAGATTGTCCTACAAAGAAAGCTTGGTTGGAGAAAGGTAATCTCAAATCTTTTGTATGTTATGAATCTAATATGGTTCATGTTTCACATACCATATGATGGATTGATTTTGGTTCTACAATCTATGTATATCATGCAAGGTTTTTTAAACCAAAGGAGACGGATGGAAAGTGAATAGAGCATCTATACAAAAAATTGATGTGTTTACTTGTTAAAGCTATAGGGATATATAAACTAACTTTACAAACTTATTTTGTATTGGATTTGAAACAAATATTTTATATTCCTAATTTCTTTAGAAATTTAATTTCTATATAAAAACTTATACCATTGGGATTTTCATTTTATTCCAATGAATCTTATTTCAATTTATGTTAAAATTCAGTAGTTGTTGGACATGGCACGATGGTTGATATTTTATTTAAAATTAGTTTATATAATGATGTCTCCAATGACGCAATGGATGTGCATGGCAATGTTGGTATTAAGCGTAATGCTAAGAATGAGAAATCCTTTATATTGTGGCACCGAAGATTGGGGCATATCTTCATTGATAGTATCAAAAGGTTAGTAAATAATGGAGTTATTTAGATTCTTGATTTTATAGATTTTAATTTATGTATGGACTGCATTGAAAGAAAGTTGACCCACAAGTTGAAAAGGGGTGCTAAGAAGAGTTTTGACACATTAGAGATCATGCATATTGACATTTGTTGTCCTGATATGAGCTTAGATGGTAAGAAATATTTCATTACTTATATATGGCTACTCACTATTTATGTATCTCTACTTGCTTCATAATAAGAGCAAAGCATTGGATACTTTTAAAATATATAAAGTAGAGGTAGAGAAACAATATGAAAAATTAATTAAAATTGTGAGATCTGATAGAGGTGATGAATATTATGGTAGGTACACAAGACTAGACAAGTACTTGGTTCATTTGCTAAGTTACTTCAAGAGCAAGGTATTGTAGTAGAAAGAAGAAACACCACTTTAATGGACATGGTGAGGAGTATATTTAGCAACTCCAATCTTCCTTTGTCATTATGGAGTGAAGCTTTAAAAACAACAGTGTATATTTTAAACCAAGTTCCAATTAACAACGTTTCCAAAATGCCATTTGAGTTATAAAAAGGTGGGAAACAAGTTTGAGACATATATGCATTTGGGGATGTCTAACTAAAGTTAGAGTTTATAATCCATATAAAAGAAAGTTGGATTTGAGGACTGTTTGTGCATATTTTATTGGATATGCTAAAAAATCTAAGGGATATAGGTTTTATTGTCTATCTCGTAGTAGTAGAATTGTAGAATCAAGAAATGCTAAATTTTTAAAAAATGACATGGTTAGTGGGAATTATCGACCTCAAAACTTAGTTTTTGAGGAAAATTGTGTTTCTAATCCAATTCCCGCATCAAGTAGTAGACTAGTTATAGTTAACGATACCCATCAAAATATAGTGGATATTGGACAATCGGCTCATGAAAATCCATGTCAAGCTAATAATGTTTTAGTAAATCCTTTGAGCATTAACCACAACAAGTTGATGATTAGGAGCATCCACAAGAGGCTGATAATGTACCATTAAGGAGATCTACTAGAACAAGAAACTCAGCAATTTCTATTGATTATATTGTCTACTTATAAGAATTTGACTATGATATTGGCATTGAAAATTATCTTGAAACATTTTCACAAGCAATGAATGTAGTAAATCTAAATTGTTGTATGCTATTATGAAAGATGAGATGGATTCTATGATAGCTAATCAAGTTTGGGATCTTATAGAGTTGCCTAATGGGGCTAAGAACATTAGGCAACATTAAGTGATGCAAGGCTAGACTTGTTACAAAAAAATCCATGCAAAAGGATGGAATAAATTATTGAGAATGTAATAACCCAAAATTTAAAAGCTTATTTTAAGCAATTTTTATTACAAAAAAGGGATAAAATAGAATTTTATAAATGATATTTTTATATAAGATAAATAAAGTGTTGAAACCTTAATAATTGGATTATACTCAAAAAATGGAATCTAACAACACTAAGAATGCTGAAAATGGAGTTCAGATGAGAAAGTTACATAGCTTTTAATATAAGGATATTTTGGTAATTTTACAACTAACCCATTTATATGTTTCAAACTATACAAAGGTCAAAATTAGAGGGAGCCAATTTTGAGAATGATGCCCCCTGTCTCTAACTCCTTCATTGGAGAAATAGGTTGGTGATCATGCCTACCTGAGAAAGGTAGATCACTAGAGATAAAAGACCCTCTTCCCTTTCCCCAGCACATTTCCCCTTTCCTCCCAAGCTCCATCTCTTTCCCTTCTCCTTTTCCCCTTCATTTTCCTTCAACTACCTCCTTTGTTCCTCCATTTTTGGAGACATAAGGTTATGGTTGGCCTAAGAACGGTTGCAACCATAAATCCCATAAATCAAGTACTTTCTCCCCCTTTCTCTCCCTCCTTTTCCCTTTTCTGATGTTTTTCCCTTAGATCTAGGTGAGATCTACTCTTACTAGCTAATGAATCATCAATGAAAACATATCTGGTGGATTTGATTTAGCACCCACTCAAGGACAGCTCAAATGGAGGCTCTAAGTTGTCTAATGAGTTCGTAGGACCCCAAAACCCTAGAAACCCCAGAAATAGTAAACTTTTGAATGATCATGGATGTTGATAAGAGACAAGAATAATTTGAAGGTTCGGATTAGTCCATCTCATCCATGTCGCCCTGATCAGCCACCAAGACACTTGCTGCTAACACAACACAAAGATGCACCCTCCAGGCACATCCCCACGCATGCTCGTGCGTGTGGAGTAGTCGCAATTCTACCCAGATGCCACTGCGTCTGGGAAACCGAGAACTCCTCGGTGTGTTCCATTACCAAGACGCATTGAAACATCTAGGAGCGTGCGTTCCACTCCAATGTGTCCTAGTGACGTCATTTCTGATATGTTTCAATCTAGATTTAAATTTGAACCATTTAAAAAGATCTGAAACACAAAATCTTTAATTTAGAAGGTTATACAAGTTCGATTTATGATAATAATAAAAATGTTCATTGAATTTGTCTTGACAACACAGACCTAATTATACAATAAAATATAGGATTAGAGGACATTTTTAACTAATCATGACCTAGAAACTATAAAAATTAACAAATCTATTAGATTAAAGATGATTAGACCCCAATAAGTGATTAATTAGATAATGTAGTAGACTTATATGCATGAATCAACCCTGAATTAAGGACAACAATCCTTGAACCATGGATCTGACAAATTAGAAATAGATCTGACCATCCATCAGCATCTAACACATGATCTGTCATTTAATGTCCAATCTATGATCAAATCAACAAACTTCCACATGGCCTAACCATTAATCAATCACCAAAACTTAGATATGTGACTTATTTGAATTTTTCATAGCGATCCAACCATGAATCAACCACTAGATGATAGATCTGCAACCAATCCATCCTTTTAAGATGATCTAACCCATGATTAACTGCCTAACACATTGATCAGCCATCGATTTGAACTTCCCTTTAGATTTGACTGTAGATCTAACACTTGATATGAGCAATTCATTCTCGAATTTTTTATCAAAGGCAATCAAACTTGATCAAGCAAAATCAGACATGATGTCGTACATGAATTTAAGTGATTAGAGGTAAGACCCCTATTAAGTCTTAATTAAATTAATTAAAATTTATTTTTATCTTAGTTATGCCTAATAAATTATAGAAAATTTGGAAAATAAACAAGATTAGAATGGATTAAACCTTAGGAAGAATATTGGGCTATTTATATTATTAGATTAATTTAATCGTTATATTTTTCTAATGACCTTAATCTGACCGATCAAGATTTAATCTGACTCTCGAATCAATAGATTAAACATTGAGATATGAAACAAACTATTTATAAGTCATTGATTAATAGGAGTTGAGGATGATTAAATGATTTAGATTATTGATCTTTAATCAATATTTAAGACTTGATATTATGAAAAAAAAATAAAGAGGAATACCTATGATCAAAAAGTGGTAAAGGTATGATCACCATGTTAAGGATGATCAAAGACTAAATAAGTCACAATTAAAAATTTGTAAGTAAGATAAATGACATTGTAATGTACATGTGTTGATAGAGATGCTGACTGGTCTGAACTAAGCTTATTGAGCACTCTGAGGATTGGTATAACTGTGTTCGAGGTAGGTAGTTTTAAAATCTATGTGCCATTGGAATTTTGAGCATGTCATCCACTTTACTAAGATATTTAGATTTTAAATAGTCAAATCATTTGATTATCTTGCTTTAAATTTGAGGCAAATTGGCTATCATAAAAGTCATATTTTGTCATGTTGCAATATTTGCAATGAGACATGTGATTTATGAATATGTACTTTTATAACCGTGATGCATAATTTTATATGGAAAATGAAAATGATGTTGCTCATTCTATTACATGCATTTGTGTGTTTTTAAAAGAAATGATTATACTTGAAATTGCATCAATCCCATGATCTGAGATGAGTTAGGGAAATGCAAGGTTTTGCATGAGATATACAATATATGATTTAATGACATTTGGATTAAGATATATGTTTGCTTAGACTAATAAGTATGGTGGGCACTATGCTAAAAAGTTGTACGGGTTTGGCCTCCCAGCCTCTAACCACGAAAGGTGGTAGGTATTGGTGCCCAAAGAGGTGCTTGCTTTTCTCTACTGTTTTGGTAGGAAAATGACCATTGGAGGTGCTCACGGAACCTTTTCGAGACACATCCATAGTCATGGTGGAGGCTGGTCTCTAAATATTGGAGACGCACAATTTCAGTGAGCTGATTGTGAGCCTAGTGTTCCATGAGATTTCTGTTTTGTGACCCCACTAGATGGGCATGATGATGGTCTTTAGATGAGTACTCATGACCAACCAGTTGATGTGTTCGTCAGGGTGCATATGTACACATGATGATGATGTTGTTCGGTTGGGATTGCCTACATTTGCAGTTTAACCGATTACTATTTTAATATTTTGAGGATCTTATGACATTTTAATTATCAAGTTAAATGGAGGAACTTTCACATAATTTATAAGTTATGCATTCATGTGATTTTGTAATACATTATATGTTACAATTTATGTGAGATTACCATGCAGATCCAATCATTTGAAAAATATACATTTAAAGTCGTGCATATTTTATAGTGATGTTATTTAAAATATTTTAGCATAAAATTGTAAACTAAGATTTACATGCCGTTTCATTTACGCTTCCTATCTCCGATCTAACCATTATATTCTTTAGAACTGCATGAAAAATGATTTGAAATGTTGTTTAGAATTGGATTTCAAATTTGGTATAATAGATGTGAAACTACATACATAATTGCATGCTTGCTGAGATATTGTAAGTTGTTTACAACATCTCAAGTCTTCGAAGAATTTGACTTGAGGTAGAGCAAATCAAGGTGGATGCAAATCTGGATGAAGACAATAATGCAACGTACTATGATCAATGTAAGTATATGACTTATCCCTTTTGAACATTTATATGTAATTTATACAATTGGACTGTGAACTGTGACTGGTTAGATCTAGGATGCATGTATTTTTGTTTTAGTTATATATATATATATATATAATTTCTTAGTTATTTTGTTTCCTTGGAAGTAAATGACACTCAAGGTTTTCAAAATGAATTTAAAAGAAAAAGAATCTTCTACCGCATTGCATTATTTTTTTTGTAAATTATTTTCAAATAGGGATCGATCCCTCATTAGGAATTAGTTTTGCATTTAAAAATGCATATGAAAACTCGAGTCATCACAATTAGTATCAGAGAGAAGGTTTATCCTTTCACATCCAGTCTTGCACATCGAAAAGTCATATACGACTAGAATAATTAAGAACAAGTAGTCTAAATACGAGTTATAGAGATGACTAGTATAAGAAATGGTATCAAATGGGAAAGAAACACATCATAAGTAAGTTGGTCAAAAGAGAGTTGGATTTAAGAAATACTTTGGCTTTGGAAGATGCAAACCTTATCAAAATCAAGTATAAACTACCTAGGATTAAAAAGCTATGAGTAGTGAAGTAAATAAGAAAACTATTAACCCTTGTAGGTATAAAAATAAATAAATAAATAATAAAATGAGATTAATATGATTATGAGAGTGAAGAATGAGAATATAGAATCATTATGATCATATCTTTAATAGGTAACCCTCACTTATACTAGATCTATTAAACTGATAATTATGGAGAACTTAGCTCAATGCTAGATTAACTACATGGGACTTTATGAGAAGTAACTACTATCTTATAATGACAACCCGAGTATAATGGAGTAGATCAGAAAATAATTATAGTAAATGATATTTTATGTGATTAAGAGGAACACAACATGAGTATGAACATGTTGGTGGATGGAAAAGACTGAATTTGAGTGGTACTATAAGGAATTTGACTAGAACATAGTTAATAGAACATTTTGATGATAATCTATTGGAGGAGATTTGATATGTGATGATAGATTGATCATGGAATTTAAATGCGAAAAAGGAATGAGCTTATAAGGTAGAGAAGCGTAGTGTGGAGGTAATAGACAAAAATTCAATGGATTCACTGGAAATATGGACATTTGAGGATTTAGATGTTGTTATTAGAGGAGTCTAACATTATTTTGAAGTATTCAATTCATAATATCTATTAAGCAAAATTATAGACGTGATATCTATTATGTACCACAAATTAAGTGAAGAGATTAATCTAAGTGCATGAAGAAGAAGGATTTTATTTCGAGCAAACATGAGATGTAAATACTAGTTTTGACGTACATTGAATAGTTGAAACAAGAAGATCATGAACTCATTGTGGTTAAGGAAGATAGACATGGATTAAATCCAGACATCAAAGATGAAGGATCTTAAGTTGTTTTGCCAAATTGAAAGATGAACTAATCAAATTCAAAAGATTAAATAAGATCGAGCTAGTGATCTTATTGTTGAAGAGAATAATAGATGTAAAATAGATGGGTAAGTAGACTTTGGAAGTAGTAGAGTGACGAAACTAAGGATAGTGTATTTTAAGGAATTTTCAGAAATACAATGAAAGGATTGTGTTGGACGAGGAATTAAACTCCAAAACTAGTTTTACTTTAAAAATTTGTTGTAGGACGCTTACCTAATTAAAAATCTTAAGAAAATTTATTTTTACTAAGAGACACGAGTGATTCTCATCAATAAAAGGATAACTTGATAATACCTTACATTATTATTACATGATTGAATGGAGTTATAATGAGGAATAAGAAGTGCATGCATGTATGTATGTATGTATGTATGTATGTATGTATGTATGTATGTATGTATGTATGTATGTATGTATGTATGTATGTATGTATGTATGTATGTATGTATGTATGTATTCAAGAAAAGTTACTTGTCTAATTGATCTTCACCAACTAGAGTATTATCAAGGATAAACTTGAGGCCTTGATATCTTAGAGGCGGATTAGAAGAGAAAATTTCTTAAGGTCATTACTTAGTAATGGATTTAAGTGCCATTACCTTAGAATAATATCTTTAGCCTAACAAATATATATAGGTCACTTGAACTAGGTATTCTGACCATTTCTTAATAAACTTGTTAGTATATTAGTAAGCAATACCCTAAACTATATAATATATTAAGAGGAACATCATGGATACTTATACACGAGTCTTCACTAAAGGAAGTCAACCTATTAGGCTAAGTCGTTTCAAAATTTATAATCACAATAGATCCAGTGATAGTTGAGGTAGAAATGAAATAGGAAAAGATTTAGAACAGCGACAGAATTAGATAATTTCCTAAACCTTACTAGACACTATGATAGCATATTAGGTGATTATTATTTTACTATTAATTAAGATAATGACTAAGGACATAAGATGAGTATGAGGTGACACATGAAAGGCAAATTTTTAGAAATTGAAGGAACTAACCATTGTACTGATATTTATGCTACCTGCTGATAATTGAGGCTTAATGGTTGTTGATGATATCTTTGATAAATGATTGAAAAATGTATCAATGTAGGATAAGAAAAGAGAAAATATAATTCCAAGAAGTGAAAGAAGTACTTGATATAGGCAAAGTGGTAATGAGGTAAAACACTCACTGTAGACCTAGCAGTGACACCCATCATTGAAAACACTTACATACGGATAATGTTGACATACAAGCTTTGGTTGAGGAATCAAGTCTCATGTAAAAAGTGAAAGATAACATTCGAATGCATTGAAGATTGTAGTGTTGAAAACTATAAACAATAATAATAATAGTAATATAATCAAATATTAAACTTGGAAATTATGATTTTTTGAAGAAGATATTAACTAAAGTGTTAAAGGATTTGGAATAAAATGAAAGGACAACTAAGATCTCTTAGGTGGCTGCAAAATAATTTAATTGAAAATTTAAAAATTAAAATTGATGGTAAAGTAAGAAATACATAATTATTTTAGGAATGACATAGAAAGAATTTTTGAGGACAAAAATTTCTTTAAGGGGGAAAGGATGAAGTAACGCAAAATTTAAAAGCTTATTTTATGCAATTTTTATTACAAAAAAGGGATAAAATAGAAGTTTATGAATTATCTTTTTATAGAAGGAAAATAAAGTATTAAAACCTTAAATATTAGATTCTACTAAAAAAATAGAATCCAACGACACTAAGAACCCTAAAAACAGTGTTCAGATGTGAAAATACATAGTTTTTAAGTATAAGGGTATTTCGATAATTTCATAAATAACCCATTTGTATGTTTCAAAATATAAAAAGGTCAAAATTAGAGGGGTTCATTTTTTATAATGACAACCCCGTCTTCGACTCCTTCGCTAAAGATACAGGTCGATGATTGCACTTGCTCAAGAAAGGTGGATCACCAGCAATAAAAGACTCCCTTCCCTTTCCCCAGCACGTTTCCCTTTTCCTCCCCAACCTCCATCTCTTTCCCCTCTTAATTTCCCCTTCTTCTCCCTCTGGCTACCTCCTTTATTCTGTCATTTCTAGCGACTTAGGGTTATGGAGGCCACAGGAATGGTTGCAACCACCAAAAAACCCCAAACCCACCCTTCTCTGGTAAATCAGGTACTTTCTCTCACTCCTTTTCCCTTTTCTGACATTTTCGCCTCAAATCTTAATCAGTTTTGCTCGGCCAGCAAATCACCATAAAAATAGATCTAGTGGGTCTGATTTAGAACCCACTCAAGGACAACTCAGATGGAAGATCTGAGCTATCTGATAAGTTCGTGGGACCTTAAAACCGTAGAAACACCAAAAATAGTAAACTTTGAATGATTGTGGATGTTGATCGCAGACTAGAATAATCTGAAGGTCAGAATCAGTCCGTCTCATCCTGGTCAGCCTGATTTGTGACTAGGATGCTTCTTGGTGACACAACATGGAGACGCACTTTCTAGGCACGTCCCCATGCATGCCTGTGCGTACGGAGCAATTGTGGTTCTATTGGGACATCCTTTGTCCTGAAACCCAATATTCTCCTCAGTGCATTCTGTCCCCAAGATGGACCAAAACGTTTTAAAGCATGCATTCCACTCCAGTGCATCCCGGTGATGTTGTTTTTTATCTGTTTTAGTCTAGATTTAAATCTGAACCATTTAAAAAGATCTAAAACATAAAATCTTTAATTCAAAAGGCTATACAAGTCTAATTTACTATCGAAAAGGTTTGTTGAATTCGTCTTGACGACATGGACCTAATTATACAATAAAAATTAGGATCATAGGACATTTTTAACTGATCATGACATAGAAACTATAAAAATTTAACAGATCTATTAGATTAAAGATGATCAAATTCTAAGAAGTGATCAATTAGATAATGTAGTAAACTTATATACATGGATCAACCCTAAACTAAGGACATCAATCCTTGTACCATGGATCTAACCAATTAGAATTAGATCTAACCGCCCATCATCATTTAACACACGATCTATCATTTAATGTCTGATCTATGATCAAATCAACAAACTTCCACATGATCCAACTATTAATCAATCACCAAAACTCAGATATGCAACTAATTAGACCTTTTCATAACAATCCAATTATCAATCAGCCACCAGATGATAGATCTGCAACTAATCCATCCTTTTAAGATGATCTAACCCATGATCAACTACCTAACATATTGATCAGCCATCGATTTGAACTTCCCTTTAGATTTGACTATAGATCTAACACTTGATATGTGCCATTCATTCTCTAATTTTTTTTGTTAAAAGTGATCAAACTTGATCGTGCCACATCAGACACAATGTCGTACATGAATTTAAGCGATCAGAGGTATGACCACTATTGAGTCTTAATTAAATTAATTAAAATATATTTTTGTCTTAGTTATGCCTAATAAATTATAGAAAATTTGGAAAATAAACAAGATTAGAATTGATTAAACCTTAAGAAGAACAATTGGGTTATTTATATTCACTACTACACATGAGGGTTTTAAAGTCGGCATAAAGAAGTCACTTATTTGATTGCCAATTTTGTAAATATTTTATAAGTCACTTGAGAATAAACGACTTTAAATAGATAGACTTAAGAATATGTTTATGAGTAAGCGACTTTAAAAAAATGCAACGAGTTGAAAATTTTTTGTGGGAAGAACTTCTTTTTAAAGTCCTTTAGAGATAAATGACTTAAAAACTTCATGACTTTTGAAGTCATTTAATTAAGCGACTTGAAAACTATTAAATAAATTTGGCGCAATTTTTTTATTTAGCAGGAATGAACTTGTAAATTCGTTTACAAATAAATGACTTTAAAAGTGATAAAGTTTTAAAGTCGTTTATAACTAAATGACTTCTAAAGTCTTTGATCATTTATAAATAGGTGTAGAAGTAACATTTGTTCCTATATCCTCTTCTTCTCATGGTTTTGGCATGAAAGATTCGTCTTTGGTCCTTATGCGTCTCTCTTTTTCTTTTTTACTTTCCTTTTTTATATTTTAACTATTGGTGTAATGGAAAAAACTGTAAGTAAAGCACAATTTCTTTTAAATCACACTAATATTTCTTTTCTTGTCACTAACTTTTATTTGTTTTTATTTTGTAGATCATGTGGGTTTTCTCTCTACATACATGGGGTTAAAGAATTTGTTTGATCATTCTGATTTCTCCAGAATCGTATGATTTCATTAAAAATGACAACTACTTCTCTCGCAAGCATACTGTTGAAGAAAGGGAGAACAATACGATTTGTGGTTCTCACCCAAAAATAGGGTTTGATGAAGAGTGGTGATTATACCATCAACTTTTGGCCCATTTTGAAGAAAAAGAGTGGTGTCAACTAAATACTAGGCCAAATTTTGATGAAAAGAGTAGATTTGGTATTTGATCTTAGCTTAAAAAGATCTAATAGCTAGTATGTAACATTTGATATACATGTAACATTGGATGTAATAAAAAATAATTTGATTTCCTTGTTGGTGTATTTGTTTATATATATATGTATATATGTATGTCTTATATGTGATTTGTTTGTAAAATTAGTTTCAGTGTGTATTTATGTTAATGTGGAATGCAAAAATGGTAAATAAAAAAATAAATATTATGAACATTTAAAGTCATTTGAAATAAACGACTTTAAAAATACATACTTTTAAAGTCGTTTATATTCAACTAACTTGAAAATCATTGACTTTTAAAGTCATTTTTTTATCAAATGATTTCAATTGAATATCTATTTTAAGAATTATTTCGTCAACTTTTGGCGTGCATTTTCACTCTATGTTTATTATATGTGCACAAAAAGTAAACCAGACTTCTATTTCTCTACTTTGAACTAAATCCTACTTGTGAATTGGAATTACATTCACAAATTCCTGGTCAATATCGATTTTTAAGTGTTGGTTAGTATCTCTATGTTTGTCTCATATGTATTATACATATTTGACTAATTTTTGCAAGGATGTTGGTTAGAAATTGTTCTTTTGAAAGTTGATTTCATTCATGAATGTGTATGTCATAATTTTCTTTTATTTTGTTGTTAATTGAAAGTTTCCATGCATAATATATATAGTTATTTTAAATGTTTTTAATTCATGTATATCTAATGTTTGGTAAAATGCCTAACCTAATCTTTTCATGTCTTACAGGTCTCCACGCAAATTTGGTTTGATTTCTTGTGATAATGGATAAACATGCTTGGATGTCTGCGACAAGAACATCAAAAGAATATGATGAGGGTACAAAAAACTTCATAGACTTTCCACTTAGGGTAGGTGTTGATTGTGATCACATTCATTGTCCTTGCTCAAAATGTAGAAACTTGAAAAAAGTAACTGTAGAGGTGTTGAGAGAACACTTGTGCTTTAATGGAATCGATGAAAGCTATCACCCATGGATCTGGCATGGAGAAGAACTTCCATATCCCTTGACAAGGCTTAGAATGTATGATCAAGACACTATAGGAAGTGTTGGAGACAGTAGTATAGCTGTACTAATGTTTCAAGATGCATATGATGACTACCTAGATGATCCTAAACAATTTCATGCTACATTAGAGGAATCTGATGAGCCATTGTACCCTGAGTGTAAAGATTATACCAAGCTGTCCACAATGGCAAAACTTTACAACGTGAAATCAAGATTTGGTTTTTTAGATCCACGTTTTACAAAAGTCTTGAAAGTAGTGGGCAAGACACTACTGAAGGATAATAAATTGGCGAGGTCCACATGGGAGGCAAAGAAAACCATGGTTGCACTAGGATTGAAGTATGAGAATATACATGCGTGTGCCAATGAGTGCATCTTGTATAGGAAGGAGCACAAGGATAAAACTACATACCCAACTTGTGGACAACCATGATGGAAGTTAAAGAAGAATTCAACTGAGATATTTATAGGCATTCCTACAAAGGCTCTATGGTACTTCCCCCCTATTCCAAGGTTCAAAAGAATGTTTCTTATAACAATAACAGCAAAGAAATTGGTGTGGTATGCCAATGACAGAGTAGCCGATAGCTTTTCACGCCATCCAATAGATAGCACTGCATGGAAACTTGTAGACTTCATGTGGCCTAATTTTGGTGAAGAACCTAGAAACCTACGGTTAGCATTGTCTACAAATGTGATTATTCCTCATGGTTCTATGAGCAACAAGTATAGCTGTTGGCCCATTATATTAGTTTGTGTGACAACATGGGTTTTCATATGTATTTTTAAATACAAGACTAATTCCTAATGCAGGATTGCTCCAATTTAGAAATCATTTTTGTAAAAACAATGCAATGCAGTGGATAGACTTTTCTTTTAAATTTACTTTGAAAAACCCAGTCATATAAGTATTACAAATTTGCATAATTACATACAATGCAGTCTCTTTCTCATCGGATACCATAACTTTAATGTAAAAACCAAATCATACATGTCTTTTTCTAAAGCTTTCGTTGGCACACTCCATCAGTAAGCAGCTCACTGTTTTAAAATAATGTCAACATGCCAGACCTGCTACTATTCTCTGTGTCTGAGGTATTGCAAACCAAAACAATGCCTTAGCAAGTAATTGCTTGTGTAGGTGGAATAAGAAACTATTTTATATAAACAAAATCATTATAATTTTATATAAATAAATTTGTCCATGCTGAATCATGAAAACACAATTCAATTATCATTTAACTTGAATCATTCAACATTCATCAAAATCATGAAATCCATTCCAAAATGGAAGAAATACCAATGCATTAGTATAAAATACATTCTTTGAAATGCAAAGAATGCAGTCACATGTCAAACCTACAAGTCATTTACATTTCCTGATACCAGTCTTCGCTCATACGAGCCATTTCACATATCAAATACTAATGCGTCGTTGTGTGTATCAAAGTGTATAGCAAATAATGTTATCCTCTTTGGTAGACTGCCCCATGGACGAACTACTGTCCGAAAGGCCTCATGTCTCCTCAAGGTTTTGCTCCACATAGTATGGGTATGCAACTGCCCAGAACCACTGGTGCACGTATTGTTACTGGTATCAGAGTACGCAGCAAGCAATATTGTCCTCTTTGGTAGACTGCCTTGTGGATGAACTACTGTCCAAAAGGCCTCACGTCACCTCAAGGTTTTGTTCCACACAATGTGGGTGCGCAACTACCCATAACCACTAGTGCACTTATTGTTACTGGTATCAGAGTATACTGTAGCAATATTGTCCTCTTTAGTAGACTTCCCTGTAGACGAACTACTATCCGAAAGGCCTCATGTCACCTTAAGGTTTTGTTCCACACAATGTGGGCACGCAACTGCCTAGAACTACTGGTGAACTGGTCGCTCCATGTCATGAACAAACAAATGAACTGAAACATCACAATGTACAACATGTGCTTACACATGAGCAATTTAATCATGATTCAATCTCCACATGGACATCAATCTTATCTTTCGTATAAACTGAAAAGACATGTTTCAAAGCTTGAAATCCATATACAAATGCACACACACACACACACACACACACACACACACATATGTAGTGTGAATTTTAGAAATCTTAATTCCACCTACCTCAAATGGAGAACTTTAGGTTCATTGATGCAATAATCTATTTAGTTTGCATATGCTCTCCCGATCAATCACACCTCTGTAACAATACAAACACGCATTTAGATATAAAATTTTAGGACTTCTTCTAGCTTCCCTAGCACTATTTGGCATAAGACAATGTGACAATGTTTATTACTGTGCTAAAGGTGTTTCATTAGCTATTGGTTGATAGCTAATTTAATGATAAACAATTACTGGATTTTCAATCCATGCCATTGGCCCCGTATTGGCTATCCACTACTCTTCTTAAGTGACTACAAGTCACTTTCACTGTTCGGTGGTCTTAACCCTTGATTCCTATCCAAATCAACTCTTAGGTTGGAGTTGAATGTTATTTTCCATACTACGGTCCTTAATACAAACTATAATTGTATTCCTCAATTAGATTAATATAATGAGAATCATGAATAGTTCATATCACCCAAATTTTGATATATGTTTATTATTGATTCAACATCACAAGGTTTTTGTTTGAATAGTGATAGATCGGATGGCCTAGATCATTCGATCTGTTTAACTTCAAATTCATATAATTCTTATCATCCTATCATTTTTAAGGACAAGGTACTCATCTGTGGTGTCTGATCATCGATCAGGCATTGCAAAATTATTGTATAAACAGTACCCAATCGGATGGCTGAGATTGTCCGATTGGTTTTCAGCCTAGATCTAAAATTTTTGTGTGATTTGAGCTACATCATGCCCTAAATTACCTATCCCTGAGTTTGGATTAGGGATTGAACTATTAGATTATCCATAAAACTAGATCTAGTATAATACCACAAATCAAAAGTTAGGTTTTGTAGATCTCACCTTTTATAAGCATTTTCATGTATTTCTCTCTCTGGAATGGGCCAAATTGGCTTAGATTCGTTGTGAAACCTCAAACCTAGACGTGAGTACTATTTCCCGTCTGATTGACGATCAAGATCCCCTTGGATCTCCCAATAAACTTAGGGGTTTCCATCTTATCGCTGTGTTGGACAAAATGATTGGCTCAAATCAGTGACATGAGTAGGCATCGTCTCAAGCGATAGCCTGTAACTCTAGCAAACCCATAAACCCTTTCTCTGTTTTTGTTTCTCCTTCTTCCACATCAACATGCTAGCCTCCTCCGACAACATCATCTCTCTCCTTCTTCTTCCCCCTCTCTTCTTTTCCTCTCTCCTTCTCGTCTTCTTCTCCCTTGGTTCAGTCTCCCTCACCGGCATGATTTAGGGTTTTCAATCGTGCAAGGTCTTCCCCCGATCTCGTTTCCTTTCCCTTCTTCCTTCTCTCCTTCCCTCTTCTCCTTCTCTTCCCTCTTCCCTCTCTCCTTCTTCCTTCTCTTCTCCTCCTCCTCGGTGTCGAGTTTTTCTTCCTTCTTTCTTTTTCCCCTAGTCTATTGGGTTTGGGATGAACAGACCCAACATTGTGTCGGGTTTCCCTTAAGTGAGAGGGGTGCTAGTATCAAATCTGGCCCCGTTTCATTTAAGGCATTTCATTTTTTTTTTTATTTTTTTTCTATCTTATTTTTATAGAATTGCCCCTCACATTCAAATACTCATATCTCCTCCATCCAAACTTTGAAATATGCAAACTTGGTGTCGTTTGAATCATCTTTTCAAGTATTATCCAATTATAGAGGTCTCAGTGCTAGATTAGATGTCTATCCAGTCTTTCACTTATAAAACTCTAAAAATATGAATTTAATATGCTCTTTTCATCTCAATTTAATATTTTCCAAAATTCACTAAAATTGAGATTTAGAAATTAAGGATGTTATAGTTTGTTACAACCTTCCACCATCTCTATGCATGAAGAGAAAGTATATGATGCTAATTATGTTGATATCAGGTCCAAAGCAGCCAGGAAATGGCATTATCGTGTACTTGTCTCCCTTGATTGATGATCTTGAGACATTATAGGACGTAGGCCTTTAAGCATACGACGCATACAGGAAAGAGTCATTCACCCTAAAGGCTATACTGTTGTGGATAGTAAGTGATTTCCCTGCATGCGATAATTTGTTTGAATGCACTGTGAAGGGATACAATGCTTGTGCCATCTACAGTGATCAAACATGTACTGTACGACTTAAACATGGTAGAAAAATGGCATTCCTTGGGCACAAAAGATGGTTGCGCAAAGACCATCCATGTTGTTTTAAGAAGGGAGAATTTAACAGGTGTGTAAAGACTAGGACACCTCCAAAGATGTTAATAGGATGACATGTATTGGAGCAGGTTGAAAACCTCAATGTCTTGTGGGAAAGAAGAAATCAAGTAAACATGCAAGTGAAAGTAATTGTAGAAGTTGTTGGAAGAAGAAATAAATATTCTTTCATCTGCCATATTGGAAATTGCTGCATATACACCATGCACTTGATGTCATGCACATTGAGAAGAATGTGTGTGAAAGCTTGACTAGTATGTTGCTTAATATCCCAGGAAAAATAAAGGATAGACTTGCAGCTTGAATGGATCTTATGAACATGGGTTTGAAGAAGAGGTTGCACCAAGAGGACAGGAGTAGTGGAGGAACATACCTGCCTAAGGCAAATTTTACTCTCGATAGAGAGGAGAGGAGAATAATGTGTAAAACTTTGTTCAAGCTCAAAGTCCTAAATAGCTACTGTTCAAACTTTAAAAACATTGTTTCTATGGAAGAGTTAAAATTGTTGGGGATGAAGTCACACGATTGCCATGCATTGATGCAACAACTACTGCCAGTAGCAATACTTTTAGTGTTACCAAACAAAGTTAGGGAGCTATTACAAAATTTTGGTACTCCTTTAATGCTTTATGCAAGAGGTGGTGGACATTTCAAAATTATAAGAAATTCAAGGTCATCAAGTGAAAATTTTATGTGAGCTTGAGATAATCTTTCCACCATCCTTCGTTGACATCATGGTACACTTAACAATGCACCTCATTGATGAGGTTATACTTTGTGGGCCAGTTTACTTGTGATGAATGTATCCGTTTGAGAGGTACATGAAAATTTTAAAAGGGTATGTATGTAATCATAAAGGGCTAGAGGGGTGTATTGCTAAATGTTACATTGTAGAGGAAGCAGTGGAGTTTTGCACAGAGTACTTAGCAAGAGTGGATGCTATTAGAATCCCAAGAAAGAAACAATCTATTGCATTTGATTCCAAGGTTGGTGAGCCTCTATCTAGGGGTCATGTATCGATTGTTGACTATAAAAAATGAGACAAAGCGCATCTTTATGTGTTACGAAATGTTGATGAAATCCAACCATACATTAAGTAAGCTAATTATGCATGCATACATATGTAAAATTTTATTGTTGATGGTTAATTACATTTTCTATGATTAATACTCTATTAATTTGTTTGTGTATATACGTGTAGGTAGGGAACACATGGGCGTGATCAAGGCAAAGAATTCAAGTTACGCAAAGAAGCTGAAGTGGCACAATTTGAGCATTGTTGCACTTTCAATAATTGGCTACGTAAGAAGGTAAATTCTCACTTAATGTATATTAAATAACTCTGTTATGTATATATATATATATATATGTATATATTAATCTTACTTAAGCTTACTTAATATATTAATATACACAGATTCAAGACCAGTGAGAAGTAGCAGGCAATAGTATATCAAAAACCTTATGTTGGATGGCGATGGGACTACGATCAGAAGTAATAAAATATGCTAGATATGCCATCAATGGTTATTACTTTTATACGAAAGACCGTGATAACTCAAGAGTGCAACAGAATAATGGAGTTAGCTTAGTCGCCAATGCTACATTCTTTTCCAGTCCAAAGGATAACAGGCCAATAGTTGAGGATGAAATTTATTACGGGGTTATAAGAGAGATTTGGGCCTTGGATTATACTTTTAGAACTGTGGTTGTGTTTAAGTGTGATTGGGAGGAACAAAACAAAGATAGCATCAAAATTGATACCCTTAGATTGACATTGGTTGACCTCAACAAGATCGGCTATAAAAATGATCAATTTATTTTGGCATCTCAAGTAAACACAAGCATTTTACGTACAAGATGAACATGATAAGAGATGGTCAACTATTTTATCATCCTGTTCAAGGGATTTATATGATGAAGATGATATAGGAGACACTGAAATAAATTGCCCTTCTGTTACCAAAACAATTCCATCAATCAAAGCAATACTTGGTGAGATTGCGGATTATGTGTGTGACAATGGTGAGGAAGGTGCTTGGGTTTGAAAAAAAAATATATTTTAGGGTTTGTGGAATAATATGTATATTAGTCAGTTGCAACATCTATATAATTCAATATTTATAATTTATAATTAGGTCTTTTGTCATGAGCAATAATATATGCATGGGTTGAAATATAAAAAAAATAAAAGAAATATCCAAAAATTTTAGGAATTTACACTTTTAGCATTTTAGTCATTTTTAGGTGCATTTTTCAATTCTTTTAGTGCATAATCATCTTGTTTTTTAACTTAGTACTTATTTCCATCTATCTTTTTTAGGAAATTAGAAAGTGGAGGAAATTAGCTAGTGAATCTTCATCAAAACAAAAATTTCCATGCTTTCCTAAATTAGGATTTTCTTTTTCTTTTGAGTGAATCTTGTAGTGAGGCCCCTTTGTAATATGCAATTTTCATTTCAATTTTAAAAGGGTTGTATAATATAGGGCAAGTGTAGGATAAGGTGGCCCACACTTGATCTTCATCAAAAACTCCACTGTAAGTATCCCTCACTCCTTTTATTTCTTAGATTAAGGTTTGCATTTAGGATACTCTTGCATTGTTTGGTAGAATGATTGCATATAGAAAGCATACTTGATAATTGTTGTATTTTTAGAATTTTATATTAGTTTATTGCTTTCAATTACATTCTTAGGGCACATTTACTACTTTAAGGTGATATATATGTTAATCGAACTGCCATGGAGAGTGAAAGTTAATTACTAAGGGCACCCGACCCCATAAGATCAAGGATATATTTCATCACCAGTCCTTGGCCCTCCTAATAATCACCTCAAGCACACAACCCTACCTTTCAAGTTAATTTAAAATCAATTAGAAGAAACCTATAGGGCCATCGCATGCTCATAAGACCCTCTTACTAAGACGCGATCTATTGTCACTGTAGTGGTTTTTGAGCACTGTGATTATAGTGGGTGTCTTAAAATCTAAGTGATTTTCCCACACCTTCTGTTGACACTTGTTGAGGTCTAAATGCCTCATTACATGAGGATTGTATTAACCACCTTGTGCAAAACCTAACTGGTAAGCAATAGTCAAATCTGAAAGAGATGAAGAGCACTAGATTAGGCTAATCTAAAAGCATTATCCCCACACAAATTCAAGAATGTCAAAATATTTCTACTTATTAGCCTCAAGGATTATATTATACCCTTTGTTTGTGCATCATTCTAGGAAGTTAGGTTGCATCATGTAGGTTAGTTTTTTCTCTTAAAAAAGAAAAAGAAAAAAAAAAAAAAAAACTCAACATTGTATAGATCGATTTGTTTCATTGTATATGAAGTTGAGAACAAAAGCTTATCAAGAAGGGGATAGATTTCATAGATTAGATGCATTGATGGATAGGTTAGATATTATAGAAAGTCAATTGCTTAGGCTAATAGCTTCTAGGAAAGTTGTACCACAACCTCAATACCATAATGATTATACCTATTCTAAGCATCCTTATTCCACTCCTTCCTAGCCCTCATCAAGCTCCACATATAATGAACACTATTAGGAGCCAGTGGATGCACCTAATGCATTCACAGACCCTAGCAATTATTATCTTGAGACAAATTACTAAGACTACAATGGATGGGCTAGGCATCATGAACAACCATAGTCTTAAGATTACCAATACAAAGAAGAACCATAATAGTCCCACCTTGGTCAACACTACCATGATTATTCAGAATATTAGGGTCAACCATCATGTGTTCAACATGCTCAATCCTTTTTCAATATCCCAATGCCATAGCAATACCAAGCCTATGAGTCATCTCCTCTATAACATGAAGAACCACCATTAGAAGAGCAACAATTTTTCGAGAGAATAGAATAAGTCATAGCTGCTAGCCAAAAGGAAATGAGACAACAGATGGAGAAATGGGTAAAGGAAATGAAACCAATATGAGAAAATGCTAACAAAACATTGCTGAAATTATAAAAAGGACTAAGGAACTAAAGCAAATTGGGAATAATGAAGAGCCATTTATTGCTGATAATAGGATGAAAATTTCTTATGATCCTTTTGAGCCATAAAGTCCACAACAATCCTTAGAACCTCCAGCTCAGATCTACTCAAACCATGTCCTGATTGTTATGATTATGATGAAGAAAATAAAGCTTCAGAAACATCCAACCCAAAATCGCCTGCTCATTTTTATGACTTTGATGAAGACACGTCTATTGGGGAGGTGAATCAGTTCTTGGATACTGTGCCTTTGATGGATACTTCTCAATGCCTTTAATGGCATCTAATGGTTGCTCAATTAGATACTATGCCAATTGAGCCTTGTAAAGTATAAGATGTACCTTATTGGGACCTACAGACCTTATTTGAGCAACCATTAGATAGTAATTTAGGTTTATCTAAAATTTTGCATGTGCTAAAAGAACAGGAATAGAAAGAGTCCATTGATGTACTAGCCTTACATCAACTAACTATAGGGTACACATTAGAAAATAACTAGGGTTTAAGTCAAACCTGGTCCCCATGTCTAACAATACAAGAAGAAACTTTTAGGGAAGGGCAAAGTTAGCTTATTACCCTAATTTAGGATAAGGTTAGGGAAATAGAGGAAAAAGATAAACTGCATACAATGGACATTTTTATCCCTCAACTTGGTCAAGAAAAGGGCCATTCATCTCCAAATGGTCCAACAAAATACACGGTAGTACACAAAGTCGTTGTGTTACCGTCACCTCAATTTTCAAGGTAAAGGAATTATATTGACTAACATGAAATTTTGAAGATGGGGGATCACCAATATGATTCCCCACAGGTAAAAATTGTGGTGATCTTCATTGTTTTAATGTTACTACCACCAAAAAATTTAGGGTGGAGGCAATATATAGATTACCGTGAGATTTTGAAATGGCATGAGAAATCTCACTGTTTCATCTTAGGGTTAGGACTAGGACAAATAAGCTAACCCAATTACCTCTAGGTTTAAAATTTTAGGTTAAGCCATGTTTGGCCGAAGATGTAAAATTTAGAGCTTCCTGAGAGGTAACCTAGATGTTTTCCAAATCTCCATCTTCTACATCCTTCCATTATCATATATGATCCTACATTTTTAAAACATTAAGGAGAATGTTTTATTCATGTGGGGGGGGGGGGTGTAGATGCATATAGGGATTTTGAATTTTCTTGAGTTTTCTAGATTCTTTTGAAAAAATAAAAATAAAAATTAAGGTAGAGTCCCCTTACTGTGATGATAATTGGATGTTCAAAATTTAGTAATTCTATTGTTTTCACCTTTTAATAGGAATGCATATGATTAGTTTGCATATTATTCATGTGTTAAAGCATTTTATGAAAGTTAATTCTCGAAAACCATTTACACATAGCACATAGTCAAGATTAATAGAGAGGTATGACTTTGAGACTTTGAGAAAAATCAGTGGAGACCTCTAACCTAGTGAGATTTAGAAACTATCTTCTTTCAGAGAGTTATAAGTAATTTCACAATTTCTTTAGCGTACATAACTTAATGTGATCCTGTTGTCCTTGTTTTGGTTAAACATCAATAATAAATAGGAGTAATAGCTTTATTTCTAGAAAATTTATTGAATCTAATAGGCTTTAGGAGACCTAGGAAATGATATAGGCCATCCTTGCTTAGCCTAGAGATATAAAGCCAACCCAGTATATCATACTACTAGTTAGCCCCTTTGAGTCTATTATTAAGCCTTTTCTTTTTAACCACATTTACCTTAACCTAAAATAAGCCAATAAAACAAATATCCATTACCCATTGTCAAAATAAGTAGAGTTAGTAGAAATAGTTCAAAAATAGGACAAAAACTTAAAGAAGTGAGAAAAATGAATAGTCTTTCTTCCAAAGAAGCCAAAGAAAAAGAAGTGGAATATATATATATATATATGAAATTGAAATTGAAATTGAAATTGAAAGAGAAAGAGAAAGACCAAAATCTAAAAGAGAGATTCAATTCAAGTACATTCCAAAAGGAAAAGTTGTCCTAACAGATATTCATTGAAGACCTCTACTCAATTCTAAACCTTTGAAATCCTTATACCCTTCTTTTATGAATCTGTCCTAATCCTACGCTTCATCCTAGTTAAAGACTTATTGATCTTAGGTGGAACATAGCCTTAAAGAGGAGATAAAAATAAGAAATTAAGACAAATGACCCCTAATATTCTTGATAATAACATCCACTCTTGAGGATCACTTTCCTTTGTCTCATGAGCATTCAAAAGATTTATGTGAACTATTAGCTTTTTGGATTTGGACATATAATAAGAGAAATATGTTTAAAACCTTATTTGAGAGTACACCTATGAGGATTTGAGGTCAAGACATATTTTCAATGAAATTTAAGCATATTCAGTTAGAAGTCAAGATTTATGTGGTTGTACACGCATGCATCCTGAGAAATAACTCAAATAAAATACCTTTAATATGTGCATGATGTGTAAAATTATCAAATCTTCTCCATTAAGTTGTGAAAAACTAGTAGATTGCAAATGAATGAGGATTCTCTGAGATGAAATAGGGAACTCAACCTTTTTAAATTTTGTAGGTATATTCATTGCAAACCCTCACGAGGCATAACTCATCCACTAGGGGTAACCTAGGGGTTCAAGGGCTTGTTGCATATGCTAAATGCAATCACGAGTGCCTACAAAAGTGGCACTTGTATCAATTTTTGAAAAAAAAAATTTCACATGTTTTGCTCAGGACTAGCAAAATGCTAGTTGGAGGGTATGTTAAGTGTTCAACTTTGGTCAAAGTACCCTAATTTATCATTTAATTAGATCATCTAATTGATTAAAATTGTAATTTTGAGTTTAATTTTTATTTTAGCCCTAATTGATCATCCAACCATTAATTTGTGAAAATTAATGATCAAATGATTATCAGAGCTAATCATAGGTATAATGTATAGTCCATATGACTCTAATTTGATTTGTTGTTTTGCAGATCAACAAAACATGCTTGGATGGATCATATCAAATTTCAACAGTGCAGATCATATTGAAGACCAATAAGGCAAGAGGGGATGATTTCCTAAAAGAAAATAGTTCTAATAAGGAGAGATTAGTGATAAGATTGGGAAGAAGAGGAAGTTTCCTAGGAGGAAAACTAACTCTTAGAGGATAAGGAAAGAGGGGGAGAAGAGAATTAGAAGTGTGGAAAAGTTTATAAAGAGGAAATTGTGGGAGTATTAGAGGGTGGAAGTTTTGGTTTTGGTCTTTGCTTTCTTAATTCATCATTTTTTTCTACTTCCCTATTCCTCTGTTCATCTGTTGTTTCGTTTGGTTCCTTTTTTCTTTTTCTTTTTTTGTTACAGTAGTACTCTTCTCCATCTCTCTTCTCTCCTTCTCTCCCTCATAATCTCCCTACTTCTTCAACCTTTTAGCCACACCTGCACCCTTTGTCTCCCTGCCTCTCCACCACAGACAAACCAAACACATCTCCTTCTTTCTTACTCTCCCTCTCCCTCAGCGCTACTAGGCACTGGCCACTTGCCCTGCCAGTCTTCATTGCCTAGTTTGTCTACCTCTATTTCCACACACCGGCCGGCAACCTCCAACACGCTTTGTTCTCCTTGCTCTTTCCACTCACCCTTCTTCTATCCAGCACCACACCAGACCTGATGCCGCACTGCTCCTCCCCCATCTTTGTCGCTTGCCGTCCCTCTTCACTCACATTTGCCATACTTGTTCAACTACACCACCCTTTGTTCCATCTTCTCTCTTCCCTAACCCACCTTCTTTGTCTACTTCTCCATCGACACTGATCACCCAGTCTAGAATCGACGCCCACTCTACCTAGTTTCCCTTCAACACCCAAGCTTCAACTCGACTTGCACCAGCCGCTCCAAGTCATCTCTGCCAATCTCCACTGCATTGCACCTCATTGCGCTAGTACCACATCCCCTGTTCTGCATCTGCTTCACCAACATCATCTCCATCGTGCCTCCACACCAGAGTCGCACAGCTCCTCCAGCGTCTTCAACAGAGAAAACCAAACCAAGGTTTCTTCTTTTCCACACTTCTTCTTCTCCTCCTCCTCTTCCCTTCTCCCCTTCCATCACTGTCTTTTTCCTTCCATTGGGTTCCCTCTGTATAATTTTTTTGTTTAAAACCAAAATTTCAAGCAAATTCTAGAAATACCCTTAGCATAAAAATTGAAATCTCATTTGAATCCATATTTCATCCTTTAGTTTATTTCATCTTTTTCTTTATCCATGTGTTGTCTAAGGAAGTGAATTTTTCTTATTTCTTTAGTTTAGACATATGTAATTTCATTAATTAAACACATCTAAAGTTTGATTTCTCTTTCTATTAATTTTTGTCATTTAATTTTAATTTTTGAAGAATTAAATTTTATTAAAACTCCAAATTCTTAAAGGGAGTCCCTTTGGGATCAACCCGTACTTGCATTAGCTATACTACAATAGCCTGTGCACTTGCAAAAAACTCAACAAAACAATTACTAGAATATTATGCAAATAACAATATTTCCAAAGATGGAGAACAAAATCTTTTGAATCCTTGGGGATTGATCTTGAAAGTATGCATTATCAAGTGGAGTTAGTTGTTTTGCCTATTCGTGGATTTTGGTGTGAGCAAGTGCAGTGTAATCTAAAACTGTTAGAACTTGATCTTGCAAAGAGCACATAACATCACAAATTTTAAACAGAGTAACATGGTTATTGCAACTCAACTAGTTTATTATTTCCTTGTCTTGCTTTGAAATTATGTATATTCTTTTGTGTGGGACCATTAAACTTAATCTTGAGGGTTTTATCTTTGCAAGTTCCTATGAATTAAAATGTGTGAGCTGCTGCAGAAATGGTGACCTCGTTCCAACTACTGCCTATCAAGGAATGGTCATTTTGAGTCGATGAGTAGTTGACCATTTAAAGGGTTGGATTTGTCTAATTTATAAGAGTTCTGAGATCTTTGCAGCTTGCAGTTTGGAATTTCTCTTTTGCTTCTCTGGGTGAGTGTTGTTGCTCAAATAAATTGGTAAATCAGTAGCAGAATTTGAAATATTTGATTCAAAAACCAGTTTCTAGATTGTGTAAGTTGAGATCATGAGCTTCAATCTCCCCTTTGTTCAAGATTATTCCTTATCATATTGCATAAACAAGTGAATTGATGACTAATAGGTTGATAAGACAAGGTGAAAGTAGAAACCAATGGGTTGACAATTTACTAATTATTAGCCTAGTATATTGTTTGTGTTGGTAACTATTTTCATGGCTATAGTTGCTGCTATGAAAAATGTTGCAAGAAATAAATTCTTGAAATTATGAAGGTAGATATAAATTGAATTATTTTATGATTTATGATCAATACCTTGTTGTTTACTTTGGATTTATTTTGTATACTGCTTTCTATTAGTTCCCCTGCAAGTCTTCCTTGAAATTCTTGTGTTGATGATGGCATGCTTGAAGTTAAGTACATTAAGACAAGTAGAAGGGACTATGGACTTAGCTTAAAGTTGAAGTATGGCATAGCATTGGAGTATTTATGATGATATTGACTTAGTTTGATTAGCTTTACTTCTTTAGTAATCCAATGTGTATTTGAAACTATCTGTTAACTGTTCATGAAACATCTTGATTTACTTTCTGAAAGTGACAAAGTGACACTTTCCATGTAACTGAGAACCTTGATCTTGTTGCAGAGATACACTTGCCCATCTCTTGATCCTTCTCCATACTTGGACGTTATTTTTAAATGCCATAAGGCCATTTGAACCATGGTATTTCTTATTAATTTAGTTGCCATTTACTTATGAAGCCACCTATGTAGATGTTAGTAGAACAAGTGATACATGAGATAGAAATTAAAGAATTAAGCTGGAGAAGGAACAGAAATGAAAGAATTACTTGGTACATTGATTCATGTTTCATTTTACTTGTCTTCTCCTACTGTGTTTTAAGGAAGGAAATCCAAAATTCTTGCTCTAAAGATACTTGATATATTATATCTATTTGTATGTACATGTTGATGTTTAACCACAAGTGCACGAGCTATTGTAGTGTATCTTATGCAAGTACAGGTCAATCCTATAAGGACTTGACTTAAGAAGTAGGAATTTCAATAAAATTTAATTATCTAAAATAAAAAAATTACTAAAATTATTGAAAATATAATCAGAGTTCAGATCTAATCAACTTGTCAAAATTACAGAATTTCCAGTTCTTAAATAAATCAAATAACATGAAAAAAACTACTTCCCTAGCTTAATCACTATCAATATCTTCAAATATGATCTTTTGAGAGATGAACAGCCTTTACAGATGTCTTCAGCACATCCTTGATAAGAGATCTACCAGTTGGATTTGTCAGATTCCTCAAAAATATAGAGATCTGGGTTAAATTGTAATTTTGATATTTGGACAGCTCAGATTAAGTTACTGATTTCATATTAAAAATCAGATACATCAATTAGATTTAGGTATGTCCTAAGAATGAAACTATAAAGATAATTTGGAATCAGATAAGAAACGGATGAGAAACAAGCAATTCTTGGTTGATTAAGGCTAACCCGTTGATTAGTTAGACCTTGATTGATCTGATTTGGATTATGCAATTCCTAGATAAGAAAAATGCAGATAAAACAAAACTAGAATATTATGGGACACAGAGGTAGTTAAAACTGGGACAGAAATTAGATTTCAATTAAAGATTAAAGGGCAAAACTGGAATTTATCCAGTTTTTGCTTTTAAACGAAAAACAAACTAGAAACCCAACAGAGAAGAAGGAGAGGGAGCCAGAGGAGATAGGGAACAAGGAAGAGGAGAAAGGAGAAGGGAGAAGGAGGATGTGGGTTCGTGTTAGGTTTCCTTCTTTGGGACGTCCGGTATCGAGGAAGAAGGCCAACAACATAAAGACGCAGGAGGAGAAGGGGGCTTCTTTCTAGAGTGGTGAAGATGGCTGGACTGAGTCTTGGTGTGGCGCGATTGGCTTCCTGGGTTGATGTTGGCAAAACAGCGGGAGGTGAGAAGTTGGCCTAGCCGACTCTGTTGGACAAGCGATGAGGGACTTGGTGGTTATTAGGCGATGTTGGTGGAGGTGGAGATAGGAATTGAGGGGGAGAAAGAAGGGAGGTGAGCAGTAACTGGGTTGGCCCAATGTGTTGATGGCGGTCTTGCTAGTGATGGGAGACAGAGTTGAAGGAGAGGGAAGACCGTGTTATGAACTGGAGAGAAGAAGAGAGCAGAGATGAGGGAGACGTGGGAAAGGCTGGGCAAACAGAATTGGGGGAAAAGGATAGGATGAAGGAAGAGCAAGGAGAAGGATTGGATGAAGGTAGAAGCCAAAAGAGAGGGTGATCGATGGTGGTACTGGGTGTCTTACAGTGTTGAAAAGAGAGAAGGAGACAAGAGGGGAACATGAGAGAGAGAGAGAGAGAAGGGGTGTGGTAGGGGGTGGTGAGGTCTCGTGGCTGCCCTCCTACAGTTTAGCCAAGAGTAGAAGAAGAGAATAGAGAATGGAGAGAAAGGTGGTGAGAAAGAGAGGGAAGAAGAGGAAAGAGGAAGATTTGGGAAAGAGAGTCAATAGGAAGTAGGGAGAGATTAAGGGAAAAGAGAGCGGGGGGTGGGCTACGGTTGCCCTTTGCCTCTTATTACTTTTTCCTTGCTAATTTGGGTCCCCCCCTTTTGCTTTTGAAACTCCAAAATTACAAGTTGCCTTCTCCATGTTATTTTCCTTTTGTCCATGATTCCTAATTAAGCTCAATTATCTTCTAGGAAACTACCATATCCATCTTTATGGTGATCTTGCCCCTCCAATCCTCTTTAGAATGATCTGCATCATTAACTTTTGTTCTTAGCCATCCATGCCACTTTTGATTAATCTGCAAAAGAAAAGACCAAATTAGAATCATCTAAACCATACATTAATCATCTAATAAGCTCTAATGATCATCTGACCATTGATTTTAACAAATTAAGGTTTGGATGGTCAATTGGAGCTAAATTCAAAATTAGGCTAAATTTTGCAAATTTGAACAGTTAGATGATCTAATTGAATGATAATTAGGTGTATTTGGATTAAAATTGAACACTTAACACACCCCCAACTAGCATTTTGCTAGTCCTGAGCAAAACATGCGAAAAACCAAATTTCAAGATTTATTTTTTAAGTCAACTCCTCTTTTTCCTCAGAGAATTATCTTCAATAAATCATCAACTTTAATATACTAATAAAAATGACTGAAGATTTCAAAACCCTACCCATATGCCTAAGTCATTCCACTTAAGCTCAGATCTCAAAGTAAGTGTGTGTGTGTGTGTGTGTGTGTGTGTACAGTCTACATATAGAATAATCTTGATCTCTAAGTAGATTTCTAACTTTTGAACTCCATCTAAAATATGTTTTGACCTCAATCCTCACTAATAGACATATGCTCAGAAACAACATCTCTCAGATAGAGGGGTCAAATCATATCACTTTTAATTATGTGAGTTAAGTCAATAAAAGCAAATTTATCTCACATATACTCGTGAAAAATGGGAGTTACGAAGGAATTTAATTGTTTGATCTCTTTAGAATGGATGTCATTACCTTTGAATATTTAGAAATACCACTCTTTTAGATTCTATCTATTCATTTCCTCATCAAGACTATATTTCTCCTAGAATCAATAGGTCTTTAACTGGGACGAAACGTAGGCTTAGGACAAGGTACCAAAGAAAGGGTAAAAGGGTATTCAAAATTTCTTCAAAAAAATAAGTAGAGGTCTTCTAAAGTTGATAATTCTTTCTTTCCTTTGCTAAAGTGAATATTTCTTTTTTCACTTTTCTTTGTATTCTTCAAGCCTTTTTTTTTATACTCTTTTTTTTTATAGTTTAGTACTTTTAAATCACTTTGAAGAATATTTCTTTTCTTGATATTCACTTTTCTGCTTTTATTACAACTAAAAGGTATTTATTCATTCCTCTCTAACTTATTTTTCAAAGAAAATGGGTAATGGATAATTTATACTGGGTTAATATGGGTGAAGGATAATTTGGGTGACAAAAGAAAAGGCTTAATATAAAAGGCTGAAGTTGATTAACTAGTGGTAATACTATTTCTGGGTTGGCTTTATGTTTCTAGCTTAATAACAATGATGACCTAAATAATTTTCTAGGTTTACTATAATCTATCATATTCAATAAACTTTTAGAATTAAAGATAATACTCTAATTATTCAAGTAATTAGCCAAATTTAAGAATTGGTAAGATCAATTTTCTTTAAGGGCACTAAAGAAAATTAGGAATATTTATAACCTCTCAAAAAGGATGAATGACTCTAAAAATCAGTTAGGTTATAAGTCGCCACTAAATTCTTTAGAATCTCTAAGTTATAGCCACTTATCGATCTAAACTATCTATATGCAACTGCATGTACAGATGTGATCTAAGACTTTACTCTCATAGAATACTTTAAAAAATGAGTAAAATGAAGAATTAATCATGTTCAATTCTATAATATGCTAAAGTTATCTCGATGATACTTCAGAAAATCCAATTATCATCATAGTGTAGGAATTAACCTAAAAAAATTTCATTAATTTTTTTTTAATTCAAGGAAATCACTTAAAAATCTAAAAAAGAACTAGAATTTGCAATCACCTAAAAATCTAAAAAAAGAACTAGAATTTGCTAGAATTCTACACCCCTCAACCTGATAGAAACATTGTCCTCAATGTTTAAAAAGTAGGACTTAAAATGAATATGGGTGATGTAGAGAAAAAATACAAAATATGGTGCAGAGGGATCAGATCCACTCAATCCTGATAAACAAGATCCTCCAGAGTTGTGGACTCAACTTCTGGATTTTCATATTCTAGGAAAGGCTTTAAATGTTAACCTTTCACTTTGAAAGAATGACTAGTCTTAATATCCTCAATCTCGACAGTCCTATATGGAAAAACTTCTTTTATTATATATGAACTGGTCCATTGAGATCTAAGCTTACCTGGAAATAGGTGGAGCTTAGAATTGTAAAGTAGAACCTTTTGGTTTGAAGTAAAGGATTTTCTCATTATGTTCTTATCATGAAAAACTTTCATCTTTTCTTTATATATCCTATTACTCTCATAAGCTTCTTGCCTGATCTCATCCAACTCATTAAGTTGGAGTTTTCTATGTGAGCTTGCTTTATCCATTTGAAATTAAATGTCTTTATTGCCCAATAGGCCCTATGTTCCAATTCCACAAATAAATGACAAGCCTTACCGTATACAATACAATAGGGAGACATACCAATCGAAGTGCAATGTACAGTCCTGTAAGCCCAGAGCGCATCAGTCAGTCAAAGGGACCAATCTTTACGATCTAAATTAACAGTCTTTTGAAGGATTTATTTTATGGCCTGATTAGATACTACTACTTGTCCACTTGTTTGTGGGTGATACGGTGTTGCAACTTTATGTGTAATATTATATTTTTTTTCATTAGTGCTTCAAATAGTTTGTTGCAAAATGTGTACCGTTATCACTTATAATGGCTCAAGGGGTCCCAAATCTAGAAAAATTGTTTTCTTTTAAGAATTTAAGAACTATTTCATGATCATTATGCCTACACGGGATAGCCTCAATCCATTTTGAAACATAGTCTACGGTCAATAAGATATAGATGTAGCCAAAAGAAGGTGAGAATGGGCTCATGAAATCAATACCCCAACAATAAAAAAACTTCAATAACAAGGATAAGGTTTAAAGGCATCATATTCCTACGGGCTATTTCTCCTAACTTTTAACATCTCTGACATGATTTACAAAACACATGTGTGTCTTTGAACAACGACAGCCAATAGAAACCACACTGCAAAATCTTTACAGCTGTTGTCTGAGCAGAAAAATGTCCACTATATGCTTCTGAATGACAAAAGGAGATGACACTATGTTGTTCTAATTTAGGGACACATCTCCTAATGATTTGATTTGGATAGTACTTAAACAAGTATGGATCATCCTAGAAATAGTGCTTAACATTGGAACATAATTTCTTCTTTTCTTATTTAGTCCAATGTTCAGGAATCTTCCTTGTGACTAAATAATTTGCAATATCAGCAGACTATGGAGGATGGGAAACATGAAAAACTTGCTCATCAGGGAAAATGTCTTTCATTAGCAACTCATCTAAAGGCTCTGCTAAGACTAAGCAAGACAAATGGTCAGCTACAATATTCTCTACTCCCTTTTTATCTTTTATTTCAATGTCAAACTCTTGGAGTATGAGAATCCATTTAATTAGTCTAGGCTTAGCATCTTTCTTAGAAAGGAGATACTTAAAGGTCGAATGGTCAGTGAATATGACTATTTTAGATCCAACCAAGTAAGACCTGAATTTATCCAATGCGAAGACAACTATTAAGAGTTCTCTCTCTGTAGTGGAATAGTTCATTTGGGTGCTATTTAAGGTCATACTGGCATAGTAGATGACGTATGACTTCTTCTCCTTTCTCTGCCCTAATACAGCTATTATAACATAGTCGCTAGCATCACACATGATTTTAAAGGGTAGACTCCAATCAGGTGGCTGCATGATAGGTGCAGTGGTCAACTTGTCTTTCAACTTTATAAAAGGTTCTTGATAATCCTCAGTCCACTCAAAAGGAATATCCTTTATGAGGAGGTGACATTATGGTCTAGAGATTGCACTAAAATCTTTAATGAACCTCCTATAGAATCCTGCATGACCTAGGAAAGAGCGAATGTCCCTAATAGATTTTGGAATGGGTAGATTAGTAATTAGATCAACTTTGGCTCTATCTACTTCTATACCTTTGGATGATAGGATGTGACCTAAGACAATTCCCTTAGGAACCATGAAATGACATTTTTCCAAATTAAGCACTAGGTTCTTTTCTTTACAATGAGTTAAGACTTTTCTTAGATTTTCAAGACATGTTTTAAATGAATTACCAAAAACAAAAAACTAGTCCATGAAAACTTCTAAAATTCTCTCTACCATATCATTAAAAATGCTTAACATGCAATGTTGAAATGTGGCCGGAGCATTATATAATCCAAATGGCATTCTTTTGTAAGCAAAAGTGCCAAAAGGACATGTAAATGTGGTCTTTTCCTAATCCTCGGGTGTAATTTTTATTTGGTTATACCCCGAATAACCATCTAGGAAACATTAGTACTGATGTCCTGCAACCTGTCTAACATTTGATCAACAAAGGGCAAAGGAACATGGTCCTTCCTTGTAACAACATTCAACTTTCTATAGTCGATACACATATGCCAACCAGTGGTAACCCTAGTAGGGATCAATTCATTATTAGTGTTAGTTATTACTGTCACTCTAGACTTCTTTGGAACCACCTGAGTAGGACTTACCCATTTTCTATCACTTATGGGATAGATGATTCTTACATCAAGCAATTTTAGGACTTCTGCTTTAACCACATCCTTCATATTAGGATTTAACCTTCTTTGCATTTGATGATATGGTTTAGCTTCATCCTCTAAATATATCTTATGGGTGCAAATTAAAGGGTTAATGCCCTTTATATCAGCTATGGTCCATCCTATAGCACCTTTGTGTTCTTTTAAAGTGTTTATTAACTTTTCCTCTTGATATGTTTCTAATTAGGAGGAAATTATTACAGGAAAAATCTCTTTTTCTCCTAAATAAGCATATTTTAAATTTGATGGTAGAGATTTCAATTCAAGCTTAGGAGGTTCTACGGATGATGGAAGGGGAGTGGCCTCCCTCGGTGGACGGTTCTTGAAATGAGGTTTCCATTTTTCTGTATCCATGATAGGAATAGAATCAAGGAGAGCATTAACTTCCTCTATTAATGCATCCTCATTAAACTATTAAAATGGGTCAAATAGGCTTCCAATGGGTCTGAGAAGGAAGATGATTGAAACTGATCTTGCACAACTGAATTGATCATGTTAACACTGTGCAAATCATAGGTAGTTTCACCAGGTTGCTTACAAATGTTAAAGATGTTTAGCTCTAATTTCATATTGCCAAAGGATAGTTTCCTGACACCATTTCTATAGTTGATTAAGGCATTGGACATAGCCAAAAATGGTCATCCCAGGATGACTAGTATTTCATTCTTCTCATTCACCACCAGTTGTGTATCTAGAACTAGAAAATCTACAGGGAAGTAAAATTGTTCTACCTAAACTAACACATCTTCTATTACCCCTCTCAGTATTTTTACAGAACGATCAGCTAGCTGGAGCATAGTAGATGTAGGTTTTACTTCACCCAGACCTAACTGTTCATATACTAAGTATGGTAATAGGTTCACACTAGATCCTAAATCAAGAAGAGCTTGGTTAATCTTATGGTTGCCAATAATGCAAGTAAGAGTGGGGCAACCAAGATCTTTGTACTTTGGTGGTGTATGGTGTTGAAGAATAGAACTAACTTGTTCAGCAAAAATGACTTTTTTAGGACATTTAATTTTCTCTTTATGGTGCATAAGTCTTTTAAGAATTTGGCATATGATGGGATTTGTTTTTTAGCATCTAAGATCCGTATGTTGATCTTGACTTGATTAAAAATCTCTAAAATCTCATCATTAAAGGCAGACTTTGAGGCTTGACGCAACCTTTGAGAAAATGGAGCAGGTATAAGACATGGGTCAATAGGTGAAACATGATCCTTTTGTTTAGAGTTTTCTTTATCTTTTATGGATTTTTCTACCTTTTTAGTCTTTTGAGGCTCATCTTTCTCAATTCTTTTACCACTCCTAAGAATGGTAACAACCTTAGTTTGTTCTATGGTAGAGCTAGATGTTTCATCAGATGCACTAGTGCTTACCACATGTACTCCCTTAGGGTTTGCTCGTGGTTGAGCTGGGAACTTTTCTTTTTTCATACTTTGCATCATTTGACGCATCATATTTTTTAATTCATTCATGGATTGGTTGGTTTGTTTTATTTGAGTTTCTAATTGAGAAATTTTCCTTTCCTAGTTTTGAACATGCTAATTATCCTCAACATGCCTTTTAGGTGGGGGCAAGTAAGGTCTAGAATAAGGAGGTTGATGAGTTTGATAAGGTAAGGTAAGAAGTCCTTGGTTTTGTTGATGAGGTTGATATGATCGTGGTTGTGGAACATTAGTAACAGGTCCATTTTTTTAACTGAAGTTTGGATGGTTTCTCTAGTTGGGGTTGTAAGCCTTTGAATATGGGGAGAAAGGTCTTTTATATGTGTTAAGTGCATTAGCCTGATCATAAAGTACCTCTTGGAATGCTGAAATGGTAGGACATTCCTAAGTAAGATGGATAGTACTCTCATAAGTGCTACAAACTTGTTTTTCTTTATTTTAGTTTTTCTTTTCCATTTCTATAGCTTCTACTTCTCTCGCTAAGGATGTTACTTTGGGATTGATATCATCTTTTTTAGACATATCATATATGCCTCCCCTAACATGAGTGTTATTGAGCTTAGGTCTATCTACATGTTCTATTCTTTCTGAGTCAACCCAGGTATGTGCACTTTCAGCTTGCCATTCCAAATACTCCACCTCATCTGGTTGTTTGTTGAGAAAGTTACCATTACACATCATCTCTACAAACTAGCACATGTCAAAATTTAGTCCTTCATAAAAGAAGCTTATGATGAGCCATGGTTCATGACCATGATGTGGGTAAGTGAGTTGTCGTTCTTTGAACCTTTCCCAGCATTGACAGAATGATTCTTTATCCTTCTAGGTAAAGTTCATTATCTTGTGGTGAAGCATATTTGTTTTATGGGCAAGGAAAAACTTTTTTTAAGAATTCCCTAGTCTTTTCATTCCAGGTTCTTATAGAACCTGATGGCAGTGCATTAAACCAGATTTTTGCTTTAAAGAGAAAGGAAAAAGTTTAAGCCTAATAGTGTCAAGACCTATATTTTGTGTTCTCTAGGTACTACACACTTCATCAAATTCTTTAAGGTGCAAGTAAGGACTCTCACTATCTAAACCATGGAATTTGGGAAGTAATTGGATTACTCCCATTTTTAATTTTAATGCACCAGCATTCTGAGGAAGAATTACACAGGATGGTGTTCTGGTGCGTGTAGGCTGAAGGTAGTCTTTTAAAGTTCTACCATGAAAGTTTTGATAACCCTCATTATTATTATTATCCCCATGTTCACTCTGTTGGTCCCACTTCCTATTGTTATTTCTTCTCTAATCTCTATTTGGTTGATGATTATTCCTCCTTGGTGGACGTTGATATTTATCGTCCATCAAGGGTGGTGGGTCCTCATTCATGATGAGTGGAGGCCCATGACTACCATGGGGTGAATTACCCCTTGAGCATTGCTCAACCATTAATGTGGCCTAATCTTGTTGTATGTCTTTTTTGTAGTACTTGATTAACCTTTCGGTTTTGTCGCATCTTCAAAAGTGCATATAGGGGAAGCTTCTTTTTCTTTCTTTTTTTTCTTTTTTTTGTTGGAAAAACTAACCTAAATGATGCAACCTACCTTCTAGAATGATGCACAAACAAAAGCGCACACTCAAATAATCCTATGGCTAATAAGCAGTAATATATTTGACTCTCTTGGATTTATGTGGGGACAACATTTTTTTATTAGCCTAGACTAGTGCTCCTCCTCTCTTTTAGATTTGACTACTACTTACCAATTAGGTTTTGCACAAAGTGGTTAATACAATCCTCATGTAAGTAGGCATTTAGACCTCACAAATGTCAACGAAAGGTGTGGAAAAATCACTTGGATTTTAAGACACCCACTATAACTACAATGATTAGAAGTCACTAGAGTGACAATAGATCGTGTCCTATTAAGAGAGTCCTATAAGTATGTGATGGTCCTATAGGTCTCTTCTGATTGATTTTAAATTAATATGAAAGGAAGGGTTACGTGCTTGAGGTGATTATCCTAAATGGGGCAAGAGGTGGTGATGAAATCCACCCTTAATCTTATGGGGATAGGGTTTACTTACTAATTAATTTTCACACACCATGACAATTTCTTCAGCATATAAATCACCTTAAAGCATTAACCGTGTCCTAAGAATGCAATTAAAAGCAATAAACTAATGCAAAATCCTAAAATGCAACAATTATAAAAGATATTATCTATATGGGTTATACTACCAAACAATGCAAATTTAATCTAAATGCAAACCCTAATCTAGGAAATAAAAGAGTGAGAAAACTTACAGTTGGGTTTTTTATGAAGACCAAGTGTGGGCCACTTTATCCCACACTTGCCCTGTATTATACAACCCTTTAAAATTTAAAATAAAAATTATAATTTACAAGGATCCTCACTACAAGATTCACTTAAAAGAAAGAAAAAAAAGAAAGTCCTATTCTAGAAAAGTAGGGAAATTTCCATTTTGGTGAAAATCCATTTGCCAAATTCCTCCATTTTCCAATTTCCTGAAAATAAAATTAGAAATAAGTTTCAAATTCAAGAAACAAGGTGATTATACCCTAAAAAAATATAGAAAAAGTAGCTAAATTTTCCTAAAATTCTAAAAATAAATAAATGAAATTCTTAATTTTTTTTAATTTTTAATTTTTTTTAATTTTTTTGGATTTTAAATTAAATTTTATGAAAACTCCTTTGCAAGTTCCTAGTAATGATGCCAAAAACTTCTTGATGTTTAACCGCAAGTGCACAAGATATTGTAGTGTAGCTTATGCAAGTACGGGTTGATCCCACAAGGACTTGACTTAAAAAGTAGGACTTTCAATAAAATTTAATTATCTAAAATAAAAAAATTACTAAAATGATTGAAAATATAATTAGAGTTCAGATCTAATCAACTTCTCAAAATTACAGAATTTTCAGTTCCTTAATAAAACAAATAAATCAAATAACATGAGAGAAACTACTTTTCTAACTTAATCACTATCAATATCTTCAAATTTAATCTTTTGAGGGATGATCAACCTTTACAGATGTCTTTAGCATGTCTTTGATTAGAGATCTACCAGTTGGATTTGTTAGATTCCTCAAAAATATAGAGATATGGGCTAAATTGTAATTTTGAAATTTGGATGGCTCAAATTAAGTTACTGAATTCATATTAAAGATTAGATACATCAATTAGATCTAGGGATGTCCTAATAATGAAACTATAAAGTTAATTTGGAATCAGATAAGAAACGAATAAGAAATAAGCAATTCTTGGTTGATTAACATTAACCCATTGATTGGGTTAGACCTTGATTGATCTAATTTGGATTAAGCAGTTCCTAGATAAGAAAAATGCAGATAAAACAAAATTGGAATATAATGGGACATAGAGGTAATTAAAACTAGGACAGAAATTAGATTTCTATTAAAGATTAAAGGGCAAAATTGGAATTTATCTAGTTTCTGCTTTTGAACGAAAAACAAACTGGAAACCCAACGAAGAAGGAGAGGGACCTAGAGGAGATAGGGAAGAAGGAAGAGGAGAAAAGAGAGGGAGAAGGAGGATGCTGGAGGAAATCTGTGTTGAGCTTCCTTCTCCAGGACATCCAGTACCGAGGAAGAAGGCCGATGATGCAGAGACGCCGGAGGAGAGGGGCGCTTCTTTCCGGAGTAGTGAAGATGGCTGGACTGGGTCTTGGCGTGGCGTGATCTGGCTTTCTTGGTTTGATGCGGGCAGAACAGAGGGAGGTTAGAAGTTGGCCTAGCTGATGATTGGATGCCGGTTTCTGGCTCTATTGGACAGGTGATGAGGGAGCCGGTGGTTGCTAGGTGATGCTGTCAGAGGTGGAGATAAGAATTGAGAGGGAGAAATAAGGGAGGTGAGCAGTAACTGGGTTGGCTCGATGCGTTGATGCCAGTCTTGCCAGTGATGGGATACGGAGTTGAAGGAGAGGGAAGATAGTGCTGTGGACTGGAGAGAAGAAGAGAGCAGAGAGGAGGGAGACATGAGAAAGGCTAGGGCAAATAAAATTGGGGGAAAAGGATAGGATGAAGGAAGAGTAGGGAGAAGGATTGGATGAAGATAGAAGCCAAAAGAGAGGGTGATCGATGGTGGTACTGGGTGTCTTATAGTGCTGAAAGAGAGAAGGAGATGAGATGGGGGACGTGAGAGAGAGAAGGGCATCATAGGGGGTGGTGTAGTCTTGTGGCTGCCCTCTTACGGTTTAGCCAAGAGTGGAAGAAGAGAATAGAGAATGGAGAGAAAGGTGCTGAGAAAGAGAGGGAAGAAGAGGAAAGAGGAAGATTTGGTAAAGAGAGTCAATAGGAAGTAGGGAGAGATTGAGGGAAAAGAGAGTGGGGGGTGGGCTACAGTTGCCCTTTGCCTCTTATTACTTTTTCCTTGCTAATTTGGGTCCCCCCCTTTTACTTTGGAAACTCATCCACAATTACAAGTTTCCTTCTCTATGTCATTTTCCTTTTGTCCATGATTCCTAATTAAGCTCAATTATCTTCTAGGAAACTACCCTATCCATCTTTATGGTGATTTGGCCCCTCCAATCCTCTTTAGAATGATTTGCATCATTAACTTTTATTCTTAGCCATCCATATCTTTTGATTAATCTGTAAAAGAAAAGACCAAATTAGATTCATCTGAACCATGCATTAATCATCTAATAAGCTCTAATGATCATCTGACCATTGATTTAGACAAATTAAGATTTGGATGGTCAATTGAAGCTAAATTCAAAATTAGGCTAAATTTTGCAAATTTGAATGGTTAGATGATCTAATTGAACGCTAAATTAGGGGTATTTGGATTAAAATTAAACACTTAACAGTACATTGACTAATAAAATAAGAACCTTAGGCTTTTACCGTGAAGAAGTTGTTTGTTGCACTTTTAGGGCCTTCTAACTTTTAATGTTGGATATCCTGCTTGCCTCCATGTTTGTAAGTAGGAAAGCTGAAGGATTATTAAATGGAAGATAAGTGTAACTCTTCTTGAAACAGTTTATTGTGTACACACTACTAAATAGAGGCTATGCTTCAAAACATGGCTATAGCACACATAGTTATTCATTTTAATTGTACACTGCCCCTAGTAGATAAGAATATGATAAGGTTTTTGTCTTCATCCTCAGTATGCCTTTGGTAACGCTATTGATACAGAATCCATTTGCTTCTGTCACAAATGAAACAAGTCATTGGATGTGAAATAACTAGAGTGCTATTTCCTCCCACCTATATGGATAAGACCCTGCCTTGACCAAATAATATATGTGCTCTTTTATGAGTTTCTAAAACATTGAGTACTTTACGAAATGCCCCCCCACCACCCCCCGGCCCCCCGTTACCCCTCTGAGGACCACCAGCCTTCCCTTCCTCCCCCTTGTTGAGCTCATGTGTAGAAGGCAACTAGAGTAGATTCCTGGAGAGGAGTTTTCCATCGTCTTTTATGGATCTCTACACCTTAAGCAATTTTTATTTTTATTTTCATAGAGAATGGCTGCGGAGTGGTATTCGTAATGGCAGTTTCCTTGAGATTGCCCAAGGTACTAGAATGATAAATTATCCTCAAAATGCCTTATTAGTATGGCATTAGTAGTTTGGTTGCTAGGTAAATTATGCACACTTCATAATCTTTGTCACATTCACATGATATAAGCTTACAAAGTTGCACTTATAGATGGTGATCAGCCGTTGGTGTTTCCACATATGCTGGCGAGTTAACTTGGGTTAAAGGGTGCAACTCGAGTGGGGAAACACAAATGGGAAGCATGGCTACTTGGTAGTGAATATTCAGCTTTCAGGTATTAGCATTTTCTGATGTTTGGTACATTGAACAACTTTTCTTATATAGGTAACAAAATCCTCTTGTTAGTTAGATATAGTTTGAGTCTTATTAAGGCTTTCAAGAAACGATAACTTTGTTGCAATCTCACGTCATGTAAATTAAGTTAACAAAATTTTCTGATTCTAGCGTTAAGAAACAACTCAGAGCGCACATTTTAAGATATGTATCTCAGAAAGACAAATAGTCTTTCGGTGATGTTGAGTCGTGCTAGCCTTCTTATAATCACCCAAGACAACTAGGTTTTGGTAGTCATCTGGCTTCATTTGAAGGAATATGTAATGGCATTCCTGGGAGACCTCATTCTTCAGATAAACAGAATGTTTGATTTATTGTGTTAGTAGAAATTCCTGGATTTGCTTAAGCTTCGTAACTTGACCCAGTTCTGATGAAGAAATTGTTGAAGGTGTAGAAAGCTTTAGCAAATCTGAAAAGGTGAGGAAAGGCTTGTAAGTTACA
Organism: Warburgia ugandensis; assembly: GCA_035236585.1. Classification (NCBI taxonomy): domain Eukaryota; kingdom Viridiplantae; phylum Streptophyta; class Magnoliopsida; order Canellales; family Canellaceae; genus Warburgia; species Warburgia ugandensis. The sequence goes on from CP141136.1 coordinate 27,570,199, forward strand.
CAATTAGAGAACTCTCAGTTGGTGAGGACAAGGGGATCCATAGTAGTGCTTTTGGCAGCATCTCTACCCTCTTTGATTCATTCGTATTCATATGTTCCTGAATTTTTCTGTCGTATAGGGTAGCTTCAAATCTGGATATGGTTGCGTTTATGCTTTTGGGACAATTGAGACAAATACCTCTCTGGCTCATTGGTATTCATAAATTCATTATGGCACCAATACTGTTCTTTAATTGGGGCATCTTACGTGCGGCCCACATGCTATTCTAGCTTCAAGCTTCATTGTTTCTTTGTTCACTTATTGATCTTTGGATAGTCAAAACTATTTCATCTTGTGGCTGATAGGCAGTGAATCACAGGCCATCCAACGAGATTTGAGTGAATCAACAGTCAAGTTTAAGAATTAGATGAGATACTGCTTTTTGGTGGCGACAGCTTTGCTTCCTTCATTGCGTCTAATTCTAACTGAAGTGGCATAGTATCCACCATCTTGAAGTGCTAATATTTGCTTTTGCATGTGCTCTCCCTTGGACCAATACGTGGTTCATTTCATATTTTTTCTCCATCTTGCTGGTTATTCTTCATATTCATCTTGTCTTGTTTGAATACCTTTTTCTTTTTGACTACCAAGCGAAAGTATTGAGGCTTGCACACTATAAATTGAATGTTGATGGTTTTGAGCTGGTAAATCGAGAAGATAACCCACAAAACTTGACGGAAAGTGATTTTGAGCACTTAACTTGCAAGACAAGGGTTTTCAGGTTCAGATATTTCTGTCTGTATGTGCTCTCGATTCTCTGCTCATTCTTGTTTATGTTTCTCAAGCCTTGGGTGCTGTATGACTTGTGTTTTCTCCAGCAAGTTAAATGTTTTCTGCCTGTGCTTGTTGATGGTGAGTGTATGGAATGCATATTTGATGAACAGTGGGGCTAATTGGAGTGATAGCATATGCATAATTATGTCAAACAGGGGCTCAGTGAAGGTTAAGGTGGAGTTATGACGTGTGTCATTATGTCAGACAACAGGGTTGGAATAAAGGTCAAAGGAATAATGGCAATGTACGTAATTCTGTTAAATGGCAGGGGTTGAATATAGGGGAAAGGATTAATGGCATATGCAAGGTTCACCACTTGTTTCTCTATTAGTTTAATATTTTACCGGTACAATTCCCACCGGTATATATCCTAGCAGTACTTTCATGGGAGGATTGCCTGCGGAAGAATATAAGACTGCAAGGTCTTTGAGCCTTTTACCGGCGAAAGAACCACCGCCGGTAAGATCCCTTTTTGTGTGGCGAGTTGGTTGCTTAAAGACAAACACGATATGGACCCATGTATCTTGGGCTACAAATGGGCACAGACAAAGGGCCTGTTTCGGTCATCTACCTTCCGATTTCGTTTATGCATGACAATCAGTGATTGCTTGGCGGGGCTGAAGTCTTGTGTGATTCCGATGTCCTTGGCAATTTTCTCAAGTATCATCCTCATAATAAAATTATGAGTACATATATATGGTTGTAATCGTCCCTTGTGTATGGTGGAAATTGAAGAGCCGCAGTTTGAAGAGTAGCCGACAGCCATCTGCTATCGTTCTGCTGGAATGCAGATAAAAGCATGGCAATTAGTCAACGGCAGGAAAAACTATGCATCCCTAGGTGATGACAGGTATATGCCCCTCCCATATTTGCGTCTACGATTAAAAATGTTTACTAATAAAATCAGCATGGTGTCTTTGGGTGGCTCCCACGGTCTATAGCGTGTCTTTAAGCTGCTACCAACTTTATTTTATTTTATTTTCATTTTTCCCAGGTGGACCTTTAATTTTGGTTTTTGACTTTAAGTTTGACTCCCCGCCAGAATCAACAATCGGAGGCTTTTGAAGAGGGGCAAACTTATCATTTTAATTTTCATCTTCTTGGATCTCCAACCCTTTATACATTCCGAGTGGCATTTTGACCGCAAAGAGCTCAATCAGTCCAGCACCGGCAACATCCCCTCCTATTTCTAAAGACCACATCTTTCTTAGTTTCTTCTTCCCAGTGCCTCCTCTTGTTTCTTCCCATCTTCCAAGGTTTTGAAGAAGAGTTCGCAACTTCTCTGCATGGCGGATGTAACCAAGCATCTCCCAATGGATGTAAACAATCGCATAGGATTTCATGTTTGCTTTTGTTACCTACACTATTATCATCGCCGTTAATCCAAACGGAAACACATCCCCATAGTTCAGTAGCTTCTTCAGCAGTCCTGAGTCCGGTGCTACTTGTACTGCTTATAGATCAGTTCCCCTCTATTTTCTCCTACATATATTCCTGATTCTCCTTCTTCTGGTACTGCAAATGCTGCAGAAAGCTTCTGGATCTTCTCCACCAACATCCCAACCTCCAGGAAAAAAGGAAGTTCCAATTAGAAATAAGATTGAGAATGGGGCCTTTTTAGGCTCACATACGTTTTCCAACTTTACGGTTTTGTTGCTGAAGAGAAACAGGACTGTGGAGAGTAAGAAAGATCCAGAGATCAAAAGTCTTGGAAGAAATCAAACTGGGGCTGTTCCGGACAGAAGCAAAAAGATTGGACTCCTGAGTTTTAGAGAACAAGAAAAATCAAACGATAGCGATTCTGGAGAAACTTGGAAAGCAAGAGGTTGGCGGTTCCTTAGAAGGAGAAGAATGGAACTAAATTGACTTCAGAGACCAAGAAAAATTATCATAATTGGAGGAAAAGCTACGATTTTACCCCACACTAAAAGCCTCCGGTCGTTGGGTCTGGTGCCGAGGGACAACTTAAAAGTTATAAAAAATGAAGCAAAAAGAAGGTCAACGTGGAGGAGAAAAAATAGTTGCGGGCTACTCAAAGACATGCTAAAACCCCTAGGGCCACCTAAGGAATGATCAAAGGGAAGGCATTTACATCAAACATAAGACGACAATCTAATTACATGAGATTAACCAAAGGTATAAAATGTGAGAGGCACAATTGCACGCATTATTTGCCACATTACTAGCGGATTACTCTATCATCATAATCAAATTTAATTGTCAATTACATCCAATAAGGTCGTAATTTAATCATAGTTCACTTGATTTTATTCAAGCCATCCACCTGTATGAATGCCATCTGATTATTATAGTAAAACGCTTTAGAACTAAGGATGGATGTCAAACCCACAATTGCAAAAAAATTCCTATTTCTTTTAATTAAAAAAAAAAATTCACATGTCATATCAAACTTTAAAAAGACTTATCTTCTTCAACAAAATTGCTTTTCTGGAGTTCTTTTCATTTTTGTTTTAAAACAATGTTTTTATAAAATAATTTACAACTTTTTATTTTAAAATTTGTTTCAAACATTTCAATCCTAAACTTCAAGTTTGCCTACAATAACATAACTCTTATATAGGATAGTGGTGTTTCAGTTTGTCTATAATAATATAATGGGATTTTTGCTAAAATGCCATTCCTTTATGGTTTTTTGCAGAAAAATCCCACCTTTTTTTTATTTTGCAGATTTTTAATCACATAATTTGGTTTTGTGCAAATTTGTCACTCTGTTAACATTACACCGTGATTCTCTGTTAATTATTTCATAATTCCCAAAATGCCCCCCAATCATTCATTGCAGCATCTGTCTACTAAGCATTGCAGAAGAACTACTTAACAGAAGAATATTGACGAACACGCTCATCTTCATCACCTACTTCGCATCCCCTACCTCTTGTCATCCATGCACCCCTACCTCGTCCATCTTGTCATCCATGCACCCCCTACCTCGTCCCTCTCATTCATCACAATAGATGTCTATTAAGCAATCTAGAAGAACACCGATGAACAAGTAGATGGCACTCATCTTCACAGCCTACTCCTTCTCCAAAGATCTATAATAAGTGCATCTGCGCACCCCCTACTTTGTCCCTCTCGTCCATTGCTCATTCGTGCCCTCCCCCCACAGCATGTAGTTGCTTCGTTGTCCGCCCGCGGCCTCCCCCCTCTCTCTCCTTAGATTTTTCCCCCCCACCCCCCTCCCCTGTTCTATCTCTCTTTATATGCATTCCAGATGTTTGATTTTATTCTCCAACAAAGTGATGGTAATGGTAATGGCCTGTGTAGTTTTGCATATGTATGCTTCAAGTGCTTTTCTTCATGGTGCTATTGTAAATGTCTATCAATTGCTTCAAGTTAAGCTATTTGTCTCTTGTTAAATGTGTAAAGGTAATGTTCATCTTTGTATCTCATTATACCAGTACTTAATCATGAGCGAGATGCAATAATGAATACAGCTAAAAACTAGCTATTCTCCAAAATGCAAAGATGAGGTTGCCAGGGGCAAACGATGGCCCCTTTGCAAGTGTCTGTATTAGGGATGTGCTAGTGAAGATAGGAGTGCTAGTGAAGCTAGGAGGAAGGTTGGCATTGAAACAATCAAGGCTTGGGCTAATTGAATTAGGGACTTGATGCAAGTGATGGAGGTCACATGCTAAACAAAACATTTACCGGAGGCCATGCTATGGAAACAAGATCACATCCAACATATAATATCATTGATAAGAGAATTCAGTATTTGGATGGCTGGCAAGAATATGATAACATTGACAAGATCACACAACATTCAAAATATACAAATCTTTCGATGGCATCACTACCATTTCAGAAAAGAAATAAGAGTACATAGAATGCAATAAAAAGGTTTTAGTAGGGAAGCTTATTGTTCCTTAACCTCAATAATGTTCTCCAAGTATAGTATCTTCATTAACTGCAATGTTGAAAGGCACAACATATTAGTGCAGCACCCAGAGCAATAAGTTGTAGAAATCCACTTGCAACTGGATAGCGAACTGTACATGAGTAGATGCCTTATCATGTGGGAAAAGCAATTTCTACATGCCTTCTTACACCTAGATGATCTTTAAGGAACCTTTTTCAGAGATAAAATACAAAGCTTAGATTGATAAAAAATTATCAGCTTTGTGCAATAATCTCTTTCCAAATGCATTTACATATTGACAAGAGGATTTTGCATAGAGGAAACCCACCTGTGATAGGTCTTCCCATTGAGATGAACCACATGAAAAAATTTCTTCAGTAAGTCACAAAAAATATCTGTATTGGACTAAACTATACCTATCATCTTTTCTTCGATGCAGTTTATCATGCTTTATCATCTAAAAATGATATCTTCATTGTAGTTTATCATGCTTGATCATCTTTTCTTCTATCTAATGCTTTTATTAATAGTATGTTTTTTCTTTTACATGTAGATGGAAGGAGATGATAATGTTGGATTTGGACATAACTTTGGTAGCCAAATATTAGAAGTAAGCCAACAGGATATTAGATTTGGAACGAATGCTTCAGATGACTAGATGTGTCATGGAGAGGAAGGACTGCAAAATTTTAATGAAGATATCATTTCCAGTAGTGAAGAAGACGACGTAGGTGAAGAGATGCCAAGCAGTATGGTACCATATGAAGAAATTAATGAAGTCAAAGATGAGGACATGAAAGTAGGTGGATCAACATATGGTTATATATCCTCGGGTTATGATGGTTGTAATGAAATATACTTCAATGAAAGTGAGAGGGCCATCAAGGAAGGGATGTTGTTTGCCAATGTTGAAGAATGTAGACTTGCAATTCAGTCTTATACTGTGAAGTCTTCATACAAGCTAAAAAATATTAAATCTGATCAATGGGGACTTATTGTTCAATGCACATCAGAGGGTTGTACTTTGAGGTGTCATTGTTCAAAGAGTAGTGACGGTGTAAGCTTTCAAGTTAAGAAGATTACTAGTGAGCATACTTGCATAGCCAGCAATCCTAATCAATTAGTATCTAGCAAATGGACTACAAAATGGGTGTACAATATTATGAAGCATGATATGAATAAGTCAGTTACTACACTAATGAAAGACTTGTATTCGTTACATGGGTTAAACTTGAAATATCATAAAGTTTGGCGTGCTCGTGAGAAGGCATTGGACAAAATAAGAGGATCGTATGAGTTTTGTTTCAGAGTTGTTCCATGGTACTGCCATGCAATACTTAAGTTCAACCTTGGTAGATGGCAACATATCAGTTGGAAGGAGAACATTGTTTTAAGAGGGTGTATATATCACTATATGCTTCAAGGGTGGGGTTTATTCATGAATGTCGACCTTTTCTAAGTTTGGATGGTTGCCACTTGAAAGGCAAGTACATAGGAACACTCTTATGTGCCATAGAGTTAGATGGGAACAATGGGTTATTTCCTTTTGCTATATCAGTTGTTGAAGCCAAGAATAAGGATAGTTGGAGTTGATTCCTTCAGCAAACTTCTATCATACTTGGGGATTATTCTAATGAAGTTACGTTTATGTCAAATAGATAGAAAGGATTAGTAGATGTTGTAAGCCATATTTTTCCCAACTTTGCACATTGTTGTTGTGCCAAACATTTATATGCAAACTTCAGTAAGCTTCATCCTAGCATACATTTCAAAAGGTTATTTGGACAAGCAGCACAAGTGTACAGGAGAGAAGAATTTCATGATGCTATGAGACAAGTTAAGGAAGCATCAAATGAGGCATATCAGTGGCTATCTACAATCCCTCCAAGTTGTTGGTCAAGATCACATTTTCAATCTGACTCAAAGTGTGATGTTTTAACCAATAACTTAGTAGAATCTTTCAATGCTCTAATTGCAAGTTCAAGGGAGTTACCAATGGTGGAATTGTTGGAGCATATCAAGCAAAAAATGATGGTCCTCTTTAGTAAAAGGCTAGAAGATGCACATGGATAAAAAGTTGGTTTAGTACCATATGTATAGGAAAAAATATAAAGTTTGATAACACAAGGAAGGAACCTTATACTGTTGAGATCTTCATATTTTGAACGGGAAGTTATAACGCACAATTTGTGGAAGACAACAAGACATGTGGTCAATATTCAACAATTTAAATGTACTTGTTGTCAATGGGATGTATCTGACATTCCTTGTATCCATGCACTTATTTGCATACAGAATCTAAGATTGAGTATTGTCAATTATTGCAGTCTTTACTTTCAAATTGATATATTGAGAAAAGCTTATCAGACACTTATATTAGGAATACTAGACCTTTCAATGTGGCCCAACATTGATGTACCTCAACCATAGCCCCCTCATTCTCGAAGACCACCTAGTCGATTGAAAAAGAATAGAACTAGGAGTGAAGAAGAAGCTAGTGGTAGCAATCAAGCAAGTCAAATAATTAAAAGATACAAAAGATGTAGTGGACATGAACACAATCGAAGATCATGCAAGGCTCCTTTATAGGGTATAATGGCTGACCAATCACAGTGAAGGTAAATATGATTGTTATCCTTTTTTTCTTTTGATGGTCTGTACCTCTCTATCATTTGTAGAGCAATATTTTTTTAACTCTATGTGATTTGTTGTAGTGCATGCAGTTGGGCAAGGTAGCTGTCAACATAGCAATCCATTGGAAAATGAAGGTTGTGATGAAGCACTAATGAGGATAATTAGTACAGCAACTTGATTTTGTATTCTAGAAGTTTTGTATGAGGATATCTATGTATTTTGTAATATGGAAAGATGCCTTTTAGAGATTTTATAATAAGACAAGATGTATTTCCTCAGTGATTGTCAAATAAATCATTTTATCTAATTTTGTGACTGCATCACCTCTTACTACTAGATTTCAATTCTTACTGCCGAGTCATACTAAGTATTTTGTACCGTCATACTCAAGGAACAACCAATCAGTAATCCATGAGGAGGTCCTTGTGTCTGTCAGCTTGCCATGATCTAGTTTGAAGTGAAGGATGCATTTCATTGAGCAGTTGAAGAAAGATACAAAGATATGTACGTGCTTATGTAAAGTTTCATTTGTTGTTGGTTGAAACCCCATTTTGAAGTTCTCTAGTAGACCACAAGATCTCTATTAATTAGATGTCAATCACACATTCTGATTGTTGCCAAATCCATTTCGGGTTATCTACCATGATAGATTGGTATGCTCTACCAATAAAGTAGAAAGCGAATTGGTACCAAAAAATGGATGTGGGCAAAAGGAATTGGCCCAGCTTAGCTCACCCTGGAAGTCCTTCAGTATTTGAGATTTACAATTTGGGTTCAGATAGCATCATTACTAGCTATGGAATTCATGGCCTGTATCAACTCTTTGATGTTGATGTTCGTCATCAATAATGGTTAAGGGAGACAAACAATATTTCTCACCTAAAGAACTTGCCTAAATACAATGAGAAACTAGGTTTTAAAGGAACAAGTAACAATTCAAGAAACATTTACTTAATTTTGGAGGACCTTTTCATGCACCATCCAACCTAAAGAACTTGCCTCAAATAGAGCTCATGGTTGAAAATGCTGAGAATTATCCATAAGATGATATTCAATCAGTAATATGAAAGGGACAATCTAACAGACTAACTATATTCAAATTTTCTGTACGTGAGAATCAACTCTTCCAGCACTAAATGGAATATGCCCCTGATTGAGAAGCTTCTGTCCAAGATGCAGCAATGGTCCTCCTCAATTTCCAAATCAATCATGAGGTTTTGCAATCAATTCATTGAGCCTCCTAAAGGCCATTAGTTTCTATCTATAATTTTATTTGTTATTAGCTCTTTGCTTTGTTCAAGTTTATCCAGATTCATAAGAAGGGTACAATTTCTTGAGCTAACATCTCCTGTAAATGGATGATTTGGATAATTGTGACTTTATCTAAAGTGTATGATCAGGATTCATTGCTACTTCAAGTTAGATAAATTTCGGGTGCATGAAAACTCTATTATTCTGATTATTTTTCATGTGAGCCATTCTGATATAATTGTACATAGCCAAGAAAAAATTTGATATCTTTCCAATATAGGGTGAATGTAGAGCACAAGAATGGAGTAAAGAGGGAAGAGGATAGTGTTAGACATACTGAGACACATTAGGGCTACAACCCATCGGTTCTACTCTCAATGAGAAAATTTAGTTGACTAGGAACACAATAGGCAAAGAGACAACTTTAGTTATATGTAGCTTCAAGATGAAGCATCCTTGGCCTGCTACAAGCAAATTTTCCTTGACAATGTCAATTTATTTGATAATTCCCACTTATCTCACAGTTGGTAGTTCACATACTTGAGGTTGTTCATCTTCAATTAACAAGAATAGTACCTTGGTTTATCAAACCTTCTTCAATCAGGAGTGAGATCATGAGGTTGTACATGAGAAGCTTCTGTACAAGATGCAACAATGCTCCCCCACAATTTCCAAATCAACCATGAGGCTGTGCAAAGAAGTTACTTCGAAGAACTAGTTCAGAGTTACCAACTACCAGCTGATTTTGAGAACTTCTCTTGTTGCCTCAATGTTCAAGATACTGGAACTGATATAGATGTATGCTGGAACTTCTCTTGTAGCAAAAAAAACCCATCTTTTAATCAATACAAAAGTTGAACATACAAGCAATCAATACATCACTAGAAGCAAAGGGCTTGCACGGTTCTTCTCCTACCAATACAAGAAGTGCCAATCTACTAATTATCAATATAATATATTCAATATAAGTAAATAGATCTTGTTGGATTTGAACCAACATCCTCTTAAGATGAATTCCCAAGGGCTCTACCAAGTTTGAGCTAAAGATCCAAATGCACCCACAATTAGTGTGTAGTGTAGTGACTTCATTACATAAATTGTTTACAAGCATATCTTGATCCCATTACAACGTATAAAAAGCATTCATTTAATTGCAAAGGAAATAAAATTCAAACATATGATGACAACAAGTGGAATCTTTATCATTTGAAATTCGGTCATCATCAATCGTAGCTTAGCATCGTGCCCCTAATGATATTGATCCTACTCAATGGTACGTGTTGGTGAAGAGAATGCTGAGTGATATTCTTCATACCAAGCAAAGTAGTCACACCTCTTTGCCGGACAATGGTAGTAATACCTGCCAAGATTTGTCACTGAGCTTGATCTTGCAACCACAGGTTCGAATCTACAAGAACATCTCGCATGCTAGAAGTACTACCTGTAGAGTGCATTTTCTAACCATAGGTAGAATTCATAAATAGCTCTAAGTAAGAATAATATGATAACTTTTGTTTTAACTGTTCTTAGTTCACCTGTAGAAGCTTCTTAGTTCACCTAGAAAGTATGTTGGATAAGAAGTGAAGGACTACTTCTCAAATGAATTCAACCAATGGATTCTTTAGATGCATGAAATTGCATATGTATTGACTTGAGTAGACTCTATCAAATAACTTCAACAAATATACGAGAACTTGCTACATGTCTGATTTAGTTGATTCACCATTATGGACATTAATCAAATCATTTGAATTGGAAAATTTGGCAATACATTGTTCTTTTTCTTGTCCCTTTCACCCATGATTAAGTACTAGTAATTTAAAATATTATAGACTTCATGAGAAACCATAAAAAATTTATGTAACACATCCAAAACAAGTGATAATTTTTTATGTGATTGAAATTTTGATGATGATAAACTAGAAGTGGTCCTAACTAGAAAAAAGATAGGCCATGCGTGGTTGACTTTGGCAACTTAGAGTTATGATTAGAAACAATTGATACTAACTTTATCTTTCACGAATACTCTATTTCCCGCCAGATAAAGCCACAAAATGTGCATGTACATGTGTGCTTACTCATATATTTGACCTACGTTGTATTCTTTGTATATTTTCCTGGTTCTCCCTCTTTTAGCATTATTCACAAAATCAGAAAGCAAATGACATCAGGCAAAGAAAGAAAATTATGAAATTTAGTTGTGCTAGCAATGGAAGTCATAAAGGAAAGTGTATGAGAATTTTCTATTGTGGTCTTCTTGGATGATTTTGTTTAGATGAAATCCATCAAATACAGGTCTTTGTGAAAAGGTACATCCAGTGATCTCTTTCTTTGAGTAGTTACATTTAGTATCTCCAATTTTTTATTGCCTACTTTCTATGTGAGTTTTTGCGTTTGGTCTTGTCTGGGGATTCAATGATGGTATCAGATGATCCTTTGTGCCTGTGGTTGATGTTAAATGGAGTTGAGACTGTTGGATAAAGAGCACATTGTGACTATTGAAAGTGGAATCTTGGGATGTTTCCTGGAGTATAGTTCCTAAGTGATATATTATTGTTTCTAGAGGGTTGTCTGGGTAGAAGATGATGTTGTTAAGATAGGGTGATAAATATGATCTTTCTATGACCATTTCTATTATCATGTTTCAGGCTCAGAGTGCTTCAAGATGCTGCAAAAAGATGATATTTCATGTCACAGAATGGATGTTTTGTTGGAAATGTAAAGTTGATTTGGGCCCAATTTAATAAGGGCCCATATTCTAGAAGGATCACATTAAAAGCCCTTCTTCTAGCCCATATTCTAAAAAGCCCCATTTCTAGAAAGTGTTGCTACAAAAACAAAAAAAAATCAATTAAAAATATCTATATACCTTGATAATAGAGCTAGATATTTTGTAGAAACATCTAGATAACAAATTGTAACCACAAGATTAAAGGTGTGTTAGCACAATCCTAACCATTGGTTAAGGAGTACTACTAGTATAAATAGGGGTGGTTACTCACAAGTTGTATCAAGCAATTTTGAGAATCAATATAAGCTCTCTCTTCCTTTCAATCCTCCAAGTCCCTTCTTCATTTGTAAATCCTTTTCTAGCTTCAAAGCCTTCCTCATACCTTTGTAAAATACCATCCTCTTCCAACAAAGTGGTATCAAAGCTACAAGATCCTTCAAGAGTTATGGCTAGTGGTGGCATGATTCCCTTCCAAGTTCCTATGCTCAGCAAGAGCAACTATGATAATTGGAGCATCAAGATGAAGGTTCTCCTTGGAGTACAAGACGTGTGGGACATTATAGTAAAAGGCTACAATGAACCTGAAGATAATGCTACTCCATCCCAAACCCAAAGGGATAGTTTGAATGATTCAAGAAAGAGAGACAAAAAGGCTCTTTAGCTCATTTATCAAGCTCTTGATGAAGATGGGTTCGAGAAGATTTCAAGCCCAACATCAGCAAAGGAAACATGGGTGAAACTTGAGATATCTTATAAGGGAGTTGAGCAAGTAAAAAAGGTACGTCTTCAAATATTAAGACAAGAATTTGAATCTTTGCAAATGAAGAAAGGCGAGACTATTTCTGATTACTTTTCTAGAGTTTTAACCATTTCTAATCAATTAAAAAGAAATGGTGAGAGGTTAGATGATGTGAGGATCATAGAGAAGATATTATGCTTCTTAGATCCAAAGTTCATCCATATTGTTGTAACATATGAAGAAACAAAGAATTTAGAAGAAATGACTATAGAGCAACTCATGGGCTTATTACAAGCCTATGAAGAAAAACATAAAAAGCAAGAAGAAATTGAGGAGCAACTTCTCAAGATGCAACTCAACTCAAAGCAAGAGAGTTTTGGAAATGGAAGAGGTCAACGAGGAAGAGGTCATGGCTAAGGAAGAAGTCATGGACGTGGAAGAGTCAACAATAGTAATGAAGAGAGAAGAGAAAGCTCAAGAAGAGGTCATGGAAGAGGCTATTCAGGAACAAGGTATGACAAATTTCAAGTTAAGTGTTATAATTTTCAGAAATTTGAACACTATGCCTTAGAATGTAGAGCTCTTAAAAACAAATTTAAAGAAAATTTCAATTTCATGGAAGAGAAGAGCCAAGAAGAAGGCACCCTCCTATTATCATACAAGAACAATGAAGGAAGCCAAGAAAATACATGGTACCTTGATACCCACGCAAGTAACCGCATGTGCAGGAAAAGGAGCATGTTCGTAGACCTTGATGAGACAATGAGTGGTAATGTCTCCTTTGGTAATGAATCCAAAATAGTAGTAAATGGCAAAGGTAACATCCTAATATGCTTAAAGAATGGACGACATCAATTTATTTCAAATGTTTATTACGTGCCCATCATGAAAAATAATATTTTGAGCCTTAGACAACTTTTAGAGAAAGGTTATAACATTCTCATGAAAGATTATAATCTTTCAATAAAAGATGATAAAAATAATTTGATTGCCAAAGTACCTATGTCAAGAAATAGGATGTTCTTGTTGAACATTCAAAATGATGTTGCCAAGTATCTTAAGGCATGTTTCCAAGATCTATCTTGGCTTTGGCATTTAAGATTTGGGCACCTCAACTTTGGAGGACTTGAACTGCTGTCCAAGAAGGAGATGGTCAGAGGATTACCTTCTATCAATCATCCCAATCAATTCTGTGAAGGATGCCTACTTGGAAAGCAGTTTAGAAAGAGCTTCCCCAAGGAGTCACATTCAAGAGCCCAGAAGATGCTCGAGCTCGTACATACGGACGTGTGTGGTCCAATCAAACCAAGCTCTTTAGGTAAAAGCAATTACTTTGTTCTCTTTATTGATGATTTTTCTAGAAAGACGTGGGTCTGCTTCTTGAAGGAAAAATTAGAAGTATTTGGAACTTTCAAGAAGTTCAAAGCTGCAGTGGAGAAAGAAAGTGAATGCAAGATCAAGGCCTTGAGATCTGATGGAGGAGGAGAATTTACTTCAAAAGCATTTCAAGAATTTTGCAAGGAGAACGGAATTCACCGACCATTAATAGTTCCAAGATCTCCCCATAAAAAATGGAGTAGCTGAAAGGAAGAATATAACCATTCTCAACATGGCTTGAAGCATGCTAAAAAGTGAGAAAATGCCAAAGGAGTTTTGGGCAGAAGAGTAACATGCGCAGTCTACTTGTCCAGTTGCTCGCCAACAAGAAGTGTACAAGGAAAGACACCACAAGAAGCATGGAGTGGAAGAAAGCCTGTGATATTTCATCTGAATGTATTCGGAAGCGTAGCTTATACACATGTTGCAGATGAAAGAAGAACCAAGCTTGATGATAAAAGTGAAAAGTTTGTCTTCATTGGCTATGATTTCAATTCAAAGGGCTACAAATTATACAATCCAAGAAACACGAAGACTGTTATCAGCCAAGATGCGGAATTTGATGAAGAAAGCTCGTGGAATTGGAACATTCATGAAGAAAGTCACAACATCCCTGAAAATGAAGAAGAGCAAACAAGAGAAGATCAACAAGAGAACGTCACACCACTAACCTCACCAACTACAAGTGAAAGTTCAAGTAACCATGAAGACTCATCATCATCAAGTTCAAGTCCAAGGACACCACGTACAAGAAGCCTACAAGAGCTCTCTGAGGTCACATAAAGGCAAGAAGATCTCACTATACTCTACCTCTTTGCTGATTATGAACCATTGAGTTTTCAAGAAGCTATACAAAGTAAAAGGTGGAGAGATGCCATGGACAAGGAGATCAAAACAATCATGAAGAATGATACATGGTAGCTGGCTTCACTATCGAAAGGGCACAAGGCAATAGGTGTAAAGTGGGTACACAAGGCAAAGAAGAATGCTAAAGGAGAAATTGAAAGATACAAGGCAAGATTGGTTGCGAAGGGCTACAGTCAAAGAGTTGGGATTGACTACAGCGAGGTATTTTCTCCTATTGTTCGCTTAGAAACTATTAGATTAATTATTTCTTTAGCTACTCTAAATAGATGGAAGGTTCATCAAATGGACATGAAATCTGCCTTCCTAAATGGACTCCTTGAATAAGAAGTTTACATCGAACAACCACTAGGCTACGAAAGGGACATGAACACAAAGTCCTCAAGTTAAAAAAGGCCCTCAAGGGCATGGAATAGTCGAATAGATAAATATTTTCGAGAAAATGGTTTCACAAGATGCCCTCATGAGCATGCAATATATGTCAAGATCAAAGATGGAGACATCTTGATTGTATGCGTGTACATGGACGACTTAATCTTCACTAGAAGCAGTCTGAGGATGTTTGAAGAATTCAAGAAAGTAATGATCAAAGAGTTCGAGATGACTGATATTGGGTTCATGTCATATTATCTTAGAATTCAAGTAAAGCAAAAGGAAGATGTCATCTTCATCACTCAAGAAGGTTATGCAAAGGAGCTACTTAAGAAGTTCAAAATGGATGATTGCAAGCCCATTAGCATGCTAGTGGAGTGTGGAATCAAACTGTCTAAGAAAGATGAAGGAGAAAGAGTAAATGCAACAAATTACAAGAGCTTGATTTGGAAGCTTATGCTGCTTAACTTGCACGAGGCCTGATATTCTATATGTTGTAGGATTAATTAGTCGCTATATAAAAGCACCAACAACCACTCATCTCAAGACAGCAAAAAGAGTTCTTCGATATATTAAAGGTGCAATCGACTTTGGTTTGTTTTATTCTCATACTAATGATTGTAGATTTGTTGGATACAGCGATGACGATTGGGCTGGAGACTTAGATGATCGAAAAAGCACAACCGGGTTTGTGTTCTTCATGGGAGATACCACTTTTACTTGGATGTCAAAAAAGCAACCAATAGTCACTCTTTCTACTTGTGAAGCAGAGTATGTGGCTGCTACATCTTATATTTGTCAGGCAATATGGTTAAGAGGATTACTAAAAGAACTTTGCATGCCAACCAACAGAGGTCTATGTTGACAACAAATTGGCAATGGCCCTAGCAAAGAATCCAGTCTTTCATGGCCGAAGTAAACACATTGATACGTGGTATCACTACATAAGAGAATGCGTCACAAGAAAAGAAGTTCAACTCGAGTATGTGAAGTCTCAAGATCAAGCAACTGATATTTTCACCAAGCTATTGAAGTTTAAAGACTTTATCAAGATGAGAAGCATGCTTGGGATGACAAATCAAGTTTAAGGGAGGGTGCTGGAAATGTAAACTTGATTTGGGCCCAATTTAATAAGGGTCTATATTCTAGAAGGATCACATTAAAAGCCCTTCTTCTAGCTCATATTCTAGAAAGCCCACTTTCTAGAAAGTGTTGCTACAAAAAATAAAAATAAAAAATCAATTGGAAATATCTATATACCTTGATAATAAAGCTAGATATTTTGTAGAAACATCTAAATTAAAGGTGTGTTGGCACAATCCTAACCATTGGTTAAGAAGTGCTACTAGTATAAATAGGGGTGATTACTCACAAGTTGTATCAAACAATTTTGAGAATCAATACAAGCTCTCTCTTGCTTTCAATCCTCGAAGTCCCTTCTTCATTTGTAAATCCTTTTCTAGCTTCAAAGCCTTCCTCATACCTTTGTAAAATACCATCCTCTTCCAACATGTTTAACCTGATCTCTTGCGATCTTTTAGTCATCATGCAAGGGGTTGGTTTTGTTGTAATCATCTCTGACATATAGGATCTTTCCTAAATGCCTTTGATCCAAATTTCAATAGCAATGAAGATAATGCAAGGAGAACAGATTTCTTTATGCTGTTTTGGCAGCTTTGCTGAAAGCATTTCGGAATTGCACTTCTTATATAGTCTTGACATCATTCATTGAAACTGTTTGGGTTAGAGATCTAATCAAGGGAGTAGGAATATTTTGGGATGAAGTTCAGAGTCATTTCAGATAAAAACAATGCATTGCAATGTTGTAGAAGTAGTAGAGGGTACGTAGTTTTATCCCTCTCCTACATTTCGCAAAGAGGTAGTTACTTTTTTGTAGTTTTTGGTGCAGGATGAACATTTCCTTTTCACATTTAACAAGAGATAGATAGCTTAACTTGAAGTAATTGACAGACATTTACAATAGCACCATGAAGAAAAGCACTTGAAGCACACATGCAAAACTACACAGGCCATTACCATTACCATCACTTCATTAGAGAGAGAGAGAGAGATTACCTTGTCAGAGAGGGATGATGAAGCAGCTATATGCTATGGCAGGAGGGCGCAAATGAGCGATGGACGAGGTAGGGGATGGAAAATAGGTGATGAAGATGAGCGTGTTCGTTGGTGTTCGTCAATGTTCTTCTGTTAAGCAGTTATTCTGCAATGCTTAGCAGACAGATGCTGCGATGAATGACTGGGGGGGGGGGCATTTTGGGATTTACAAAAGAATTAACGGAGAATCATGGTGTAGCAGTATAAGAGCGGCAAATTTGCATAGAACCAAATTATGTGATGGCAAATCTGCAAAATAAAAAAAAGGTGGGATTTTTCTGCAAAAAAGCCATAAAGGAATGGCATTTTAGCAAAAATCTCTAATATAATTTTATGCCAGCAAATCTAAGGAGAGAGAGAGAGAGAGATTACCTTGTCAGAGGGATGACGTAGCAGCTATACGCTATGGTGGGAGGGCACATATGAGCGATGGACGAGGTAGGGGGTGCGAAGTAGGTGATGAAGATGATCGCGTTCGTTGGTGTTTGTCAGTGTTCTTCAATTAAGCAGTTCTTCTGCAATGCTTAGCAAACAGATGCTACGATGACTGGGGGGCATTTTGGGATTTATGAAAGAATTAACGGAGAATCATGGTGTAGCAGTAAAAGAGTGGAAAATTTGAACAGAACCAAATTATGTGATGGTGGCATTTTAGTAAAAATCCTTAATATAATTTTATGCCTCAAACGTTGTTGAATAGTTTACCATTGTATTTTATTCTTTTTAATTTTTGTAATTTCTGAATTTTGTCGCCTTCTATCCTGACTTTTTTGCGACATTTTTCTGAAAAAGTTGGCCTTTCCCGTCTTCTGACTTTGTGTACGGTAATCATACATGTGGTTTCAATTTGTAGTATTTTATTACACCTTTTCTCGTGACCAGTAATTGTGGTCTTTGCATTTTCTATATATTTTTAGTTAAAATATAGATACTCGCGCTCATATTAACATTTATTATTCAATAGAAAATCCACGTTTTTGACGTGAGAAATTGAGGTTCAGCAGAGGCTTTGCGAATACTTGAAAGGGAAGGGCCACTTTCAGAGTTACGTGGAGCTCCCTTGTGAGATACAAAACTTCATTGCTTGGAAGTATATTGACCATACAATTTGCCTCGTCGCGGTTACCCACTTGGCATAGTAATAGCTTCAATGGAAAAGTATGTAGTCCTCTTCTAGTTATAGATAACTTTGATCGAAGTGCCAACTGAACCATTCTATGAATGTCAACCCCGAAACAGCAGCAACAAGAAATTAGACTGGAAAACAGTAATGTTCTAAGCCATGGGCAGCAAGAGATAATAGCTGTATCCATGGAATAATATTGTGAGATCAACAACCATAATCTGATGTATCATCGAGATGATAAAATGAAAGGGCTGTAAGTCATTCCAAACACGCAAGGACACCTTTCATTGACCAAGGATTCACACCGGATGATCATCTATTAGTTGCCACAAGAGATCTAACTGTACAAACCACGATGAAGATGGTAGGAGGTTCGACAAGCATCATCGGCCTTGGTGGAATTTGATGTCTTTTTCATCACTCCTAGATCAAGGTTTAAGATGACGATGGGGCTGGCATTATTTGCTTAAATGGTGGGTTCTAGTCCTTGGAAGGAAATCACTGAAAAAGATCGTTCTATTTTATGACCACCAAAATGTGATCTCAAAGTAGACCACCTTCTTATTGTGGAGTGCATTTATCATGGCTTCCGTTTCAATTATATACACATAGAAATATCACATTTTATCCTCCCCAAGTTAATCTGAAAATATAAAACTCCTCTCTCTCTCTCTCTCGCCTGAAAAAAAACAGCATCGATTTCTCCCCCCTTCCTCAGCAATGGCGTTTGTAAACAGCATCACAACCCAGGGACATCTCCCCCTGTCCAAACCCAGCAGAGAAACAAAACCCAAGTTCGGAATTTCCATAAAGGGTCTATCTGGTTCATCTCTGAATAGCTGCTGCAGATCACCTAAAACTGTAAAATCCTGTTTTTCTAGCGGAAAGAGGAGAAATTGGAGTATTGGGTCCGTTGCAGACGAGCTGGACGTGATACCAGTGCAGAGCAGCGACTCAACAGACCAGCAAGACGGAGCCGTGGCTTTCATCGACCGCGAGCAGGAATCTGACAACGTTAATAGTAATAAGGTAGGTGGGTTCGTTAACGAGGGCAGGCTTTTGTTTGAGGGCGGAGTAGACGGGCAATTTCAGGGAATCTCTTCTTCTTCGATATCTTTGGAGGCCAAAGAAGAGGAGGAAGATATGGATCGTTTGATTGATCGGGCGATTAACGCGACCATCGTTCTCGCTGCGGGGTCTTTTGCAATCACCAAATTGCTCACTATTGACCGGGATTACTGGCATGTAAGTAATTCCAACTGAATTTTCTGCTTCATAATTGTTTCTAGGCTAGCCATTCTGGCTTCAATTATAATGCTTTTGTGAAATCTTCTTGGATTTCTTGGGTACGGTTTTGCGTCTTTGATGATTCTTATACACAGTAATACGATTTAGGCTTGTATTAGTTTTGGATGAATGGATACATTTGGTCATTCCTTTATCTTCTTATCAGATAGGTTCTCTCTAAAATTGACGGATTTTATGTGAAGTTTATAACTTGAAGGCTGTTTCTTTTCCTTCGAGCTTGTGATTTTGCAAGATCTTTTGCCTTCTTGGACCAAATGTCTTTTAATTTGATGGATTTTACGTGTTTGTCATTGAGTAACATGTGTCACGGAATGATACTAGAAAATATGGTCCAAAACTCCAAATAATCTCTGTAGTAGTTCCATGACTAATCCTTTGTGGGATTGGATTCATTTATAGTCAGGTTTGGTTAATGCTCGGAAATGCTTAACTATGTGAATCCAAAATTAAGTGATATCACTTCTTTAATATTTGTTGTTTGATGCTACTTGGACCATGCTGCAGGATATAATTTCTTTTAAAACTACGTGTGATATTATCCATTTCTAGTTATCAAATCACGCGCACTGCCAACCATTTCATTTTTTCCCCTTTTTTCAAATGCAATGTACAATATTTGACTGCAAGTTAGTTGTCTGTTTTCACCGGAGAAAAAAAATGAAAAAGGAACTTCTTTTCAAATTGGGAAATCATTTTCTGCTTGTTCGAAGAATACTGTATTGGTCGTTCCCGTTCTTTGTTGTTACTTTGCTCTGGTGTAAATATAGCTTTCAGGTCCTTTAGTTCAGCTGTAATATAATGTTTCTTATCATGCTTTGAACTCACTGAACAAATATATAGTCTTTTGGCGTTGACATGAGTGAATGTTCTGATTAAGGCAAAAGAGATCTAAGTCGTGACCATAGATTCTATATTAAGAATCAGTCTTTCCCTTGTCACTGTATATTTCTCAAAGCCATGCTGTTTACAGCATTCAGCAGTTAAAACTCTTGCATATTGATCTGTACCAGGGGTGGACACTTTATGAGATACTAAGATATGCACCCCAACATAACTGGGCTGCTTATGAGGAAGCTCTAAAAGCCAACCCTGTTCTAGCCAAGATGATGATAAGTGGAGTGGTCTACTCTATAGGTGATTGGATTGCCCAGGTAAGACTTTTGATGGGTGCAATCAGTTTGCCTAAAATGAGTTTCATCTATTTTTTGGCTATATTCTGTTTTCTTGACATGGTTTCTCAATTTTCTTTATTGTTTCAGTGCTTTGAAGGAAAATCACTTTTTGAATTTGATCGTGCTCGGATGTTCAGATCCGGCTTGGTTGGGTTTAGTCTTCATGGGTCCCTGTCTCATTACTATTATTACTTCTGTGAGGTGGCTATAACTAGAACCTTTTTTTTTTCAACACTAACTTGCTCTTGCAACTGAACATATCTTCTGCCTTTAGAAGCTAATATCAACATTTTTGGCAGGCTCTTTTTCCTTTCCAAGCATGGTGGGTGGTTCCTGCTAAAGTTTTATTTGACCAAACTGCATGGGCAGCAGTTTGGAACAGCATCTACTATGTCATGTTGGGTTTTTTACGTTTTGAATCACCAGTCAGTATCTTTAGTGAATTGAAGGCAACATTTTGGCCCATGCTAACTGTAAGTAACTCTTTTTCCTCGCTATTCTTTTCATGATTGTATGAGTACTGCAGTTGCTTGTGCTTGTTACTGGTGATCAGGATTCCACTATATGACACCAATCAACTTGTTTTGAGATTTCAATACCTAAGAGTCAAAATTCTGTTTAGTTATCATTTTTTACAAGAAGCGTGGTTCCTTAATTTGACTTGGAGTAGTAGTAGAAGCTCTGTGACCTCTCTGATATTTGATCTTCTGATTTCCGAGTTCAGCTTGGTGTAAGTTTGGACTTCAGACTTGTCCGTTAACCCTTAGTGGCCTAAGCCATACCCATGAAATGTTCAAGAAGTGTTGAGCCTGATCATTAATCTGCTTTACTTAAATGGTTAGTTTGTGGGTTTGTCTCTAGCCTCTGACAGAAATTTGATGCTCCATTTGCTTGACAGGCAGGATGGAAACTTTGGCCTTTTGCTCACCTCATTACTTATGGTGTGATACCAGTCGAACAAAGGCTTCTCTGGGTGGACATGGTGGAGCTTGTCTGGGTGACTATACTCTCAACGTAAGGATCTAGCTCGCCTCTTCACCTATTCAAAGATGACACATTCAACCCTGAATTACCTAATTAGAAAGGTTACCTAGCTTTCAAGAATTTTTTACTCAAGATGCATTTCCAAAGGATGTGAATACTAGCCTTTAGAGCCTCATGATGTTACTTAACTGATCAAGACAAACGGGTTGAGTTTCAAGATTTTATGCATTAGTGAACATAACTGTCACCACATGCAATTAGGAAATGCATCAACATGTCCATTAGATTAAGAGAAAAGGCAAGCACACAAGCTATCTTGTTAATGTTGATGAATTTCTATGTTTTGTCATGTGTTTCTTATATTTTCTATGCATATGGCTAAGTGGGCATGTGATAATAGTAAACTGATATTAGGATCCCTTAGGTCTGATGCTCCTTGTTATCTGTCTCATCTTGCTATGAACTATAAAAGCAGAGCAGAAGTTTTTAAAGTATACGAGGATGCAACTATCAGCTTCCATAATTGTTTGTACAATATACTACTCTGTCAGCTGTAGTAGGCATTCTGTTGTCCGAGACCTTGCATCCCTGTATGGATACCAACAAATAATCATGGTAAAAGCACAATAAGCTAGTAACCAAGCATTTACTGATTATCTTGTCATGGCTAGTTATTCGAACGAGAAATCAGAAGCAAGAATTTCAGATAATTCAGCAGAGACAGTTGCCAAATCTCCACCAACCAGTCCCACGGTGCGAAGACTATCACAAAGTAACTTTCAGCACTTAAGTTACTTATCATTGTTATTCTCAAAATCTCTTTTGTCTTGGAATGTATATCAGGAATGAGAGGAGTAGTTACAGCATCTGGTCAAAAAACGAGTAGCGTATGGAAAAATGCTCTTTTCTGGGAGGAGTATTCCATCTCACTTTGAGGGAGAACTGAGAGAGATGGAGGACTCTGGGATTTCTAGCTGCACTTGCTGCTTATGGCCGCACTCCCTTCCATTTACATGTGTATGTAGTATTTAAAATCATTTCCAATTTGATAGTGTCAGTAAGCTATAGTTTTGTATCAATAACATGTTTAAATATAGAAGTTTCCCGTAAAATGATAAATCAAGGCCCTTTTGCAAACTTACATATCATAAACAACCAACCTGTCTATATATTATTTCATGTCCTTTCGGTCATGTTCTTTAATGCTTCTGTTCTTTCTTCTGCACAGATAGGCGCACTCTCCTAGTCTATTTATTCCAATAGTGTATGTATACTGTTGCGTCCTTACACTGAGTTGCTGGTCATCTTCCGTTTGATTTGAAGCAGCCTCTCTACTTGTCTAATATTGGCATTGCTATTCGCCCTTGGCGTTTACAGACATTTTGGTCTTCAGGTTGAGAGTGATCACCTTCGCACTGACACTTGAATGGTTCGGTTATATTGGTCCTCTTGACGAGCCATGATTTCTAAGAAACTTATTCAGTTTGATCATTTGTGGAACTTTTGGGTTGTTGAAGTAGTACTTCTGATCTTCAGAATTGTTCCATATCCATGGTAAGTGGTATTCTCAATGTGGCGCTGGTCAATGCACTTTTAAAATTGCTAGCACGTCGTACGACATTGTTTTATGACTTTCTAGGCGAAGGGGAGGTAAGCGTAGTGGCAAAGCTATGACTTTGATTTTCTTCAACTGCTAATGGGACATGGCGATCTTTTGGTAGACCACGAGGGATGTGCATCTGAACTTGGTCCAACTGATCGAGGGTAGAAAAATGTGACGGGAATAATTTCTACGAATGTTCAAAAGCTAGTCTTCCTCAGCTTTTCTGGCTTTTCATGTTTGTATTATCCTCAAATCAGATATCCTTTGCAGAAGAAAAAGGACGTAAAGGAGTTGGAAATGTTTACCCACGCTCTTGTGTGTGAGAAGAAGTACATGCCCTGCTTTTTTAGGGTGATAATACTTTGTTCTGTAGATATAAGCCATTCTTCATGTTAAAATAGCTTAAGACAGAGATCAAATTTCATGTTTATTGGATGTTTTTAGCCTATGTTTTTATGAGTAGAAAACAATATCTATTTTTATTAATTTTTTTAAAGACCAAAAACAAGTCGTTAGGATCATTAACATGCATTGATTCTACTGAGTTGCCTATTTTTAGTATAGAGAGCAAGATGAATACATTTAAATATATATTATCAAGTATGAAAAGAAAAAGGCGTGTACTTCTCACGCCCTAGAGCGTTACGTTTCCCGGGACTCATGTGATAAATACAATATTTAGCGGGTGAAAGTGAATGAATATGGGGATGAAGATGTCGGAGATGGGCGGAAATATCATTTAGCACATGTAAAAGTGTTAAGAATTATGTTTATTTGTTTCATTTTTATTTTTCCTTGGATATTTGTTTTGGAAATCCAATCTCCTTGTACTTCCTGCGTTGAACGTTGTAGGCAAATAGTCATTAGTTTAGGCAGAGCCAAACAAGCAAATTATAGAGAGAGATTGATGCCGCATTCCCTCGTATGCATTCCCGAGGTTGGGGTTAAGGGCAAGACTTTAGGATGATGATTGTATTGAAAGCCTGATAGAAAATAGGTCCCCATAAACTCGGTTGCATTGGGCATCACTTGATCTTACCGCTCAACCAAAGCATAAACTTTTGTAGTTGCGTCATTAAAATTGTAAAACTAAAGGCCATTGCTGAACCGCTCAGTACATACGTGCATGCGTCATAGTAATGAAGAAATAAATTGTGCGAAAAATACGGACAACATTTGGACTAGCGACACACTAGAGAAACAAACAGATTCTCATTCACAGCATACAATGTTAAAACACTACCAACACAGACAGAAAAAAAGCTAGTCATAGAACATGACAAGCAATTTTAAGGACCATTTGCAGGGAAGCGTCCAGCAAACGGATTAGGAATCTGCACTTGAAGGTGAGGAACAAAAGTGCCATCACCCCGGCGAAGCGAAGTGGCCCCACGAAAGGGAGGCAAGCATAAGGTCCTAATGATGGAGCCATGTATCGCCCAATGCCCGGAAGAATCAGGAAGCTTCCGTCTTAGCAAAAAAAGCCACTGAGGCTGTTTGCGGTCCATGTCCTTGCCGTTGTTCTTACCACCATCCTTCACACTCTTTGGAACTTCACGGCCAGCCATCGTTACTTCGGTAATGACTGCAAGAATGCGGAAGAGAAGAAGACAAAGATAGGACCAGGGAACGTAGGCTGCGAGCCATTGCCAGGAGAATATGATCTAAGATTGAAAGAACGGAACAAATGAGGCGATGAAGTGGTTGGATGTAAAGCAAAATAAAGTTACAGTGACCGATGGCGGTGAATTAAGGGTGCGAAACATGGTGGTGAATTAAGGATAGGGCGTTGTGTGTGTGAGAGAGAGATGTATATTAGCGTGATCCCACTTCTTATACTTTTTCTATCAAGCTTGGATATGTCGGGCTTTTTCCTTCTCATGTGAGGCTCATTGTTGGGCTTTTCTCTCAAGTGGAGAGGTCCATGACTTATCCCATGTTAGAGTAAGTGGAGGGCTTTCATATCAAAGGTGCAAATCTTTTTAAGAGAGTTTTTTTCTTTTAAGAAATAGCACATTGAGTGTAAGTGAATATAGTGTACAACTTTTGAGAGATTAAGCTTCACAAAAAAAAAAAAGGGTTTTTCTTGGAGGAAGAAAGAGAAGGAAAGAAGAGAGCATTTGAAGCTCAAGTGGATTCCCTTGTAAAAGAGAAGTTAAAATCAACTTAGTTTGTGTTTGATGATATCTTTCGCCTCTTCACTATCTATCAACCATTGGGTGAGATTTCTTCATTGCATGTAAAGAGGGTTGTGACCCTTCGATTCTTGTAATCTTTACAAGATAGAGTGTATTCCAAAGTTGATAATGGATTTGGGCTTTTTGGCCCCATGGATATAGCTATTTCTTTGACCATGAATTACGTTTAAATTTGTCAATTCTATGTGTTTGATGAAATGCTCTTTAGGTAATTTTGCTTTGTGAGTATGCTAATTTGTTGATCCTACATAATTGAGGTATAGTGGACATACTTTTATAACTTCGGGTGTATAGAAGTGTTCCTTGGCTAGCTCAAAAGAAGAAAATGCTGTAGGTTTTTCCTAATAAAGTGGCATCAAGGCCTCAGTTGAAAGTTGTCTTTGAGTTTACCAAGATGGAGAATCACACCAC
Organism: Warburgia ugandensis; assembly: GCA_035236585.1. Taxonomy (NCBI): domain Eukaryota; kingdom Viridiplantae; phylum Streptophyta; class Magnoliopsida; order Canellales; family Canellaceae; genus Warburgia; species Warburgia ugandensis. The sequence continues at coordinate 27,595,780 of CP141136.1, forward strand.
AAGGATAATTAGCTTGAATGAGAGTAATTGGATGATATTGAAAACTAAGATGGAGGACCTTTTGTATTCTAAAGATCTTTTTTTATCTCATTTATGCAAAGGAAGCGAAGGAAAACATTTTGATGATGATTGGAAGAAAGATAATAGAAAAGCCACGGCGCCCATTAGGTAATGGTTGAATGATGTTATGTTTCACCATATGTCTAATGAGGTTGATGTATAAAGTCTTTGGGATAAGCTACATGAGTTGTATGAAAGAAAGACTGCAGGAAACAAAGCCTACTTCATCTGGAAGCTTATAAACTTCAAGTTTAAGAAGAGTGGGGCTATGGCGAAGCATTTAAATGAGATGTAAAGCATTGTGAACCAATTAACGATGAGCTTGGATGATGAGTTGCAAGCCTTGTTGTTGATTAGTTCCTTATTAGAGAGTTGGGAGACTCTTGTGGTATCTCTTAGCAATTCAATACTAAATGAGGTACTATCTATGAGCCATGTTATATGTAACTTGTTGAATGAAGAGGTTAAGAGAAAGTCCTTAGGGTCTTCATCTTAGCCTTGTTATTTGAACAAAAAAGAGAGGTTAAAGTGTAGAGACCCAAAGAATGGTAAAAATGGAAGAAAAAAAAGTTCCAAATCTCAGAAGGGGTTGAAATGTTTTCATTGTGGTAGACTTGGGCACTTCAAGAAGAAGTATAGGAAGTTCTTGAGTGAACAAAAAGAAGATTCATGAAATGAGAAAGAAAATTGTGTCCAAGAAGTTAATGTCATAGAGAAAGGTAAGGACCTTGTTATGATCTTTGTTTGTGATGAAAGTTGTTTAAGTTCAACAAGTGCAATTAGTTTGGTTGTTCATTTTAGAGTATCTTTCCATGCAACTTCTCAAAGAATTCTTCACTGCTTATGAGTCCAGTGACTTAAGGGTGGTGAAGATGTGGAACCATAGGGTTTAAAAGATTATTAGCAAAGGAGATGTGCATTTTGTGACTAGTGTGGGCCACAAGTTGATTCTTAAAGAAGTAAGACACATTTTAATTTAAGGTTGAATCTCATATCAAAGGGCAAGCTTGATGATGAAGGCTATGAGTCACACATTAGCAAACATGTGTAGAAGCTCACAAAGGGGGTCTCTTGTCATAACAAAGAGGAAGAAGTGTTAAACGCTATATAAAACCTAGGGCCAACTATCTAAGGGTGAAGTGAGAGTTATTCTTGAAGGTTCATCTACTAATTTGTGGCATCGGAGGCTTGCCCACATCAGTGAGAAGGTTTTCAAGCTTTTGATGAGGAAGAATGCAGTTCCAAATATGAAAGGTACTTTTTTGACTCCTTGTGATCATTATTTGGTTGATCAACAACATAAAGCTTCATTCTCCACAATTAGTACTCAGAAAATAAATATTCTTGATCTTGTTTATTTGGATGTTTGTGGTCTCACAGAAAAGAAAATTCTTGTGGCTCTTTGTACTTCATACTTTCACTAATGGTGCACCTAGAAAAGTATGTAGATATAGCATAAAGAGAAAGGATGAAGTATTTGACACATTTCAAAAGTTTCATATTATACTTGAAAGGAAAACTGAAAAACTTCTAAAATGTCTTCACACTAACAATAAGGTATAGTATACTTCAAGGAAGTTTAATGATTATTGCAGCAAGCATGGTATAAGGCATGAGAAAATAATGCCTTGTACTTCTCAACACAATGGTGTGGTGAAGAGGCTGAATTAGACAATAGTGGAGAAAATTCAAAGCATGTTGTCTTTACTAAAGCTATCAAAAAGCTATTAAGGTGAAGCTACAAGCACTACTTGTGACGTAATTAATCGATCTCCTTCATAAGCATTTGATTGTGAGGTATTAAAGAAAGTGTGGACTGGTAGAGATCCCTCTTACTCACACTTGAAGGTATTTTATTGCAAGGCATTTGTGCATGTCCCAAAAGAGCAAATATCAAAGATAGATGGTAAGCGATTGAATGTATATTTTTGTGATATGATGATGATGAGTTTAGTTATAGGTTGTGAGATTTTAAAATAAATCATTAAAAGTGGAGATGTGGTGTTTAGAGAAGATCAAATAATTAAAGACTTAAGAATAGATGAATAATCAAAGTAAGTTGTTTATGAAATTTATAATGAGCACCATATTTTTTACAAAATTCATGCGGCAATGAGAGTGATGAACTTACATATATTGATGATGATTATGTAAAGAATGGAGTGGACCATGATTATAAGGACTTCAATTTTGATGATTTTCTTGATCATGAAAGTGGCTTACATGAAGATGGTGACTCTATTCAAGGTGATGTGAAAGTGGGTAAATCTTTAAATCAAGGAAAGATAAGCTCATTGAGAAGATCTAATAAAGAGAAAGCAATCTACAAGCTATCCTTTATATATTTATGTCGCACTAGACAAGTATAGTGAACTGACAAGTTTTAGGAAAGCTCAAGAGCAAGAAAATAAAGAAATGCTACGGATGAATAGATTTACAAGAGAGTTGGGCCTCAAGCAGAACAACTATGTTGTGCATTGTGATAGTCAAAGTGCCATCCATTTGAGCAAGAATGCAAATTTTCACTTTATATGAGCAAATACATTGATGTGAGGTATCATTGGATACAAGATGTGTTAGAGGAGAAGCTCTTGGAGTTGAGGACGATTCATATTGATAAAAACCTATCAAATATGATGACCAAGATCGTCCCTAAGGTGAAGCATGAGCTTTGAAGAGGTTGGGCCAGTATGAGTGAGTTTGACCCTCATATGTATTATGGGAGATCTCTTCATAAGTAGAAATGGGGAGAATTGTTGGGCTTTTTCCTTCTAAAGTGAGGCTCATTGTTGGACTTTACTCCCATGTGGAGAGGCCTATAGCTTAACCCACTCTGGGGTAAGTGGAGGGCTTTTATATCAAAGGGGCAAATTTTCTTAAGAGAGTTTTTTTTTTAAGAGTACATTAAGTGTAAGTGAATATAGTCTACAATTTTTGGAGAGAGTAAGCTTTGGAGAAACAAGATAGGGGTTTTCTTGGAGAAAGAAAGGATAGAGCATTACAAGCACAAGTCCTTAGGAAAGAGAAATTAAATCAAGTTGATTTGTATTTGATAATTCCTTCCATCTCTTCTTTATTTATCAACTATCGGGTGAGATTTCTTCATTGTATGTAGAGAGTTGTGACCCTTGGATTCTTGTAATCTGTACAAGGTAGAATGTACTTCAAAGTTGATAGTGGATTTTTCCTACTTGGCCCCATGGATGTAACCATTTCCTTGGCAATGAATCACATTAATATTTGTGGCTTTCATATGTTTGATGAAATGCCCCTTAGTTAATTTTGTTTTATGAGTGTGCTTGTTTGTTAATCATATATTATTGAAGTGTAGAAAACATACTTTTACCACTTTTCGTGTATAGAAGTGATTTGTCGTTCCTTGGCTAACTCAAAAGAAGGAAATGGTGTAGTTTTTTCTCAATAGGATTCATCCTTCCTTAGGGTAAAGGGGCATCAAAGATCTCATCTGATGAACACTTTTGAGGTGGGCCTCTATAAGCTGAAATATGGACGGTAGAGAGTGGCTTCCATTAATACTATCAACATTTTAGCTTGAAGGGGTAACCAAGGTGCCTATTGGATGAGATCTTTGGTATTCCTCCATCTTGAGGAGGGGCGAATCTTATGAACGACTTTGATTATGGAAAAAATATAAAAATGTAGGCTTAAGAGAGAAAATTTCATACTAGACACAATTACTTTTAAGTGTAGAAAAATAATTTCCACACAAAGAGAGAGAGAGTGTGTGTGTGGGAATTTACTCTACTATAGCAGGGTATATCGAGAAAAGTAAAAAGCTGCCCTACTTTTTTATAATTTTTTTAACAATACAAACCAGTTATTGGATTCGGCCTCACTCAAGAGAGTTTGGATGCCATTGTAGAAGGTTGTATCTAGAAAAGTAAAAAGCTGGTGTATTTTATTATTATATCTTTTTCAACATTGTAAACCATTCATTGGATTTGCCCCCATCAAGATGGTGATTTACTAAAAATCTCATCCAATTGAACACCTCTAAGGTGGGTCCTTTAGAGAGAGAGAGAGAGAGAGAGAGAGAGAGAGAGAGAGAGAGATAAGTCTTTCCTAGAACACTGTCCATATTTCTGCTGGAAGGGACATACAGGTCCTATTAGATGAGATTTTTGGTATCTCCCCTCTTGAAGAAGGGCAAATTCAATGAAGGGCATGATCATTGAAAAAGCGCCAAAAAGTGGTCCTGTCGTCATTTTTCTCGCTACCCCAAATAAAAAGGGTAGCCTTACCTCACTGCCCCAAATGTAGCATAATATTTCTCTCAATCCATCCGATATAATCGAAGTAGGGGTGGCAAAATATGATACGACACGATAACACGACTCGAACCCCACACAGATTTAGCGGGTTAGGGTCAAGTCTTATAGTGTTTGTGTCATTTATAATACACGCCAAAAATCGTGTCGTGTTCGGTTCAATCAATGTTGACCCGTCATATTAACCTATTTGACACACGACCTATTAATTAGTCGTGTTGACCAATTTAACCTGCAATCCGTTAACCAATTGGCTTGAAAATATAGGGCGGTTCATAAAAAACAGTCTTATATTATTATAGTAATATAGGATGGTTCTTCAAAAACAGTCCTATATTACTAATATAGGATGGTTCATAAAAAATAGTCCTATAATACTATAGTAATATAAATATTAGTTATTTTACTTTCATGTAATCATGTTACATGAGTCATGTTGTGTCTACTTGTTTAATAATCATGTCGTGTTGAAGTCATGGGTTCTTGATACGATTATTAAGCGGATTGTGTTTGTGTCGACCCATATACTATAAAAGGTTAGTCTCGACACGACACGAACACAACCCGCCAACCTAAATTGCCAAGCCTAAATAAAAGGGGCTAGTACGACCAGTGAACTGTATTGCAAGTGGAATGTTTGCCTTCTTCTCTCCTGTGTATTTATTGGCATTCGCTGGACAACAGCTCGACCGGCCGCTAAATTGGCGATAATGTGATAAAGAGATTGCGGAAATTTAACAACTGTATGATGTGAGTCTGAGCCAAAGACCATCTCAACCACCCACCTCCTTTCTCGGTCTAGATTGATTGAAATTCTAATGCTTGATTAGGAATTTTAACAACTGTATGATGTGAGTTTGAGTCAAAGACCATCTCAACCACGCACCCCCTTTCTTGGTCTAGATTGATTGAAATTCTAACGCTTGATTAGGAATTTTATCTTCCTCGAGAAACTATTAGTAGCTAGAAGGTAATATAATTTCCCGAATGGTAGTGGGGTACTTATGTGACGGATGTGTGTATCACCAAAATCTGGACCGCTCCTACTTTTTTCTTTCCATCTGTTCTGCGACATTATATACTGGGTTCATCTCAAATCACGATACATTCTCTCACCAAATTTGGATCCCGATTGTTTTCTTTTCCTCTAGTACCACGCTACCATATACCAGGATTTACCCTTCAAAGCACCATATTCTGTGGATGTCTGGTGCTTTGTAAATCAATATAAGTATCTATACCCAGCTGTTTACATTTCACACAGTTCGTCTTCAACGTCAGATCTCAGGAGACAAGCGTAGAAAATTTCTCGATTCCGTTATGTTAAGATCATCAAGGGAGTTGATTTTTGGGCAGTCTCGGATGGCGATGAAATCTCAACGGTTAATTGGTTCCAGCCACTTGTTTTTTCTGCTAAGACAGTGTGGACGTACCTAGAGCACCTCGGTCGATTATGAAGAAACATAGGCGAGGATCATCCCATATGAATTTTTTGAAGAGTGCTACTATATTATTTTAAATTGCCAATGCAAGAGAGAGAGAGAGAGAGAGAGAGAGAGAGAGAGAGAGAGAGAGAGAGAGAGAGAGAGAGAGAAGTGTCCTTTCTTCAAGAGCAAGCTTCGCAAAGTATTGCTGGAAATATTTGGAACTATCCCTGAGTAACGGTTAATATATAAATGGAATCTTTGTGGTCCGCTTCTTCCTCGAACCCTATATATACAGGAACTTCGTGCACCAAGGAGGTAGAAAGTTACAGACTACAAGCCAAGCAGAGAAATTCAGGCCATGGACATATTGGAGAGATGGCTAGGACTTAGTCGGAAATTCCAGCGTCGCTGACCCAATTGACTTGACCGGTGGTGGACGGGCGGTGACAAGGCCCTCCTCAGGACTTCCCTATCCCCACGATGCCTTCTCAACCTCTCCCCTGGATCTGCCGATCTAATTACGGTGCCAGGATTTCTTGCCTTAATCACCCTGCCTCGAACTCTTGGAGATGCTGGAGAATTACTCGACCAGTTAGTACCATTCTCCATGTGGCGAAAGCAGATGGGCGTATTTGCCGGATTCCGACGTCTTTCAATGTTAGAATTTTCGAGGCTTCGGACCACCAACATGTTGGGATGGTAATGGTTGCAGGTGGATTTTGCTTTGGCTTTGGCTTTCTTTGCCTTGGCTGTTGACATATGTATAGGGCTCTTTCAATCCTGTGGTCTTTCTTGAATTTTCTAAACGTTGACCGCATCCGGGATTTGACTTGACTGCTCGTTCCGACGACACGGCTTTGATTGGTTCTTTACGAGTCTCCAACATTAAGATAATCGGCGTCGGTATGTATTATAAGTGTTACACGCTTAGCTTTTCGGATTGCCGTGTATCATCTGGTCTTGGTTTGCAATGCTGAGTTTAGCCTGAATTACAGAAGTTTAAAAGAAAATACGAGAAGAAAGCTAGAGACTGGAAAAAAACTCTTTATATATTACTGTCACTAGTTTACACCTCGTTTCATTAATTTCATGGTCTCTAATAAATAAAGGAGCTCCTCTATTTATATGTGCTCATTCCCTTTCTACCTCCTTAATAGAGGGTTAGGATCATTATATACACCTTGTTTCATTAATTTATAAGCACACTTTTAGAGTTTGGGTCTTCTAGAAGTAGGCCTTCTTCCATAGATCCTCAAACATGGGCTTGAATCCTTTAGGCCAAGCCCATAATTTGAACAGGCCTTACTTAGAGTCTGCAAGCTTTGGTCACAGGCTTAGCCCATGATTCGAACAGGCCTTACTTAAAGTCTACAAGCTTTGTAATAGCAGTCCGTGACATAAAGCATGTCGGAGAGATGATCCAATCAAGTTTACTTGTAGTCGTTCATCTAACGGATGGTTTTGTCTATTTAGCGTGATGGGATTGGTGACTTCTGGTCTAAAATGCAAACGTGACACGCGGATGCAATAAAATATTTTGATGTAGAGGTAAGAACAAAGTCATCCCATTGCGTTTTATTTCATTTGACCGATGATCCATAGAGATCCTCAACTCACACAGAGAATTCAAGTGTGGCCTTTCGTGCTGTAAGATGTGCCTACTTTTAACGGGCTCAAAAGCATAAAACTAATTTGTCAGGTTACGGAATAAAATGTTTGAGCCCTCATTTCCGTTTTAATCAAGAGGGTTGTTATTGGTAAACTCCCTTTTTCACGCATTCTCTTCAACTCTATTAAATACAAGTATGAAATTAAATAGCAGCAACTCCCTATCTTCTATCGGCCAGCAAGCTATATCTCAGTTTGAGTTATTTGCTACATCTGGAAGTCCATGGAGTTCAATCTGTTAAAAAGGTCGGGACTTCAAGCCCTTGAACTGCACATATGCAAACCGGCTTCGCATGGGCCTTCTAATTACTCATGAAATTTTCATTGCAACTCATCTCACTGGCACTTGGTGAAGAGAAGCTCATTGAGTCATGTAGTGACAACAAAATAAATCACATTACCGAAATGTATGAATTAGGCATTTGGCGTTTCTTCATAAAATCTTGGAAGCTGAACAAGGGAATTAACACGGGTTACGCCTTCTAAACCTGACCAGTTCTGATCCTCGGCTGCCACCAACTCTCCCTCTCCTTCAACGACAACAGCTGTCTTACTGTTTAACTCACCATCTTCTGCTGACCTGACTGTAGAATTCCTCAGCAGGCATGGCTCTGGGTTTTGCCCATCTTCAGATTCATATGCCTGTGAGTGATAGCTGTTAGTTGCAGCAGAGACGCTCAAGTACTCTGCCTCAGATTCAGAATCCATCTTTCCATCCAAATACAAGCAAACAACGGCACAGTCATCCATCTTTGAAATGGGGTATTTAAGCTTCCATTCCCGAACAGCAGATTCAACAACAACCCGTGCAGCTGATGATCGTGTTGGAGCCGATGACACAATCTCCACCACTTCTTCATTACTCAAAACATCCCAGACCTGAAACAGAAATCACTTAGATCACTCCAAACGTAAAACATGCCAAAGCAGAATCATATATGCAAACTCTAGTTTTATCCTTTTCTATTGTATCTTCAGCATTAGTTTTATACTTACCAGTGAGAAACTCTTATACTTTGCTGCAATGTTAACACATTTCAACATTCTCAGAATATTTTTTGCCTTTTTATGGCCACATATTTATATAAGAATATCTTTGAATTTCTACACTGAATCTTGAATGCATCAAAGCATTGGCCTTGATGGTCATAATTCTGTCATGGAATATATTCAGACTCTCCCATGTGGCTTACTTATGAGGAAGTGCAAGCCAAGAAGAACGAGATCCATCTGATTTAATGAATTTTCAGAAAGATTCAACTTACAAATCAATCTTTTCAAGTTGGCCGTGTAATGTAGCCAAACTTGAAACCTTGCAAAGCATCACAAAAGAAAAGACATTGCCACAATTCTGAGACATAGTAACCAGTTTCAAATATAAATTGTTACAATGCTCCTTCACCTGCTAATATATCGATCATTGCCTTGCTTAGGTAGACTAATAAAAATCTAAAGGAGACTCGAATAATTTAATTCAGAAAAGTTTCAAGTCTCAGTTGGCAAGGACTTTTGACTGCAAAAGTCTTGGCAAATAAGGTCCAAGTCATCTCACGAACAGAAGATGCATGAAAATCCACACGGCTTATATGTACAGCTGCTGCAAATCCAGCTCAAGTCATTATCCAGCACATGCAACTTGCAAAAGCTGACAAGATTTACTAAGAAAATTGAAGGGATACTACCTTCATCGAGTTGAAGTTTCCTTGCAAAAGTTAAGGTTTCCTTCACTCGATTAGTTGAATAACCAACATTATTATCTGAATCATATATTTCTTCAGGTCTAGTTTAATTCCACAGACTGCAGTGAAAAAGAAGACACTATCACAATTCAATGCTGCAGCTGAAAACCGAGCCTTCACATGAACTTTAGCTGAATTCGCATTATCACAGTCGTCATTCAGAGGTCTTGTTGGTCCTCTCAAACAGAGACCTATTTAGTACTGCAAAAACATCTGTGCTTCATATCTTATCTCCAAACTGGACTTCCATGTTCAGACTAGACGGATGGAAACCAAGTTGTGTTTCACATGTGCGACAGATTGGCAACAGCCTCGAGAATTTTATGTTGCACTCAAGATTAACTCAGAGATTCATTTACTTAAATGTTTTCATCTACAAGATTCAAGGACTCGTCTAAACAAGCTCCTCCCAGAACTTGCAAAAAATCACACTTCGGGGGAAAAGAAAGATAATAACTAACTTGTAAGATACCATACTAGATTTTCAGGATACAACGACTTCCCACGAATGCACATGACAACTGAAATCCACTGTATGCCAGATGGAATCATCTTCTGACAAGGATGAAAGATAATGACTAAAAGGATCTCTAAGCTATCTAATAGGCAGGGATGGAGCTAAGACCCAATCTGGGGAGGGGGCGAAATTGTGAGTTGTGGGGGCATTTGGCCCCAAAGTAGCTCTCTCTGCTAATAAGAATTCAGCAGAAATACAGTGATAAGCTATGCCTTCCAACCGCATCTGCAATTAGCTGAAGGATTCCTCTGCTAGTCTATCAAACAAAACTTGATTTACAAACACACTTACAGAAGGCAGTTTCAGATTCCAGCTAACCCCAGAAAGGAAAAGCAGCTTCAAGTTGCATTTTTGGACACCAAAAACATGTCAGTAACCAACCATGGGCAAGGTATCTTGATGGCAGAAGTTTAGCATTGCTTCTTTGTTGCAAAGGTGATATTGACATTAAGCAGCTAGCATGACATGCTTCGTATATCCCTATCAATAGTTGTAGACAAGAAATAATGTATCCAGAGAAGTCGGATGTTATCCTGATCCAGAGGTAACTTGAACCAGTAATTTGACACTCCAAAAGGGAAAAGTTGTCCCTGTATATTGCCTTCATACATACAGAATATTACATGACGCCAAGCTTGGCATTGGCATTACATGCTGCAATGTAGTTGCAACTAGCTCAATAAAGCTCTGCTGGTCTAAAATGCTAAGTACATCCCTTTCTTTATCTTTACGCCACTGGTATCTTCCTCAGAGTACTCAATCAATTTCTCCAAACACAGGCTGGGTTTCTAGTTCTTAATGTCATCAAGTTACCACTGATTTTACAACCAAGTAACAGATGCAGCCACACTCTATCTCAAGAGAATCCTGGGTTTTGCATCAACATTTCGTGATTTGCCAAGTAAACTATCAAGTTTCCAAGAATTACTAAGAATTTCAAGGTGTTTCTCTGCTACCTATCAAGTCTCTAAGAATTACTAAGAATTCCATGCACCATAGTTGAGAAGGATGATACCAAAGATATGGATATTGGAGCTCATAAGTCATGCAGAAATGACAAACAAAGCTGTTCTTGCAAAATAGTACTCTCTGGCACCATCAGCCATCTTAATTTGTGGTAAGTTTAATACCAAGTTTGCCTAACATTTTAAAGAAGCAAATATTCACCATAATGTGAACCCACAAGCCAAGAACGAATGAGGTCTTTTACAAGAGACAGAGCTTAAGTAGATGCACTGTTGTCAAGAAGCATGAAAATGTCCTTGACCATTTAGCTTCAGAGTCCAATAAATAAGCAATGATCATTAGTGTTACTCATATCCACAACAGAATTCAGAATTCCTAATCCCTTCACTTAAAATCCAGGAAACGATAGAGGACCCACCATGCTGCAATATATAGTTTCAACTTCCTTAGTTAAAAGCTCAAACAGTATCAAGACCAATCTAAATCATTTGAAACCTATCCTACAAGTATTTTCACCCTGCACATGAAAATCAATGCCAAGACCATATCAGCTCCTAAAGAAGACTTAGGTTGCATCTACAGATAAAGGAAACAGCTTTGTTGGCAGACTGTCTATGTGTCATGGGATGAGATAACATGAACAGAAAATACTAAGATATTCATCTGAACCAGGCACTAACTCTGGGTGTAATTTCTAATGAGCAAACAGGTCCTGCCAATGGAAGCCAAATACCTTCCAGACTACATATAAAAACTTTATTAGCTAGTGTTCTCATGTAGATGATTTTAAGTTATTTAAGTCTCAGAGGCGGTGGCAGAGCAATCTTCATTTGATTGCAAATCACTGAAACATTTAACATTCCACATCCATGGCTAGTAGAAGCTTCCAGATATTTTCTGAATTACAGTGGATGGGTCTTAAAATGTCATAGAAGCCAGTAAAGAACATCCATTATCAGTTTATCTATTCGTTTCACTTCATTGGAGTTGTGAGAGCTTGACTCTGCTACCAGTTGTAAAACAACTTCCTCCTCATCGAGTGATTCTATTAAGCACATTTCCAAACAGATTACATTCAGAAGCCTTTTTTTAGGTTTGAAAAACCAGAAGTTTTAGATCAGCTATGTGCGAACCAATACAAGAACAAGGTATCCTTTTTGAGTCTTTCCACAGATGATTTTAAATCATGAGGTAATGAGCTAAGTCATATGCACAAACACGGTAGAAAGAAAGTTACCCCATCAGATGCTAGCACAATAAATTGATCCTTCTCCGTCAGTAGCCTCTGGGAGAACTCAGGTGCAGATATCACTCCATAGTCCTTCAGGCAGAAATCACCAAAAGCCCGAGCCATTGACAATCCAGGGGCATCATCAAATGGCAACCAGACCCTCTGCACTTCAGGTTCATCTTGCAATGCAAACACCCTGCCTTTACACCGTTTGATCCGTTCTGCTTCCCCTGGAATCTAAGGTAGAGTCAGTAAGTTTCAATTTCATGCATTTATGCGAAACTCCAAATACATACTTGGCAGGTCAGGCTTTAGATCAACGGTCAACTGTACAGCAAACAGTAGAATCTCGGCTATCTCTGCTCCCCGAACTGCTCGAGAATCTCCAATGTTTCCAATGAAAAGATTCAAACCCTGAGCATATCGAAAGACAAGGAAACAATCAGAAAAGAATTGGTCGTAGAAGAAGAAGAAGAAGAAAATTGAAGGGGTATTTTTGTGGCTCACCCGTTTCACCAATGTGACAGCAGTGCTCCACTGCAAAATCCATCAACAGTAGGATGAGACCAACTCCTTGTCCATAGCTTTGTACGATTTCAGGAAAGCCTCTCTCCACAATGAGAGCAGTGGATCCTCAAATGGCCTGTCCCTAACAGCAGCCAATGAATCTTCTGCACCTGTTTTGAACGTACTCTTTAAATAATTGCTGTTGGTGCCTTTTCCACGTCACTCATGGGTATGCAGGATCGATAACAATTTAAGTGGCAAAGCATCTCTCACTTTCCTAGCAACAAGATGCCCATGCCGACCATGCCCATCAAAAACACCGCAGAATATTGCATCTACTGAAACAAATTTCTACATAAAATAGAAACAGAGAAGGTTTATACTTATGAAAGAGGAAATAGAATAAAAGAAACAGCAAGCCTTCATTCAGAAGACAAGACTTACTCCCCGCACCCACCCCCACCCCAACCCCCAATTACCATTCAAAGAAAGAAAACGAAAAAGACGTACTTCCCAGACGACCATAGCATCCTGGTTAATGCCCTTCCGCCCTTGCTGGGTAAAATACAAGAACTTGTGCTCTTCCCATTGGTAAAAATTCGGCTGGGAATATGAGGCAACTGCTGCAAGTTAATAAGCTGTTTTGGAAATGAACCTTTTGATCTTTTCCTCCTGCGTGATCTAAATGGCAGACATGATGGCATTTTCCTCTCACTAGTGGCACTAGTATTCGATGTTGAAAAGCAACCCCCCAGCTGTTCAGCTCCAAAATGAATGCATCGGTCTGGGGAAATCAACAAGTGCAAGAAATCGAAACTTGAAGTTCCTGAATTGGCACAAAGAGCTCAGCCAAAACCTAGGAAATTTTGCAAGGAGTCGATTTTTTACTCTATATTATCAGTTCATTGCGTAAAAGTCCAAGAGCAAACATTATCTGAACCCTGGAGATCATCAAATGCAAAAGATGCCTAGATTCTTTTCAAACCACCAATAGGGGGAAAAGGAAAAAGAAAATATATGCAACCAAGGTTTGACTGTCTCATATAACCAGGATCCAGCAACACAACGTGAAGCAATAAAGAAACTAGCTGATCAACATTAGATTAATTTAATACAGTTTTCTTGACAATCTCAAACAAGAAAGCAACAAGATGAGATGAAGCAAATAAAGCATTATTCTCAGAAACTGCATAAAATTTGGGAGCATCTTAGATGAGTGGGAAGAGAAAAATAATAGACAAAAAAAACAGACCCAACATAAAATTATTCAAAGTCTTTGTTCCAAGTACATTGCAGAAACCAAGGGATCTGTCAACACTACAGGATCTCGTAGATGTAAACCTTTCTATTACATGTTTACACAAATCATAAACATATTTGCGGACGCAAAAATTAAATAAGAATGGATAGGCACTTACTTCTAACCATAGCAGTAAGGTTTTTTTCTGATTTTATGAAATCTTCTGATTCTAAGCAGTGTAGGATGATGGAGAACACACGCACAAATGTCTACTTGAATCAGGGATCCCATATATAACTCCTTCCATTAAGGATAACTGCCATGAACAATTAACACACATGACTAAAATTTGTTAGTTTTTTTGTGAATTAAATGTTATGGACCACCAAAAATGTCTAACATACTCCCACTTGGTCTAAACATTTATAACTTTATTAATTGACAAATCTTAACATACCAGTCTAAAGTTCTTTATGCTTAAACAAAGAAATAAATTACATGAATCATAGCAATAATTCCTCTTCAAACAAGTATTACCTTCTATGTATTACAATATAATTATCTTCTTTGAAAAAGCCCTTTATGTGCTATTTTTATCTTTATGAACAAACATAAAATGCTTATTCTTGGTCCAAACACAAATATTTGTCATTCAATCATAAATGTATATAAAACAAAAATGAAGAAAAAAGCAATAATTTAGAGTTTCATTACTAATATGGGCTATAAATATAGCATCATAGTTTAAACAGAAAGTGATAAATGAGAACAAAGTCCTATTCGGGTTATATAATCCTTAAACAACTTTGATGGCATGCCTTTCGTCAAAGGATCTGCAATCATTGGCTCAATATGAATGTATTCAACAAGCACTTCATTCCTTTTTATGTGTTATTTAATTGCTAAGTACTTAATGTCAATATGTTTACTATGACTTTCACTTTTATTATTCTTAGCAAAGAATACATTAGTTGAATTGTCATAATATATCTTCAATGACCTAGAGATGGAATAAAAAACTGGAAGCCCAGAAATGAAACTCTTCAACTATATACCTTGTCAGGTTGCCTCAAAACAAGAAACAAACTCAGCCTCCATAGTAGAAGTAGCAATCAAAGACTACTTTGCACTTCTCGAAGATATAGCTCCTCCAGCAAATAAGAAGATATATTCATATGTTGATTTTCAAGAATCAACACAACCAGCGAAGTCTGAATCTGAATATCCAACAACCTCCAAGTTATCGGTCCGTCTATATGTAAGCATGTAATCTTTAGTCCCTTGAAGGTATCACATGACTTTTCTTGCAGCTCTCCAATGGTCCAAACCTGGGTTACTTTGATATCTTCCCAACATCCCAACTACAAATGCAATATCTGGTCTAGTACAGACTTAAGCATACATCAAGCTTCCAACAACTAAAGCATAAGGAATGTTTTTAATCTGTTCCCTTTCAAGGTCATTCTTGGGACATCGATTCAAACCGAATCTGTCACCCTTAACAATAGGTGCTATACTAGGTGAACAATTTTGCATTCGAAATCTCTCAGGAACTTTGTTGATATAGGCATCCTAAGATAAGCCCAGGATACCCTGAGATTTATCTCTATCAATCTTAATGCCAATAACATAAGATGCCTCACCCATATCTTTCATATCAAAGTTTTGAGAGAAAAATTGTTTCACCGCATATAGCAATCTCATATCATTAGTTGTAAGCAAAATGTCATCCATGTACAGGACTAGAAAAATGATCTTATTCCTACTAACCTTGTGATATATACATTCATCTATAATGTTCTCTACGAAACCAAATGAAGAGATAACATTATGAAAATTTAAACACTACTGACAGGAGGCTTGTTTCAGTCTATATATAGACTTTTTAAGCTTACAAACTAAATGATGATCATCACTTAAGACAAAACCCTCAGGT
Source organism: Warburgia ugandensis (assembly GCA_035236585.1). Taxonomy (NCBI): domain Eukaryota; kingdom Viridiplantae; phylum Streptophyta; class Magnoliopsida; order Canellales; family Canellaceae; genus Warburgia; species Warburgia ugandensis. Next base: position 27,611,360 of record CP141136.1, read on the forward strand.
TGTTTTATGTAAACATCTTCCTCTAAATCGCCATTGAGAAATGCTATTTTCACATCCATCTAATGTAAATCTAAGTTAAAATGAGCAACTAATGTTATGATGATACGGAAAGAATCATTTTTAGAAACAAAAGAAAATGTTTATCTATAATCAATTCCTTCCTTTTGTGTGAATTCTTTTGCAACAAGTCTAGCCTTTATCGCTCAATATTACCTAATGAGTCTTTCTTTGTTTTGAAAACCCATTTACAACCAATGGTCTTTGCCCCATTAGGCAACTCTACAGGATTCCAGACTTGATTGTCTGTCATAGAATTCATCTCATCTTTCAAAACATCATGCCATAAGCTAGATTTACTACTATTCATGGCTTGTGAAAAAGTCTCAGGGTCATTTTCAGCACAAATATCATAATCAGATTCTTGTAGGTAGACAACATAGTCAGTAGAAATCGTTAACTTCCTTACTCTAACAAATCTCCGCAAAGGTACATCATTAGCCTCTTCGGGGGCTCATGATCATCAATTTGTTGTGGCTGATGATCAATGGGATCTACTAAAATATTATCAGCCTAACTTGGATTTTCAACAACTGGTTAGCCAATATCCATCATATTTTGATGAGTGTCATTAATAATAATTAATTGGGTGCTTGATGTAGGAGTTGAATTAGAATTACAATTTTTCTCAAAAACTAAGTTTTGAGGTCAAACACTCCCACTAATCACATCATTCTCAAGAAATTTAGCATTTCTTGATTCCACATTTCTGTTGCTATGGGATGGACAATAAAATCTATATCCCTTAAAATTTTAAGTAAATCTAATAAAATATGCACTAACAGTCCAAGGGTCCAACTTCTTTTCATATGGATTATAAACTCTAATTTTAGCCGGACAACCCCAGATGCGTATATGTCTCGAACTCTGTTTCCAACCTTTCCATAATTCAAATGGCGTTTTAGAAATAGCCTTAGTTGGAACTTGATTTAATATATACGCTGCTATTTTTAGAGCTTCACTCCATAATGACAAAGGAAGATTGGAGTTGCTGAGCATACTCCTCACCATGTCTATTAAAGTTCTATTTCTTCTTTCTACTACACCATTTTGATCTGGTGAACCAGGCAAGGTGTTTTGAGCTACAATACCTCGCTCTTGAAGAAACTTAGCAAATGGACTAGGTACCTGTCCAGTCCCTGTGTACTTACCATAATATTTACCACCTCTATCAGATCTCACGATTTTGATTTGTTTACTACATTGTTTCTCTACCTCTGCTTTATATATTTTAAAAGCATCTAACGCTTTGCTTTTATTATAAAGCAAATAGAGATACATAAATCATGAGTATTCATCTATAAAGGTAATGGAATATTTTTGACCATCAATGCTCATGTCAAACAGTAAATCTTAGTATGTATGATCTCTAATATGTCAGAATCTTTGCACCCTTTTTAGACTTATTGGTCTGCTTGCCTTTAATGCAGTCCACACATAAATCAAAGTTTGTAAAATCAAGAGTCTCAAGAACTCCATCTTTTACTAACCTATTGATTCTATCAATGAAGATATGTGCTATTCTCCAATGTTACAACATAGAGGATTTCTCATTCATAATGTTACACTTAATACCAGCGTTACCATGCACATCCATGACTTCATTGGAGACATTATTATTTAAATAAATTTTGTATAAATCATCATTCATTGTACCACTGCCAACAAGTACTGAATTTTTGTATAAATTAAAAGAAGTTTCATGAAAGTAGAAGAAAAATCTAAGTTGTACAAGTTTAGATACAGAAATCAAATTCCTAGAAAAGTTAGAAATATAAAAGGTTCTTTCCAAATCAAGTACAAAACCAGTTTGCAAGATAAGCTTATATGTTCTCACAGCTTTGACAAGTAAACACATCTTGTTTTCTGAATAGATACACTGTTTACTTTTCATCGATTTCCTTTGATTTAGAAAACCTTGCATGGTATTACAAATATAGATTGTAAAACCAGAATCAATCCACCATGTAGTATGTGAAACAATTAACACATGCTTACTAACAATTATGAGGCATAAGCCATCAATCATAATGATAAGCTTACCAATGCAAGTCATATAAAAAAAAAAAAGAATCACTATGTCATTAAAATCTACGTGTGGGCAAAGATTTTAATACAAAATTGATTCACTAACAATTATGATGAAACCGACAAATTATAATTATTTCTTAATGACTGTGGGTTAATTAAGAAATAAATGCTATTTTACTATTTCATCCTAATTAACTATAATAATATAATAATTTTTCTGTGGGGTAAAATTACTATATCAATATGTTAATTAGAATTTGATGTCATTTAAAAATTTAATGTGATCAATAATTTTAATTAAAAACTTAACATATCTATTATCACATTTAAGGATGTTGTGGCTATTCCTCAAATATTAAACACGTATTAATCACATGACATCAAGAAAATAATAAAAAAAATTCCATATAAGCATACCATAAATTAAAACTAAATAATTTATGATGCTGATAATGTCTTGAATTAAAGTATAATTATTAATTAATTTAGAAGATTTTTCTAAATAAACAATCAATTAATTCAAATATTTGATAAATAATGCAAATTAATACTAGCCATTTGATCATGTATAAAAGGTGTGAGAAAATATTATAAGGGGTGTACTTATGTGTTGCCATTAAATCCCCTTTTCTCTCCTTTTCATTATTTATTTATTTTATTAAATATATATATATATATATATATATGCATTTTAATAAGCCAACTCCAATCTCTTCTTTCACTCTTACCACTGGCACACCACCAACAAAACCCCTCAACCTCTTCTCCAAATAAAAAACCCCATCTTAAACATTCCTCACAACCTCTGAAGATCGCCACAGTCACTGATGATTTCGTGAATAGCTACGATGTCCGGTGTGTTGGCCGTGAAAAATACAGTTAGAGAGAGGAAAGCTTGGGTGTGGCCGGCTTGGCAGCATCAGTGAGATGGCATGCCTGTGGGGAGAGGAAGATTGGGCACAGCTGCCCATATTTGTTAGCATGTTGTTGGGGTTTTCCTTGGCTAATTGACCATATTTTGTCGGGTTACATGTGTCGGAGAACGATGCAGCCGACCTAATTCGGATAGAGGAAACAGAAGTCCAATCAATCGCCATCTTAGTTGTTCTGATCGGACAAAGCCAAGCTACCTGTATTGGAGCAAGTATGCTTGGTTGATGGCGCTGATTGGTCAACTATGCCTCCGAGGGAGAAATAGGGAATCTCCCAGTTAGGTTTTCCCGATTTCAACGCCTGGTGGCCATGTGCCTTTCCGCCTCCTTTCCCACTCTTTCATTGTAGGCAACATCATCTCCTTGGAAAGCAGTGTCATCGAGAAATTTGGCTTTGTCATAAGACTTATCCAGCAAGAAACAGATTGTTCAGACCTAGGCATGGTCGAATCAAGGCTTCGCTTGTGGACCCTCCATTCGAGGAACCATGTCGCCCAGGTCTTCCCTTGAACTGCAGGATCAACTGCCAACTTCAACGTCCAGTCAGAGAGCCAATAGGTAAGACATACTTAATTTATAAGTTTAAATGGTCTTCGACAAGCAATGAATTTCTACTGTTAATTTTTCATTTTCTGATTGCTTTTGTCATCAAACTTTTTCTGTAACTAACCTAGAAATAAAATTCCTCTTTTTCATTGTTTCATTTCCATTTTGTATGAATGAAAATGACAATTTATTAGATTTGAAAGTCTATCTTTAGATCTGTTTAATTTCATTTATCATTATAATCTATTAAATAGACAACTACAAAACTACTAAGCAGAGGAATCAATTGCTCTGATACCACATGTAAACCTTTCTATTTCATGTTTACACAAATCATAAACATATTAGCGGAAGCAAAAATTAAACAAGGATGGATAGGTACTTACCTCCAGCCATAGCATAAGGTTTTCTTCTGATTTTGTGAAATCTTCTGATTCTAGGCAGTGTTGGATGATGGAGAACGCATGCACAGATGTCTGCTTGAATCAGGGATCCCATATATAACTGTTTAATAGCAGTTAGCAGTTATCCTTCCATCAAGGATAACTGCCATGAACAATTAACACACATGACTCAAATATGTTAGTTTTTTTTTGTGAATTAAATGTTATGGACCGCCGAAAATGTCTAACAGTAGATATTGGGCTACTCTTCAATCCATTACGAAAATGGATATAAAAAGTTATTACTAACCTTCTACATAGTGCTCGGTGAATTATTAGAGAACCACAGAGGAATCTAGATAAATTTGAATTAAAAAGAGGCTTAATGAAAGAAAACAGGAAAATATAAAATGATAATGGAAAGGTAAGCGAAAGCAGTTAAGTCTGCGGATCTTCAACTGATCATTGCAGAGATCGAAAGGCACTCTGAAAGGTAGGAAATCTATTTAAGCAAAATACGACCAATTGAACAGAAAATCAGATGAGAGACCAAGCGAGGTACAACTCCATTTGATCCCCAGTGAATAGTTGAAATTAGTGTATCGATATATTCAGGGTAAGGATTCCAGCAAGTGAAGAGCAAAAGTTGACAGAAAAAAGGAATTTGATATTCACTTTACGTTTATAGCCGATGATTTTTCTGAGCTTTCAACCAACCCAACCCAGAATTGAATGTTGGTGATGGGAAGAAAGGAAAAGAAAAGGGAGGGGCAGGGAGGCAGGAGGCAGGAGGCAGGAGGAAGAGAAAGACGAAAGCTCGGGGAAAATGGGTATTAAATGCAAGATCCGGGACGTAGAGGGACATTATGACAAAGAGAAAAGATTTGTGAAAGGTTCGCGGGCAGGTTCAGCTGCCCGTGCCCCTCCTCGAGACTGACATAACCGTCATGACTAAGGCTTCCTTTCAAATATCTGCCCGCCGGGCGACGTAGGCCGGGAAGTCAATTACCCAAGCCGAAAAGTCAGACATGGTCCACCCTTCGCGCGTTCTTCACCACCCCAAGTGGCAGCCCAGTCCATTTGGTAGGACCTTGTTCAGATTGATGTGTCCTAAATGGCCTCAAAGTGGTGGATCGCAGGGAGGAATCGGGTGACTTTCCTGTGGGTTAGCTTACCACTGTAATAAAGCCACCATAGCGTTCTACGTTTGCATGCAAGGGACTCACCTTTGTGTGATCCGACGCATCCATCTTTTTGCTCTTTAGATTCTAATGGTATAGTAAGCATGCTGATCGAATGATTCTAGCTTTTGGAAAAGTTCAACTTTTGATCAAAATAAATAGATGATTCAACAACAGTAAATTCAACGACCTAAAAGATGCTTATAAGATCCTACAATGGTTTAAATATCATGATTTTTTGCTTAGTAGATATCCAAAACAAGCGAAACCCGATGAACAGCTTGGATCATCTAAAGCTAGGGCCGCAAGTTAGACACTTCGGTGTGGACGTTTTGTTTGAGCGCCGTGGTTTAGTATTCGTCTCTCTCTTGGATACAAGCTCGCTCTTTTGGATACAAGCACAGTGGTAGAAAAAAACACGCTGGTTTTGGCTTTTTAAGCTTCAACTTCAAAGTATGGGCCTCGTGGGCGCTTTCAGAACACCCTTTTGAAAAGAAAAGAAGAGGTGATTGCTGTTGACAATGGAAGATTGTTTTCACATCCATTTCCCGCCGAAAGGAAACACAGACTTGCATGTTTTTAGTTTTAAAAAAGTAGAATAACTTACAGGTCCTTGTTAATTACCTTTCCTCTTTCAATCCCATTCCGGGAGTCTACTATCATTCCGATTAGCGGGATCCACAAAGGATCAACTGCTGGCGTCACTTCTTTCCACCAAACCTAGGTTCCACCTTAATTTGAGAACAAATTTGAGGCAGGAGCAAGCTTGGGCAATATAATTTAATTGGAAAAATAAGGCGAATGCAACGGAGGAACTGATTTCTGGTATCGCCATGCAAAAGCGTTCCAATTAGATTAGTAAGGGTCAAGTAAAAAAAAAGAGAGATCAGAAGCATTGAGAACAAGAAAGACTTTCTTTGGAAAATAAAAAGGAACCGGAGAGATAATAGACAGAAAGTAGCATCCATATAAATAAAAAATGAAAAATAATTAATTATAACCAAGAGAATTTGATATTGTGCTAATCTTGGTTTATCTATCCCCATCAAATCAAATCATAGGGCTTCTAACTTTGCAATTCCCTATATGGATAATTTTCATCTTATGCTCATCTCTCGTCAGTAAACGAGTGGCAAATGTAGTTTTAGTTGTAGCATGACTCAATTAAGTAACAAACTATAGGTGGCACAAGGTCCGCACCATATTTATCTGTGAATGGAGCATATGCTCATACACTCCGATGGTGATCTTTACCTACTACTTAAAAGGGAAATTATAAAGCTATTACTTCGATGTCTAACTAACTCTTGCTTGTTGTATTGCCAACTTCATGGCGATGAAGGTTAATTGCTCGGCTTTTAATTATCGATATGTTTGTGGTTCTTTGGTTGTTTATTGAGATGGATAACTGATGAAATAGTATCGAGAAATAATGATAAAAATGTAAAGTGTAACTTTTAAAAAGAGAAAAGATATAGAGTAGTACCGATATGTTAGTGACATAGTACACACATAGATAAAATCGCACCTTTCTAATAAGATTAGGATTACGATTCAAAGATATGTTAGCTTAGATGTCAGAAGATAAGAAGCAGACATATATTATTTTAATTACATATAATTATATAAATGCAAGAACCAATTGTATGAAGAGATCTCCCATGTTGTAGATTAAGATCAAGGATGAAGTGAAAGAGCAGATGATGAGTGAAACAGAAGGATGGATTAGGTAAAGAAGTGGACTCTTGTATCTATCAATGGGCCGGTTTAACCTAAGCATCACCCTAAAAATACTGGGGATCATCTGGGGTAATGGTAGTTGTTTCATATGGTGGGACTAAATTCAAATAAGAAAAAGAAAAAGAAAAAGGAAAAAAGAAACATAAAATACAAAGAATCCTGATTGTTCAATTAATTAATCAGCCTTCAAATGAAATGGATCATCCCACTTGGTTTCATACATATTTTTCACAGACCACTCATGTTTAGGCCACTTACTTGATGGCGGCTTTAGCTTGTCGCACAATAGAAGGTTCCCTTATTCAAAACTATACCCCTTAGCATATAGAGTCATCACATACGCATGGTACATTCAGGGTTTTGGCCTCTTTAATCCTCTTTATCGTTAGTTTCCTAGCTAAAAAAGCATCCGGAGCATGGGCAGTGGGCGTGCCTTTCTTATTTCTTTCTGTTTGGCGGTCTTACTTTTATCTTTAGCAGCCCTTTTACTGGGATTGCTTTTCAGTTCTTTCCCGTCTTAGCATATTGTTCCAATTCAAGCATGCATAATAAACTACCACAATCAACTAGCTGGGCAGTTCAAATCTCATGTCTACTTGTTTTCTTTAGTCAAAGGTGAAGGTAAACAAGGAAGGTTGACTAATGTGAAAATAATGATTAATGTTTGCTATTAGTCTAGAAAACAGTTGAGTTGTTGTTGTGTAACTTACACGTCATAAATTCGAGATGTGAAAACAGCTTTTTGCAGAAATACAAGATAAGAATTTCTATTATGGAACCTTTGTGCTCCTCTCTTCTGTGGACCCTACATAGGTAAGCTTCATGTACCTGGCTGCCCTTTTTATTATCTCTTTGTCAACCAATGACTTACATGGCAAACTACGGGTGAAAGCAACGAGAAGCACAATAACTAGGCGACTAAGTGGTCAATAACCATTGAGTAACCAAGTGATCAACATAAGCTTTCACCTGGAGTCTGTCTGTAAATCAGCTCAAGAATTAGGGAATGCTTAGACATGAATCCACGAGCGATGTCTCCTGATATTTTATTATCTAACCAACTTTTCTTCTGTCACGCACATCATAGAGGGGCCATACACCAAAACTATGACGCATCGGATGATCCTAATTACTACTGTTCGTTAGTGAGAAATGGACGGCTCAAAAAGCTCTTGACAAGAGTGTTGGTAAAATCCAAACAATTGCTGGGTAAGGTCATCATCCAAAGGAGAAGGATTTCAAGATATCATCGATCCTTGTGGGTTCAGACGCAATTTTAGCGCAACTACAAATCAGAATCTCACTTTTGCTGAATGTGAAAGGACCAACGACAGTACCACCTCTTGGGACATTCATTTTAGAAGACTAGTCTAGCCTAGCTTACAACGAACTAATGCCCGTGCTTAAATCTTACTTTCTTTGTGGCTCTAAGAAGCTTCAGTCAGAAAGATCCTTAAAACTGGTGGTAAATTCTCAGTGAGATTGTTATATAGACACATTTTTGGAAATGCTCTTGCTGCAAGCAAATATGGTTTGCACCATAAAGCACAACAAAGGCCTACAAATTTTGAGTAGTTATCTACTCTGGGCAAGTCGTTAACTCAAGAAAATCTCAGGTGCAGGGGCTGGAATATGGCTTCAATCTGCTATTTTTTGTCAAGCACCGAAGGAATCATTATTCACATTCTCCTTGACTGCTGTAACAAAACTATATTGCAAAGGTTCAAACAATTCTCCATCGTCATGGAACGAGACTCCGCCAACACAATTGCGTAGATATAGAATTCGGACGAAGCTCCATGGAAATTGGATTATATTCTGTTCGAAGCAGAGTGCCTTTCAGCACATCTCAAGGTCTAGTTTCGGCGTACTTAGCATTGTGGAAACGAAGGGCGGACACATTGGCCAAACAAGTAATCTCTAGAACTGACTTTTGTATCGAGGAGTTTGATTTTTGGGTGTGGGCTAACCACAATATTTCTATGTTTAGAGTTTGATCCACCAACAATCTTTTGATGGTAGATCTTGTAAATGACTACCTTCGGTCCTTTCGCATATAAGCAACATGGATCGCCGTTCACAAAAGAAATGTACTAGCAAGTAGTGAAGAATTTTTCCAACATAACAAAAGAAAATATGTGAGATGAAAATTTAGTTGTTTAGCAGGATCCAATTCTCTGCCATAATGGGTACTTTCTTCTCACAATACACAATGGTCACCACGTTGAAAGAGAAACAAAGATCAGTATAAAATCTAGAGAGAGAGATTGTTTCTGAACCTAATTGAGATTTTGCGTTTCAATGCACTCAGCCAATCCTCATCAAAGCCAGATATGCAATGAGGCGGTAAACCACGATCATTGCAGTTAGTGCGGCGATTGAGGGTCCTTTCTGATTAATGCCGACGAGCTTTATAGAAGGTAAATCACCAACCATACAAGTGACGCCGGGTTTGCAGGGGTAAGTTTCATCGGGGAAGTACTGAGAGGCTATCAAAAGCTTGAAAAAGTAATAACTATGTGATATGTACTTAGTCCAGGATATAAAGGCCGGAACGTTCTGTACATAAAATCCACCGGTGAGAAGGAATGTGAGCATGAGCATAGAGCCGATTCTAATAGCATCTCTGACATCCATAATTAGGGCTCCAATGGCAAGGCCAATGCTTTCGGATGCAACCACACATAAGAGGACAACAAACTGAGACTCTAAGAAATTTCCAACTGTGGGCTTGAGTCCTGCCATCCAATAGGTTATACTGACAAAGACAAATGGGAGGACAAGAGCCATGGGTGTATCCGCAGCCATCCTAGACATGAAGTAAGACGAGAGCCTATACATGCTCGATCTCCTCTCCTTTGTTAGCATCTTCCGCTCCTGGGGGAAGGTGAAGATAGCTTGAGTTACAGGCAAGAGACCCCAGAATCCAGAAACAAAAAAGAGGAGACCAATCTGATCTTGTATGTGGGCAATGTCTGATTGCCACCATAGTAGACCTGCGAGGGTTGCCACAAAAGTAATCTGAGTGACCTTGGCGGCATCAAAGTACTGGTACTTCCTTTCTTTTAGGCCTCTCTGAAGCAATACCGTGAATTGTTGCCACCAACTTGTATTCCATCGTTGAGTACCCATTTTGTTAAAGCATTCTATACTATAGCTGTTAGCCTCATGAAGCTCCTTCTTCACCTTATCACTTAGGTGGATTGTATAGGCAGAAGCCAAAGCTTGTTTTATTAGGGCTTGATCCTCTCCAGAACCTTCAGAAGATACACCTGCAAAACCGAATATTGTCACACAAGTGAAATTAGAGGCCTTTGAGTATTTTGGGATTTCCTAACCCGAAAAATATTCCCAACATATGAACAGTAACCAACATACTACACCAAATGCTTTCACAGGCTAAGTCCAATAACAAGAGATTACAGGAAAGTTCAGGCAGATTCCTCTCTGTTTCCATTTTCCTTTCGTCATGTGTGCAAAGTAAATCAAGATGGTGGTTGCACCGGACAGCTGACCATCATCCATACCAAATGGTGTATTTATTGTATACTTGCATAAGAAACTAAACGTCATTTTTGCCACTTACCGTCAATTCCAAAAACGAGTTATAATGTCATGTTAAATGTGTAAAATATATGACTCTATACCTTGCTATGTAACAATTTACCATTTATTCATTTGTGCTTTACACCTTCGTAGGCCTTGTGACCATCCGTGTCCGGCAACCAAAACAGTTTTATTTTGGATGCTAGAGGTTGCGCCGACTAGTTCTAGGTGACTATATTTCGGTTCCTTGGTCAATTGACCTATTTTCTTGTTGCCCGCAGAACAGAGTTATTTTCTTGGAAGATGAGAGAGAACTTTCTTAGGAACAACCCAAAAGGAGTGAATATTTCCCTTTAGTTCCTTATTCTATGTTCCGGTCCTTGAGGGCGTAGCTTGTTAAACTTCGTTGCATAGTTGCGGGATCGAGGTGTGCATTTCCCTTTTTTTGGAGGGGCCTGTCCACCATGCATAAATGAGGGTGGTAAACAGTAACTATGCTACTGAGCTCTGCAATAGTAGTCCTTGGCTCCGAAGAAAGGAATGAGAGGTTTCCGAATGGATAATTAAATAGCCCCTCTAGTCTTATCTATGTTATTGCTTTCTTTTAGTTGCTGCGTAAGTACGGCAGAGTCTCATATCTCACAGAATATTTTATTGTTTAAGAAAAATGATGAACAAGAAAAGGGGAAGAGAAGTACCATTGGCAAGATCCAGAAGGAAATCTGCAGGATTCATGGCAACTGCCAGAGAATAACCGACGGTAGAGAAGTAGTCCAATGCTTCTGATCCTTTCCCAAAATATATGGGATGACCATCTGATAAGAGAAGGACCTTGTGAAACATGTAAAAAAGCCTGCTAGAAGGTTGGTGTATGGTCATCAGAACAGTCCTTCCACCCATTGCCAACTCCCAAAGTGTTGATACAATTCTTTGAGCTGTAGTGGAATCTAAACCTGAGGTGGGCTCATCAAGAAAAATGAGACTAGGGTTTATCAACAACTCTTGTCCTATACTCACCCTCTTTCTCTCACCTCCGGAGACCCCCCTGAGGAAATGCCCTCCTACCATACTATTCTTGCACCGTGTGAGTCCAAGCTGAGTTATCACGGACTCAGCCTGCCTTTGTTTCTCTTCTTTGCTAAGGCTATTTGGTAGTCTCAGTAACGCCGTGAAAACCAAGGTCTCAGTAACTGTAAGATGGGGATAAAGCACGTCGTCTTGAGTTACAAAACCTGTATTTTGCTTCACAATAGTGGAATATGGCTTTCCATTGTACGTTATGCTTCCCGAGAGATTTCCACCTAGTCGCCCTCCTAAAGCAGTCAATAGTGTGGTCTTCCCAGATCCTGATGGGCCCAATAGGGCCAACATTTCGCCTGGCAGCACAACACCTGTGACGCCGTTCAGGATTACTTTTTCTTTGTCGCTTTTAGTATTTGAACCACCCATACCTAAACCTTTTCCTTTCCGCTTTCCCTGCTGCTTAATCTTGATCCTGTAAATGACATCCTCGAACTGCATCCACAAATGTGTATTTGTTTCTAAAAAGACTTAGAAAAAGTAAATAAATAACATGAGCTAGATTAGTTATCTTAGGCTGCATTTAGATAGCATCCATCATCCAAACACATCCTACAAGTGGCATCTCAAAACAAGTTATGTCCCCTTTCCTTGTTTAATTTGGAAAAAAAAAATACGCGTATTCAAATGTAATTTTACCAACCATTCAATTTGTCCTTAAAAAGGAAAATTGTACAAACAGTATCCTAATGCAGCCTTAGCATCTTTGGGGAGAAGGTTATAAAAATGAAGACGGAAATATGAAAACAAGTGCAGGAGTAACACTTCAGAACTAGCCATAGAAAACGATAATATTATGTACTGGTTACACTCATGAATGAATAATAGCAAGAAGAAATTAAAGAGAAAGGAAATAAAAGGAGGAGTGAGCCAAATCATCCACGGAACTAAGGGAGATTGAAGAACCATCGAGAGAAAATATCACCCTTACCTTGAGTGTCACAGGACTGTTTGTTTTTCCAAACACAGAGGGTGGTTGCCGTTGTGCACTTTGGGTTTGGGATTCTATGTCTAGCTCCATAATCTTCTTACCTCTGTTCCCACTACAAATGTTAGAACTACTTTTAATTTAAAACAAATATAGATGTTTCATAACATGTGTTTTAAGTTAAAGAAGTGGAGTAATCAATTTTACTAGTTTTACACGTGGTTCAAAGTACTAATGTAACGGTCATTTTCTTAAAGTTGGGTTAATAAAGTTAAAAAACCTACTTAAATTTACTAAAGAGAGAGTCAAGCCTAATAACACCATAGATAACTTAAGACTATAGGATCTCGACTTTGTGCCATTCAGATTTGTGATAACCCTTACGTTCTTCTAACTCTTTTCTTATAAAGGTCCTAGTTGCTCAAGGAATAAATTGGATGAGCGGATGCAGGGTCATCTGAATATCATTTCGTAATACTTAATTAGTTAATTAGTAATGGTGTTTCATATTCGGCCATATTTGATTAAATATTCTTACATACTATATATCAGTGCTGTAACTATATAGAACCAGCAAAACTGTTAGGGAGATAATGGATGCAGGAACAACATTTTGGGGCAGACATGCCCAGGCCCCTTTGTGGAACCAGTGAGCACAAACCTTTTGTGTAACTTCCATATAATCATTCTAGCCTATAATCGATCACGGCTGGTTCGTAGTTTTGACAAGAAAATCCAATATTATAGTTCTCATGGGATTAATTTAGAGAGGACTGTCAGCTAAACAGGATTAGGATCATATACCCTGCCTCATGATCGTCTACGAGATTATAAAATCTTCACGATAACGGCCTGCATGTACATGTAGATGGCATGAAGGCCAATTGTTGGGACCTGACGTTGATAGTTTTGTTGCAACCCTACATGTTCGATTTATTTATATTATTGATAGGAGGATTTCAAGAACTGTATGCCTCTCGTAGGAGAAAAAATTGTAGGCTCTTGTCATCTAGACCCGGATATAGTTTGGTGGGATCTTATTGATTCATCGTTTAGGGCCCTCTTACATAGGTTATATACAAGATTCAGATTCATCAAATGATCCCCTAAAATAAATCATATTTAATTTTAATGTTAACGAATTAAGATATAAGAAGAGTTGTTTATTTAAGTTGCACAGCCCTAGTAAATTCCGAGCTTCGAAATCTAGAGGCTTGGATGATGGATACAAGCAGAGTTCTATTTTGTCATTTAAATTTTATATTTGGAATGAACCACAAATGCAGGGCCCAATGAGATTTTCGGTGCATAGCTCATCTAAACAGGGCAAATATTGTAAATGGTTTATCTCCGCCTAAGTCTGAGCCGGCTTGTGTTTAGCTGACAATTCCATATAACCCGTTTACACCCAGTGAGAGAGAATTCTGAGATCCAAGCCGCATTTGTTTTTTCTGATCCATATAATGGACAAAGAACTTATTTGCCATCCAATTTATTGATCCATTAGAACAACAAGGGCAAGGATATTTGGATGAGATTTTTGGCATTGCAGATGTAGAACTTCTTGAAACTTTGAATCACTGAAACATGCGCCCACTTGTACATTTAACGTCCGTGCCATATAACTCCTAATTTGGCATTACTTTGTGGTTTATTTTTATCAATGACACCTTATTTTAGACTGAGTCCTTTCTATTTTTGCTCGCCTACTTCTCCAACTAGCTTCATCCATAAGCAGTTTCGGTCTCATTTTGATTCTCGTGGTGTTTCTCCTTCACACCTGAAGAAAACTTTCAAGTCAACGGGGAGAAGTTTATGGGGATGTGGGCAGCTATGATTTTTATTTTATTTTTAATGATAAACACACGGACCCATGACCTACTAGTACCACGGTCCAAGGCCTTCTCGCACCACTAGGTTAGAAGGCCTTTGCTCTTGACCAGATATAATTCCTATCATAGTTACTAGAGTAGTTTCAATAATAAATCAGCAAGGCATATGTTCATAAAATTTGGCAAATGCTTATTAAGGAATAGGAAAAATATCATAAAAAAATTATTACAATATAATTTTAGATTTGCACACGATCCAAGGCCTTCGAAGCTCAGAATTTACTAGGCCCGTACAACTTAAATAAACAACTCTTCTTATATCTTAATTCGTTAACATTAAAATTAAAATATGATTTATTATAGGGGATCATCTGATGAACCTGAATCTTATATGTAACCTATGTACGAGGGGTCTAACTGATGAATCAGTAAGATCCCACTAAACTATGTCCGGGTCTAGATGACAGGAGCCTACAATTTATTCTCCTACGAGGGGCATACAGTTCTGGAAGTCCTCCTAACAATAATATAAATGAGTCGAACATGCAGGGTTGCAACAAAACTATCAACGTCAAGTCCCAACAATTGGCCTTCACACGCATCTACATGTACATGCAGGTAGTTGTCGTGAAGATTTTTATAATCTCATAGACGATCATGAGGCAAAGTATATGGTCCTAGTCCTGTCTAGCGGATACGTCTATCTAAATTAAGCCCATGAGAACTATAACATTAGCTTTTCTTGGCAAAACTATAAACCAGTTGTGCTCAATTATAGGCTACAATGATTATATGAAAGTAATGCAAAAGGTTTGCGCTCACTGGTCCTACAAATGGGCCTGGGCACGTTCACATGGAACGTCTGCTCCAGAAAGTTGTTGGGAACGATCACAGCATTCATTATCTCCTTAACGGTTTCTCAAGTTCTATGTGGTTATAGCACTGATATATAATATGTAAGAGTCTTTAAGCAAATATAGTTGAATATGAAACACCATTACTAATTAACTAATTAAGTATGAAGAAATGATATTTAGATGGCCCCACATCCATTCATCCAATTTACTCCTTAAGCGACTAGGACCTTTATAAGAAAAGAGCTAGAAGAACGTAAGGGTCATCACAAATCTGGATGGCACAAAATCCAGATCATATAGCCTTAAGTTATCTACGGTGTTATTGGGCTTGACTCTCTTTAATAAATTTAAGTAGGTTTTTTAACTTTATTAACCCAACTTTAAGAAAATGACTGTAACATTAGTACTTTGAACAACGTGTAAAACTAGTAAAATTGATAACTCCACTTCTATAACTTAAAACACATGTTATGAAACATCTATATTTGTTTTAAATTAAAAGCAGATACTAACATTTGCAGTGGGAACAGAGGTAAGAAGAATATGGAGCTAGACATAGAATCCCAAGCCCAAAGTGCACAATGGCAACCACCCTCTGTGTTTGGAAAAACAAACAGTCCGATGACGCTCAAGGTAGGGGTGATATTTTCTCTCGATGGTTCTTCAATCTCCCTTAGTTCCATGGATGAATTGGTTCGCACCTCCTTCTATTTCCTTTTTCCTTTTTCCTCTCTTAGATCAGCTATATAAGAGCCAAATACAAGAACAAGGTATCCATTTTGAGTCTTTCCACAGATAATTTTAAATAGTGAGGGGATGAGCTAAGTCATATGCACAAACACGGTAGAAAGAAAGTTATCCCATCAGATGCTAGCACAATAAATTGATCCTTCTCCGTAAGTAGCCTCTGGGAGAACTCAGGTTCAGATATCACTCCATAGTCCTTCAGGCAGAAATCACCAAAAGCCCGAGCCGTTGCCAATCCAGGGGCATCATCAAATGGCAACCAGACCCTCTGCACTTCAGGTTCATCTTGCAATGCAAACACCCTGCCTTTACACCGTTTGATCCGTTCTGCTTCCCCTGGAAGTTAAGGAGTCAGTAACTTTCAATTTCATGCATTTATGTGAAACTTAAAATACATACTTGGCAGGTCAGTCTTTAGATCAACGGTAAACTGTACAGCAAACAGTAGAATCTCGGGTACCTCTGCTCCCCGAACTGCCCGAAAATCTCCAATGTTTCCAATGAAAAGATTCAAACCCTGAGCATATCGAAAGACAAGGAAACAATCAGAAAAGAATTGGTAGTAGAAGTAAAATGATGGGGTATTTTTGTAGCTCACCCGTTTCACCAATGTGACAGCAGTGCTACACTGCAAAATCAATCAACAGTAGGATGAGTCTTCAACTCCTCGTCCATAGCTTTGTACGATTTCAGGAAAGCCTCTCTCCACAATGAGAGCTGTGGATCCTCAAATGGGCAGTCCCTAGCAGCAGCCAATGGATCTTCTGCACCTGTTTTGAACTTACTCTTGAAATAATTTCTGTTAGTGCCTTTTCCACGTGACTCATGGGTATGCAGGATTGATAACAATTTAAGTGGCAAAGCATCTCTCACTTTCCTTGCAACAAGATGCCCATGCAGACCATGCCCATCAAAAACACAGCAGAATATTTCATCTTCTGAAACAAATTCCTACATAAAATAGAAACAGAGAAGGTTTATACTTTATGAAAGAGGAAGTAGAATAAATGAAACAGCAAGCCTTCATTCAGAAGACAAGACTTACTCCCCGCACCCACCCCCACCCCCACCCCAACCCCCAATTACCATTCAAAGAAAGAAAACATAAAAGACATACTTCCCAGACGACCATAGCATCCTGGTTAATGCTGGGTGAAAATACAAGAACTTGTGCTCTTCCCATTAGTAAAAATTCGGTTGGGAATATGAGGCAACTGCTGCAAGTTAATGAGCGGTTTGGAAATGAATTTTTTGATATTTTTCTCCTGCGTGATCTAAATGGCAGACATGATGGCGTCTCCTCTCACCAGGGGCACTAGTATTCGATGTTGAAACGCAACCCCCCATCCGTTCAGCTCCGAAGTGAATGCATCGGTCTGGGGAAATCAACAAGTGCAAGAAATCAAAACTTGAAGATCCTGAATTGGCACAGAGAGCTCAGCCAAAGCCTAGGAAATTTTGTAAGGAGTAGGTTTTTTACTCTATATTTTGAGTTCATTGCGTAAAAGTCAAAGAGCAAACATTATCTGAACCCTGGAGATCATCAAATGCAAAAGATGCATAGATTCTTTACAAACCACCACTAGGGGGAAAAGGAGAACAAAAAAAACAAAAAAAAACCTGCAACAAAGGTTTGACTGTCTCATATAACCTGGATCCAGCAACACAACATGAAGCAAGAAAGAAACTAGCTGATCAACATGAGATTAGTTTAATACTGTTTTCTTGACAATCTCAAACAAGAAAGCAACAAGATGAGATGAAACAAATAAAGCATTAGTCTCAGAAACTATATAAAATTTGGGAGCATCTTAGATGAGTGGGAAGAGAAAAATAATAGACGAAAAAGACAAACCCAACATAAAATTATTCAAAGTTTTTGTTCCAAGAACGTTGCAGAAACCAAGGGATCTGTAAACGCTACAGGATCTCGAAGATATTGAGCTACTCTTCAATCAATAACGAAAATGGATATAAAAAATTATTACAAACCTTCCACATAGTGCTCAGTGAATTATTAGAAAACCACAGAGGAATCTAGATAAGTTTGAAGTAAAAAGAGGCTTAATGAAAGAAAACAGGAAAATAGAAGATGATAATGGAAAGGTAAGCGAAAGCAGTTAAGTCTGCGGATCTTCAACTGACCAATGCAGAGATCGAAAGGTACCCTGAAAGGTAGGAAATCTATTTAAGCAAATTACGACCAATTGAACAGCAAATCAGATGAGAGACCAGCAAGGTACAACTCCATTTGATCACCAATGAATAGTTAAAATTAGTGTATCGATATATTCATAGTAAGGATTCCAGCAAGTGAAGAGCAAAAGTTGACAGAAAAAAAGAGTTTTATAATCACCTTTACGTTTGTTGCCGATGATTTCTTCTGAGCTTGCAACCTACCCATCCCAGAATTGAATGTTGGTGATGGGAAGAAAGGAAAAGAAAAGGGAGGGGGAGAGAGGGACGAGGAAGAGAAAGACGAAAGCTCGGAGAAAAAAGGTATTAAATGCAAGATACCGGAAGTAGAGGGACATTATGACAAAGGGAAAAGATTCGCGAAAGGTTCGCGGGCAGTTTCAGCTACCCGTGCCCACCCTCGACACTGGCATAATCATAATGGCTAAGGTTTCCATTCAAATATCTTCCCACCTGGCGACGTAGGACGGGCAATCAATTACCCAATCCCAAACGTCAGACATGGTATACCCTGCGCGCGTTCTTCACCACTCCAAGTGGCAGTCCAGTCCATTTGGTAGGACCATGTTCAGATCGATGTGTCCTAAATGGCCTCAAAGTGGTGGATCGCAGGCAGGCATCGGGTGAGTTTCCTCCGGGTTAGCTTATGCATGATCAGTCCGGTTCCCTGCTTCGTCTAGTACACTAGTAGACTATCAGTACTACGACGTTCATCTCAGTTCATGCAGGGTCCATCAGTTTCCACTGTAATAAAGCAAGCATTTATGGCTTAAGCTTCTGTTTGTTAGCCCCTTTGCCGAAGAATGCTAACGCATAGCTTTCTACGTTTGCATGCAAGGGACTCACTTTTGGATGATCCGACGCATCCATCTTTATGCTCTTTAGATTCTAATGGTATAGTAAGCATGCCGATCGAATGATTCTAGCTTTTGGAAAAGTTTAACTTTTGACCAAAATAAATGGATGATTCAACAACAGTTTACATTCAACGACCTAAAAGATGCTTATAAGATCCTACAATGGTTTAAATATCATAATTTTTTGCTTAGTAGATATCCAAAGCAAGCGAAACCTAATGAACAGCTTGGATCATCTAAAGCTGGGGCCACAAGTTAGACACTTCGGTGTAGACGCTTTGTTTGAGCGCCGTGATTTAGTATTCCTCTCTCTCTTGATACAAGTTCTCTCTTTTGGATACAAGCACAATGGTAGAAAAAAAACACGCTGGTTTTGGCCTTTTAAGCTCCAACTTTAAAGTATGGGCCTCGTGGGCGCTTTTGGAACTCCCTTTTGAGAAGAAAAGAAAAGGTGATTGCTTTTGACAATGGAAGATGGCTTTCACATCCATTTTACGTCGAAAGGCAATACAGACTTGCATGTTTTTAGTTTTAAAAACGTAGAATAACTTATACGTTCTTGTTAATTAACTTTTCTGTTTCAATCCCATTCCGGCAGTCTACTATCATTCCGATTGGCGGGTTCCACAAAGGATCAACTGGTGGCGTCACTTCTTTCCACCAAACCTAGGTTCCACCTTAATTTGAGAATAAATTTGAGGTAGGATGTCAAGGATTGCAAGGCCCCGAACAAGAGCTATAGGCTCTAAAGAAGGCCTCTTTAGCTCATAGACATGGCTTGAAGGACTTAGGCCCACTACTAAAGGTCTATAGATCAAGGCTTGATTTCTAGAAGTTTCCTTGTAAATATTTAGAAAGATGAAAGACTAAATATTTACATAAAGATTTTTAGAGAGAGTTCTAGAATGATCCTCAAGCATTAGATGGTTGTCACATGTAACAATCCGAACCATCTATTGAAGAGGTGGACGGAGGAGAACAACTTTAAATAAGGGTAAGCTCCTCATTTGTAAGCAAATTAGATTACTCAATTAAGCTCAAGTAAGGGATAATAGGTTTTCTTTGAGTAAGTCTCATATCTTGAGTTCGCTCATTACTTTAGTGGGTAAGTGAGTGTAGCCCTAGCAAGTGAGAGTGAGGGTGGAAGGCTGACTTATGCCTAGCAAAAGGAGTTGTGTACAAGTACTGCACGGGTTTGGGATAGGTGAAATTGCAACCTTGTGACAAGGAGCTAACTTTGGCAATATAATTTAATTGGAAAAAGTTAGACGAACACAACAGTGGAATGGATTTCTTGCGATACCATGCAAAAGCTCTCCTATTAAATTAATAAGGGTCAAGTTAGAAAAGAAGAAATCGAAAGCATTGAGAACAAGAAAGACTTTCTTTCGAAAATAAGAAGGAACTGGAGAGATAATAGACAGAAAGTGGCATCCATATAAATAGAAAATGAAAAACAATTAATTATAACCAAGAGAATTTGACATTGCGCTAATCTTGGTTTATCTATCCCCATCAAAACAAATCATAGGGCTTCTAACTTTATGATTCCCTACATAGATAATTTTTAGCTTATGCTCATCTCTTGTGAGTAAATGAGTGAAAAATGTAATTTTAATGTGTAGCATGGCTCAATTAACTAACAAATTATGGTCACTCCTATCAAGATATATGGCCTCAATCGCTTCTTAGATTGTAAAACAAAGTAACTCAAAAACCGTGCTTGTGGAAAATAATTGGTTGCAACACCTCTTTTGAATCACTATTTGGACACTGTAGCCCCTAAAATCACATTTTTTGTGAATGAATGGCTTAGAAAATTCAAAAATCAAGAAAAAGCCGTACCACACATGCACTGTGCGTGTGCTGCACCATGTGTCATGCACTTGTTGTAGTGTGTCGTCGCTTGTGCTTGCCGCATGATGCGCCCGCATGCGTTCGCTGCCCGAGCGTCGCTCGTGTGCGCTATCAAGCTATCATTGCTACGTTCCATCACCAAGAACGAAGATCGGTTGGCCACCGTAGCCAGAGACGACAGCTAGACTTCAGTCATCGCCGGTGACTTTCAAGTGTCCAAATTGTGCAATTTTTGCACTGTTTCACTTAGTTTTTAGCGTAGATCCCATTTTTAAGCACCCTTTCGACAAATTCTATCGTTATCTCGTATTTTTTACATGATTTTCATCACATTTATAAAAATATCCTCATTACTGTTTTCTTGATTTTTTGGCATTCTCAGTCGTCTGATTACTATGAAAATTCATGGGTTTGTTCTTTGTTCAATCATATACAAGATGAATGGTTTCGATCATCAATCTTACTCCATTTCATTAGGTTATTTTTGCAAAAATAGTAAAATTATGCAGTCACTGGAAAAAGACATTCCACGTCGTTTTTCGGCGTTAAAAATGATAAACTACATGGAGATAAGCCAGAAATGGAGAGGGGAAAAGGGAACGAGGGTCTACCTTAGTTAGACCAGCCAAAATAAGAGACTTTCGGTCTGCATGCACTTGGGAGGGGGCTATTCGCGTTGTTGCCTACGTTCGGTGTCGTTGCCATTGTCGGTGACACGAAAGCTGAGGGGAAAAGTTTTTTTGGCCGTATGGGAAAATAGGGCAGGCCTTTTAATGCCTCATTTGTGGGTTCTTGTACACAGTTAGTGGGCCCCACATGTATTTACCATTTTACCCCCTTCTGTCATTTAATTAATACAAAAATTAACTTAATTAGCTATCTTTCCTCCAATCTTTGATTTTAGCATTCTTAGTGGAGTTGGATTTTATTTTTCGAGTACATTCCCATTATTGAGGTTTTAAATCAAGATTTTATCTCCAATTTCCCAAATCCTTAATTTCCTAATTTTCTATTTTTTCCATAATTCTACAAAATTATGTCTTTTCCAAAATTTAAAATTTTGGGTTATTACATCCTCTCCCCCTTATAGAAAATTTCGTCCTCAAAATTTAAATGTGTATATACCTCTAAGGAAAGAGCTTTGGGTGGTTATGCCTCATCTCGTCCTTTATCTCCCACGTAGCCTCTTGAGCCGAGTGATGTTACCAAAGGACCTTGACCAGAGGAATGGTCTTAATCCTCAACTCTTGGATCTTGCTATCCAACTCTGCCTAGAATTTCAAAATGACCAATGTATTTGGGGCTGAGCTTTCCCCTGACACCAAATCTCATCACTCCTTTCATAGGAGAAACTCTAAAAAAGACATGCTCCCTAACCTCAAACGCCAAGTTCTTTCGTCTCCTGTCGGCATAGCTCTTTTTTAGTGGATGTGAGCTATCAGTAGTCGTCTCTGAATAAGTCAAACCTTCTTTGCGCATTGCTCAATCAACTTAGATTTCACTATTCGTCTCTCCCCCACATCACTCTAGCACAAAGGAGACCGACGAGGTCTGCCATAGAGTGCCTTATACGGCGCCATGCCGATACTCGCGTGGTAGCTGTTATTATATGCAAACTCTACTAGTGGCAAATGCTCCACCCAGCTACCCCTCCAATCCATGACACAGGCCCTCAACATGTCCTCAATAGTTTGAATGGTCCTCTTAGACTGACCATTCGTCTGGGGGTGGAACGTGGTACTGAATCTTAACCTCGACCTTAGAACCTCCTGTACACTTTGTCAGTACTTCGAGATGAACCGTGTGTCTCGATCTGAAATAATCCTCGAAGGTACTCCATGTAAGTCTCAGGATCTCCCTGCATATAGCTTAGCCAAGCTGTCCATGATCTGCATATGTTTGATGGGGAGGAAATGGGCAAACTTCATCAATTTGTCAACTACAACCCATATCATGTCATGACCACCAATAGTCCTTGGCAGGCCCACTATAAAATCCATAGTAAGGTGGTCCCACTTCCACTCTAGAAGGTCTAATGTCTGTAACAACCTTGATGGTCGCTGATGCTCTGCCTTGACTTGCTAACAGGTCAAGCATCATGCCACGCACTCACCGACATCCCTCTACATCCCATTCTACCAAAAATGTTTTCTAAGATCTTGGTACATCTTTGTACCTTCAGGATGAATAGAATATGGGGACTGGTGTGCCTCCTGGAGCAAATCATGTCTCAACTGATCATCTGTAGGCACCACCAATCTACCCGTATACCTGACACCTCCATCAAGACTTCTGGAAAAATCAACCTTATTTGACCATGTTATGTCTTCTATAGAACCATTTCGGTCTTAGTTCCAATTCAATACTAAACAAGTTCGAACTAATTGAATACTTGTGTGAGAAATTCCTCGAATTGGTTTGCCCTTTCCATAAAGTATATAATTGACAACTCGGAGTTTCACATTATCCCTTTCTTGCAATAGATCCTGGGGGAAAAGCGTTGCTAAATTTATACCATCAGCTATTTCATATGTGACTACAGGTCGAACCGAAACAAAATACTTTTTCTTTGTAGGCGTAATCCGTTGGACATAGATCCAATTTTTCAATTTTTTTGATTCCTTAGAATTTTTTTTTCCCGTTCCTGGTGGTATCAAGATGCCGCTATGCTGGGATATCTTATCTGTCTCTCCAGGAAAATGTATATCTCTAGAAAAGATTTTCAGTTCAATCCTTTTTTTTTTTCTCTCCACTCGGACTAATCCACCTACGCGGCTTCTTGTATTTAAAGTGATTCGTGTATCGACTCCAATGATACTATTGTTCCGGACCATTACGGACGAAGATCCGGGTAAAATATGCACTTCTTCAGGAATGAAAAAAAAATCGATCTACTTTCATTTGGTATTTCGGACTAAGTTCCTTCACTCCTCGATACTCAATCAAATCCTCTTTTTTGATGATTGAATCCACTTCTACAGTCCCATATTTAGTAATTCCTGAACTACTTCTGTATCGGGGATCGTCGAAATAAGCAAGAATACTATTTCTACGTAAAATATCATTTATGGGTATTTCAATCGAGATGGCAGAAGGAGACATTAGTTCTTTCTCTCGTTCTTGATCATATTGGAATGGAATGACGAATCTATTTCTTTGCCTTTTTGCCAAGAAATTAGAATTCTCGTAAAGAATGGCAGGGTCCATAAAATTAGAATGACCGTTGGATATGATTCGATCAGGTCTGAAATCATCAAGAATCCTCCCCCCTTTTTTATTGGAAGGGTCTGAACTAAACAATTTGTGTCTCAGTCCATCATTAGTTACTGAAAGGTCAGAACTATCTCTCTGTTAGACAGAAAGAGAATGAACATTCATTTGATCTTGATCCTTGTGGATCAAAAAAGGAACTGTACTAGATCTGCACGGGCCTCCTGATAATATCCATAAATGACTTGTTTCTGGTAAGAGATGAACATTACCATATGTATATTCGGGTGCATGGTACACATCGGTACTCTAGTGCATTTCTCCCTCTGAGTCAGAATAAATATGTTTTCGAACTTTTTCTTTAAAATTGAAAGTGGCTGTTCCAGCGCGAATCTCAGCAATCACTTGTTCTGATTCTACATATTGATCATTTTGAACTGAAAGAAAACTTTTTGGTGGAATATTCACATGTTATGTCTCTCAGTATCACTCATCTGTGCTTAAAGGATCCTGTCAAGAAACTTGGATCCAATCGAGAGGTTGGCAATCATTACTCTTGACTTTCTGCTTAAGGTATCAGCTACAACGTTGGCTTTCCTTGGGTGGTATTGTATGGTAAAGTCGAAGTCCTTGAGGTACTCCATCCATCTCCACTGCCTCATGTTCAGATCGCTTTGTGTGAAGAAATACTTGAGGCTTTTGTGGTCATTGTATACCTCAAATTTCTCGCCATATAAATCGTGTCTCCAGGACTTCAATGTGAATGCCACTGCTACCAATTCTAAATCATGGGTTAGGTAGTTTACCTCATGTGTCTTTAGCTGTCTCAATGTATAGGTGATAACCCTCTCATGATGCATTAACACTGCTCCTAAACCTCTACTTAATGCATCACAAAACACCACATAGCCACCCGAACCCGAAGGTAGGGCCAGTACTAGCATGGTAGTCAACCTCCTCTTAAGCTCCTGAAAGCTCTCCTCATAAGCATCAGTCCAAACGAACCTGGTGTCCTTCCTAGTCAAGGTGGTCATGGGCAAGGCAATCCTTGAGAACCCCTCAATGAATTGTCAGCAGTAACTAGCCAAATAGAGAAAACTACGAACCTCTATCATTGTCATAGGCCTCTCCCAATGCAAAACTACCTCCACCTTAGCTGGGTCCACGACCACACCATCCATGGACACCACGTGCCCCAAAAACTGCACCTGTCCTAACTAGAAGTTGTACTTACTGAGCTTTGCATACAAGCAATGATGGAGAAGCGTGTCCAACACAGTGCAAAGATGCTCCCTGTGGGACTCATGGCTAGTAGAATAGATCAAGATATCATCCACGAAGACAATCACAAATTGATCTAAATAAGCCCGGAATACCCTGTTCATCAAGTCCACGAACACTGCTGGTGCATTCGTCAAACCAAAGGGCATCACCAATAACTCATAGTGGCCATATCGACTCCTAAACGCAGTCTTAGGGATATCCTCCTCTCTAACCCTCAACTGGTGGTAGCCTGATCTCAAGACAATCTTAGAGAATACTTGTGCCAACTACAACTAATCAAACAAGTCATTAATACGAGGTAAAGGATACCGGTTCTTCATAATAACACTGTTCAATAACCAGTAGTCTAGGCACAGCCTCAAAGACCCATCCTTCTTCTTAACGAAGAGGATTGGTGCTCCCTAAGGAGACCCACTTGGCTTGATGAGACCCTTATCTAGAAGCTCCTACAACTATACCTGGAGCTCTCTCAATTCTGTAGGGGCCATCTTATAGGGCACCTTAGAGATAGGTGCTCTACCCGAGACCAAGTTTATGGTAAAATCAATCTCCCTACATCGGGGTAGTCCTGGCAGCTCATTTGAAAATACATCGGTGAAATCTCTCACCACATCTATCTCCTCAATCCATGGCTGCTCACTGTCAATCATCTTGACGCAGGCCAAGAACACTCAGTAACCTCAAGCATAACACTGAGCTACTCTCATGGCTGAGATGACACAAAGGCTACTAATGCTTTTCCTGCCTTGGACTACGAGGACTAGTCAATCTGGTACACAACATATAATCTGCTTCTTACAGTAGTCTATCGTAATCCAAAACGTAGCTAACCAGTCCATCCCTAAGAAAATATCATAATCCACCATATCTAAAAGAATGAGGTCAGCATCCATCATAACACCTGATATCTCCATTGGTACCCTCTCGAGATACTTCGTAGCCTCCATTGTCTCTCTTGTTGGCATCAATACATCCAACCCAAATGCTAACTCATACATGCGAAAGTAGAGGCATGATGAATGTATATGAAATAAACAAATGTGTAGACCCCAAGTCAAAAAGAACTTTAACATGTCTATCAGCTACTAGGAAAGTACCTTCCACCACCTGGTTCGAGGCTTGTGCCTGCCCTGAGGTAATGGCAAAGACGCGTCCTTGACTACACAACACTGCCTCTGTAGTGGTATATGTCCTCACTGGCCTGTATCCCTGACCTCTAAGGTAGTCTCTCATCACATGCCTTACCTCGCCATATCCGTAACATCTGAATGGCTCTCCCGACTGGAAAGGCTGTTGTCGCTGCTGTTGCTGGTGGAACTACTATGGGCCTTGATGCTGACGACCTTGTCTTGAGCATGCTCGCCCCATGTGTCGACTCTTACAATGAGGGCACACTCTCCTTCCTTGACCTCTCCTATGTCTAAAAGGGGTACTGCTAATCAGGGCCCCCCTAAGGTTGTGTAGACGTGAAGGGCCTCTTGCCCTTAAAGGGTTGACTCATCTCTCCTCTGCTCCATACCAGGTCTCTCTCAAGCACAGCAGTCATGTTTGCTGCCTACCTCACTGTGGTCGGGTGTGCAATGAGTACCTCGCATCTCAACTGTGGCATCAATTTGTCAAAAAATCTATCCATCGCCTCCATAGTCTAATGAATCGATTTAGATACTATTGAACTTTCATACTCCTTTGTGCTAATGTGGTGAACACTCTCTTCATAGCATGTAGGGCATGAGGTGGGAAGTATTGCACATCAAAGATCCTCTTAAAATTTTCCCATATAAGTGGTGCTGAGGATGAAGGGCACATCTGCTGCTAAGTCTTCCACCAAAACCCAGCCTCTCCAATCAATAAAAATGTCGCTAGTCTGACCTGATCCTCAGGTTGGACCTCCATCCCCTCAAAGGCCTTCTCTACCTCAAATAGTCATCTCTCTGCCATTGCTATATCTCCTTCCCCACGGAAGGTGGGTACCATCCTCTGAAAACTCTCCAGCTACTTAGACGATGAAACACATATGCTCGAGGATCCTCCCTCTGTAGCTCCTGGCATAGGAGCTGTCAGTACTGGGTGGGAAGACTGTACTGACGTGTCCTCTTGGACTGCTACAGCCATTGCTGGGTGGACAGAGTGCATAGCCTACATTTTTACCTAGACCTACTGTGTAATCTACTCAGTGAGACATGGCATAAGGCCCTGAATTATGTAGGCCACTACATTTGCCTCCCGATTCCCTTGCCCTAGTGTTACGGTAGGGGTAGCAACTGGTGAAGGGGGGTGGACCTAGTCTTTCATCAAGGAGCCATATATTAACAACCCAATAACACATTGTATAAGTATTTCTTCTATCTCTATCTAAGTCATGAACTTATGGGCTGTAACTCTAATTGGATCCTTAAAGTGGTGATGATGGAATAAACTTGGGCTCTGATACCAAACTATGACATCCTGGGCTTTTATAAACCTTTTTCCTAAACTAATAATAATAATATGTTTTAAGAAAAATAGATGGGATCCTTGAAAACAAAATCTCAAGATTTATAAATTTTACATAGTGTTAAAAGAATTAACTGGAAACAAAAATCTCGGGGGTCAACCACATCCCAAAACTGTAACAAATAAATAAAATAAAATCCAGATACTCTGAGCATGCTTGATTTAAGACCATGATAAATACACAAGCTAAGTAAAGATAATAATAAATCAAGTAAAAAAGCCACTAGGCTCTATCCATGATCACCACAATAACTACATCTGCAATTAAATGTTCACTACACCGTGGTATGGGTCCAATTTATCCAATTATGTAAGCATCCAAGTAAAGTTCCAAAAGTTTAATACAAGTCTAAGAGACGTACACTAATCTATCTCTAAATACAAAAGTGGATAGTCTTCAAGTCTTTGCCCAAATCAATGCTACTTCACCTACTTTCCTTACTAGCTATCGCGCTCCAAATCTGAGACATTGCAAAACAAAGCAATGCCTCAGTAAGCTATGCTTATGTAGGTGATCACATTCAATTAAAGCTTAATAAAATCATATGGTGAATCTCATGTAATAATCATATATAAGGCACATCAAATAATCGAACACTCATAATGGAGTAACATATGAAAACCATAAATCTTCATAAATAGATATCAAGTCAAATCATGATGGCATAATAGAGTAACATACGAAAACCATAAATCTTCACAAATAGATATCCAGTCAAATCATGATGCCATGCAAGACATGATAAAAACACAGATGTGCGTCCATCAAAACAATATGAGTCCATGTCCACAGAATAATATGCATACAAGTCATGATAAATAGGACACTGTATCAAAAACAACCTCAAGAGTGTCCCACAACGCTCAATCACCTGTGATGAGTACTCATACCAACCATGGGTCCCTCTCGTGCAGCCTGCATCAGCCCAAGAGTCACACATGACCTAGGCCTAGTTTGCCCTAGTTCACCCCATATATAAATCCACATGAGCATACAGAATAATGGTATAGGCTACTATGCTACAGTGGCAACCCCACTAGGATCTGGACCAGTACCGCTCCCTGTCGACACCCAAATGAGAGACTTTCTCCGTCCTCATTGAGAGGAACATATTTGTAGGAGAAACTACCCATGATACCACCACCTACATACTTATCCTAGTACCACTCAAGGGTGGTGTCTAATGATCATCATTACAAAGTTAGAGGGAGGGTGGCCAACTCTACAACCCTCCTAGCATAGTACCCACTGGGTGAAGGCACCCATCATAAATCAACAATAAGTCATAAATCATGAAAAGATTTCATAAAATAATCTCAATAGGTACAATTAAAGCCCATGATAAATATAGTACATCCATAAAACATGGTTATTAGCAAAAATGGAATGTCATGCTACCAACAAGAAGTAGGGACCTATTTATGTGAACATGAGAAGACATAAAAACACATGCCTCAAAAACTTTAGAGAATACGTCATGGTTACTGAAATCACGGAGAAATTTGAATGAAATCACCTACCTCGATAAATGCGGTGCTCTAATCAGGTGCGTGGGCAATGTCACGTCGCACGCTCTGACGTACCTATCACCTCATAAGTCATCTATTACTTGGTGTTCTCACATCTAAAAGTAAATAAATTCAAGTGATAACTTCATTGATCTAGCTGTTAATCCTAAATTAACGGCCCAAATCATCTGATAATCCCTCCATTAGGGCAATCTTAAGCTAGATGTTTGTCTTTATATCAATTAGAGAGTAATGTGTCATCTTTGATTTCAATCCTACTTATTTTCATCACGATCCATTTAATTTCTATGTTTGTTTAGTGATTCACATGTATCTTTATGATTACGCGCCAATCTGATGGTCAGATCGCTCTCTGATCAACACATCCTAAGGCACTCGCTCAAATTGATAGTCAAGATCACTTTTCTTGGTAATTCAAGGAGATCTACTCTTCTAATCCCTTAGATCATCCCATATTTGATGTATATAATCATGGTCTAAGGCCTGATCATCTATTGATCAGCCTGATGTAGGTTATCTAATGGTATTTGGTGGTTTAACTATTTAAAAGGTGTTTAGATGTACATTTTCAAGTCAAATCTAGGTCTGTGTCATTGATATAGTCGCAACGTCTCTTTCGGATATCAATTTGGACCTCTATAGCTCCTAAAATCACATTTTTTGTAAATGAACAGCTCAGAAAGATTCAAAAATCAAGAAAAAGCTGCATTGCATGTGACGCGTGTGTGCCACTCACGCGTGTTCTACGCACATGCAGCTTGTGTGTCACCATTGGGTGTTGTCGCTAGGAACGACGACCGGCTGGCTGCAGTCGTCGGAGACGATGGTCGGACTTCGGTCACGGCCAGTAACTCTCAGGTGTCCAAATGGTGCGATTTTCGCACACTTTTGCTCATTTTTTCATGTAGATCCTGTTTTAAAGCACCTTGTCAACAAATTCTATTGTTATCTCTCCTTTTTACACGATTTTCATCACGTTCCTAAAAATCTCCGCATTAATGTTTTCTTAATTTTTTGGCATCCCCAACCATCCGATTACCATGAAAATCCATGGGCTTGTTCTTGTTCCATCATACACAAGATGAATCGTTCAGATCATTCATCTAATACCGTTTCATTGTGTTATTTTTGCAAAAACTGTTAAATTATACAGTCACCGAAAAAATGTCATTCCATGTCATTTTCTAGTGTTAAAAATGGTAAACTACATGGAGATAAGCCGAAAATGGAGAGAGAAAAAGGAAACAAGGGTCTACCTCAATCAAACCAGTTGAAACGAGATTCTTTCAGTCGACGTGCACTTAAGAAGGGGCTATCCGCATTGTTGTCGGCGTTTGGCGTCGTTGCTGTCGTCGGTGACATGGAAGCTGAGGGGAAAGGTTTTCTGGCCGTATGAAAAAATAGGGTAGGCCTTTTAAAGGCTCATTTGTGAGTGCCCGCGTCCAGTCCATGGGCCCCACGTGTATTTATCGTTTTACTCCCCCTTTTGCCATTTAATTAATACAAAACTTAACTTAATTAGCTATCTTTCCTTTGGTCTCCGATTTTAGCATTCTTAGTGGCATTGGATTCCATTTTTTTAGTACATTCCCATTATTGAGGTTTTAAATCAAGATTTTATCTCCAATTTCCCAAATCCTTAATTTCCTAATTTTCCATTTTTTCCCCATAATTCTACAAAATTACATCTTTTGTAGAATTTAAAATTTTGGGTTATTACATGTTGTTATTTTGAATACTTCTAATTCATATATATCTAATGTTTGTTAAAATGCCTAACCTAATCTTTTCATGTCTTACAAGTCTCTATGCAAATTTGCTTTGATTTCTTGTGGTAATGGACAAATATGCTTGGATGTCTATGACAAGGACTTCGAAAGAATATGAGGGTACAGAAAATTTCACAGAGTTTTCACTTCGGGCAGGTATTGATCGTAATCGCATTCGTTGTCCATGCTCAAAATGTGGAAACTTGAAAAAAGTAATTGCAGGGGTGTTGAGAGAACACTTGTGCTTTAATGGAATTGATGAAAGCTACTACCCGTGGATTTGGCATGGAGAAGAACTTCTGCATAGGCCCTCGATAAGGCCTGGAATATATGATCAAGACATTGCAGGAAGTGTTGGAGATAGTAGTACAACTGTACCAATAATTCGAGATGCACATGATGACTTCTAGGATAACCCTGAACAATTTCATGCTACATTAGAGGAAGCCGATTAGCCATTGTACCCCTGAGTGTAAAGATTATACCAAGCTATCCACAGTGATAGAACGTTATAACATGAAATTAAGATTTGGTTTTTCAGATCAAGATTTTATAAAAGTCTTGAAAGTAGTGGGTAAGATGCTACTGAAGGATAATAAATTGGCGAGGTCCACATGGGAGGCAAAGAAAACCATGGCTGCACTAGGGTTTAAGTATGAGAAGATATATGCATATTCCAATGATTGCATCTTGTATAGGAAGGAGCACAAGGATAAAACTACATGCCCAACTTGTGGACAGCTAAGATGAAAGTTAAATAAGAATTCAACTGAGACAGTTGCAGGCATTCCTGCAAAGGTTCTATGGCACTTTCCCCCTATGCTAAGGTTTGAAAGAATGTTTCATATTGTTAGTATGGCATGCCAATGACAGAGTAGCTGATAGCTTTTCACCTCATCCAGCAGATAGCCCAACATGGCATGTGACCTAATTTTGGTAAAGAACCTAAAAACATACATTTAGCATTATCTGCGATGGGATTAATCCTCATGGTTCTATGAGTAGCAAGTATAGTTGTTGGCCTGTTATATTAGTTTGTTACAACCTTCCACCATGCTAACTATGCTGATATCGGGTCCAAAGCAGCCAGGGAATGACATTGACATGTACTTGTCTCCCTTGATCGATGATCTTGAGAAATTATGGGACATAGGCATTGAAGCATACGGCAAATACAAGAAAGAGTCATTCACCCTAAAGGCTATATTTTTGTGGATAATAAGCGACTTCCTTGCATACAATAATTTCTCTAGATGCACTATGAAGGTATACAATGCTTGTCCTATTTGTAGTGATCAAACATGTGTTGCATGACTTAAACATGGTAGGAAAATGACATTCCTTGAGCATAGAAGGTGGTTACGTAGAGACCATTCATATCGTTCTGAGAAGGGAGAATTTAATAGGAGTGTAGAGATAAGGAGACCTCCAAAGATGTTGATAGGACGTCAGGTATTGGAGCTGGTTGAAAATATTAATGTCTTGTGGGGAAAGAATACGAAAAAATGAAGTAAACGTGTAGGTGAAAGTAATTGTAGAAGTTGTTGGAAGAAGAAATAAATATTTTTTCGTTTGCCATACTGGAAATCAATCCATATACACCATGTGCTTGATGTCATGCACATTGAGAAGAATGTGTGTGAAAGCATGACCGGTACCTTGCTAAATATCCCAAGAAAAACAAAGGATGGACTTGTAGCTCGAATGGATCTTATGAACATGGGCTTGAAGAAGAGGTTGCACCCAGAGGAGAGGGGCAGTTGAGGAACATACTTGCCTAAGGAAAATTATATTCTCGATAAAGAGAAGAGGAGAATAATTTGTAAAACCTTGTTCGAGCTCAAAGTCCCAGACGACTACTCTTCAAACTTTAAAAACATTGTTTCCATGAAAGAGCTCAAATTGTTGAGGATGAAGTCGCACAATTGCCATGCATTGATGCAACACCTGCTGCCAATAGCAATACGTTCTGTGTTACCAGACAAAGTTAGGGGAGCTATTACAAAATTTTGCTACTTCTTTAATGCTTTATGTAAGAAGGTGGTTGATATTTCAAAATTAGAAGAAATTCAAGGTCATCTAGTGATAACTTTATATGAGCTTGAGACAATCTTCCCACCATCATTCTTTAACATCATGGTACACTTAATAGTGCACCTCATTAATGAGGTTAGACTCGGTGGGCTAGTTTACTTGCGATGGATGTATCCATTTGAGAGATGCATGAAACTTTTAAAAGGATATGTACGTAATCATAACCAACCAGAGGGGTGTATAGTTGAATGTTATATTGCAGAGGAAGTAGTGGAGTTTTGCATAGAGTACTTAGTAGGAGTGGATGCCATTAGAATCCTAAGAAAGAAACAATTAGTTGCATTTCATGATCCAAAGGTTGGCAAACCTCTATCGAGTGGTCGTGTATTGACTGTTGACTATAAAGAACAAGGCAGGCGTATCTTTATGTGTTGCAAAATGTTAATGAAGTCCAACCTTACATTGAGTAAGTTGATCATGCCTGCATACCTGTATGTAAAATTTAATTGCTGATTGTTAATTACATTTTTCATGATTACTCTATTACTTTGTGTGTGTACGCAGTGAACACATGGATGTACTCAAGGCAAAGAATTCAAGTTATGCAAAGAAACAGAAGTGGCTACAATTTGAGCATTATTGCACTTTCAATAATTGGCTACATAAGAAGGTAAAATGAAAGAAAGCTCACTTAAGTTAAAAAGTTACATTTTGTATATATATATATATGTATGTATGTATGTATGTATTTTACTTAAGCCTACTTAATATACATAGATTCAAGATCAGCGAGAAGTAGCAGGAAAAGGTATATCAAAAACTTTGGGTTGGATGGCAATGGGACCATGACCAGAAGTAATAAAATATGCCAAACATGCCATCAATGGTTATTACCTTTATACAAAAGTCTGTGATAACTTAAGAGTGTAATAGAATAGTGGAGTTAGCTTAGTTGCCAATGCTACATTCTTTTCAAGTTCAAAGGATAATAGGTCAAATGTGGCGGATGATATTTATTACGGGCTTATAAGAGAGATTTGGGCCTTGAATTATACTTTCAGAACTATGGTTGTGTTTAGGTGCGATTGGGTGGAACACAATAGCATCATAACTGATGCCCTTGGATTGACATTGGTTGACCTCAATAGGATTGGCTATAAAAAATAATCAATTTATTTGGCATCTCAAGCAAAACAAGTATTTTATGTAGTGATAAGAGATGGTCAATAGTTTTATCATCCTGTTCAAGGGATTTTTATGAGGAAGACGATCTAGGAGATGCTAAAATCAATACCCTTCTATTACCAAAACAATCCCATCAATCGAAGCACTACTTGGTGAGAATGAGGATTATGTGCATGAAAATGATGACAAAGATGCTTGGGTTTGAAAACAATATATATTTTGGGGTACATGGAATATGCATATTAGTCAGTTGTAATATATATATATATATATATATATGTATAATCTCATGTTTATAAATTTTAGCTTTGCTTTTGTTATGAGCTATATATATTGATCGATAGTGAGCTATAAATATACATGCATGTGCACAAAAAGAATGCATGAATCAATGTTCACTATCATAAAAAGGTCATTTTTTATTGTGTATTATTGTTAGATATTGTGAAGTACTAACACATAAGGAATATATATTTTGAATTAAAAAAATTGTAAAAAAAAAGTGTAAAATATTGTATACTTTTAAAGTCATTTTATTGAAAGCGACTTTAAATGTCTTAACTTTTAAAGTCATTTTATAAAAAAAAGACTTTACAAATATAACACACATTATAATTAATTGTTCATCTTTTTTAGTACTTCTTTTATTCTGACAGTTTTTGTACTTCTTTGGTTATCACATATTCTTTCTACAATATTTTGTGATGCAAGTTAACTTTGGAAGCTTAGTGACAATCAAATACATACATACATATATATATATATATATATATTCATTTGAAATTAAGTATATAGAACCCTAACCTTAACCCCATCCTTGAACGTGAACCCTAACCCTTAACCCTCATTCAATATTTATAAATTTTGTTTTGCTTAATGTTCTTTTATAATTACTACTTTTTTTTGTACTTCTTCGGTTGTCCCATATTTTTATTTCTTTAGGAGTCTTTTTACAATATTTTGTGATGCAAGTGAACTTTGGAAGCTTGGTGTCAATCAAATACATACATACATACATACATATATATATATATATATATATATTCATTTAAAATTTAGTATATAGAACCATAACCTAACCTTGTGCCCTAAACCTTGAATCTTGCACTTGAACCCTAACCTTGAACCTTGAATCCTAATTCCATATTTATAATTTTAATTGGCTCTTTTGTTATGAATTATATATATATGGATTGATAGCTAGCTAGCTATATGTGCGCATACAAAGAATATATGCATGAACCTATGTTGACTTCAAAAAGTGTACACTTTTAAAGTATATACATCAAATAACCATTTACAAAAGTTTATCTTATGTGAATTTAGTGTCAAGAAAAATTTAATATATATATATATATATATATAGCTCATGAAATGGACAAGAAAATTTAAGCTAACACACCCACATTATCACCTCATAATTAATTTATGATCTTATTTAATTTGCTTAATGTTCTTTTATTACTACATTTTTTGTACATCTTAATTAATTTGGTTATCACATATTTTTTTACTTCTTAATTTTGGTTATCATCATATTTTGTGGCACAGGTAAACTTTGAAAACTTATAGTGTCAATCACACACACACACACACACACACACACACACACACACACACACACACACACACACACACACACACACACACACACACACACACACACACACACACACACACACACACACACACACATATATATATTTCATTTAAAATTAATTGATTGTTATACATGAAGTACTAACATAAAAGGCGTATATATTTTGAATATAAAATTTAAAAATTTATAAAAAAAAGTGTATACTTTTAAATTCGTTTTTATCTAAACGACTTTAAAAGTCTAAAATTTTAAAGTTGTTTTATATAAATATGACTTTAAAAGTTTTTTTTATATATAAAATGACTTCTTTATTCACCTATATTTAAACCATGAAATTAGACTTCAAGCCCAGAGAAAAAATGAGGGAGAAGAGACGAGAAGAAGAGGATCAAAGATGAAGGATAGGAGAAGGCGGCCGATACGTACCTGGTCGGGGGAGGAGATGCGTTCGGTCAGGTGGAGGGGAGATGGGTTCAGACGACGGGGAGGGGAGGAGGGAAGCTGGAGATGGGGCGGGGTGGTGTTCCGATGGGGGAGGGGAGTTCTAGAGGGGTAGGGGTGGGGTTTCAATGGGGGAGGCGAGGAGGGGAGCCGAAGAGGGGGCATGGTGGGGTTCCAATGGGGGGAGCTGGAGAGGGGTCCGGGGGGGTTCCAAAGGGGAAGGGGAGGAGGGGAGCCCGAGAGGGGATGGGGTGGGGTTTTGACGTGTGAGGGTAGGAGGGGAGGCGGAGAGGGGGTGCGGTGGGGGTTCGGGTGTGGTACCGCAGAGGGGTGGGGAGGGGAGCTGGGTTTGGACAATGGGGTGGAGTGGGGTTTTGACGGTGGAGGGGAAGAGGGGAGTCGAGAGAGGAGGTGGGGTGGGATGTGGGTTCGGGTGTGGTACCGCAGAGGGGTGGGGTGGGGGTTCAAGTGTGGTATCGAGAGAGGGGTGGGGAGGGGAGCTGGGTTTGGATGATGGGGGAAGTGGGTTTCGATGAGGGAGGGGAGGAGGGGAGCTGGAAAGGGGGCCCAGTGGGGATTTGGGTGGGATACTAGAGAGGGGGCGGGGTGGGGGTTCGGTGGGGTACCAGAGAAGGGGGAGGTGGGGGGCGGGGTGGGGTGGGGTTTTATTGATTTATTCTTATTGACTAATTTTCATGGTTTTTATCTGAGAATTAAGTGATTTGTGTGAAAATCCTAGTTTTTGAGGTATTCATTCAAATGAATCAAAGTTGAAAAGTGTGATCTTACAGGTGTGCTTGATTGCTTCCTCTTTTCTTTTGTTTAGTTGTAATCATTCTTTATAATTATTTCATTACTAAACTAAAAGTTTCGTTTTCATTGTTGATGAGTTCTTTAATTTGTGCTTATGTTATTCATGCTTATTAGATGTAGTTTAGTTGTATCTACACTTGATTGTTAAATTAGTTTTCTTAAGGTATAAAATAAAAATATGTTAGTATAAGTATTTTTAAGATTAAATGATTCTAGGTTAAAATATTCATAAAAATAACTCACCACTTTGACTACGAGAATCTTTCATAGCCTGAAGACAGGCTATACTTTGAATATAGAACTAACTCACCACTTTAAGGAAGTTCCATAATTTTCCCTACAACAAATTTCCTAAGTTCCATAATTTTCATACAAGAAGTTTCCTCATTTGAGATCTTTAACTAGTGTACTCTTTATGACCAAAGAAAACTTTGTGAATATGTTTTAACTGAGTCTAAAATGTCCAAGTGATTTGATCTAAGATGTCCATTTCTAAAAGATCAAAGACATTATTTATTGTTGATCCAAGACTTCCATTCTTGTTGATCCAAGGCGTCCATTCTTGTTAATCCATGGTGTTCATTGTTTGAGGATATAAGGCATCCATTCCTTGATTGATCTTGTCCTCCTTTGATCCATCCTAGAACTCAAGCTGAAAGTGTTAACATGTTCATGCCAAAACTAGGCCAATACATGTTGTATTGCCTTTCATATTTCCTTTTATTCCAAAACTAGTGCATTTTAGGTGGCCCCATTACCTTGAATTTTTCATGCCTTGCTTTTCAATGTTTTTCTAAGCATTTGCCTTTTATAGATTTGATTTTCCATATTCTTTCATGTAATTCTTTTCAAAAGCATGTATAGTTTCAACTTAGTTATCACATCATGGATCTATCAATCCTAGCTAGTCATGCTAGGTACTTCATGAATGTGTTTTCTTACTAGTTCAAGTTCAGGCATGTGTTATGATATTTTTTCAAGAAGGCATGTTCATTTAGCTTCCACTTTCACAATCATTGTCACAATGTTTCATGTTTAATACTTTGTTCACTAATTTATAACTTGAGTATTATCACATCATGCCATGGCTTATCTTATTGTTATGTGTTTCTTTGATAGCATTTCCATAGCTTATCACATGTCAATTTCTAGAGCTTATATCATATTCATGTCCCTGTCACATCCATAGCTTATCACATGTCAAGGACATCGGTTTGGTTTCTTTAAATTCATTACATATATAGCCTTTTTTTATTTCATTGTTCTAATATCATTGAGTGTTTCTTTGTAGTAACTATGGAACAAGAAGAACATCAAACTGAAGATTACAGCCACATGGAAGAGCATGAACAAGAGGCTAACATGAGCACTACTCCAAAAAGAAAGGGCAGAGGGTGAATAACAAAGGAAAAGGTCATCAAGAGAAAGTCGAAGGGAATTAAAGAAACTGTTCAATACAATAGTAGAGGGTAAGAGATTGGTGAGAGTGCACTTGCTTATAGTAGTTTCGTATGCTCTATAGTAAGAAGCATCATTCCTATCACATTTGAGGATTGGAGACATGTGCTAACCTCGACAAAAGATTCAATATGGGAAAGGGGAAGGCATGTAAACATTAGGTACATGTATTATTTGCATTATAACTTTTCTTATTTTTCAAATATAGTAATTTGATGTGTTCAATTTGTAGTCTGCCTTTGACATGCCAGATGACAAGAAGACGCTTGCTTTACAAGGGGAAGGTGAGCAATGGAGAAAATGGAAGAACTATCTTGTTCGCAATTACATAGCTTCAAATGTAGGAGCTGTCAAAGCTGTACACGATGTTTCTATTTACTCCACATCATTGACTAAGAGTCTTGGAATGCATTTGTACAGAACTTCACCTCCATTGAGTTTGAGGTGTGTGCAAAAACTATGCTTCATTCTTTTAATTACATGTAACGTTCAATTAGTGCACTTGATCACGCATGTAAAAATGTGCAGGCGAAGAGTGCAAGGGGAAGAAAGGTGCATGAAACAAATATGTAGCACCACCTACCTAAGATGGGCTATGCTCGTTTAGAAGAGCTCAAAGTAAGCATCTGTGACAATTTATCCCATTCAATTTAATGTTATTATAGTTCTATACATGTTCTCTAATTGTAGTGCTTTGCATGTCAACAAAAAAAAGTTGTGACTATAGAACCCATTAATCGCCCCATCCTCTGGAAGATGGCGCATTCAATGGGCCATACTGCAACAAGTTTGCAGATGAAGCTACTGCACAAATTGCTTTACGGATGGTAAGTGGTCCATTTGTCTATAAATTTTTTACAATTAATTAGATGAAATGATCATGTCTTTCTAATTAAATTTTGTAGGACACTTTTACCCAAGAAAACTCTACTTCAGGAACTTTAAGCAGCACTTCTACTAAGGATGACATCATGTATAGGGCTATGGGCGAAGCAGGACCCCCTAGTTGAGTTAGGGGCACAGATCTAGATGTTATTCCTTCTACATTCTTTGGTAGGGGACGTATACCTAGAGTTCAAGATGATAAGCAGGCCTACAATGAGCTCATTGAGAAAGTAAAAGGTGATTTATTTAGATAGCTATGTGAGGGAGGTATGATGACTGTTCCTCGATCCCCCTGCTCAGCAATCGTGCCCTGATATACCTCCATTACATGCGAGCTACAACTCCCCATTTAAAGAAGATAATGAAGGATATCCACCTCCCCTTGAAAGGGAAATTCCTACCCAAGAGGAGGTATATACATTGACAAAATTATAAATTTTCATTGTCCATTTGCAATAATTCTATATCTCAACCTCTTTATCACATATTTGATTTGTAGGTGGGTCAATGCCTATTGGCCTTGGATTCCCATCAAAATATCATGGCTATTGGTTCATGCTATGAGCATGAATCAAACATTTTGCACAAAATTAATATGCCATCACATACTAAGCGGGTCTCCATTACTATGGCTTTGAATGCTAATTCTTGCCTACCATTCCCATTAGAAATGAAAAATATTATAACCGTTGGGGAGGCAGTTGCATATCAAGTCACTTGGCCAAAGGCATTAGTTATTCCCATAGAGTCCACGGTATGTATCTTATCATACTACATACCTTTCTCATTAATATTTTTTAGCAAAAGGCCTCACTTAATTGTTTAATAGCTCTAAACAGTTAATCATCAACAAAATGAGGCACTGAAATAGGCCGCTATTCCAGCGACACCTTTAGCCGCTGCACCAATGGAACAAGTACTTGTATATATCTTTGGTTTTTCTTTAATCATAAATTAGGCCCTCTTCATATATTAATATTATATTATTTAACTTTTGTTTTTTACATCTTTTACAGCAGCCAATCGAGGAG
Source organism: Warburgia ugandensis (assembly GCA_035236585.1). Lineage (NCBI taxonomy): Eukaryota > Viridiplantae > Streptophyta > Magnoliopsida > Canellales > Canellaceae > Warburgia > Warburgia ugandensis. The sequence goes on from CP141136.1 coordinate 27,651,863, forward strand.
TGTTTGGAAGTCCCACCTAACCCACCTCGATCCCTTAGGTTAATCTATGGTCTCATTAGCGTCTCATCAACAACAATATGGCAATCAATCCTGTACAAATCAAGCAGGGGGTGCTTGCTGAGGATGTTGTTGAAGTGCCACTTATGACAGAGGACTTATTGCGAGTTTGCCTATGAGATCAGCTCAAGCACCCCCACATTGTCTCCTACATGGGGCATATGCACATACTTGCTTGTAAATCATTTGGTATTTCATTACATATTATATTTTAATAGTATATGTAATAATTATTTCTTTTTATGCAACTTCTTGAATGATGCTACTAGTCTTTTTTAAGGTGAGGGTACACTTTACCAATTCTTTGACCCTGGTGTCATTTTTGGAGCGACAGAGTAATGGCCAATTGAGAGGCGTGTTAAGGATATTTTTCCAAGCTTCTATCATTGCTCTCAGGGGCAAGGCTTAATAATTCCCTACAATAGCAGGTAAGTTTTAATTTTCTTGTTTTCTTGCCAATTTATTCTTTACTTCAGGATTGTCAACTTTCATTTCAATCCATATGATTGTCTGTGTATGTCTCATTAGATGTTGTATGTTTTGGATGTGCATGGTGGTTATGCTTTCTTTTTTTATTCTTATGGAGCGCACATCTGCCCCATCCTCATGGATATTATAAATAATTAAGCATTTATTTTTTTCATGTGTTATGTGTAGATAAGTAATTTGTTATTCATCGATAATTAATGTATTTGAAATTTAAATTTGTAGGACTTAGTGAGAATGGGATACAGTGACTGAGACTTTACAACCACCAAGACTCCCATGGAAGATTTTCAAGGTATATGAAATAGTTAATTGCTTTAATTTATTACTAATTAAACTTACATAATTAAAAATGACATAATTTCTGAGTTCATTTTTGTTGTCCTTGGTTGCACAATGCCTAAACAGCAGTCTGATTGGGAGTGTGGATATTATGTCCTGAGGTACATGAGGATCCTAATATTTGATTGTACTCATGTCTCCCATTTCAAAAAGGTGGAACACTTTTTATTTTACATAATCTTATATTTTCCTACAGTTTTTATGGATCTGGCTAAAAAGTCTTAGCTTAATTAAATATGTTTTATTTCAAGTTGCTGTGCTTTCTAAGTGGGCAAACAAGAAGAGTTACTCCAAAGTAAATCTCAATTAGATTACATGGAGTAACTACTTGGACTTAAAATACATAATAAATTATTTTATTCATTGATTTGTTTGTCTTCCTTAAGATTTTATTATTTTCTTTGAAATATATATATATATATATATATGCATTTTAAGCAATGAATGAATGAAAATTTGGAGTGTGTGGGAATAAAGGAGTACAGATGTACTAAATTTAGAGTTTGAACATGAAGTGAATATGTGACAGTTGAATTATATAACTTTTATGAGATAAAGAATGAGAGGGTTACTTAGAATGTGTATGGATAATGATGAGTATGGATGTTTTGTAGTCATTATGGATATATTAAGTGTTATATTTTAGCAATGATTCGGGCTATCAAGAAAGAAGTGGATGCATGCTAGATGTTTGGTTTTTCATGTTTAAAAAGATTGTTTGTATTAGGTGTATAGAATGTTTCTTAAGATGTCGATTCATTGTAGTGGTTGGTGGCTTGGAATGTGTATGAAAGGTGTATATGATGTTTGGTTTTTCATGTTTTTAAAGATTGTTTGAAGTATTAGGACATATAATGTTTGTTATTCAATCTATACACAGGTGATAATGTATGAAAGATGTGGATGCAATGTAGTGGTTATTGGTTTTTCATGTTTGTAGAAATTGAATTATTTTATTATATACATGGTATTTTGTATTAAAAAGTAGATGAACATGTATTGTTTGTAAATAGGATCTTAATGTTTGTAATCATTGATTGAATATTAGATGTTTGTGTTATTCATTATATATAGGGAGGTGGAGCAAAGAATTTTTTTTGTAAAAATATATATATATATATATATTTTTAAATGACCTTAAAACTTCAAACTTTTAAATTCGTTATTTAAAACCGACTTTAAATTTTTAAACATTTAACGTCATTTTAAAGAAAATGACTTTAATATTTCAAACTTTAAAACAATTTTTGAAAAATAACTTTAACATTATTGATAATTTCGTTTAAATGTTTTTACTTTCAAAGTCACTTATATGAAAACGACTTCTAAAGTCATCAACATTAGAAGTCGTGTTTTTCAAAGCTACTTCTAAAGTGAATTAATATTTGGTTGCTTTTGAAGTCACTTATAATAAAATGACTTCTATAGTTGAAGACTTTAGAAGTCGTTTTTGGATAAGTGACTTCAAAAGTATATGCCTTTTTGAAGTTGTTTAAAAAAAACAACTTTAAAATTTTTTTATTTTTAAAGTTGTTGTATTAAACGACTTTTCAAGTTGCCTCGATAGAACTTGCTTTGTAAGTGACTTCTATTATCACTTTTTATTGACTTGAAAAGCCCCCTATGTAGTAGTGGGATTATCATAAAAATAGGTGGCACAAGGTCCACACCATGTTTAGTTGTTAATGGAGTATATGCTCATATACTCCATTGTTGATCTTCACCTACTACTTAAAAGGGAAGTTATAAAGCTATTACTTGGATCTCTAACTAACTCTTTCTTGTTGTATTGCCAAATTCATGACGATGAAGGTTAATTGCTCAGCTCTTAATTATTGATATGGTTGTGGTTCTTTCATTGTTTATTGAGATGAATAATTGATGAAATAGTACCGACAAACAATGATAAAAATGTATAGTATTACTTTTTAAAAGAGAAAAGATATATAGTACCAATATGTTAGTGACACAGTACACTCAAAGATAAAATCTTACCTTTCTAAAATGATTAGGATTATCCAAAGATATGTCAACTTAGATGTCAAAAGATAAGAACCTAACATGTATTTGTTTTAATTACAAATAATTATATAAATGCAAGAATCAATTGTATGAAGAGATCTCCCATGTTATAGATTAAGATCAAGGACAATGTGAAAGATAGCAAATGATGAGTGAAATAGAAGGCTGGATTAGGTAAAGAAGAACACAATTGTGAAATAATTTTCTGATGATTTCATTCACTGTTATTCTACAATATATAGAATATGTAGGAAGTACATTTATAGGGAAAGAACAATTTACCAAGAAAGGATAATCAAAGTAATTACAGAATAATATAGGAAATAATGAATAAAAATTATCCTATAATTAAGAGAGAAATAAAGGTAATTACTGATTAAGAAGGTTAACCATATCAAACCCTTAATTCTAACACCCCCCCTCATGTTGGAGCATGGATATCACACATGTCTAACTTGCCTAAAGAGTCATAAAAAAACATTGCTAGCAAAGGCTTTGGTAAGAAAATCAGCTAGTTGACCTTCAAACCTCACAAAAGGAAATATAATGATCCCAAGTTCAAGCTTTTCCTTATTGAAGTGTCTATCAACTTCTACATGCTTCATCTGATCTGTTAAACTCGATTGCAGGCTATCTTCATAGCTGAAGTGTTGTCACAATACAACTTCATCGCATCTTGAGATACAACACCCAAATCCCTTAGTAAGTTCCTCAGCCATACTAACTCACTCACTCCAAAAGCCATTTCTTTATACTCAGATTTTGCACTTGACCTTACTACTACCGGTTGCTTTTTACTTCTCAAAGTCATAAGATTTCCCCCTACAAAAGTAAAGTCTCATGAAGTAGATCTTCTATTATCAGCTAAACCAGCCCAATCTGTATCAATGTAACCTTCTACCTTCAGGTGATTATACTTGGTGAAAAGTAACCCTTTACCCAAAGTAGACTTCAAATGCCTCAATATACTTTCTATGACATCCATATGTGGTTTACGTGGATCATGCATAAACTAGCTCACTATACACACTACCTAAGCAATGTCTAGCTTAGTGTGAGACAAATAAATTAGTTTTCCCACAAGTCTCTGGTAAATTGTTATATCAGTAGAAGTTGCATCCAAATAATGAAACAACATATGATTTTGTTCAATAAGAGTATTCACAGGCTTACATCCAAGCTTGCATCTTTTAGTTAACAAATTAAGAATGTATTTTTATTGGGATAAAAAAATACCATTCTTTGGTCGGGCTACCTCAATACCAAGAAAGTACTTCAAGTCACTAAGTTGTTTCATTTCAAATTTTGAGGCCAAATGTCACTATAAGCTCTTAATTTCCTCTTAATCATTACCTGTTGCTTCCATATCATCAACATAATTAATCAAAGGAGTAATTCTTCCCTTTCGGTGTGTTAAAAACAGAGTGTGATATGAGTTACTTTGTTTATAGGCAAAGTTTTTCATAAACTTGGTGAATCTACCAAACCGAGCTCTTGGAGATTGCTTTAACCCATACAATGCCTTATTGAGTTTGCACACCATTGTAACATTTGAGTACTTCTATATACCTAGACTAAGATCCATATAAACTTCTTCTACAGGATCTCCATGCAAGAAAGCATTTTTTACATCAAATTGAAGAAGTGGTCAGTCTTAATTTGTTAACCACTAAAGACAAGAGCACTCTAACTATATTAAGCTTGGAAATTGGTGTAAAAGTGTCTTGATAATTATTTTCATAAGAGTATGTATACCCTTTTGTAACTAATAGAGTTTTGTACCCTTCAAAGGTCCCATCTGCCTTTGCTTGACTACAAACACCCATCTACATCCCATGATCTTCTTTCCTTTTGGTAGAAGCACTAGCTTCCAAGTAGCATTCTTTTCAAGTGTTGCTATTTCTTCTGCGATGGCTTAGGTCCATCTAGCATCTGCTAAAGCTTCCTGCATTTAGTTAGGAATAGAGACAGATGATAATTGTAGCACAAAAGACTCGTATGACTTGGACAATTTTTGGGAAGACATATGATCACAAAGGGATTTCTAGCCTTGGATTTAGGATTAGGCTCATATTTAATGGGTGGTTTACCATGATTAGAATGAGCTGGAAGACAATATTGACAATTGTGATTCAAAATTAACATCATCAATAATCGTAAAATTAGGACTAATGGTTACCTCTAAAGGAGTCTCCGAAAAAGATTGGCCTAGTTGTTTTAGATTGTTAAGAGACATTGCATTATCATGGAGAGAATCATCTTCAACATTTGGAGCCATTGGCTTAGCAATCGGGGACCTTTTCCCTTCATTTAGTCGATCATTGGTATCACTTTTGGTCGTCCAGAACAAATCCGGTCGTTTGGTAGCAGACATCTGATCCAATTCATTCGTTAGACCAGTAGTATTACTTTTGTTCGTCTGGATATTGGAGAAATTGAAATCTCTGGGGGAAAATGCTTGTAGTTCTTTATGATTAATCACTTCTTCTTAATTCTCCCCCTCAAGTGGTAAATCAGTAGTTGGTGGCCTGTAGAAAAGTTCTTTCTAATGAAAAATAACATCCATGGAAACATAAAACCTTTGAGAAGGTGGATCATAACACTTGTAACCTTGTTGATTGATCTCATATCCTACAAAAACACACTTCAAAGCACGATACTCAAGCTTAGTCAGTTGATGTGGATGTAAGTGGACATAGACCACACACCCAAAAATTCAAGGAGCCAAAAGTACCACCAACAGAAGAGTGTAGTGATCAAAAAGAGCATCTAATGGTATTCTAAAATCGAGAACATTAGATGGTGTATGGTTTATTCAGTAGACCACTAAATTTAAAGCTTCACCCCACAAGTAAGAAGGAACATGACCTCCCATCAAGAGAGGCCGAGTAACTTCCAATAAGTGTTTGTTTTTTTCACTTTGCAATACCATTTTGTTGAGGAGAATAGGGACATGTTGTTTGGTGAATAATCCTAATTGAGTAAAATAATTTCATCAATTCTTCCTTGAAGTATTCTCCCCCATTATCGAAACAAAAGACTTTTATTGGAATGCTAAACTGAGTGGTCACCATTTGATGAAACAAACGAAAAACTAAGCAAACATCACTCTTGTGCTTCAATTGATAAACCAAGTCATTTGAGTGCAATCATCAACATAAGTTACAAACCACCTCATCCCATTAAGAGTAGAAATTGGTGCCAGTCCTCAAACATTTGAATGAACTAATGAAAAAGGGAGATTTTCTTTATTATCACTCAAATGAAAAATAGTATGGTGACTTTTTACCATTGTACAAGTTTGGAAAATAAAATCTAAAAAATTACACCCCCTAAATAAAGAGGGAAATAATCTCCTAAGATAGCTAAAAGAGGGATGTCCTAATCTCCTATGCGACAGTTAAATTTTCTATTTTTTCTTATTCACCGAATCTTCATTCACCAATTAAGCTTGCCCTTCACTGTTGGAATGTTAGAACCTATCATCCAAATAGTACAATCCTCCATGTTGTCTACCACTGCCAATCTTCTCCTTGGTATGAATGTTTTGAAAAACATAGTGAGTAGGAAAAAAGAAAGCAACACAATTATATGATTTGGTTAATTGAATAATAGAGAAGATTACAATTTAATGATGGCATAAATAAGACATCTTTAATAGCTAAGGTGGGAGATAATGAGATTGTACCAACTCTAATAATAGGAGATGATACACCATTGGCATTGGTAATGGTAGATTTGGAACTAGGGGATAAGTGACTAAACCTATAATGATCATAAGTCATATGGTCTGTTGCACTAGTATCAATTATCCAATCACTATTTCCAATAAAAGACATACCTAACTTGGCGATAAATCCAGGAGTTGTGGCTAGATTCCCCTTTAGATTGGTGCCCTCCTCCTTAGCATTGAAAGATACCTTCTTGCCCTTTGGATGCCAATCTAGATATCCATGGAGTCGAAAGCATGTATCCACCATATGACCAATACCATTATAGGGAGTACATTTTCGATCCTTCTTTGAGGTAGGCATTTTCCGAGAGGCCATTACAGCCCCTTCTCCAATCTTTCCTCCAAGCATAATGTCTTGGCGATTAGCTTCCATACAAACCATAGCATAAACAGCTTGTATATTTGAAAGAGGTTTGATAACAAGTATGCTACCTTGAACCCCATCTAATTGAGGATCAAGACTAGCCAAAAATATATACACACTTTGAGAATTAACCTTTGTGGTATATTTTACAATATCATTAGCACACTCCATTATACAATCATCAATATCACCAAGTTTTTGCCATATTTTCTATAGTTTGCCAAAATAAGAAATAACAGAACCTCCATTCAGGCAGACAATAATTACCTCGCAGTGTAGTTGATAGACTTTTGATGCATCTTGGTCAACCAAATATGTCTGTTTGATCACCTCCCATATTTTCTTCGCCGTAGCCAACTGAAGAAAGAGAGATCTAATGCCTTTTGTCATTGCATCAAGAAGCCATGATTTGACCAAGTAGTTTTCATCCTACCATGCTTCATATTCCTTTGAATGAGCATCTTTCAGCACACTCTTAGTACTTGAAATAAAACCCCAATGTTTCCTCCCATGGATCCTATTTTGAGCATTCAAAGACCATTCAATATAATTGGAACCATCAAGCCTTTCTGGAGTGATTAGAGAATAAATTTCTTGCATATGGAACCTAGCCGATATAGTAGTAGATTCATTATTCTTTAAAGAATCATTACTACTTTCTTTTAAATCAGTCATAGTGGAAAAGGCACTAAAAAAGAATTTTGCAGCGGAATGATATGAAAACAAACATAAATTGTGAACACTAGACCAAAATTCAATTCCTAGGATAAAGAAGAGGAGATTGAACCATGCTCTGATACCATATCAAAGAACACAATTGTGAAATAATTTTCTGATGATTTCATTCATTATTATTCTACTATATATATATATATATAATATGTATGAAGTACATTTACAAGGAAAGAACAATTTACAAAGAAAGAACAATCGAAGTAATTACAGAATAATACAGAAAATAATGAATAGAAAATATACTATAATTAAGAGAGAAATAAAGGTAACTACTGATTAAGAAGGTTGATTATATCAAACCCTTAATCCTAACATTATGTATCAACGGGCCGGTTTAACCTAAGCATCACCCAGAAAATACTCGGTATCATTTGGGGTAATGATAGTTGTTTCATATGGTGAGACTAAATGCAAATAGAAAAAGAAAAAAAGAAACATAAAATACAAAGAATCCTGATTATTCAATTAATTAATCAGCCTTCAAATGAAATGGATCATCCCTCTTGGTTTCATACATATTTTTCCCAGACCACTCATGTTTAGGCCACTTATCTGACGGCGGCTTTAGTTTGTCGCACAATAGAAGGTTCTCTTATTCAAAACTATACCCCTTAGCATAAAGAGTCATCACATACGCATGGTACGTTCAGGGTTTTGGCCTCTTTAATCCTCTTTATCGTTAGTTTCCTAGCTAAAAAAGCATCCGGTGTATGGGCAGTGGCCGTGCCTTTCTTATTTCTTTCTGTTTGGCCGTCTTACTTTTTTATCTTTAGCAGCCCTTTTACTGGGATTGCTTTTCAGTTCTTTCCCGTCTTAGCATATTATTCCAATTCAAGCATGCATAATAAGCTACCACAATCAACTAGCTGGGCAGTTCAAATATCATGTCTACTTTATTTCTTTAGTCGAAGGTGAAGGTAAACAAGGAAGGTTGAATAATGTGAAAACAATGATTAATGTTGGCTATTACGTCTAGATAACAATTGAGCTGTTGTCTTGTTACTTACACGTCACAAGTTGGAGGCGTGGAAACAGCCTTTTGCAGAAATACAAGATAAGAATTTCCATTATGTAACGTTTGTGCCCCTCTCTTCTGTGGACCTCACATACGCAAGCTTCATGTACCTGGCTGCCCTTTTTATTATCTTTGTCAACCAATGACTTACATGGCAAACTACCGGTGAAAGCAACTAGAAGCATAATAACTAGGCGACTAAGTGGTCCATAACCATTGAGTAACCAAGTGATCAACATAAGCTTTCACCTGGAATCTGTGTGTAAATCGGCTCAAGAATTAGGGAATGCTTAAACCTGAATCCACGAGTGATGTCTCCTGATATTTTATTATCTAACCCACTTTTTCCTCTGTCACGCACATCATAGATAGGCCATAGACCAAAACTATGATATATTGGATGATGCTAATTACTAATGTTCGTTAGTGAGAAATGGATGAATCAAAAAGCTCTTGAAAAGAGTGTTGGTAAAATCGAAACAATTGCTACGTATGGTCATCATCCAAAGGAGAAGGATTTCCAGATATCATCGATCCCATGGTTTCAGACGCAGTTTTAGCGCAACTAAAAATCAGAATCTCACTATTGCTGAATGTGAAAGAACCAACGACAGTACCACCTCTTGGGACATTCCTTTTAGAAGACTAGTCTAGCCTGGCCTACAACGAGCTGATTCCCCTGCTTAATTCTTACTTTCTTTGTGGCTCCAGTCAGAAAGATCCTTAGAACTTGTGGTAAATTCTCAGTGAGATTGTTATATAGACACATTTTTGGAAATGCTCGTGCTGCAAGCAAATATTGTTTGGACCGTTAAGCACAACCAAGGTGTACAAATTCCGAGTAGTTATCTACGCTGGGCAAGTCGTTAACTCAAGACAATCTCAGGTGCAGGGGCTGGAATATGGCTTCAATCTGCTATTTTTTGTCAAGCACCGAAGGAATCACTATCCACATTCTACTTAACTGCTGTAACAAGACTATCTTGCAAAGGTTCAAACAATTCTCCATCGTCATGGAACGAGACTCCGCCAACACAATTGCGTAGATATAGAATTCGGACGAAACTCCATGGAAATTGGATTATATTCTGTTCGGAGCAGAGTGCCTTTCAGCAAATCTCAAGGTCGAGTTTCGGCACACTTAGCATTGTGGAAACGAAGGGCGGACACATTGGCCAAACAAGTAATCTCTAGAACTGACCTTTGTATTGACGAGTTTGATTTTGGGGTGTAGGCTAAGTACAGTATTTCTATGTTTAGAGTTTGATCCACCAACATTCTTTTGATGGCAGATCTTGTAAATGACTACCTTCGGTCCTTTCGCATAAAAACAACATGGATCGCCGTTCACAAAAGAAATGTACTAGCAAGTAGTGAAGAATTTTTCCAACATAACAAAAGAAAATGTGAGATGAAAATTTAGTTGTTTAGCAGGATCCAATTGTCTGCCATAATGGGTACTTTCTTCTCACAAAACACAATGGTCACCACGTTGGAAGAGAAACAAAGATCAGTTTAAAATCTAGAGAGAGATTGTTTCCGAACCTAATTGAGGTTTTGCATTTCAGTGCACTCTGCCAAATCCTCATCAAAGCCAGATATGCAATGACGCGGAAAACCACGATCCTTGCAGTTAGTGCCGCGATTGAGGGTCCTTTCTGATTAATGCCGACGAGATTTATAGAAGGGCACCAACCATACAAGTGACGCCGGGTTTGCGGGGTAAGTTTCCTGCGGGGAGTACTGAGAGGCTATCAAAAGCTTGTAAAAGTAATGACTATGTGATATGTACTTAGTCCAAGAGATAAAGGCCGGAACGTTCTGTACATAAAATCCACCGGTGAGAAGGAATGTGAGCATGAGCATAAAGCCGATTCTAATGGCATCTCTGACATCCATAATTAGGGCTCCAAGGGCAAGGCCAATGCTTGTGGATGCAACCACACAAAAGAGGACAACAAATTGAGATTAAGAAATTTCCAACTGTGGGCTTGAGTCCTGCCATCCAATAGGTTACAAAGACAAATGGGAAGACAAGAGCCATGGGTGTATCCGCGGCCATCCCAGACATGAAGTAAGACGAGAGCCTATACATGCTCGATCTCCTCTCCTTTGTTAGCATCATCCGCTCCTGGGGGAAGGTGAAGATAGCTTGAGTTACAGGCAAGAGACCCCAGAATCCAGAAACAAAAAAGAGGAGACCAATCTGATCTTGTATGTGGGCAATGTCTGATTGCCACCATATAGTAGACCTGCGAGGGTTGCCACAAAGCAATCTGAGTGACCTTGGCGGCATCAAAGTACTGGTACTTCCTTTCTTTTAGGCCTCTCTGTAGCAATACCGTGAATTGTTGCCACCAACTTGTATCCATCGTTGAGCACCCTTTTAGTCAAAGCATTCTACACTAGCTGTTAGCCTCATGAAGTTCCACCTTATCGCTTGGGTGGATTGTATGGGCAGAAGCTAAAGCTTGTTTTATTAGGGCTTGATCCTCTCCAGAACCTTCCGAAGATACACCTGCAAAACCGAATTTTGTCACACGAGTGAAATTAGAGGCCTTTGAGTATTTTGGGATTTCCTAACCCGAAATATATATTCCCAACATATGAACAGTAACCAACATACTACACCAAATGCTTTCACAGGCTAAGTCCAATAACAAGAGATTACAGGAAAGTTCAGGCAGATTCTTCTATGTTTCCATTTTCCTTTCGTCATGTGTGCAAAGTAAATCAAGATGGTGGTTGCACCGGACAACTGACCATCATCAATACCAAATGGTGTATTCATTCTATCCTTGCATAAGAAACTTAACGTCATTTTTGCCACTTACCGTCAATTTCAAAAAAGAGTTATAATGTCATGTTAAATGTGTAAAGCATATGACTCTATACCTTGCTATGTAACAATTTACCATTTATTCATTGGTGCTGTACACCTTCGTAGGCCTTGTGACCATCCATGTCTAGCAACCAAAACAGTTTTCTTTTGGATGCTAGATGTTGCGGGACGAGTTCTGAGCGACTATATGTTAGTCCCTCTGTCAATCAACCAATTTTCACTCCCTCGAACAATCGACGAGTGGATTGAGTTTCCAGACAAGTGTGCTCATAAAGAGTTATAGCCCGAAGGATAGAGTTATTTTCTTGAACGGCGAGAGGAACTTTCTTAGGAACAAACCAAAAGGAGTGAATGTTCCCCTTTAGTTCCTTATTCTATGTTCCGGTCCCCATTCAACGTTCTATGTGATTGTGACTTAGATGAATAACATCAAAGTAACAACATGTCACTAAAGCCAAGATAGCATCATCGGCACCCCTCAATATATGGGGTCCATAATCATCCAGTCTCTACTGGAAAATATTCCTTCATGGGAAATATCGGTAATGAGCTCATACTGGGCATCTCATCATGCCATGCACCATAGTCCAAAATGCATAAAGAACTACTATGTTGTAGTCTAAATCTGTACTAATGCCCCTAGATAACTGCTACGGTAATATGCTAATACCATGATGAAAATACATTATGTCACTACCTATATAGGGAGATAATACTTTCACAGTGGGGCCTTCCCATAATTGCCCCCACTCAACTTTTAGCCTCTTTGGGCATGGTATCCATTTCATCATTAGTTTTAGATAGTGAGTGGCCAAGCCTTCACAACTTTCCTAGCATAGTATCCCCAGGCTTATGCCTATCGAAAACGAAATCCACAAGCCTTTATGCTCGTATGAAAAATAATGATAATACTAGCCTATTCATATAAAAATCTATAATAACATCATTATCCTCATTAATTTGGTATTCATATATTGAGGATGTAATTTCGTCATTTAATTTCATAGATAAACATGCAACATAAATGGTGGCCATGTACCAAACATGTAATTTCTCAATTTAAGTACATAATTTAATTTCAGATTGGTTTGTAGATAATGATCATATAATTCTAAGCATAAGATCATCATATCATTTTAATTAAATTACTAGACATTTTAAATAACTAAGTCTTACCAATTTACGATAATTCTACTTGATGAATAATTTCAACTCTATAATTTCATAACATTAAATAAGATCATGTTTAGAACATAGATGTTGCAATTTACAAAATGCATTCTTAAGGTTCCACCTACCTCGAACGCGATAATCCCCAGTACTTAGTATGATCAATGACCTTGATCGGCATATCGATCTGTGTATCTGTCAATTTATATGTATATCTAATGTCATTTTTTATTTCTTGATCATCATAAGTTTGGATGACCTTGCATTTGTTCTTTCTTGATCATATCTATCATCTTTGAGGATTTGTTTGATCATTTCATTTTGACCATTGATTAAGAATTAATGATCAAGATTTCTTTGTATTCCTTAATATTGACTAATTTATCTGTAACGGATATTTTTTTCTTATATTATAACAGTTGATCTATAAATCTGACAGTTAGATTGACTTTTAATTTTTCTAATTTAGATGTTTGAACTATTTTCTAATCCCAATTCTTTATATACGACTTATTTAGTCTTTGATCATCTTTAAAGATGATGATCTTAATCTTTATAGATTTTTTATCTTTTTGATACACGGTCACTTCGTGGCTGTTGATCAAAATCAACAGTTTAGATCTTCTAATTTCTAATTTCCATTTATCTCAGTTTGATCTAAAATCTATTTCATTTTTCAAGGTATGATCTATTAATCTTAGATCTTCTTTTGATTATCTTTCATTATCATGATCTTACATTTGATCTTCCTTGATCATAGTCATCTTACTTAAAGGCTCATCTGATCATTGAATTCTAGCCTTTGATTATCAATCTATGGTCTAGATACTTTTCCTAAGTTAAATGATGTACAATAAGCTTTATTATGTTGCTGATTGACAATGTCTTGATTATCTTTCCTAAATCTAGATAGCTCTTCCTTATTTTTAGATTTGACTATTGCTTATCATTTAGGTTCTGCTTTAAAAATGATTAATACAATCCTCATGTGAGGAGGTGTTTAGACATCATCAAATGTCAATGGAAGGCAAGGGAAAATCACTTAGATTTTAAGATATCTATTATAACCACAATGTTCATAAGCTACATGAGTGACAATAGATCACATCCTTTTGAAAGGGTCCTATGAGCTTGATACCATAGTCTCTTTGTACTTAATTTTAAGTTAATATCCAAGAATTGTGATCATGACATTCAAGGATGTAGATTTATTCCTAAGTGGGCCCAGAATTTGGGGATGAAATTAGTTTCTTATCTTATAAGATTCTCGTGGGCCCATACTAAAATTAATTCCATTCCACTGTAAAGTTGTAAAATGTAAATCTACTTTAGATTAATCAGATCTTAAGTTTCCTACTATTCTTTAAGTTACTTTCTAATTATTTTATATTATGCTAAATGTGACAGTTGATTTGTTTTATCTTATCACCATATCACTTACTAAATCATTTCAGATGATTTGATCATCTTTGATCTAGCTAATCAAACTTATTTGCATGATTTTTGGCTTATGATCAATATAAGCAGTCTTCAAATCTTAAATTTCACCATTCCATTAGATTCTCCCTATCAATATGAATCAAGTGAACGTTTCAAATCTAAATTTGAAGTTGTATTGACTTCTGAATTGAATTTCTAAGTTTCTGATAATTTTAACAATCCAGATTTGATTTGGATCAAGAACGTATAAAAAAGGGCTCTATTGGGATGCACGGTTGCATTCCCATCACTGGGATGCTATGACATCATGGCCGTTTCCTAATCGCATTGCACGCAATGCACGCATGGAGTCGCTTGCATAGGATGCATCTCTTTGTTGCATCTGGATGATGCGTCTTAGTTACAGATTTGACCGAAATCATTCGGACGGTATGATCTTGACCATCCGATCATTTTCAGTCTGTATCTTCAATCTGAGACGATTAATCATTTTACTATTTTCACCTATTCAAGGGTTTTGAGGTCTCACAATTCCATCTAACTACTCAGATCTTCCATCTGAGACGTATATGGTGTGGGTCTCATCCTATGCCGCTAGATCTGTCATCTTCGACATATCACCAACTAGAGAGAATATGGGAAGCCAAAAAATGGTAAAGGCATATCAGAAAAGAAAGAGGGAGGAGAGGGAAGGCCTACCTTGATCAACTGGAGTGAAGAAGAATGCCAAAGAGGAAAATATTTGCCTGAGAACATCATTGGCCTGGAATAGATAAATAGAGAAGAATAATGTTGGTGATGTCACTAGAGATTGATAGGGAACATAGGGGAAAGGTGTATTGGACTATGCTTGAGACGATGATTGGTCTTGATCGTTAAAATAATAGTGAGATTCTATGAATTTCATGGGGAAAGACCGTCAGGAGAAACCTTAGTTGGTTTAGGGACGATGCTTTTGTGGATGGGCCCATCGTCATTCCAGGGTTTTGTCATCGAGCGTGTCAGCGAACTCGCCAAATGGTTAAAAATGGAAAAGAAAAAGGAAAAGGAAAAATAAAAGGAAAGGAAAGAGAGAGGAGGAGAAGGCGAAGAGGAAATGGCTGGCAGACTTGGGAATCCTAGAAATTTTGTGTGAATTTTAGAGGGTATTTATAGCCAAATTTTGATTATTTTATTAAATTTTTAATACTTTCTCTTTTTATTCCACTCAAATTAATTTAGAGAAAGTGGAAATTCCATTATCTCCACTTTCAGCTTTGTGCTAGCTGACTCATGTCTTAACTCATTGATGACTCATGTCTTACCTAACTTTGTGGACCCCACATAGATAAAATTACCATTTTACCCTTATAGGTAAAACTCAATTTTCAAAATCAAGAAAAATGTGGATTTTTCATTCAAACTCCAATTTTAGCATGCTTATAGTCATTGGACTCGAGTTTTTGAGTACATTCCAAATACCTATGTCTCAACTCTTAATTCTATTTCTATAAAAAATTGACTTTCTTAGAATTTAAATTTTTAATTTTGTATCCAAACTCAATTTCTCACTTAAGAATTCAAATATATTTATAAAAAATGGGGTTATTACCAGTTATCTTAGGCTTCTTTTAGATACATTTTTTGGGGAAAATTTTCTGGCATCCATCATCCAAACACAGCCTACAAGTGGCATCTCAAAACACGTTATTTCCCCTTGTTTAATTTGGAAAATAAACATGTGTATTCAAATGTATTTTACCAACCATTCAATTTTTCCTTAAAAAGGAAAATTGTAGAAATAGTATCCAAATGCAGCCTTAGCATCTTTGGGGGGAAGGTTAAAAGAATGAAGATGGAAATATGAAAACAAGTGCAAGAGTAAGACTTCAGAAATCGCAATAGAAAATGATAATATTATGTACTGGTTACACTCGTGAATGAATAATAGCAAGAGGAAATTAAAGAGAAAGGAAAAATGAAAAGGAAATAAAAGGCTGTGCGAGCCAATTCATCCATGGAACTAAGGGAGATTGAAGAACCATCGAGAGAAAATATTACCCCTACCTTGAGCGTCACAAGACTGTTTGCTTTTTCAGACACAGAGGGTGGTTGCCATTGTGCGCTTTGGGTTTGGGATTTTATGTCTAAATCCATAATCTTCTTACCTTTGTTTCCACTACAAATGTTACATCTGCTTTTAATTTAAAACAAATATAGATATTTCATAACATGTGTATTAAGTTAAAGAGGTGGAGTAATCAATTTTACTAGTTTTACATGTGGTTCAAAGTACTGATGTAACAGTCATTTTGTTAAAGTTGGGTTAATAAAGTTAAAAAAACTTAAATTTATTAAAGAGAGAATCAAGCCCAATGACAACGAAGATAGCTTAAGACTATATGATTTGAACTTTGTTGCAACCCCACATGTTTGACTCATTTATATTATTGCTAGGAGGATTTCTAGAACTGTATGCTTCTCGTAGGAGAATAAATTGTAGGCTTCTATCATCTAGCCCCAGACAGGTTGGTGGGATCTTACTGATTCATTGCTTAGGTCCCTCTTAAATAGGTTACATACAAGATTCAGGTTCATAAGATGATCCCCTGTAACAAATCATATCTAATTTTAATGTTAACGAATTAAGATATAAGAAGAGTTGTTTATTTAAGTTGTATAGCCCTAGTAAATTTTGAGCTTCGAAATCTAGAGGCTTGGATGATGGATGTAAGAGGAGTTCTATTTTGTCATTTAAATTTTACATTTGCAACGAACCGCAAATGCAGGGCCCAAGAAGATTTTCAGTGCATAGCACATCTAAATAGGGCAAATATTGTCAATGGTTCATATCTGCCTAAATCTAAGCTGGCTTGTGTTTAAGTGACAATTCCATATAAACCGTTTACACCTAGTGAGAGAGAATTCTGAGATCCAAGCCGCATTTGTTTTTTCTGATCCATATAATGGACAAAGAACTTGTTTGCCGTCCAATTTATTGATCAATTTGAACAAAAAGGCCAAGGATATTTGGATGAGGCTTTTGGCATGGCCGATGTTGAACTTCTTGAAACTTTGAATCACTAAAACATGTGCCCACTTGTACATTTAATGTCCGTGCCATATAACTCCTAAATTGGTATTACTATGTGGTTTATTTTTATCAACAACACCTTATTTTAGATTGAGTCCTTTCTATTTCTGCTAGCCTACTTCTCCAACTAGCTTCATCCATAAGCAATTTCAGTCTCATTTTGATTCTCGTGGTGTTTCTCCTTCACATCAAAAGAAATCTTTCAAGTCAACAAGAAGAAGATCATTGGGACGTGGCCAGCTATGAATTTTTTTCTATTTTTTTTTTCTTAATGTTAAACCCACGGACCCATGACCTACTAGTACCACGATCCAGGGCCTTCTCGCACCACTAGGTTAGAAGGCCTTTGCTCTTGACCAACTATAATTCCCAACATAGTTACAAAGATCAGATTCAAGAATAAATCAGCAAGGCATATGTTCATAAAATTTGGCAAATGGTTATTAAAGAATAGGGAAAATATCAGGAAACAAATTATTACAATATAAGTTTTAGATTTGCACATGATAATGGAGAAATTGAAAATATTAGTCCTGAATTTTGGGTTTTATGTGGTACATTCACATTGATTTGTAATAAATTTACAAAATACAGTAAAATTTTTATTATTTGAGAATAAATTGAACTTCGCTAGGGTGGTTTTATGACCTCAATATTGGTCCTAGGCCATGATGAAAGAGGAGGGTAGGGTTAGGTGCCAGTCAATATAAAACCCTTTGAAAAATCTAATAACATGAATCTAACTTTGGCATTCCCTTAGGTAAGGGTGTTCCCCAGCAGAGCACTCTATCGAATTTTAGATGCAATGGGAAATGGATAAGGGCTACTATAACTTCCCTATAAGCTATATGATGTAATTCTAAGTTATACCACAAGTGCATAGGTTTATTGTAGAATAAATTGACAAATATGGGTCAATTTGTGAATCCTCAGCTTTTCAAACACCAAATACATATATATCATAAATATAAAATAGGCTGGGTCCCTTATTGCAAATATTAATGAAAATAATGTCATTTCAAAAATATAAAAATCTAATTAACAAGATATTTTTCAAACCTCGAGGTATCAAACAATGACTAGAAAACACGGTAAATGTGAATACAAAGAAATGATATCAACACATAACATAATACATGTCATATCTAACTGCAAAACCATGTTCGAATCACGAGTAATAATATTGAAAATATTAAAATCATAAAAAACCAGGTTCTGTCTATCATGACTCAACATCCATCCATAAAACTATGTTCCACTACTACACATGAGGCTTTTAAAGTCCGTAAAAAATGATAATAGAAGTCAGTTAAAAAGGAACTTCTATTAAGCTGACTTCAAAAGTCGATAACTTTTCAAAGTCACTTAGACAAACAACTTTAAATATCAAGGATTTTTTAAGTCATTTATTTAAATGACTTCGAGTGTTGAATTTTGAAGTCGTTTAGCACAAACTACTTCAAAACTATGACACTTTTAAAGTCGATAAGTGACTTTAAAACTATGGCACTTTTGGAGTACTTTTTGATAATAAAGAATGGAAAGTGGAATCCCCATAGCATGAGTCTTAGCGGAATAAAATCATCTTTGATTTACTAATTTGTTTCATTTGAAACATGTCTTGAAAAACTTGTTGATTGCTTTATCACAAGTTCACCGACTGTTATAGTATAGCTTATGCAAGTATGGGTCAATCCCATGGGGGACTCAACTTGAATAATGGAGTTTAAATAAAATTTATTTGTCCACAAAATGAAGAAAATAATATAAATAAATTGACAGTGGAGTCAAAGTTCAGATCTTTTCAATTGATAAAAATTATAGAATTTCAAATTCAAAAAGACAGAAAATTAACTAATAAGAAATATAAAATATACTTCCCTAGCTTGATCATAGCAGATTTTTAAAATTTAATATTGTCAATGTCAATTAGCTTTCATCAATCTCTCCAGCATGTCCTTGATTAAAGATCCAACGGTTGGATTAGGTAGATTCCCCAAAAATTTAAAGATCTAAACTAAATAATAATTTTGAGATTTGGATGGCTTAGATTATTTTTGGACTTCAGATTAAATATTAGAGATGTTGAGTGAGCTAAGGGATATCCTAAGAATAAAATTTGAAAACTAATTGAAAATCTGCTATGAAACGGATGAGAAATTAGAGATATCTTTATTAGTAAGGCTAACTTGTTGATTAGGTTAAGCCTTAATCAAACTAGCTTAGATTATGTAATTTTGGATAGATAGGACACAAATGAGGTAAAATTGGAATAAGAATAAGAAGGGATGAAGATGGAATTACAATTATTGTCCTAAGGGTAAAACTAGTAGTCTTACTGGTTTTAAATGAAAAACAGAAAAGAAACCCTACAAAGGTGGGAGAAGATGGTGAAGAGGGGGAGAAGAGAAGAGATGGAGGGAAGATGAGGAGGAGGAACAAAGAAAGTAGAAGAAACTTGTGTCGGGCTTGCTCTTCTCGGTCGAGTGGTGAATAGGGAGATGCATGCTGCCCTCCGATGATGGGTATTGATTGGGCGCAATGAAGATGGTGACAATGAAAGGAGTAGTGCCGAGCACTGCTAGATAGAGCCATCGGGTAGAATGAGAGACTGAGGAGGGAGGAGTAGCGTGGAGTGCTAACCGGTGATCAGAGAAGGTGAGGAGGTGCTAGGGCGGTCTATCCTTCTTTGAATCCATTTTCTTTTGGATTCTTCAATTCTACATTGGACTGGAGAAGGAGTAGTGATTGGAGGAGGGATGGTGGAGTAGATGAGAAAAGAGAGCACAAGAGGTAGAGTAGAGGTGAGGGATGACAATCCAAGAAAGAGAAGAGCAGAGAGAGATAATGGTCGAGTAGTGAAGAGGAGAGGAGGAGAAATTGGGTTCTTCTGCTAAATCTGATAAAAGGATGAGAATAAGTAGAGAAAGAAGAGGGAGAGCAACAGAAGAGGAGACGAAAGGGGCAGGGGGCGGGTGTGGGTGTGGGTGTGATGGTTTCCTTCTACGGTGATCAAGGGAAGAGGGGGGTGGTGGTGGCTAGCTTCCTCTTTTTATATCATGTATTCCCAGTTTCTAATTTGGTTCTCCACTTCTTCTTCTTCTTTTTTCTCTCCTCAGTTTGCTTCAAGTAGCTTTCCTCTATGGTTGAGAAATCTCCACCGTTGGAAACTCACCAAAATTTGCATGTTTTCATTCCTCTTCAACATTTACTTCCTTAATCAATTGCCCATGTGCTTTTTGTCCCTTAATCGTGATCTAGTCCATTGGTTCGATCTAAGCCATTCAATGTTCAATTTGGTTGATTTGCACCATACAAAACTCAATTAGATTCATCTTGATCATACTTTAATCCACAGATTAGCTCTTAATGATCATCTAACTGTTAAATATTGTAAATTAACGGTTTGATGATTAATTGGATCTAAAATCAAAATAAAGCTAAAAATTGCAAATTTGATCAGTTATTAAAGAATAGGAGTTACTAAGGAATTTTATTTTTGATCCCTTTAGAATGGATGTCATTACCTTTGAATATTTAGAAATGCTACTCTTTAAATCCTATTCATTCATATCTTCATCAGGATTATATTTCTCATAGAATCAATAGGTCTTCAATTGGGATAAAATGTAGGCTTAAGATCAAGTACCAAAGAAAGGGTATTCAAAGTTTCTTCAAAATAAGTAGAGGTCTTCTACTAAAGTTGGCAATTATTTCTTTTCTTTGCTTATACTAAAGTGAATATTTCTTTTTCCACTTTCTAGCATTCTTCAAACTTTTTTTCAATACTTTTTCTTTATATTTCAGTACTTTTGAAGAGCATTTCTTTTCTTGATATTTACTTTTCTACTTTCATTGCAACTAAAAGTATTTCTTCATTCATCTCTAACTTATTTTTCAAAGAAACTAAGCAATGGATATGTTTTGTACTGGGTTATTATGGGTAAAGGCAAATTGAGTGAGAAAAGAAAAGGCTTATATGAAAGGTTCAATTTTGCTAACTAGTGGTAAAAATAATTTTTGGGTAGGCTTTTTGTCTCTAAGTTAGCAACAAGGATGACCTCAATCATTTTATAGGTTTCATATACTCTATCAGATTTAATGAACTTCTAGAATTTTAAAGGTAAATTCTAATAATTCAGCTAATTAACCAAATTTAAGAATTTGTGAGATCAAATTTTCTTTAAGCAAGCTAAAGAAAATTAGAAAAATTTATTACCTTTAAAAAATAATAAATGGCTCAAAAACTCACTTAGGTTATAGGTCTCCAGTAAATTTCTTCAAGATCTCTAAGTTAGAACTACTTATCAATAAAGACTATGTATATGTAACAACATATACAGATATGGTCTAAGACTTTACTTTCATGGAATACTTTAGAAAATGGGTAAAATAATGAATTAAATCAAGTTCACTTCCATTAATAAGCTAAAGTTATCTAGATTATACTTTAAAAAATCAAATTCTCATCATAGTATATAAATTGACCTAAAAAAATTTCAATTTTTTTTGAATTTTTTTTAAAAAAATTTAGAATTAAAAAATAACAAAAACTAAAATTTGATAGAATTTTGTACCCCCCCAATTTGAAAGAAACATTGTTCTCAATATTTAAAAAGTAGGACCTAAAATGAATATGGGTGATGTAGAAAACAACAAAAAGAAAAAAAAAATACAAATGATAATACATAGGGATCGAATCCACTGAATCCTGATAAACAGGATCCTCTAGAGTTGTGAACTCAACTTCTGGATTCTCATATTTTGGGAAAGGCTTTAATTGTTGACCATTCACTTTGAAAGAATGATTAGTCCTAGTGTCCTCAATCTCAACGGTCCCATATGAAAAACTTCTTTTACTATATATGGACTAGTCCATCTAGATTTTAAGCTTACCTGGAAATAAGTGGAGCTTAGAATTGTAAAGCAGAACCTTCTGGTTTGGAGTAAAGGATTTTCTCATTGTGTTTTTATCATGAAAAACTTTCATCTTTTCTTTATATATCCTAATACTCTCTTAAGCTTCTTGCCTAATCTCTTCCAACTCATTAAGTTAGAGTTTCCTATGTGAGCTTGCTTTATCCATATTGAAATTAAAGGTCTTTATTGTCCAATAGGCTCTATATTCCAATTCCACAGAAAATGGCAAGCCTTACTGTATACAATATGATAGGGAGACATACTAATCTGGGTGCGATGTGTAGTCTTGTAAGCCTAAAGTGCATCAGTCAGTCAAAGAGACCAATTCTTACGATTTGGATTAACATTCTTTTGAAGAATTTTGCCTATGCCTTGATTAGATACTTGTCCACTTGTTTGTGGGTGATATAGTGTTGCAACTTTATGTGTAATATTATATTATTATATGAGTACTTCAAATGGGTTGTTGCAAAAGTGTATACTGTTATTATTATAATGGCTCGAGGGGTCCAAATCTAGAAAAGAAATGTTTTCTTTTAAGAATTTAAGAACTATTTTGTGATCATTATGCCTACATGGGATAGCCTCAATCCATTTTAAAACATAGTCTATAGCTAATAAGATATAAATGTATCCAAAAGAAGGTGGGAATGGCCCCATGAAATCAAAACCTCAACAATTAAAAAGTTCAATGATAAGGATAGGGGTTAGAGGCATCATATTCCTATGGTTTATTCCTCCTAACTTTTGACATTGCTCACATGATTTACAAAATACATATGTGTCTTTAAACAATAACGACCAATAGAAACGAAACTGCAAAATCTTTACAGCTATTTTCTGGGCAAAAAAACATCCACCACATGCTTCTGAATGACAAAAGGAGATGATACTATGTTGCTCTAATTCTGGTACACATCTCCCAATGATTTGATCTGGCAGTACTTAAACAGGTATGGATCATCCTAGAAGTAGTGCTTAACATTGGAAAAGAATTTTAGCTTTTCTTATTTATTCAATGTGCATAATCTTCCTTGTGATTAAATAATTTGCAATATCAACAAACCGAAGGTGGGAAACATGAAAAAGTTACTCATCATGGAAAGCATCTTTAATTGGCAACTCATCTAAAGGTTCTGTTAGGACTAGGCAAGACAAATGGTCAGCTATAATATTCTTTACTCCCTTCTTATCTTTTGTTTCAATGCCAAATTCTTAGAGTAAAAGAATCCATCTAATTAGTCTAGGCTTAGCATCTTTCTTAGAAAGGAGATACTTAAGGGCTAAATGGTCAATGAATATGACTATTTTAGATCCAACCAAGTAAGGCCTGAATTTATCCAAAGGTAAGACAACTATTAAGAGTTCTTTCTCCATAGTGTAATAGTTCATTTGGGTGCTATTTAGGGTCCTACTGGCATAGTAGATGACATATGGCTTTTTCTTTTTTCTCTAGCCTAGTATAGCTCCTACAGCATAGTCACCAGCATCACAGATGATTTCAAAAGATAGACTCCAGTCAGATGTTTGTATGATAGGAGCAGTGGTCAACTTGTCTTTCAGCTTTATAAAAGCTTCTTAATAATCATTGGTCCACTCAAAAGGGGTATCCTTTATGAGGAGGTGACACAATGATTTGGATATTGTACTAAAATCTTTAACAAACCTCCTATAAAATCCTACATGACCTAGGAAAGAGCGAATGTCCCTAACAAATTTTAGGATAGGTAGATTTGTAATTAGGTTAACTTTGGCTCTATCTGCCTCTATACCTTTGGATGACACTATATGGCTTAGGATAATTCCGTTAGGAAACATGAAATGACATTTTTCCAATTAAGCTCTAGGTTCGCTAGGTTCTTTTCAAGACATGTTTCAAATGAATTACCAAAAACAGAAAAGTCATCCATGAAGACCTCTAAGATTCTCTCATAATATCACTAAAGATACTCAACATGCAACATTGAAATGTGGCAAGGGTGTTACATAATACAAATAGCATTCTTTTATAAGCAAAAGTTCCAAAAGGACATGTAAATGTGGTCTTTTCTTGATCCTTAGGTGTAATTTCTATTTGGTTATACCTAGAATAACCATCAAGGAAACAATAGTAATGATGTCCTACAACCCTTTCTATCATCTGAGCAACAAAGGGCAAAGGAAAATGGTCCTCCTTTTGATAGCATTCAACTTTCTATAATTGATATACATACGTCAACTAGTGGTAACTCTAGTGGGGATCAATTCATTGTTGGCATTAGTTATTTCTGTCACTTTAGACGTCTTTGAAACTACATGAGTAGGACTTACCCATTTGCTATCACTTATTGGATAAATGATTCCCACAACAAGCAACTTTATACTAGGATTTAAACTTCTTTGCATTTGACAACATGGTTTAGCTTCATCCTCTACATATATCCTATGGGTACAGATTAAAGGGTTAATGCCCTTTATATCAGCAGCGGTCCATCCTACAGCACCTTTGTGTTCTTTTAAATTGTCTATTAACTTTTCCTCTTGAGATGTTTCTAATTGGGAGAAAATTATTACGGGAAAATTCTCTTTTTTCTCCTAAATAGGCATATTTTAAATATGGTGGTAGAAATTTCAATTCTACATTAGGAGGTTCGACTGATGATGGAAGGAGAGTGAATTCCCTAGGTGGAAGATCCTCGAAATGAGGTTTTCATTTTTCTGTATCCATGATATGAATAGAATCAAGGAGGGCATTAACTTCCTCTATCAATGCATTCTCATTAAACTCATTAAAATGGGTCAAATAGGCCTCGAATGGGTTCGACAAGGAAGTTGACTGAAAATAATCTTACACAACTAAATTGATCATGTTGGCACTGTGTAAGTCATCAGTGGTTTCACCAGGTTGCTTACAAGTATTAAAAATGTGTAGCTCTAATGTCATATTACCATAAGATGGTTTCATGACACCATACTAATAGTTAATTAAGGTATTGGACGTAGCCAAAAATGGTCGTTCCAGGATGACTGGTATTTCATTCTCTGCATGCACCACTAATTGTGTATCTAGAACTAGAAAATCTACAGGGAAGCTAAATTGTTCTACCTGGACTAGCACATCTTCTATTACTCCTCTTGGTATTTTCATAGAACAATCAGTTAGTTGGAGTGTAGTACATGTAGGTTTCAGCTCACCCAAACCTAATTGTTCATATACTGAGTATGGTAATAGGTTCACACTAGATCCCAAATCAAGTAAAGCTTAATTAATTTTATGGCTACCAATAATGCAACTAAGAGTGGGGCAATCGGGATCCTTGTATTTTGGTAGTGTATGATGTTGAAGAAATAGAATTAACTTGTTCAATAAAAAATGCCTTCTTTTGAACATTTAGTTTTCTTTTTATGGTGAATAGGTCTTGTAGGAATTTGGCATATGATGGGATCTATTTTACTGCATTTAAGATTGGTATGTTAATCTTGACTTGCTTAAAAATCTCTAAATTCTCATCATTAGAGGCAAATTTTGCAACTTGATGCAACCTCTGAGGAAATGGAGCAGGGATAGGACATGGGTCAATAGGAGAAGAAGGATCCTTCTCTTTAGAATTTTCTTTAACTTTAGTGGATTTTTCTACTTGTTCGGCTTTTGTGGCTCATCCTTCTAAATTCTTTTACCACTCTTAAGAATGGTGAAAACCTTGGTCTATTTCATGGTAGATTTGGATGATGTATTAGATGCATTAGTGATAACCGCATATACTCCCTTAGGATTTGTTTGTGGTTGAGCTAGAAACTTTTCTTTTTCCATATGTTGCATCCATTGACTCATCATGTTTTTTATTTCACTAACAAACTGATTGGTTAGTTTCAATTGGACTTCTAATTGAGAAAATTTTCTCTCCTAGTTTTGAATGAGTTGATTGTTATTATCGTCTACAACCCTTATGGGTGGAGGCAAGTAAAGTCTAGAAGATGGAGGTTGATGAGTTTGATATGGTAAGGCAAAAAGTCCTTAGTTTTGTTGGTGAGGTTGATATGGTTATGGTTATGGAACATTGGTAGTAGGTTCATTCTTTCAACTGAAAATTTGATGGTTTCTTTAGTTGTGGTTATAAGTCTCTTAATATGGTGAGAAAGGTCTTTTATAAGTGCCAAGTGCATTAGCCTAATCATGAAGTATTTCTTAGAATGTTGGAATGGTAGGACATTCCTGAGTAAGATGGGCGGTACTTTCACAAATGCTACACACTTGTTCTTCTTTATTCAAGGTTTTCTTTTCCATTTCTTTGACTTCTAATTTTTTAGATAGGGATGCTACTTTGGTATTGATTTCATCTTTGTCAGATATGGCATATGTGCCTCCTCAAGCATGGGTAGTAGTGGGCTTATCTCTATCTCTATCTTCTATTCTTTCTTAGTTAGCCTAGGTCTATACACTTTCAGTTAGCCATTCTAAATATTCCTCCATCTCATCTTGTTATTTGTTCAGAAAATTACCATTGCACATCATCTCTACGAACTGGAGCTTGTTAGAATTAAATCCTTCATAAAAGAAGCTGATGATGCACCATAATTCATAGCCATGATGTGGGCAAGTGAGTAAAAGATCCTTGAGCCCTTCCTAGCATTGATAGAATGACTCTTTATCCTTCTAGGTAAAGTTCATCATCTTACGATGAAGTGTATTTGTTTTACGTATAGGGAAAAACTTTTTCAAGAATTCCCTAGTCATTTCATTCTCGGTCCTTATGGAACTTATTGGTAGTACATTAAACCACATTTTTTCTTTTTCTTTTAAAGGAAAAGAAAAAAGTTTAAGCCTAACAGTAACTAGACCAATGTTTTGTGTTCTTTGGGTACTGCATACCTCATCAAATTCTTTAAGGTGCAAGTAAGGACTTTCATTGTCTAAGCCATGGAATTTGGGAAGTAATTGGATTACTCCTATTTTTAATGCTAATGCACTAGCATTCTAAGGAAGAATAACACAAGATGGAGTACTGGTGCCTGTAGGATGAAGGTAGTCTTTTGAAGTTTTGCCACGAAAGTTTTGATTACCATCATTATTGTTCCCTTGTTCACTTTGCTGGTCCCACTACCTATTATTATTTCTTCTCCAATCTCTATTTGGTAGATAACTATTCCTCCTAGATGGAGGTTGATATTTATCATCCATTAGAGGTGGTCTCATTCATGATGAGTGGAGGTCTTTGACTACCATGAGATAAGTTACCTCTTGATCGTTGATCAGTCATTTATGTGGCTTGATCTAGTTGTATGTCTTTTTGGTCATACTTGACCTTCTGGTTTTGTCACATCTCCAAAAGTGCATACAACAAAAGTTTCTTTTTTCTCTTTTTGTTTATTTTTTATTGGGAATAATAACCTAAATGACGGAACCTAATGTCCTAGAATGATGCACAAACAAAGGGCACAATCAAATAATCTATGATGCTAATAAGAAGCAATATTTTGATTTTCTTGAATTTGTGTGGGAATGATGCTTTTAGATTAACCTAATCTAGTGCTCCTCCTCTCTTTTAGATTTAACTACTGTTTACCAATTAGGTTTTGTTCTAAGGTGATTAGTACAATCCTTATGTCAGGAGGCATTTAGACCTTAATTGACGTTAATGGAAGGCGTGAAAAAATTACTTGGATTTTAAGACATCCACTATAGCCATAGTGGTCAGAAGCTACTGGAGTGACAATAGATCATGTCCTACTAAGAGAGTCCTATAAGCATGTGATAGCCTTATAAGTCTCTTCTAATTAATTTTAAATTAATTTAAAAGATAGGGTTTCACTTGTGGTAGTTATCCTGGGTGGGCCAAGAGGTGGTGATTAAATCCACCCTTGATCTTGTGAAGTCGGTGCCCCTACTAATTAATTTTCACCCTTCATGGCAATTCAATTAACATATAAATCACCTTAAAGCAATAAATGTGCCTTAAGAATGCAATTTAAAACAATAAAGTAATGCAAAACCCTAAAAATGCAACAATTATCAAAGATGTTTTCTATATGCAATTATACTACCAAATAGTGCAAAATTATTCTAAATGAAAATATTAAAAAAAATTAAAAAGAGTGAGGAAAACTTACAGTGGGGTTTCTAATGAAGATTAAGTGTGGGCCACTTATCCTACACTTATCTTGTTTTAATACAACCCTTTTTAAAATTGGAATTGAAAATTGCAAGTTACAATGTTCCTCGCTATAAGATTCACTAAAAAAGAAAAAGAAAAGAAAATTCCTAATTTAAGAATGAAGGAAAATTCTATTTATTTGATGAAGCTCCACTTGCCAATTTTTTCACTTTCTAATTTCTTAAAAAATAAAAATAGTAATAAGTACCAAATTCAGGAAATAGAGTGATGTATGCACTATCAGAAATAGTAAAATGCACATAAAAATGCTTAGAATGCTAAAACAGTGCAGTTTCTTTTCTTTTTTTTTGAAATTTTAATTAAATTTTATGAAAAAACTTTGTTGCGGGTTCCTGAAACAACACCAAAAACTTGTTGATCATTTTACCACAAGTGTACAAATTATTGTAGTGTAACTTATGTAAGAATGGGTTGATTCCCCAAGGACTCGACATGAAAAGAAGGAGTTTAGATAAAATTTAATTGTCTCCAAAATAAAGAAAATAACAAAATTAAATTCATAGTGAAATCAAACTTTAGATCTATCCACTGATAAAAATTATAGAATTTCAAATTCAAAAAGACAAAAAGTTAACTAAAAAGAAACATAAAATCTACTTCCGTAACTTGATCACGACCAATTTCTTCATATATGATATTGTCAATGACCATCAGCCTTCTTCAATCTCTCCAGCATGTCGTTGATTAAAGATCCAATGGTTGGATTAGTAGATTCCCCAAAATTTTAAAGATCTAGACTAAATAATAATTTTTAGATTTGGATAGCTTAGATTTATTTCTGGATTTCAGATTAAAGAGCAAAGATGTTGAGTGAGCTAAGAGATGTCCTAAGAATAAAATCTAGAAATTAATTGAAAATCTAATGTGAAACAAATGATAAATTAGAGAGATCTTGATTGTTAAGGCTAACTCGTTGATTATGTTAAGCCTTAATCAAACTAGATTGGATTGTGTAGTTCGTGGATAAATAGAACACATATATGAAAAAACTGGAATAAGAATAAGAAGGGATGAAGATGGGAATACAATTATTGTCTTAAGGGTAAAACTAGTAGTTTAATTGGTTTTAAAAGAAAAACAAAAAAGAAACCCGATGGAGGTGGGAGAAGATGGTGAAGAGGGGAAGAAGAGAAGAGATGGAGGGAAGAAGAGGAAGAGGAACAGAGGAAACCCATGCCAGGCGTGCTCCTCTTGGTCAAGCGGTGAACAGGGTGATGCTAGTTGCCCTACAGTGATGGGGACTAACCAGGTGTAGTGAAGATGGTGTCAGAGAAAGGAGCAATGTCGGGCTCTGCTCACAGATCCATCTAGTGCAACGAGAGAGTGAAGAGGGAGGAGCAACGTGGGGTGTTGACCGATGATCAGAGAAGGTGAGGAGGTGCTAGGGTTATGAAGGAGTTGTCCAGTAGTGTAGATAGAGAACGATAGAGGTGAGCCGGTGATGGAGGGGTGGTTGTATGGTGGTGCGGGGCGGTATGTCCTTCTTTGGGTCCTCCTTTTGGGTTCTTCAATTCTATGGCAGACTGGAGAAGGACCAGTGGTTGGAGGAGTGATGGTGGGAGTAGTAGCTGGAGGCAAGGTGGTGTAGGCCGGTTGATGATGGGGTGGAGCGGTGACGTGTTGTAGTGCAGACATGATGAGGAACAGAGAGGGAGCCAACTAGTGCAATGGAGCATATGAGAAGAGAGAGCATAGGAGGTGGAGTAGAGGTGAGGGATGACAATTCGAGAAAGAGAAGAGCATAGAGTGATGATGGTCAAGCAGTGAAGAGGAGAAGGGGAGAAATTGGAGAGAGAGAGAGAGAGAGAGAGAGAGAGAGAGAGAGAGAGAGAGAGAGAGAGAGAGAGAGAGAGAGAGAGAGAGAGAGAGAGAGAGAGGTGGGGGTGGGGGGGTGGTGGTGTGACAGGTTCCACCCACAGTGATCAAAGGAAGAGGGGGGTGGTTGATCCCCTTTACTAGTTCTTTTGGGGATTGTTATCACTCTCTTCTTAATTATTCTTAACGCTTAGACTTATAAACAGACTTATAATATTCCTTTACATTGCAGTAGGGGTTTGTAATAACTTCTGACAGTACTATAAATGACATGTAGGTGGGAGGTTCCTTTCCCTTCCATGATCATGATTTTACATAAATCTTATTGCAAAGAGGGGATTGATCCTCGTTTTGTAAAACTAGAACCAATATTTAGATGCTCTAAGATAATGTGTGGTGACCATCAAAGGTAAGAATTAGTTGGGGATGATTTCAGAGAAATCTAGTTGAAAATGCATTTTAGGAATTTGAACACGACTTTAGATATTATTTTGCTAACTCTAGAATGTTTTATTCAATACAATAGCTACAAAAATAAAGTATCACCCAGTTGCTATTAATATCACCCGTTCAACATTTTGGTTGGTATAGATGGATGTGCTTCCTTATTTTGTGAGCACAATACAAGCTAGCATACTATATGTGGACATTATGGCCTTGCTTTACATGTTATAACATGCATGCATTCTTGATTGAAACATAAACCATGAGTAGTAAAAGTTTACTCCATCCATAAATCAAGTGAATGGTTCTTCTAATTGGAGCATTGCTACATTGCTATTCAAAACCTATTGATAAGGAAATGCTATATGGAGAACTACTGAATATAGAAATAGTTGTAAGTTTGTCCAGGGAATAACTTTCCATCATTGTTATCGAATTGTTATAAACCAATTTCTCTTTGATCACGATGTTGACATGGGACTTATTCTATGATGCATGAATTACCATGCCTCTAGACTATTCAATCATGATGAGTGTGGAAATTAAGCACATGTAGCTAGTCTCAGTTCTAAGGATTTCACAAACTCTCCAGTTCATAAAATTATTCTAGTTTCTTGCATTTATTTGGTGCGATTCTTAAGATATTTAAATTTAAGGGCTACATTGTAGCATGACTTTCATCGTAATAAGGAGATATTTAAAATATGATATATTTATTTTACTCATCAAAATAAGTAAAGACTTGCCCAATATAATACATTAAGTATAAGGCAATTTCTTCTTTCTATTGGGCATCTTATATTATATAGTAAAATTGTTATGTGATACATGTTACATAGTTTAGTCTTGATTTAAAACTTTAGGATTTTGGAAAGGAATATCCCAAGGTTACATAGGTGTGCCTGAAGACTCAAATCAAGATTTGGGCTTTCTCAAATCTTACTTGTAAGTTAGGCTCTTCATGCTGAGTGAGATGATTAGCTCAGATATCTGATCCACACACTTGTCTTCTTCGTCAACAGCCTACCAACTTTGGCACTAAAACCCTTTTTCTTCTCCTTGTCGACATGACGCATCTTCTCTAGTGAGCAAGGCTACTCTCTAGCAAGAACGCTTGCTCCCCACTTGTCTCTTTCCTCCCTCTTCTTCTTCTTCTTCTTTTTTTTTTTCCCCATCGGGTTTCCTCTCTTCATGTGTGTTAGGTTGGGGAAGATGATCACTTAAGTAGGAGCAGGTGACTTGTAAAGTCGTTTACAATAAACAACTTTAAAAGTCAACTCTTTTAAAGTTGTTTACAACAAACAACTTTAAAAACTAATGTATTTTCAATTCAAATATATATATATATTTATTTAATTTTAGTACTTTACAATATCTTACATAAATACACAATGAAACTAATTTTTTATGATATTTAGCGTTGATTCACAAATTCTTTATACACACATATAAACAAACACGTGAACAAGAAAATCAAAGTATTTTTTTTAGTAGATCCAATGTTATATATTATTATATCTTATTAATACAATATCATGATCAAAGAGCTAATCTGAAGGGGAAAAGGACAGAGATAGACACAGGGACTAGAGGAGGAGGTCATCATGCCACTTGTGAGTGAGAAAAAGAACATGAACATGGGATATGGGGGAAAATGAGATGACTTCGACATTTTATAGACGAACAAGGAATTTTGGAGTTGTTTAGTCATAAATGACTTTAAAAGTATAAACTTTTTAAGTTTTTTGAGACAAATGACTTCAAAAGTATACATTTATTTTGGCGCTAAGAGGAATTTTTCATGGGAACGGAGTTTTAAAGTTGTTTAGGACTAAATGACTTTCTTTTGAAATCGTTCAATCCTAAACGACTTTAAACTATTTTCCTCATGTAAAATTCATCTTTGTGCTGAAATAAGTCTATACTTTTGAAGTCATTTGACTCAAACGACTTCAAAAGTTTATAATTTTAAAGTTATTTATGACTCAACATCTTCAAAAGTCAATGACTTTTAAAGTCATTTAGTCCTATACAACTTTAAAACTCTTTTCCCATTTAAAATTCCTCTTAGTGCCAAAATAAATCTAAACTTTTGAAGTCATTTGACTCAAACAACTTCAAAAGTTTATACTTTTAAAGTTGTTTAGTCTTAAAAGACTTTAAAACTCTTTTCCCATTTAAAATTCCTCTTAACGCCAAAATAAATCTATACATTTTTATACTTTTAAAGTCATTTATGACTAAATGACGTCAAAAGTAAACCTTGTTTAAGATATTACAATGCCCACTTGAAGTATAAGTTCAAAATCAAGGTAGGTAGTTCGATTACTCATTTGTCTTAATGTTATAATTGGGATAAAGCAAGTGTTTTAAGTTCATTTCAATCTATATCTAATCTAGATGTATTCATGTTTCTAAGTATTATCTCATCGACTAAATGTATATATATTAAGTTCCAATCATTGAGTATGGTTTTCATTCTTTTGTTTGGGTGTTACAACTAGGGTAATAGTAACATTTCCCATCTAAATTAGTTATTCCGTTTCTGATTTGATAATTTAAAAGGTGTCACAAGATAACTTCTACATTTATTACATGCTTTCATAATTTTAGTAATTAAAGACAACACTTTGTAAATTATTGTCTACATTTAATCATTCTTGAAAAGATATGACAATTATTAAACTTTCCAAAATAGCAATATTAATCCACCTATCTTTGTATGGTGCCTATCGTTGGTTCTTGTATGTACCTCCTTGAGCCCGATCTATTTATTGGCAAATTGATCGATTTCATAGTTGATCCATTGATGGATCGTTCTAATTGTGTTTAGCATTAGATGGTCAATCAATGATCAGATCTCAGGAACGGCTAGATATGTTGTTGTTCTAAGGTTCAGTGGTAGATCTACAACTAAATCAAGAGGTATACTAAACCAGGTATGGATCTAGGAGCTATTTCCCTAACATATAGTTAGATCTAGATGAAGGGTAAGATATGATCGCATATTAGATGATTTGGTGTAAAATGTACATTCAGACCTAGAGGGAGCTCATATCAATCGTAGATCTAGGTACTGAGTGGTTTCATAATGGTTGGATTGTCTCTCAAGTGTGGATCAATCAAAGATCTAATGTTTCAATGACCGCTGTAGGATTAGATCAAGATGAATGGATCAGATCCATCATAGATTTGGTTGTTGGTGATCAATCAATGATCAGATCAATTATAGATCAAAGTGCTAGTGATTGATCAATGGTTGTACCGTGTGAGGGGTTACAAATCGATCACAGATTTGACTTTTGGAGATAGATCAATGATTAGATTGCAATGAGTGGTTGAGATTGATTTAGATCTATCTCTCAAGGGTGGATCAATCAAAGATCTTATGTTTCAATGACCGATCTAGGGTTAGATCAAGATGAATGGATTAGATCCATCATAGATTTGGTTGTTGGTGATCAATCAATGATTGGATCATGGTGAATGATCAGATCAATTATAGATCAAAGTGCTAGTGATCGATTGATGGTTGTACCATGTGAGGGGTTACAAATCAATCACATATATGACTTTTGGAGATAGATCAATTATTAGATTGCAATGAGTGGTTGAGATTAATTTAGATTTGTCATTTGGAGCCAGATTGATAGTTGGATCATGGTAGGAGTTTCAGAATCAATCAGTGATATGCCATTTAGAGATATATCATTGATTAGATCTCAATGGATGGTCAGATCAGTCATAGATCTAACAACAGGTCTGATCAAGTTTCTGGTCATGATCGATAGTCGAATATTTTCTGATCAACGAATAGACAGATGGATCTTGTTCCTCACTTGATAAGGATCGTGATGGTTATCTCAGGTCTACAAAATATGTCCTGGATTAGCCGGCTCACCGTGTCAACTCAGCCCAACAAGGCAAGTCAGGTGCAGGTGAAAGGGGCGAGTCCGGAGAGAGAGAGAGAGAGAGAGAGAGAGAGAGAGAGAGAGAGAGAGAGAGAGAGAGAGATAGAGAGAGAGAGAGAGAGAGAGAGAGAGAGAGAGAGAGAGAGAGAGAGAGAGAGAGAGAGAGAGAGAGAGAGAGAGAGAGTGGTGGGGGGGAGGGGAGGGGAGGAGAGGGGAGGGGAGGAAGAGTGAGGTTTAAGCCGGTGGCCCTTGCCCAGTTGCTGCCTACATTGGCACTGTCGATCGGCTTTGCGGGTCCCCTATGAATTGAGGCATAGTAAGAGAAGGGTAAGAAGAGAGGGATTTAGGCTGTGCCCGTCCCCTATGGATTGAGGCAAAGGAAGAGAAGGGTAACACGAGAGGGGTTCAGGGTGTGAAGGTGGCCAGCAGTGGCCGTTGGTTCGATCACCATCTGAGCACGATAAGGAAAACGGAAGGGATAAAAGGGTTTTTTGTCAGTGACGAAATCTAGGCAGAGGGGGTGCTTTTGGCATGGGCATCTAACGGTGGGGGGTTTTCCACATTGGAGAAGAAGGAGAAGCCTCACCGGTAGGGAGATCTGAGCGGCAGGGCAGCATGCGATAAACGGTGAAGAGGGAAGGAAGGGCAGATGCCAAGAGTTTTTGCCCTTTCTTTGCAATCCCTTGTTTTGACGCGTTTTGGGTCGCTACCCGACATGGGGAGCCAGCTGACGTGTGCCAGCTGTCAAACCGTCTCTAGTTCTCCGACGGTAAGATTGGGGTGTCGTTATTAATTTGGATCCCTTAAATTAGTAAGATTTTGAGGCTTTTTCACCTCGATCTCTGTTGCTCAAAAAAGTATTATCAGTAGAATTATCTCGACCTGTAGCTTTCATTTTTTATAGTTTTAAATACAAATTTTGAATTTTTAAGGAGGTAACTTTCTTGAAATTCTATTTTCAAGTAATTTAATTTCTATTTTTATTTCAAATAAAATATCTTATAATTACTTATAAATTAACTCAAAATTTGTGGTTGCTACATTCTTTCTCCTTATAGAAATTTCATCCTCAAAAGTATGCCACATTATTTCTCAAGTAATTCTAAATTCATGTCATTCTCCAAATTTCTTTATATTATTCACAAAAAAGTATACATATATTCTTCTCTTCTATTTATTGATCTCAATTTTATCTAGAATAATTTCTTGATTTAGTTTAACCAAGGATTTTCTTTGTTATTTCTCACTTTCACTATATATTAGGTTACTAATCTTTAAAATTGTTAATTGCAACTATTTCCTACCTACTTGTTAGAATCATAATTTCTTATTTTACTTCTACCCCTCGTTCTTATATGTTTCCCTTCTAATTATCTTTATAAGTGTCTTAATCTAATCGTATGATCAAGTTTCCATGCAAAATCTTGTGATTTCATATTCTTTTCTTTCAAACCTTTTTTATATCTATCTTGTTTCTCATCAAAATTCCATTGAATTCTTAGATTTTCTAATTTAACTAGGTTCTTTGTAGAGAGTTAGTAATTTTCAAGTTTATCCTATTTGAAAGAACTTGATTCAAAGCTATTATTAATCTTAATATTAACCATTTCTAAGATTTACATTTAGACAATCACCCTATCTTACTTATTTTATTTATTTATTTTATCCACTTCCTCTTCACAATGGTCATTCTCTGTCCTATTTCCTTTCTTCTCTAACTATATTTTACTAAATGAAGTTATGCTTATTTTGCTAAGTTGGTCTAAATTCATTATTTAGACCTAGATTACCATTGTCAATCATTTATCTCCTCTACATCAACCTTACCATGTTTCATGGAAAAAAAATTTACTATTGATTTTCCATAACACCTCAATTATTAGTAGTAAAAGTTCGCTATGTATTTAGACTAATCCTATAACTCCAAGTTGCCAAAGAATTTTTGCTACTATAACCATTTCCTAATCCTTGTAATGATTCTTAACTTAGTATTATACTATAGTTGTCCTACTCTCCATAGCTCATTTCTTACTATCTAGGTTAGAGCTTGGACTCTCAAGAGATTGTCCATAAAAATGGATCTTCGATCACATACCAATGTTTTCACTCAATTATTTTAACATGCTCTCTCTCATTTTGATTGTTTCCTCCAAAAATCATACTACTCCATAAGATTCTCTCTCTCTCTCTCTCTCTCTCTCTCTCTCTCTCTCTCTCTCTCTCTCTCTCTCTCTCTCTCTCTCTCTCTCTCTCTCTCTCTCTCTCTCTCTCTTCGTTTTACTTTCACAAGGACTACTCTCTTTGTTTTGTTGATTCTTAATAACTTTTCATTGTGACAAGTTGTGAGTGGATTGAATCTATGCTCAGATACCAAAACTATGACTCCCCGGGTTTTCATGATACTTTTTGAAAACTTTTTTGAAATTTGGGATATCCCTTGTTTAAGAATCATTACAAATTTGGGATATCCCTTAAAATAGCAAATATTTTTTAGATTTCGTATGTCATTTTTACACAAAGCCCAAGTTTTTTTTTATGGTGAAATGAGTGTTTTTTATTTTTATAAAAAAAATTGGCAAATTTTTCTCTATTTTTTGGACATATGCGCAATTGACACATGCATGTAGAACACCTAATAGAGAATATAAATAATTTTTCATCACTTTGAAAACAAATATACAATACTTATCACTTCTTAGAACCTCCAGTCATAATCATATCACACCATATTCCATTAAATACAAACGAATCCATGACATGAAAGTAAATATACATTCAGATTCTCTACTGAATAAAAAAGCTAATCGAAGGTTGCACGGTCATTCTGATTTATATGTTTTTCATGAACTCATGTTATTTAGATATCATGATGCTTTGCTTTATTTGTTTTATTAGAATTGTTTATCTGTGGGTGTATCGAGAAGGCTTGGTGGCTTTCCTTAAGAGACTAACCCTGTGATCAAGGTCATACTCTGGGATGGTGAGCCACGGCCACTCTTGTATTTCATGCATTAGACATGACTTATTATCGCTTATTTTGGGATGATGAATGGATTTCATGTTTTCATGGATTTATGACGAGTGCTTGCACTAGATGGACGCTATGTTAGGACGGTTGTAGGGTTGACCACTTGCCTTCTAACTTTATGAGATGATAGATACATGCCCCTAAGATGGGCAAACCTCGTAGGAAGTGGTATCATGGGTAGTTGACACTATGTGTCCAACTGGCTCCCATGTAGGGCAGACACTTAGTCTCCCATTTGGTGTTGGTGGGAAGTGGCAGTTGGTTGACCCAGATGTTGGTTACCACTGCGACATGGCAATCTATATGTTTGTTTGGCATTCATGCGACATCAAGATTATTGCTGGGATTGATATATCCATATGTACCCACTATGTGATGACGATGGAAGATTGATATGAGTACTCATGACCGGATGTGAGAATGTGTGGTACACTCGAGGGACACAAGTGGATTATGCGCCCTTTGCATTCATGACATGCACCCGTATTTGATGTGATGGATTTCCTTTTACTTAGTACTATAAGGTTTATGGGCTATATTTTGTACTATGTTATGCACGTCACGTTGATTATGAATTGTACAAGATCTTACATGTCATACTAGATTCTGGTTTTAACATGAATTATACACCAATACTGTTTTGTTTATGAGACTTGACTATTCAGTTTTCATATCTTTATTACAGCCATGAGTTTTATTATGAGATTATGCATTTTTATCCATCACACAACTGATATCCATTTATTGAATATTAAATGTCTATGTACCTACACAAGCTATAGCTTGTTAAGGCATTGCTATTTTTCTCACAATGCCTCAAATATAGAGTGGGACATCATGAAGGGCAAATGGGTGGAAGATCACTAAAGGTTGCAGGGACCACCAAAGCATTTTAAGACAATTATACAAATGTATTTAGTTGATTTGATATTATTTTGGACTTGTACATGGGTTGTATATACATAGATGTTCTTTTATATACATTTTAGACTTGTGGACTTATCTTTGTGGATGGATGTTGAGTCATGATAGACAGACCCTAGTTCTTGATGATTTTAGTATTTTCAGTATTAGTACTTATGATTTCCAACATGGTTTTTATGCAATCAAATATGGCGCGTCTTATGTTACCAACTGATATCATTCTCAATATTTGTGGTTATCGCATTTTCTCATGGATATTTTGATGCCTTGAGGTTTAAAAAAATGTGTTGTTACTTAGATTTTCATACCTTTGAAATAATTTTAATTTATTGATAGTTGTAAAAAGGGATTTAGCCTATTTTATATTTATCATGTATATATATGTCTGTGTGTGTGCATATGATGTTTGGAAATTTGGGGCATCACAACATCTCCCCCTTGTAAAAATCATGGAAGCTCCTTTAAATATGACAAGTTGGTTGGGGGGATGAGGTAAGCAGGAGAGGGTGAGGTGGTGAGTAAAAAAATGGTGATTGGTTAGGCTAAGTAGGGTGGTGGGGTGGAAAGAGATGATTGGCTAGGTAGTTTCCTAAGAAGTGTGGATTGGTTAGTTGGTTAAAATAGAAGTTTAGGAGACCTTAGAAAGATCAGACTTTTGAATGGAAAGTGAAATTTGTAGTGCCCTTTAGTGGTGAGGTGGAAGTGAGAAAAAATGGAGAAGTATCTTCCTATTGGTCCACATGCTACCTTATCTCAGTAGATTTTTTCTAAATTATCTTCAAATATCTCCATAAATTCTAATGATAGTTCTTTGGATTCTCCTCCAATTATGGCCTTAGATGTAGCTTGACTCATATGGCTTGATAGTTAACTTTGAGAGCTGCATTGGCTGGGTTTGTGGCTAGCTTAGATGGCTTTCTTAGTTTAGCTTTATGGCTCAAATCCTAGGCTTTGGTGGCTGATTAGGCTTCTTAGCTTGTCACCTTGTTCATGGTTTGAATATGGCTAAGTGGCTTAAGTAAAACCCATACAAAGGTGGTGGACTCTGCATTGCTTGTGCAAGGGCCCACTTTGGCCACCTTTTACTCCTTCTATTCCTTCTTCAATTAATCTTAGGATGATCTTGACCCTTGCTCTCATATTAGTGTGATGAATTTTAGGTTTTGACTCGATCTTTTGATCTTAATCGTTAATTTTCATCTCAATTGTAGACATTAAACTAGTAGGGTAAGTCAGGGTTGATGGAAGGATTTTGGTCCTTCCTAAATCCCCTCCTTAGATCCTAGGAGCAAGGACTTATAGTCCTTTAGCAATAACCTTTGGATCCTAAGATTTTAGGCCCTTGACTTTCGTAGTTTCTGAATTTCACAATTGAATCCTACTACCTAAGTCGATCTTATTGGCAATGGAGCAACACCTATCACTCGTCAATTAGAATTGGCCAAAGTAATATCCCCTTACATAAAATGGATTCCAAATATTCATGATCTGTGTGTACATGAGTCAAATTACTTATTCCTTGGTCTATTAATAAACTCTCTCTCTCTAGAGATTGGAAAATATGTTCAACTGGAAAGATTCTTAATATTGCTTTGACTCATACTCCCTAAAAAGTGGATCTCGAAGGGATAGATTTCTTAGAGGAATCCTTCGAAAGGATTCTTTCCTATCACTAACTCTAATCGATAAGAACATTAGGGAACTGTTTTCCTGTAGAATCTCATTTCCTTATCCCTAAAAGAAGAAAGTGAAGGGCTCCATGAATTGAAGGCCCAAGATGGTCTGATCATTTAAGTCCCCCTTTTTTTGTAAAGAAGATAAGGTTGAGACTGATTGTTCAATTCATTCCCTCCAGCGTACTACCAAATTTTGAGTATTGGATAAGAGTCAATTCATTGGGCTAGGTCGTTGGATCATCATCTTACTTCCTATAAAAAGTAAAAAGCTCTAATTAAATTCCAAAAAATATGATTGATCACATACTTATCTCGGATTAGCTTACAAAATACAATTTTTTTGTCTTTTAGGTTAGAAATGCATGTGTTATGAATTTTGGCCAAAAACCCTATTTTAGCACTATAAGTTATAATAAATGGGTAACTAATTGGTGGTTTTAGTATAAAATAAGACACTTATAAGTTGTTAAAGAAAATAGAATGCTAAAGAATGAGAATTCTCTAAGATAAAATAAAAGACTTAGCCTTATAAAATTTTGTGAGTATATTCACTACAAACCCTTATGAGGCTTAACTTGTCCACTAGGGGTAACTTAGGGGTTTAAAGGCATGTTGCTTATGTTAAATGCAGTCATGAGTACCTACGAAAATGACAGCCAGCTTCATAATTTTTTTATATGTTTTGCTCAGGACTAGCAAAATGCTGGTTGGGGTATGATAAGTGTTTAATTATGTATAAAAAGTACACAATTAATAGCCCATGTGTTATCATTTCTGACCTAATAGTTCAAATGTTTAATATTTTGCTATGGAGTAAGTAGTGAATGATCATAATTTCCTAAAATTTAATTAGCTTTTTTCTTATTTTTTTGGGTATTGAGAAGGGAATTCAAAAGCCAAGCTTGATTAAGATAAGAATTGAGGCCATCGAGGTTTCCTAGTCTAACTAGGAAACTTAAGTAAACTAAAGCCCAATTGACATCATCCAAAGCTTAATCAAGGATCAAGATCATCCAAGGG
The DNA here is from genome assembly GCA_035236585.1 of Warburgia ugandensis. Taxonomy (NCBI): domain Eukaryota; kingdom Viridiplantae; phylum Streptophyta; class Magnoliopsida; order Canellales; family Canellaceae; genus Warburgia; species Warburgia ugandensis. The sequence continues at coordinate 27,693,032 of CP141136.1, forward strand.
CAAGTTAGAAGACAATTGGAGAAGAAAAAAGGTAACTAGAAATGGACCTATGCCTAAGCAATGCATTTTCACCACCTCTGCATGGGAGCCATTCCCGCCACCTAAGACATTAAAGTCATGAAAAAGAGTGATAAGCCATCAAGCCAAGGAGGAGTTCCACATGGAGACACATGATTGGGGCATCAATTCAAGCATATTTATATGTTAAAAAGTGTGATTTTTAAAGATGTTTGAGAGAGAATTTTAAAAGGTAAGGTGATCATGCATTAAGGGTCACATCAAGAGAGAAAACTCCACATTCCTTATCCATTTCCCTCTCTTAATCCACCCTCCATCCTAGGGTTATACGAAATTTATAATAAGGAGGGAGGCACCTCCTCAAAAAGTGGCACCTCCCACTTATTGAAATGCTTAAAGTCATATGGTTTCCTAAGATGGAAACTCTACGTCTAAGTTAATTCAAAACCATCAAAACCCTAGATCTTACTTGGAATTTTCCATCACTTGTCATTCCCCATCTCCTCCTAACCTTCCTCATTCAATACCCTAACCTTAGAGCCACTTTCCTCATGGATTTACCCTTTTCCAAGTTAGGAACCCACTCATCTATATATACCCCCATTGTTCATACAAATGTTTTTAAGTAGAGGTTGGGTGAGACAACCTTGAAAGGAACACTCCGGCATGGGATCTTTTGGAGCTTTGGATTTGAGACTTCTTTGATGCCTTTCTTCTTTTAGTCTTTTTGTTATTCTCTTGCTTATTTGCTCTTTAATTTAGGTTAGTGACTTAGTTGTTTTTCTTTAGTTTCATTACTTTTAGTTTTCATTGTTTTGTTCCTTAAAGTCCATGTCATCCTTCCAACCCTCAACCCTTTCCTTTCTTGCTTCAATTTTGTAGGTTTTTTTGTTTTTGTTTTGGTTATTCAATCAATAATTAAGTTAGTTATTCTTTGGTAGTGACAGCCAAGAGAATAGCTAGCTTAAATCCTTAATTTTTCCACTTGAATCTCACATTTTCTACCCTCTTTCTTTCTTAGTTTTGTTAGCTTTTTTTACTTAATTCATCCTTTTAGCCTCATTTTCTCTCAAATTCCTTCAAGAATTTTCTTTGCATATCATTGTACTTTAGATTAGAGTTTTGTTGTTGTTTAGATCCACTTTTGTAAGCAAGAATAGTTTGCAATTTCTAGAATTGTAGGCAGCTTTTTGTGCAAATTTTTTATGTAATTTGGATGTGATTCAATGAAATTCTATAGAAATTCTTGGTATGGATTGTTTATTTCATCAATGTACTTAAGATATGAGTTGTTTCCTTGCATTAAAGTTGTGGTTTTAGTAGCCTTTTAATGCTAGATCTTGTTTAATTTTGTTATTAGATCTTGTTTAGTAGTAGTTAATTTAGTTATTTTCATATTTTTTTAGGTTTAGAAAGTTTTCTTTTTGAATTTGAGGAAGTTTCATTTTTAGAAAGTTTCTTGTTTAAGAAAGTATTATTAAATTAGAAAATTTTCTATTTTTAGTAGTTTCTTTAATTTTAATTTTTTTCATTCTAGTTTTGCACTAGTTTTCTTTTACTTTAGTTGTAATTTAAGCATGTTTCTCATTTTGTTTAGTTTCTTAGTTTAATAATCAAACTTCTCTCTTTGGCTGAAGTTAATCAATTTAAATAATATTCAATCCATTGTAAGTCTGTGAAATTTCTCATGGAATCGACCTTGCTTTTGTGAAAATATTACATTGATTCATGAGCTTGCGAGTAATTGTAAAGCTACACCAGATGAGTAAACAAAACATCTGCATGAGGAGATTCCATAGTGCAAATTTTTTGCAAATGATATAGTATTAATTGATAAGAAAAGGGAGGGTGCCAACACAAAGTTGGAGTTATAGAGAGATGCTAGAGTATAAGGGATTTAAAATTAGCCAAATTAAGATAGAGTATATGGAATACAATTTTTAGTTAGGAGACAAGTGAGAGTAAAGAGCCGGTAAAGATTGATAACTAAGAAGTCCCCAAAAAGACCACTTTCAATACTTGGGATCAATAATTCATAAGAGTAGAGAAATTGAGAGGAATGTTACCCATTGAATTCAAGTGGGTTGGAACAAATAGAGATGTGCTTTTGGAGCTTTGTGTGATCAGTGCGTGCCACTCATATTAAAAGAAAATTTCTATAGGATGACGATAAGGTCGGCCATGCTTTATGGATTAGAGTGTTGGGCAGTTAAGGAACAACACGTACATATGATGAGCATAGATGAAATGAGGATGTTGAGATGGATGAATAGTAAAACAAGAAATGATAGAATTACAAATGAAAGTGTAACATCGCACACAAAAAAAGAAAAGAAAAAGAAGGCCTAAATAGAAGGGGGCATATTTGATACTAGCACCCCCCTCTCATTAAACGAACCTGACAAACGTCGGGTCTGTCTTCCCAAAAGCAACAGAAAAAGAAAGAAAAAAAAACGATGAAGATGAAACTGGCGGGGAAGGAAGAGGAGGAAGAAGAAAGAGAAGAAGGGAGAGGGAGAGAGGGAGAGAAGAAGAGGAAGAAGAAGAAGAAGAAGAAGAAGAAGAAGAAGAAGAAGAAGAAGAAGAAGAAGAAGAGAAGGAGAGAAGAAAGGGGGAAACTCGGTGCACCTAAAAACCCTAGGTTGTGCTGGCAAGAGAGAATGAACCGAGGGGGAACAACCGGAGAGAAGAAGAGAGGGGGAAGAAGATGAAGAGAGAGAGAGTTGCGTGCAGGCGAGGAAGGGAAAACCCGCTGGATTCCAGGCCGTCGCCGGAGACAACGCCGGCTCGGATCGACGATCCGACCGGTCATGTTGTCCAGCACGACGACACAAAACAAAATCCCCAAGGTTATTGGGGGATCCGCCGTGATCTTAACCGTAAATTGAAGAGGGGAACATCGCACGGCTAAGATTGGAGGTTTTACGATTGATCTGAACCAATCCAGCCCATCCAATGGTGAAAAATGCATGGAAATGCATCTAGAAGGTACGATCTACAAAAGCCTATTCTTGATTTTGAGATTTTAGCTAAATCCGCACCATTCATGCTAGATCTAGGTTTTGTAGACAATCCAACCATCCATTTTTAAATCAAAGCTTAGGGATAAGTATTTTAGGGCATGATGTAGCTTGGATCACACAAAAAACATCAAATCTAGGGTCAAAACTGATCGAACAATCTCAGCCGTCTGATCGGGTACTGTTCACATAGTAACTTCGTGATGTCTGATCGACGATCAGACACCACAGATGAGTTCCTCATCATAAAAAAATGATAGGATGACTATACTTATATGAATTTGAAGTGAAACAGATTAGATGATCTAGGCCATTCGATCTATCACTATTCAAACAGACACCTTATGATGTTAGATGAATGATTTGAGGTCACAGATGGATTCCTGAACCCTGAATTAGCTTAGATATGATATAAAGTATGAAAAATAACATGCAGCTCCAACCCAAGAGTTGATCTAGATAGGAATCATGGGTTAAGTCTACTGAACAGTGAAAGTGACTTACAGTCGCTTAATAAGAGTAATGGATAGCCAATCCAAGGCCACTGGCATGGATTGAAAATCCAGTAAGTCGTTGTCATTAAATTAGCTATCAACCAATAGCTAATGAAATGCCTTTTGCACAATAATGAACACTGTCACTTTGCCTTATGCCAAATAGTGTTAGGGCAGTTAGGAGAAGTCCTAGAATTATATAACTGAACATGTGTTTGTATTGTTACAGAGGTGACTGATAAGGAGCGCGTAAGCGAACTGAATGAAGTACTCGCATCAGTGAATTAGAAGATCTCCAATTGAGGTAGGTGGAATTAAGATTGCTATGATTTTCGCTATATATGCATGTGTGTATGAATTTCAAGTATTGAAATGAATCTTTTATGTTTATATGAAAGATAAGATGAATGTGCATGCTGAAATTGAATCATGAATAAATGGTTTACGCATAAGCTATGCATTATTGTAAACCAAGTGTGAGAAAATGTAAGACTGCTACTAGAAAATTGTGAAGTGGCTCATAAGAGCGAAAGGGGTCGTTATGATGTGGTCGGGCCTTCGGGCTAGACGAGCTACTGGTCCCTGGGATGTAGCCCCATTGTTTGGGGAGTTTGACGCCTTCTGAGAGGTCATTATGATGTGGGCGGGCCATGGAGTCGTTATGATGTGGGCTGGCCTTCGGGCTGGACTAGCTACCAGTTCCTGGCTGGACGAGCTACCGATCTCTCGAGAGTAAAGCCTTGAGGTGTGTCTTTGAGTTTGGTGTGTCTTTGGGTTTAACCCACTGCGCCGACTCACTGCGCCAAAGAGGATAATATTGTTTGCTGTGTACTTGATACACACAACGACATGTTGGTATTTGATATGTGAAATGGCTCGTAAGAGCAAAGACTGGTATCAGGAAAATGTAAATGAGTTGTAAGTTTGGCATGTGACTACATAGTTTGCATTTCAAATGCATTTTGTACTGATGCATTGGTATTTCTTCCATCTTGGCATGGATTCATGATTTTGATAATGTTAAATGATTTCAAGTTAAATGATAATTGAATTGTTGTTTGCATAATTCAGCATTGCTAAATTGATCTATATATAATTATCATGATTTCTGTTTATATAAAATATTGCATCTTACTCCACCTACACAAGCGATTGCTTGCTGAGGCATTGCTGTGGTTTGCAATGCCTCAGATACAGAGAATAGTAGCAGGTTTGGCATGTTGACAGTATCGCAGAACAAAGGACTTCCAAGGAATAGGAGGTGCTTACTGACAAGAGCACACCAACAAAAGCTTTGGAAGAAGACAGGTAAGAATTGGTCTTTGAACTGAAGCTATCATATTAGAAATGAGGAAGAGACTGCATTGTATGTAATTATGAAAATTTGGAAGAATGATGTGACTGAGTTATGCTGTAGAGGTTCTGGGTGTGTTGTTTTGAGGTAAACTGTTTTTGTTTTGTTAGATGTATGAAAAGGAGACAGAGTCTCCATTTATATTTTAAAATTGTCAATAATGTTTATCAAGTACTTCGTAATGACATGCATTAAATGTCATATGTCTGAAAAATGGAGGAAACTCTGCCGGATTTTTGGTAGAAATGAGCGCTCATTTCACCGAGAATCCTTGTTTTTGATAAAGGAAAAATAGTACTCGGGGTGTTTCAAAGTGAATTTGAAAGAAAAGATTTTCCACTACATTGCACCATTTGACAAAAATTATTTCAAATTGGATCGATCCTGCATTAGAAATTAGTTTGTATTTAAAATTTCATTTGAAAACCCAGGTCGTCACAGTTGGTATCCGAGCCCAGATTTAGTCCACTCACAGCTAGTCACATTGAGTAAGTCTTAAGCAGTCTTTAAAGCAAGGTGTTGCGACTAATGAGTTTGAGAGTAACTCATAAAAAGAACCTTGTGATGAAGGGAATGTCACCTAAGAGGATGATTCAGAGGACAACAAACTCCTCTGCTGAGCCATGTGACCAGGGGAGTCAAATGACGGACTTCATGGCCAACATGATGCAAAAACCCCAATCAGCTAGTGCAGTAGCAACAATAGATGCAACCCATGAGGGTTGGCAAGTTCTAAGGAGACAACAGATGTTTAGTCCTAGCATGAGTAAGAGGAGCACTCTTGCGAAATTAGTATAATTCATAGAGTAAGGAACAATAGTATAAGAGTACTAAACTCGTATATCTGAATGAAAACTTTATCAGAGATAGATCTATTCACATGGGGTGACCTTCAGAGGATCCAAGTTTTAATTTTGACGATGAGCACAAACCTGTGAGGACTATGATTTCTATTGCACAATAATATTTTGATTTTAATGAAAAGAGGGTAAAGAATAATCACAAGGGAAGAGAACTCAGGAAAAAAAAAAATGAAGAGAATTGCAATATTAGTCTATACATGTTGAGGATAGATTCGAGGGATAAATTTTGATATTAGGAAAATCAATGGTAGTTGATCTGCTTATGTAAAGCAATTATTGATCGAAGGAATGACAATGAGTTTTCCTTTATGTATATAGAAATATTGACAGCTAATTATCATTGAGAAGTAAATACATATTTAAATGATTATTGAAAGTTCTAGTTATGAATTGAAGACGCATAACGCATAGAGGATATGACAACTATTTTATAAGGAGGATTACTAAATGATAACAAGGAAAAGCAAATGAGTGGAGAATTGAAGTATGAACACAGAAACTTAGTGAATGCGTTCAATTTCTAACTTAGACAGTGTATAAACTTTTGGAAAGACCTAACAATTATGATGACAACAATAGTATGAGGATAATGATGAAGGATCAGAATGATTACAATTAATGATAACTCGAGAGAGTTAGAGATGTATTGTATTAACCTAAATTTGAAACTGGATTTATTTGATGTATAAATTATAGCATGGTGGAAATCACTGAAAAATTGATGAAAAAAGGTCCTAGTTTTCTTATGGATGTATTTCTGAGCGATGAGAATAATTATTAAATAGAGATGATCGCGTGGTGAATCGACTAGGGAGAGACAGTTGAAGTGAATGGAGAAAGATGGAATTGATTATAATTGATTTACATTCAGTACTGATATTGATGAGATTGTGGTTACTAATAACGAAGGCTATTATAAAAGATTAGCTTCATTGGTTGGGAGATTGGTAGAGTTGCAATTGATTTAATATGACCATTGGTTACAGGAAAGGAATGGTAGAAGAGAAGACACAAAATTTGTAATTTAGAGTCTAATGATGATTATTTGAGAGGACGTGTTCCTCTATTGCTGAGTCCTTTATCTAAAAGGCTCTTGAGAAGGCCGGTAATGATCACTATATTTGCTTGAGGAGCAATAAGTGATGTAGAGAGTGTTGGCTACTTTAAAGCGGAGGTATCAGGCAGCTCAACAGTATCTGAAACGAGTTTACAGGCTAAAGAGGTGCGTTACTTGCAAGGGCAAGTATGTGAACAGTTATATCTTAGAATTAGTAGATGCCACAATAGAGGCAATAGTATCAACAGCTGCCATTATAGTGGAAATATTTTAGATGCTTGACTATAGTGAGTCAGTGCATTTCTTTAAAGACTATTCTAGAGAACAACGAGTCAAACAGTTTGACATTAGGATCAGGGAAGAGATAGCCCCACCTTAGCAGTCATGAGTTTTTGCTATTACATCGAGGTAAGCACGGGTTTCAAACCAGATGGTGGAGGGTATTTTCCATATTGTTGGTTGGCATGTTATGATCTTCCTTGAATCCAGGACCCATCTTGCTTAGACATGCTTGGATGTATTATCCTTTCAATTGGGTATTATGACTTCAATAAGAAGTTACTAGGGGCTAATGAGTACTTTTAAGAGGCACCTATGAACCTAAGAAGAGAGAGATGATGAATGATGATCTCATCCTATTTGATACGGTGGATTATGATGTCATCTTTAGGATAGATTGGTTAATCCTACCTTGAAAGAAATGCTGTATGTTTCAGAGGGTGTTAAGTTTTATTTCTTGTTTGCATGAGAATGAAGAGACTGAGCACAAAGATGATGTGGAAGAGTTTGTAGTCTTGCCTGAGGAGTCTTCATGATATTGTCGTAATAGAATGATTTCAGGTATAGTATTATTTACCCAAAATACTACATGGGATGGCCCAACGGAGCTGGCAAAGCTCCAACTATATAAGCTATTAATAAGGATTTTAACAAGCCTAGAGTAGTTTTCTTCATGAGAAGAGAGATCTTTGTTACTATGCACAAATTGTCGTTTGTTTGATAGTACCATAGTAAAGAAATGATATTCTTAATCGTATATTGACGATTTATTTGACCAACTAAGGATGTTGCATGGTGTTTGTGGAGATTGATCCGAGGTGTGGTTATGACCAACCTAGGATTTTGAGTATGACATCTTTAAGATGATTTCTAAAACTTGTTATGATTGTTTTGAGTTCTGGATGGTATTAATTAGTGGAACCAATATGCTGATAGAATGTATGGATATGATGGATTGAATTTTCAAATGTTAGTTGGATGAGTTATGATTGTGTTAATAAATAATATTGTTGTATACTTCATAAACAGAGAGGAGCACAAGGAATCCTTGTGCATTAATTCAGAACATTTAAGGACTCATCATTTGTTGTGAATATCAATAGCATGAGTTTTGGTCAGAGGAAGTAAATTTCCTTTATTGCAATACCTTGAATGATATAGAGGCAGTTTATTGAGATTGTGATGGGCTGACATTAGCCAAACTAGCAATTGAGGTTTATAGTTCCTTGGTCTTATGAACTACTAGCGTCGAGTTATTGAGTTTCACCAAGATATCAGATTCTCTTATTGGTAATTAGAATTCAATTTACGATCTATACTTGTGAGTAGCTGATGAGGGCGACCTAAGAGGGCGGCCAATGAGGGCGAGTGCAAGAGGCACTAGCAGGCTTCTAGGTGGCGAGCTTCTAGGTGGCATGCTTCTAGGGGCTTACAGTATGATTGAATTGTGGATTGGTTTTCATTGGCATAGAGTGTCTGTTGGTGAGTTGAGATACATTAGTTTTGACTAGCATATGATTGACAATGGGTGAACTGATGTGCTCTATAATAAATTTGGCATAGATTTGCCTATTGATAAGCTAATGCACTCATATATAGACTCGGCATAGAATTACTGATATATGAGCTGCGACACATCAATTTTTATTGATATGGTGAATTTATCAATACTAAAGTTGTATACAAATAATTAACCCTTCGATGAGAGTTTGGTTCATGTTAATTGCATTATATATGGTGATGATACGTTCTAATGGAATTATGAATTATTTGATATGAAATGATTATCATTTAGTGATTGATATGTAAATTGAAATATGAGGAGATGACATGATGTGAAATTGTCTATTTATATATGTTGATTCTAGAAACTTTTGGTATGATATGTGGATCTTGGGATATAAGGATATTTTGAAATTATTTGAAAAAGAACATGGAAAGAATTTCGAGGACGAAATTCCTATAAGGAGGGAAGAATGTAACATCGCACAAAAAAAAGAAAAAAAAGAAAAAGAAAGGCCTAAATAGAAGGGGGGCCAGATTTGATACTGGCACCCCCCTCTCATTAAACGAACTTGACAAACGTCGGGTCTGTCTTCCTAAAAGCAACAGAAAAAGAATGAAAAAAAAACGATGAAGATGAAACTGGCGGGGAAGGAAGAGGAGGAAGAAGAAAGAGAAGAAGGGAGAGGGAGAGAGGGAGAGAAGAAGAGGAAGAAGAAGAAGAAGAAGAAGAAGAAGAAGAAGAAGAAGAAGAAGAAGAAGAAGAAGAGAAGGAGAGAAGAAAGGGGGAAACCCGGCGCATCTAGAAACCCTAGGTCACGCCGGCAAGAGAGAATGAACCGAGGGGGAATAGCCGGAGAGAAGAAGAGAGGGGGAAGAAGAAGAAGAAGAAGAAGAAGAAGAAGAAGAAGAAGAGAGTTGCGTTCGGGCGAGGAAGGGAAAACCCGCTAGATTTCAGGCTGTCGCCGGAGACGACGCCGGTTTGGATCGACGATCCGACCAGTCATGTTGTCCAGCACGATGAGACGAACAAAACCCCCATGGTTATTGGGGGATCCGACGTGATCTTGACCGTAAATTGAAGAGGGGAACATCGCACGGCTAAGATTGGAGGTTTTGCGATTGATTTGAACCAATCCAGCGCATCCAATGGAGAAAAATGCATGAAAATGCATCTAGAAGGTAAGATCTACAAAACCCTATTCTTGATTTTGAGATTTTAGCTAAATCCGCACCATTCATGCTAGATCTAGGTTTTGTGGACAATCCAACCGTCCATTTTTAAATCAAAGCTTAGGGATAAGTAATTTAGGGCATGATGTAGCTTGGATCACACAAAAAATATGAGATCTAGGCTCAAAACTAATCGAATAATCTCAGCCGTCCGATCAGGTACTGTTCACATAGTAACTTCGTGATGTTTGATCGACGATCAGACACCACAGATGAGTTCCTCATCATAAAAAAATGATAGGATGACTATACTTATATGAATTTGAAGTGAAACAGATTAGGTGATCTAGGCTGTTCGATCTATCACTATTCAAATAGACACCTTATGATGTTAGATGAATGATTTGAGGTCATAGATGGATTCCTGAACCCTGAATTAGCTTAGATATGATATAAGGTATGAAAAATAACATCCAGCTCCAACCCAAGAGTTGATCTAGATAGGAATCATGGATTAAGTCTACTGAACAGTGAAAGTGACTTACAGTCGCTTAATAAGAGTAATGGATAGCCAATCCAAGGCCACTGGCATGGATTGGAAATCCAGTAAGTCGTTGTCATTAAATTAGCTATCAACCAATAGCTAATGAAATGCCTTTTGCACAGTAATGAACACTATCACTTTGCCTTATGCCAAATAGTGTTAGGGAAGTTAGGAGAAGTCCTAGAATTGTATAACTGAACACGTGTTTGTATTGTTACAGAGGTGACTGATAAGGAGCGCGTAAGCGAACTGAATGAAGTACTCGCATTAGTGAATTAGAAGATCTCCAATTAAGGTAGGTGGAATTAAGATTGCTATGATTCTCGCTATATATGCATGTGTGTATGAATTTCAAGTATTGAAATGAATCTTTTATGTTTATATGAAAGATAAGATGAATGTGCATGTTGAAATTGAATCATGAATAAAAGGTTTATGCATAAGCTATGCATTATTGTAAACCAAGTGTGAGAAAATGTAAGACTGATACCAGAAAATTGTGAAGTGGCTCATAAGAGCGAAAGGGGTCGTTATGATGTGGGCAGGCCTTCGGGCTGGACGAGCTACTGGTCCTTGGGATGTAGCCCCATTGTTTGGGGAGTTTGACGCGTTCTGAGAGGTCGTTATGATGTGGGCGGGCCTTCGGGTTGAACGAGCTACCGGTTCCTGGCTGGACGAGCTACCGGTCTCTCAGGAGTAAAGCCTTGAGGTGTGTTTTTGAGTTTGGTGTCTCTTTGGGTTTAACCCACTGCGTCGACTCACTGTGCCAAAGAGGATAATATTGTTTGCTATGTACTTGATACACACAACGACTCGTTGATATTTGATATCTGAAATGGCTCGTAAGAGAGAAGACTGGTATCAGGAAAATGTAAATGAGTTGTAAGTTTGGCATGTGACTACATAATTTGCATTTCAAATGTGTTTTGTATTGATGCATTGGTACTTCTTCCATCTTGGCATGGATTCATGATTTTGATAATATTAAATGATTTCAAGATAAATGATAATTGAATTGTTGTTTGCATAATTTAGCATTGTTAAATTGATCTATATATAATTATCATGATTTATGTTTATATAAAATATTGCATCTTACTCCACCTACACAAGCGATTGCTTGCTGAGACATTGCTGTGGTTTGCAATGCCTCAGATACAAAGAATAGTAGCAGGTTTGGTATGTTGACAGTATCGCAGAACAAAGGACTTTCAAGGAATAGGAGGTGCTTACTGACAAGAGCGCACCAACGAAAGCTTTGGAAGAAGATAGGTAAGAATTGGTCTTTGAACTGAAGCTATCATATTAGAAATGAGGAAGAGACTGCATTGTATGTAATTATGAAAATTTGGAAGAATTATGTGACTGAGTTGTGCTGTGGAGGTTCTGGGTGTGTTGTTTTGAGGTAAACTGTTTTTGTTTTGTTAGATGTATAAAAAGGAGACAGAGTCTCCATTTATATTTTAAAATTGTCAATAATGTTTATTAGATACTTTGCAATGACATGCGTTAAATGTCATATGTCCGAAAAACAAAGGAAACTCTGCCGGATTTTTGGTAGAAATGAGTGCTCATTTCACAGAGAATCCTTGTTTTTGATAAAAGAAAAATGACACTCGGGGTGTTTCAAAGTGAATTTGAAAGAAAAGATTTTCCGCTGCATTGCACCATTTGACAAAAATTATTTCAAATTAGATCGATCCTGCATTAGAAATTAGTTTGTATTTAAAATTTTATTTGAAAACTCGGGTCGTCACAGAAAGCATTAGAGAAAACGTAGGAGTAGCACCAATAGATAACAAGATAAGGGAGGATAGACTTTGATGGTTTAGACATGTTAAATGGATACCAAAAAATGGTATAGTTAGAAAGAGAGAGATGATCCAAGTTGAGGGCTCTAAAAGGACAAGGGGAGGTCCAAAACAACATGGCTAGAAATAGTGATAAAATATTTTTAAACTATTTGACTAAATGATGTCATGACACTTAGTAGAGGAGAATAGAGGAACAAAATTTGTATTGTTGACTAGTCGAAATAAGGCCTAAATGATGATGATGATTTGAGAATAAATCAGGATATTAAATAAGTGTAATTTTTTCACAAAAATTCCAATTATTTTGAGAATTTTGTAAATATGATTCCCATCCATTGAATCCAAGTCCTCGTTAACCATGCACCAATTTCTCTGCTCCAATGAGTCTCTTCGTTGCAAACTTTTTTTGGAGATGGGTTTAAGATGCGGTGTCAATGAGCTGTCTTTTCCGTGGACAAATCACCTCATCAGCACTCTATATAGGGGCCAAAATTTCTCATCACCTTGAGAGTCAACTTTGTCAAACGCCAGTGGTATGAAATTTACTGCTTTATGCCCACCGCTACCTACATTCTCCAAAGCACCCTGTGTCTTTGGTAGATCGTCTCAGTGCGTTATTTCTCTCAAATTCAATAGCAAATGAATGATATATTCCTATATACTTCATTCTAGCCTATAAACGGCAATCGGGAATAATTTCTACCCTCAAAGCCCGCCACCAATTGTGTTTTGAAGAAGGGCAAACTTATTAGAAAAGTTGGAAGAAAATATGGGTGAAGCTATAGCTGAAATATAGCAAAGCGTTATAGGTGAGGTGAAGTTATCTTTGAGGAAAAGAGAGACTAAGATAACCACGGTTTTCAGCGTTTTGGTGGCTATTCCGAAACTAGGCCCCGACGATCTGAGGTATTATAAAGTTTGTCTGTTCTTTTTCTTTAGCAATGGAAAGTGATAATAGGGTGCTACTTTTTTTAATTTAGGATGGCATTTCCTTTCGATGGTGACATGCAAGAGCAAGGGACACCGTTGTGACGTAGACCTTGCGGTCAACATGTGTGACCTTATGTTGTGGAATATATTTTGTCGTGTCTTATCACTAGTATGGCAGAAAATGACTCCCACAAAATATCTTAAATTTCAAGATAATACGGAGGTTGTTGTGAGATCGAAGAGATAAGAAAAACCTACCCTTATTTCAAAGCACTGAGACCTCTCTAGAAGCATCATTTCTTCTACGTCACCAGCTTGCAGATTACCTAAAACGAATAATGCAAAAAAGGGATTAGCAAAAGAGATGTTGCCAGATTATCCAAAATGCTAGTATCTTTGGGTTTCTTCCTCCATCAGCTAAAGCTCTCTTGGCTCCGTTCCATACAGGCGTGGACACTTATCTTTAATTTATTAGCTTCATTTTCGTCGGATGAGTAATACTATGCATGTTTCTTTTACACAGTAAAAAAAGTGAATAGCTATTCATTATAAAAATAGATGAAGAAAATCAAGAATAAGCATAAAACCAAAATTAGCTTTAATTAACATCAAAAGAGTTAAAAATTAGTGATTTACGTATCTCGGAGCCATTCATAGAATGACACGTCGTACGTATAGGTGATTGTAAGCCGACAATCAGCACTTAATTCTTCTTAACAGAGAATGATCGGAAGACACGCTAGTAAACACGGTGAACCTTGAGACATCCATCTATTACGAGTCACAGCAAATTTTCGGAGAAATAACGTCCACGACTTGGTTTATTTCTCAAAACCAGAAGTAAATTTCATCACATGGAGGAATGGCCTTTAGAAAAGACAGGTCACCAAGAAATTTTTTGAAAACATTTTGGACAATGTCATTTTTTGGGCAATGGTAAATTTTTCTTCATGCGACGTTCAGGTCACATGTTCAAGACATGAAAATAGCCTCTTGCAAAAAAAAGAAAAAGAAAAAGAAAAAAGAAGAAGATAAAGTTGCATACTATATACACTTGTGGTCTACCCCTTCCCAAGACTTTGAGATTTGTGCATTGGACCGCACCTTTTTCCTCATTTCTTGGCTTGTAACTCTTTTTTAAATGGTTGATATCATTAAGATGAAGAAAATTAACAATACCATATTTTAACCAGCTTGCCCAACAACCACATGTGTCTTGGGCTTGTATTTTTAATTTAGACTAATTACTATAACACACGTAAACTGATAGATGATCTGATTGAATGTTCTTGATGTTCTAGTATTATCACCGTTTTTCATTTTTTGTGAGAGTATCATCACTATTATTAAGATGATGGCTACTTAAATTCTAAACTATAGCAAGAAGAACCTCATGAACATATGGCCACGGTTAACTGTACAGTTATATTGCAAGCATATAATTGGCCACGTATTTGAAGCATCAACCATCAAGCCCGACGGTGTTGTATTATGATTGCAAAGTAATAAAATCTAGCATCTATGAGAAATATAGACACTATAGAAAACGAAGACAAATCACAGCCGAAAATCTTTATAAGTTGGAAGAGAGCCATATAACTTTGTAACTGAATTTTCTACACAGATTGAATTTTGTCTCTTAACTCAATATAAGGTCTTTACCTGTAATAAGGTGTGAATGGCTTCTTTTCCTCTTGTTACTTCACCTTTCATCTGACTATCTAATTATCCATAGCCAGTATGTAATGCAAATTTGTAACAAAAACATAAAAATATAAATATAAAAATACTTTCGCCAGAACCTGATCAAATCGCTGAAACACTCAGAGAACTTCACTTTCATTAGTCCGCACCTGCGGTTATATCTGACACCAGAATCTTCTGTTCCACCATGTCCAACGGTTTGTATAATAATGTTACATGAGTTCGACAATCATCACCGATTTCCAAAAGCTGACCAGTGGCAGAGATATTCCTCTAGTTTTCTCTCCTCTTTGCTTCCTTTTCCCATATACGTTACTTGGTATCATTCATCTTCAAGCAGCATCGTGTATTTATGTTTGTTGAGTTGCACTTTTCTCATAGGAAGGTGGATAGGATAAATAGCAAAAGAGTTTCCTCCTTAATTTCTCTGTTTATCAACCATGACCTGCTGATCAAGAATTCCAGTTCATGCCAGAAAGTTGGTATGGTTGCCGGAAAACTCCATCGCCAAGAGTGCCGAGAAGCGTGTGATGGTGGAAAGAAGGAACTCCTTGAGGGAGCTGATTGAGCAACGTCGTCTTCATTGAATTGTTGGAGGTCCCGTCGTTGTTATTGTTGTTGTTATTGGAATGAAACCTTTTTGTTGGGGGCCTTGGGGCAGGTCCCCCTGTTTGATTCCAGTAAGGAGACGTGAGATCACGTTTCAATGGAAGCCCTCCGGTGGTAGCCTGGACAACAGAAAAATTATCGGGCTTGGAGTCGGATGAAGAAGATGTCAATTGGAACATGGAATTGTTGTTCATGCCATCCTCGGCCAGTAGCCCTTCGAAGATGTTGTCGTCGTTCTCCTGCAATGCGATGTAATTGGCTGGCTTCTGTCCTGTAACCTTTGGATTATGTTGCCGATGGCCGATCGACGCCGGCAAAGACCCTGGCATGTCGTCCATGGGATCATCTTTATCTCGCTCCATTGGTCTCTGGGAGTTATTCTTCTTGTAGATCCGACACAGTACCCAATCGTCCAGCTGCGGAAAATTATCATAAAACATAACTGGTTGAATTTGATTCTACTTTCAGTTTTATGGGTGTAAGTGCAGTTGAATGCCGAAAGCATATCAGTGGTAGAAGAATTAGATTAGAATAGCTGGAAATATGAATGGATTACCCACCCTAAGGGAAGTCTTCTTTGAAGTGACATCAGTGTGGGGAGGCTTGGTATTGCTGTTGTCGTTGTTATCGGCAAGGCGATATTCGTGCATGATCCAATTGGTTTTGATCCCTTTGGGAGGTCTACCTCCATAAAAAACCAAAGCCTTCTTGACTCCGACTTTCTGATTCCCTGTAGAGGTGAGGATGGGTTTATCTGTTCCGGTGGCTTTCCAGTAGCCTGATGTAGCAGCGCGGTTAGGCCGGGCGCCGTTTGGGTATTTTCGATCTCGGGGGCTGAAGAAGTACCACTCTTGCTCCCCGAAAGTCGCCTTCCCTATACTATTTCTTATTGAGTTATCATAAAAACAAAAGAGAAAATCTCGAGCTTGTGGGATTGAAATTAAGCGTCGTTTTGTACCTGGAAGCTCCCAGGGATCGAACTTGTAGAGATCGACCTCGGCGATGATGGTGACCGGGAGAGGAGCGGAAGAGGCCTTCTTTTTAAGGTAGTGAACGACAAGCTCTTCATCGGTGGGGTGAAAACGGAATCCGGGGGGCAGCTGTGGCTGCTGCTGAGACCTTGAAGAAGAATCTGTACTCTCCATCACTCCGCGTTTATCTAGGCAGCCACTCTCTCTATTTATGCTGCGGCCGCCTCCCTGGTGTAGCGAAGAGAGAGAGAGAGAGAGAGAGAGAGAGAGAGGTGAAGGAGATCCACAAGAAGAAGAAGAGGGGGGACTGAAATGTTGCGGAGAAGAGGCGAGGAGTCTTTTAAACGGTTGAGGGGGGATACCGTCATCCAATCCTATGGATGCCTCACGTTAACAGAAACTACGCGCTTAGGGGATCTTCTGACGCGTGTTATTCTAAGGCGAAGTGGCGAGCGACACGATTCCACAGTAAGGTGGGGACCATATCCGCATAGGGCAACATAGACGGGAAGGGGTGTTTTCAGGTTGGAACTGCCTGTACGCTTTTGATGTCACGCTTTTCTTATGCGGCATCCAACCCCCAATCCTATTTCATTTCATTTCATTTTATGTGAGAAAGAGTAAGTGAGTGAGTTGGCGGTGGCCGTGATGCTTGCACCCTTTCTTTTGCCGTTTTGGGTCCAAGAAGTGACCAAAATTAAATAATTTGTGGAGGGTCTTTGTAACCATGCTCGTGGTTTGTTGTTTATAGAGAATTTAACTACCCGCTTTTCAAGGATATAAAACAAGAAAGAAAGGGGTTTTGGGGAGAATATCGTGGGAAATTTTCCCTAAAAAGGCAATATGAGAGAGAACAATAGATCCACTAAACTTGAGAAATAACTCTCAAATAATTATTTAAGAAAAGTTGATTGAAAGATATTTTCTTAAAGATGATTTTCTACTTGTCTTCTCTTGGACATTATGGGGATAAAAGAGATCAATTCCTTAGAAATGGTAATGACAAGAGAAAGAGAGTTGCCCTTTTACCCACCAAAGGCTTTTGGTTGAAAAAGATAATTAGTCTCATAGTCATATTTTCTACCATCGCCTTATAGCAGGTATTAGAACATAGTAAACGAAGTCCAATGCGATTTGAATACGATGCTTGGTTGCAGTTTTGAGTTTGCTTTCACTATTTGATAGGGTTTATATTTAAGATTAGACTTGAAAAAGTGTATAAGTAATTTGTTTTGTATTTCTTTACTTGTACCAAAAAAAAAAAAACCCAAAATTCAGCTCCTCATGAAGGATGGGGCTTTAGTGGTTACAAGATGAGCCAATCTCTATCATTGTCACACCATGGCAAATCTCCATCACGATAGCACCTTACTCTATCCTCATCACTAGCAGTGTCCCCTTTCAGTCTTTACAAATTTCTCCATCGATAACACACGAATTGTCCTTGCAGAGAGATGATAATACCGTATAATCTCTTTGTATTTGCCATATATATTTATCATGGGATGTGAATGATGTATCATTAGCCTCATATGCCAACGCTAGATACATGTTTTATCAGCTAATCTATAGTCATCAAGGAATTGATTGGATTGATGTATGCACACATCGTAATTGTGTCTAGCCCGCCCACTAATTAAGTGTAATGAAACGGAATCCGTCGAAGCCAAAGAGATTATTCATCTGCAGCATGCAAGAAGATGGGCAAGCCGATGTCTGCGTGCGTATGTAGGTGTCATGATCAAATGGCCCACATTATCATGACTAGCCTACAAAAATCCAAGGCGGTTGTTTCCTACAGCAATACAATGTGGGCCCACAAATTTGTTTTAATTGGAGCGCCATTTACTAAGAAATGTTTTCACTGAAACCCATAAAGGAAGTGATTGGACTTAAAGTCCTCACTGCTGCAATAAAAACCAATGAAAACATAGCATTACTAAGTCGAAGACTCCGTCCCACCAAACCTATGAAGTACAATCCTTTGCCTAGTCATTCTACGTCGAGTGTAAAGCGCTTCATGGTTCCACCCGTAACATGTCGATGCCACACATGAGGCAATTTGCAAAACTTGTGAGCTCTGTATTTGCGAGGGAGCTACAATTCAAGTAGCTCCACGTGGAGTTAATCATTCCCCGTTTATTAAGTATAAGATACCATATTAACATCAAAATCCATATCAGCGTGGGGCTCTTGGGCATGGGAATCACAATATATAGATAAGTTCATCCATACTTTTATATATATATATATATATATATATTATAAGTAAAGAATTATAAAGCAAATCACTTGCACTCTCATTTATATGTATTCCTAAATTTAATCTTTGCCTAAGCAAAAACCGGCAATTTAGACCAAGGGTATTTCAAGAGCGACGCCTAATTATTTGCTACCAACTATGGTAGACATTTTTGCCCCATATATATTTATCTTATTCCATGCTATATGATATTTGCATGCAGCTTTAAAACATTGGGTTGTTTATTCTTAAATAAAATTGTCCATACTTCAACGCTGCAATCTAAAAGATAGGAAGCGCTTTGCGCGAGTAACTCAATCTACTCACTAATCTCCCGTGCTAAATAGCCGCCTGGAGCCTCTGGTCTAGGCATAGATCCTCGATTCAGTGCTTGAGTGCATTTTGTGCAGTCCTCGCCTATAAATAACTTCCAAAAATCTTATAAATTTAAAGCCTGGATTTGGATGGTGGTCCTATTTTGTTGGGAGGAATCAGGGAACTTTAGTCGCTTGTTCTTGGTCGCAAGAAGTCATTCCCTCCATGTGCACTCAGTTAATGAGGACTAAAGAGGCACTTTAAAGGATAACCTAAGTTTAGGCCACCACTTATTTGGCCGTTATGTGACAGATGTACGAACTATTACAATACAAGCGTGGATTCCATCTTTTCTTCTCTAACTAGATATCCCATGTTCTTATGCTTAAGCAGCTCTAGCAGTTTTGCTTAGATGGGGACTGAGGTAGAGCTAATCGCAGCCTCATCCAGCCTTTATTAGGAATTAATATGGTTTTTTAGGATTCAAACTCACAACTTGAGGTTAATGCAGATCTGAAATCATGTTGTTTTATCATTCGAACTACAAAAGCTTAAGCAAATAGAAAGTGGGCTAAATTTTTTATGTCCAATACTTCTCTATATTATTTATTAAACAAATTCCTCCTCTTATTTTTAAGGGTAATTAAATAGCTGAATTTACTATAGTTTAGTAAACTAAACAAATCTCTCTCTCTTTCTATTTTGACTCCTAAAAATCAGTCCTTATAATTACATTTCCAATAATTCTAGGTTTTTATCTGCCCACTTTTCTCTTCTCACTTATCCTCTCTCTCTATTCATGTTTCTAAAAATTAGCTATTATAATTTAACTTTTAATAAGTCTAGCTTTGTAATTCTCTACTTTTCCTTTTTCTTGCTCAGTCATGCATAACATGTGTGCCTTTCTAGTAACAAGAAAAGAGACTTCCTCTACCAAGTATGCTTAATTTTGTGCAAAAGTATGAAGGGTACATGTCATTGCATTTCCCATAGGATCGATGTATACACTTAGACCAAGTAAAACCAATGATTTAGAAAAATGTCTATCGTCTCCTCATTGTTGAAATAGAGGCCTACAAGTAGTGACCTGCTTGTAGTAATCAATGCATATCTTTACTTATCTTATGCATTTTTTTTTCTTTGAAGGATTATATGTTATGCATTTTTGTACATTCTCATTTGTTGCTTGGTTGATTAGTTGATGATAGTATAATTACAAAGTAGGCAATACAAATTGAGAAAGAGGAATAATAACTAGATGCTCAATGGGAGAGAGTTTGGTACCAATTTTGTGGGGCCTACATTGCATGATCAGACTTATTCATGTGATTGGTCTCACTTTGGATGTGTAATAGATGAAAAAGCTCATAGATTAGAAGATAATAACATCTAAACAAATGTAATTCAAAACAAACAGATTACAAACTTTGGCAATCAACAATGATACTACAATAATCTTATCCACATGTTTTTTGATCCATTGCACATCTAAACCTCCACCAATCATATTAGTGAATTAGATCATGCAAACCCAAATAGAAAATCTCTTTGTTTTCAACACTTAAGTGAAAATCAAATGGAAAATTAGTTAATGAAGGGAAGAGAGACCTATTATACACCTTATCTAACTTGTAGATGCTCACCCTAAGAAATTACATGTTTGAAGAGCAAGGAATCTGCTAAATAGCCTTTTTTAGTGATGTATTCTAGTTTTTAACTGAGTAGTGTTTGATTTCTTCTCACATAAGCCATGTCTTTGCTCTATTTTTGTGTTTTCTAGTGGTGGTGGTTATTTTTGCTACTAAATTGGAGCAGTTTTAAGATGGTTGAAAACCTATATTTAAGAAATTTTTAAAATTGACATCTAGCCCCTATCTTGGAAAAGTTAAGGAAAACAAGACAATTTTTAAAACTATCTTAAAAAGAATATATATTTAGATAGTTTCTAAAACCATCTTAAAATTTTTTTAAGATGATTTATAAAACCATCTTAATAAGGTTTTTAAAGGTGGTTTATGAAACTGTGATGGTCTTAGAAACCGCTTTTAAAAAGCCTTTTAAGACGGCTTCTGAAACCGTCTTAACATTTTTAAGATGGTTTAAAAAAAAACTCATCTTTAAAATTACTTTTATGGATGATTTGTTTTAAACAAATGTCTTGAAAAAGTTAAAACAAAGACAATTTTTATTAATTTTCCTTAACAAGTCCTTATTGTCTAAAAGTTGAAGAGAACCTTATTAATAGATAGTATACATCAATCTTCCTACAATTACAATAGCACTCAATTTTTCTTTCAATTGGTATGATATGAGATGCATTAAAAGCACCTCTAAAGGCCTACACCCTTCAATTCAAATTGGCAATAGGGACGTAGGATCTATGCTTTTAAAGAGGGCTCCTTCATTACAAAATTATTCATCCACATTTAGTATAAAAAATCCACAAACATAAAAAAGAAAAAAAAATCATAAAACTATCCATTCCACACACACTTCCAATACACACCCTTTTTTTTTTCCACACTCCAATATTCTCATATATTCTTATAAAACAAAATTTTACATCTACCATAAGTTTCCTTCTTACTTTTAAACTTCAACATTCCCTCGTATAAACAAAATACCATATAATCCACTCATTCATTTTCTCATTTAAATAAACAAACTACCTATATACCACAAGCTTATGAAAAATACAACATACATCCACATTAAATAATTAAATGAAGAAGTTTTGTTTTATTTATCATAATGTCAATATAAATAATCAAAGAACTATTATATATAAACACAAGTGTTTGTGGGGTGGAATTAGATCATTGATAGTTGAATTTTAATATAAAGTTGGCTCATTCACATTTATTTCTTTGAAATATAGTTGGGAGTATCCATTGTCTCTCTAATCAGGTAGCACCACTACATTCAAGATAGCATATTTAATTTAGTTTACTACTTATATATTCACTACTTAAATGTTATTTCATGTAGGCAACCTTAACAATTGCAAAAAAGAAAAAAAGATGATGATCAGTAATGTGATGCCCTAAATTTTTGAAAATGATTAGGATCCTGAGTAAATTGGAAAACATACCATATGTGTGTGTGTGTGTATTAGTTTCGAAAACTATCATTCCAAGCCTGAGTGTCTTATCAAAACTCTACATTTTGCCAAAATAAGTATAACAACAAGCACTGTCAGTACCCACTAGTCATAGCTCAAATAACTATAATAAAGCCACAACTATATGATGAAATTCTAATTTTCATAATAAAATCTATTCTTTTATTACATTACTATTCTCAATATTTAATAGTAGTCCAAAACAAAGTAAGGTAACTTATTCATTCCTATACTTTCTCTCTCATTATTCCTAAGCCGCCTACAATACCTTAATTCTCACTTCTGATTAGAAGATTGACCTAAAATTGTTGGTTGGGGTAAGCAGGACCGCTCAATGGGACATTCTAAGCTAGAAAAAATATGCAGAAAATATATGAATGCATAGAGATATTAGGATGTAAGCAGTTAAATACAATTGTTATCAAACCTCGATAACTATTAAATCCCAAAATCTGCGATAAATCACATTGTGTTATAAGTCATAATCAAAAAGTACATGGCATTAGGACTTGCACCCAATATATGAAACATGTCACACAGTATCAAACTAATCAAACAATAGCATCCTTCTAAGGCCATAAAAGCAAATGGTCTAAATCCCTTGAGGTTGGCCGAATATACATCCATGTCCATACTAGATCTCATCTGCTATGCATGTAGAGAGAACCAACATCTACAGCCTACATTTAATCATGGATACCATATGACCTATACCAATTCTCATGGAGAAGAATGGATCACACTAAATTGAAAGTCCCATGAACATTCTAAATGCAAAAAAGCCTCTACCTCAGGCAGGTATCAAATTTTATTTTTAGATTATCAGTGGCCAACTACACTCTAGCATAGCAAACTACTGAGGCCTCATCAATTACCCCTCATATATGACTTCGAAGAGTCTCCAAAATGGTGATAATCACACCCTAAGTGCTTTATTAAATAGACACTTCTTAGAGTGAAATTTTAAAATCTTGAATACTATGTCAAAACTACCAATTCACAAAATATTCCCAATCCTCATATCGTAGATATTCAAATACACATGCCCTTAGAAAAGTATTTGAGAAAAATCAAATAGTAATAGGGAATACTAACTTCATTCTAAAAACTACATGCTCAATATCGAAAATATCATACATATGCAATCATCATAAAATTTCCTTTATTTTGGACTATCCCCAAATGAAGACTCTCATGCACTAAAGATCAACCATGTAAGATCCAGACAAGGATCAACTATAATACAGGGCATTAAACTATTAAATTTTTTTGTAATGTGCTCATTTAATAACAACTCAATGGTGCATAGACATATGGCTAATATAAGGACATCTTTCATTGTTAGAATCACATGCATCATGAGCTCATGCAATAAACCTAATATTAGATGTTAAGATGCAACTTGGTTATGCTTATTTATTTTCAAGGAGCTTGGATTCTTAAATCTAACAAGAATTCTTTTTCATGTCAAAACCAACACGATGAAATCATGCAATAAACTTATTACTAGATGTTAGGTTATGCTCATTCATTCTCATGGCGCATGGATATGCGAATCATATAAAGATGCCTTTTGTTGTAAGCACATTCATGATGCAACAATGAACTAAACTTAATAGTAAATGTTAGATGGTATCTCACCATAATCTAAACTAGTGGAAGGTATACCTAACCCATGGCTATGTGCGCATGGTACTTAGATCAAAGAACATTGAGGTAGCAAGACAAAAGATCAAGTGATGGGAGAGGGTGCATGCTTATTTGACTCAAGATCTATGGACCCACTCATGCATTATTGATGGTGCAATTGAGAGCAATTCAATAGATGGTGTGCGTTTACCCAAATGGGTTCAATGGTGCTATCCAAAACAAATCAATGGATGTGGATATATATATATATATATCAAATGGGATTGATGGTGCTATTGAAAATAATACATAGATGGGTGCGTGCGTATGAAATCATAAGGGATCAGTCATGTGATTCCAATATGATCCAGATATGAGTGTGCATGATCTTGGATTAAAACTTCATCTCATACACACAATCCTTGATTGGCAAATGACAGTTTGCTGATGATCTTATATTAAGCAACTTACTCATGCACTTGATCCTAAATTGATATAAAAAGGGTGTGCAAGATTGGTAGTGAGATTTAAAACAAAACCAGATCATGGGTGAGTGTGTATCATTTGAGGTCAATGGTGAGTTTCATAACTAAACAAAATCTTGGGTGTGCAAGAAAATGTGAGGAATCAATGGTTTGATTAGAACTCATGATTTGGATCCTTGAATATAGACTGCATGGTCCAAAATTCGCATCCACACAAGGGATAAAACTGGTATTGATACTTGAGCAAGGGCTTTACTACATGTCTATGGTGTTCATGGTGTTAGATTCATCAAGTAGTAATGCGCACAAGAATTTTAACTATAGATTTGAAATATACATGGCTTGGACTAAGGCATGCATGTATGACTTGCGTTCGTAATACATGGGTTTAATCACAACTTGATATACATGTACTATTGGTTGGTCATGTAGGAAACTATATGTGACTTCCTTAGGATATGAGATGGACGGTGCATGCACTTATGCATAAAGTGAGTTGTAAATGGATGTTTTGTTATAGATAGTGACAAGCATGTGAATCAATGAACAAAAGTAGAAACCATCAAGCCATGAGTACACATGGTATGCATGAAATAATGGATACCATACAAAATTTTCATTTTATCAAGTAGGCATGCTTTAATTGAAAATTTACACTTACATAGAAGGGCAATTAGGGGCTAGTATTCTCATATAATATCAACATGAATCCATAGTTGAAAATTTCCAAACAATGGAGTGCATGCGTCATATGAACAAAAGTGATAGATTAAGATCGAGAAATCAAAACTTATCTATCTAAAATAACCCATGCCCGTCCCTCTTTGATGACTTTCTTTTACTGTGTTCTTGTCCAAAAGCAGAGAATGAATGATCCTTAGTGCAACCTCCTTCTTCCTCTCTCTCTCTCTCTCTCTCTCTCTCTCTCTCTCTCTCTCTCTCTCTCTCTCTCTCTCTCTCTCTCTCTCTCTCTCTCTCTCTCTCTCTCTCTCTCTCTCTCTCTACTTTCCACATATTCTCTTCTTCTTTCTCCACATAGTTAATTATATTTGGCACCCCTCTTCACTATTTTGTGTTCTATCTTATCTCTATATATACTTCTCCTTCCAATTATATGTCATCCCAGATTCTAATCGTATCCACTTTTTGTTACTATCTTAATCCTTTCCTATTTACCCAGAATTCTATATTCTTGATAAGTGTTCAATTTTGTATAAAAAGTACCCGATTGATTTCCCATGTTTTATAACTTATAATGTTATTTTAGGATTTTTTAGCCAAAACTTATAACACATGCATTTCTAACCTAGTTCAAAAATGTGATATTTTACAAGTTTAGAGGCTAATCCAAAATAAGTATGTAAATGATCATAATTTTCTAGGATTTAATTAGGATGTTTTTTCTTTTGTAGGTCTTGGAGAGATGATCCAACAATTGAGATTGATCAGGATAAGAATTGAAGATCAAGATTAAGAGATCAAGCTAAAAGCCCAATTGTCATCATTCAAAGTTTAATCAAGAATAAAATGAAAGCAATTGGAAAACCTAAAGGTGACTAAAATGGGCCCATGAAGCAAGCCAAGCATTTTTGAAACCTTTGCATGTGAGCCATTCAAGCCACCTTAGCCATATAAGCCATGAGAGAAGGTAACAAGTTAAAGAATTCAAGCCAAGCCATTAAATCCAAGGGTGTGAGCCATGAAGCTAAGTCAAAATGAGCCGTCAAAGTGAGCCACATAAGCCAATTAGACCAAATATCACATGGAGTCATACAATTAGAGGAGAATTCAACTAATGATCCACTTTCTAGATTTGGATTTTCAAGTTTTAATTAGAAGGTATGAAAGAAATATGTTAAAAAAGTAAGATGATTATTCATTGGTGGATCCATAGAGAGAAACCCTACTTTCTAGCTCCATCTTCTAGTCTTTTTCTTAGGGTTACAAGTTACTGGAGGGAGGCACCTCATTATGAAAAAGATAGCCCCCACTCTCGTATTTGGTGATCAAGGGTTTCCTAAATAGAAAACCTTAGATCTTTACACATCTTTCCTAAACCCCATTCCTTACCATTTCCATGACTATCTATCAACCAAACATCACAAATTTTGAAAGGAAAAAGCTCCACTCTCCTTCCAAGAAAAAGAAGCCTACACCTTATTCAAATTTAGAAACCAGCCATCATATCTCTCTTATACATCTTCCCACCTCTCTTTCTCACATTATCTTGCTAATTCATCTTTAACATAACCTTCCTCATTCAATACCCTAACCATAAGGCCACTTTCTGCATTTTTTTTTATCCCTTCTTAATGGTGTAGCTTTAAAATTACTCGCAAGTACATGAATCAATATAGTATTTTCATGTAAGCGAGGTCAATTTCATGAGGATTCACAAATTTGCAATGGATTAGATTTTATTCAAATTGATTAACTTTAACTAAAGAAGGAGATGTGATTAAACTAGAAATCTAAAGCAACATGGAACTAGAAACATGCACAAAATCAGAAACTAAAATTAAAAGAAACTTGGCTAAATTAAAACTTAACATTTAGAATGGAAACTTACCATTAAAAAGACTTTCTAAATTTTAACACTTCCTAAATCCTAAAACTTCCTAAAGATGAAACTTCCTAAAATTCAAAAAAGAAACTTTCTAAATCTGAACTAAGATGCAAATAATGAATTAACTACTACTAAAACTAAATTGAGCATCTAAACTAAGTATAAACCAAAAAGAAAAGTGACTTAGTACCATGTGCATGATCCTTGGATTGTATGCAAATGGTTATAAGGTGCAAAAGTGATTAGAATTGATGAATTTAAAGTGAACTACCATGCAAAATAATTAATGTTTCTAATAAACAACATGAAAAACAATGGATTCTTTGGGATTCAAGCAAATAAGGTGTTTAAATGGCTGGAAACAAATACAAAGTTAAGGGGAGAAAAATTCTGGATTTCAACTACTTAGTAACATTCAACAAATCTAGCATTATAAAACTATTGAAACCACAACTGTCATGCAAGGACATAACCTAGATTTCAAGCGCTTTGATAAAAGAAGCATTCCATTACAAGAGTTCTCATAAAACTTTATTAATTACACCAAAGACTAGATGCATAATACATGTTCTATTGCTAGAAATTGCATCTAACTATTAAGCATAAAATATTATTTAAACAACACCAATAATACAACCTAATGCTTAAAACAAAAGTATGATGATATCATAGAAAATCCATAGAGGAATTCATGAGAAAAGAAAGCTAAGTGGGTAAACTAATGCATGGAAATTAATCTAAAAGTAAAGGTAAACAAAGGGAGAAAAACATGAAATTCAAGAGGGAGAATCAAGGTTCTAAGATAGCTCTTCTCTTGGTTGTCACTACCAGAGATGATTTAACTTGAATCTGAAGGGAAGAACAAAGAAAAATAAGTGCAATTAGGGTAAAGAAGAAAGAGAAAGCTAGATGGAAAGGAAGGTGAAAAAGTAGAAAATATAACAATAAAAACTAAACAAAATCAAGAAAACTACTAACCTAAATTAGAGAGCAAATAACCAAGAAAAAAATTAGAAATCTAATGCAAGAAGTTGTCTCACCCACCTCTATTTGGAAAATTCTTATGGAACATAGGCCTATGTATAGATGAGTGATTTCTTAACTTAAACAAGGGTAAAAATATGAGGAAAGTGGACTTAATGTTAGGGTATTGAATGAGGAAGGTTATGCTAAAGATGAATTAACAAGATGATGTAAGAAAGAGAGTTGAGAAGATGAAATAAGAGAGCTATGATGGTTGGTTTCCAAATTTGAACGAGGAGTAGGTGTCTTTTTTATGGAAGGAACATGGTACTTTTACCTTTCAAATTTCATGATATTTGGTTGATGGAAAGTCATGGAAATGATAAGTAATGGGGTTTAGGAAAGATGTGTAAAGATCTAGGATTTTAAAGTTGTTTGGATTGAAGTAGATCTAAGCTTTTCTATTTAGAAAACCCTTGATGTAATGCCCCGAGCAATTTACGCTATTTAACAAAAATGAATTGGACATTCTATAGGAAATGAACTGTGTTAAATGTTTTACTTTATTTAAAATATTAAGCAAAGGAATTTGTAAGAAAAGTGGTACCATTAGATTCTACTCGAAAAATGGAATCCAACGCCTCAAAGAACGCCAAAAACGGAGTTCGTATGAAGAAGTTACGGCCATTTAAAGATTAGTGGCAATTCTATAATTTATATTAAAAAACGAAAAACATAGGGGACTGTTTTGATAACGGCACCCCCTATCTTCTTCCTCTCGATTTCTCCAGAAACCCCAGTTTCTAGAGGTTTCCACCACCGCCATGGAATGGCTATAAAAAGCCCTATTTCCCTCCTCTTCGAATCACATTTTCCCAGCGATTTGGGGCTGGGGTTTTCGGCAAAAATCGAAAAACCCCTCCCTAGGCTTCCCTGCAATTTTTGGCACCGATCCAAGTCATCCCTTCGGGCCGGCCGTCCTTCCCATCTCTTCACCCCCCCTTCTTCCTCTCATCGCACTAGGATGGTGGGTTTTCTCCCATCTTCAAGTATCCTGCGATCTGGGTTTTCAAACGGGAAAGAGGGAGCCGCACCACCCAGATGAGGGCATCTCTGGCTACCTAGGTAAGCCCCCATCTCCCCTTCATTGTTTCCCAGATTCAGACCAGATCTAGGAGGTTTTCTGGCCAGAAAACACCATCCTCTGAGGACAGAACCAGATGGGTGGGAACCCGTCCAAGGCAACGCGTCCCAGGGGCAGTCCTCAGGTGCGCGTGATGTAGAGCACGGGTACTGGCTCGACCAGGATGCACGGGGTGTCCTGGGAGCCGAGGCACATCACGCTTGTGCCAAAGACGCGTCTGCGCGACGCCCTCTAGGACGCGTCATAGCGTGTCGCTTGGGCTTGCATGTGCTTGTGCGAACGCGGTCCCTGACGTGGCCTTCGAGTGCACATGACGTGCGAGCATGGGTCTTAGTTCGACCAGGGCATGCATGCATCCTGGGAACTGTGGCGCGCGTGGCCCGCATGGACAAAAGCTGGATTGTCCCTGATGTTGTAACATTAAAAATGCAATTATAGGAGTTATAGGACTCTGATTGACAATCCAAAAGGACCGTTGCGTCCGTAATTTTGACACAGACCCAATTATACAATAAAATGCAGGATATTCTTAGATAAAGAGCAACTTTAAAATATCATAGAATAGCCCCTAGAAACCAACATCATATGACCTTTAATAATGCTTAGATCTTATGTTTAAACATCATTCAGGACCTTACCAAGATATTCTCGGACTCGAAGTGAAGATAGGCACGAGCTACATAACAACGCACGAGGTAGGTTGTTTGATGCTGCTATGTTTTTCCAAATATACTTAATTCGTAGGTTGTCTGATGCTGCTATGCTTTTTCAAATATACTTGATTTGTAGGTCGTTTGATCCTACTCTATTTTCAAAATACATTCCAAACTTTCATATGCTTTTATTACTATATTGAGCATGTGTTTTAAACCATGTTGTTCTCATACAAGTATGCGGGACCTGCTTTCATGACTTATATATATATATTTGAAAAATCTTGCATTGAATGAAAAATGGTGTTGAGAAGTAATATTTTTATATGCAAACATGTCTTCATACTAGCATAAAGTGATTTTTATGCATTGCTCGCATGTCTTGAAAAGAAATGCATAAATTGCCTGATTTACAAAGATTGAGATTGGTCATTTGGATAACTGCATATTCCCGAGGGTTGCCAAAAGACACTAGAGTGCCCAAAAGATGCTGGTTAGGTAGTTGTGAGGGCCAGGTAGTGTGAGGTACCCAAAGAGGACATTGAAAATGATTGCACAAATTGCATGATTTGCAATGACTGAGCTTTGGCTTGATCTATAGATGCTTTTGGGCTATTGAGCCTGATGGGCACTATGCTAAGTAGGTAGATCACTGAATGAGGCAACCTGCGTAGGGATAGTGGGTAGATCGGCGAATGAGGCAACCTGCATAGGGAATAAAACCCTGAGTTCCAAGCGGGCAGATCGCCGAAGGAGGCAGCCTACCGTAGGAATAAAACCTTGAGTTCCAAGTGGGCAGATCGCTGAAAGAGGCAGCCTGCGGTGGGAATGAAACCTCGAGTCCCAAGTGGGCAGATTGCCGAAAGAGGTAGCCTGCGGAGGAGCATAGTGGCCCTATGATTTCAGTGTGATTGATATGCATATAGCATTGAGATGGTCGTATACGAGTACTCGTGACCAATTGGCGTGACATGTACGCCGAGAGACTCATGTGCATGATACTAGCATATGCTTGAATGATGACTACTTTAAGATTTTCATGATTATTATATTTGGCTCACTAGTTTGATGCATTTTTCGAGATCTATGTATATAAATCTATTGCTTTCTCTTTTAATCATATTTATAGAACGTGAATTGTAGACGGATTTCATAGTTGAATTTGTATCCATGAACTCATGTTTTATGCATAATTATGCATACTTACGCAAAAGGAATCATTGATGTTTTATATGAAAAGCTCCTGGAACTATGCATGATGCATACCGTGTTTTCAAAATAGTAGTATCAGATCACCTATTGAGTATGATAAATACTCACCCTAATATATTATTTTTTCAGATTAGCTACACACTGAATTAGAAGAAGCATCAGGAACATGTTAGTGCAAAGATCAAGTGACTGATGAGAAGACAAGCATGAATGTAAGTAAACAATCTACCTTTTGGACATGTAGTTGTATTTATTTACAGTTGGGCTGTGAGCTGTGACTGGATAGACCTGGGAAGACATTTATGATTTCTGAAATTTTCAAAAACTACTTTGGTTGTTGTGGAAGCAAATGACACTCGGGGTTTTCAAAATGAGTTTAAAACAAAAAGATTTTTCCGTGGCATTGCATTGTTTTTCAAATAGGGATCCTGCCTTAGGAATTAATTATTGCATTTGAAAAATGCATGGGAAAACCCGGGTCATCACACTTGATCACCAAATACAAAAGGGGGGGGGTGCGTACCTTTTTCATAATGAGGTTCCTTCCTCCTTTAACTTGTAACTCTAGGCCTCGTGAGGGTTTGCAACCAATATAACCACAAAATACTCTAAGGTTGAGTCCCCTATTTTATCTCAGAGAATCCTCATTCATTAGCACTCTATTAGCTTTTCACAACTGAATGGAGAGGATTGACAATTTTATAAGCTATACACACATTAAAGACATCTTATTCCAGTTATTTCTTGAAGTGCATGTGAGTGTATAGCCACATAAGTCTTGACTTCTACGTAGATATGCTTGAATTTCAATTAAAATATGTTTTGACCTCAACTCCTCTCAAGTATACTCTAAAAAATTAAGCTCTTAGATAAGGGGTGAAACATATTTCTCTCATTAAGTGATTGAATAAAAAAAGCTAATGGTTCGCATACATATTTAAGTGCTAAAGAGACAAAGGAAAGTGATCCTTAAGAGTGGATGTTATTATAAAGAATAGTGGGGGTCTTATGCCTTGATTCCTTTTTTTTTATATCCTCTTTAAGGCTATATTCCCCCTAAGATTCATAGGTCTTTAGATGGGGTGAAAAGTATGCTTAGGCATGCTCTAAAAAGAAGGGTATAAGGATTTCAAAGGTTCATAATTGAGTAGTCCTTTTTATTGTTGAATAATTGATGAAGTGAATTCCCTTTGTATTCTATCTTTCAACTTTTCTCTTCTATTTCTAATATCTCTTTCTTTTGGTTTTTCTTTTGACTGTTTTGAAAGAAAGACTTCTAACTCTCTTTTTTTCATTTTGAAAATGGGTAATGGTTTTTGTTTTTTTTCTAATCTCGGTTAAGTTAAATGGGGTTAAGGAAGAAAAGGCTTAATAATATGCTCAAGTGGCTAACTAGTGGTATAATATATTACGTAGGTTTTATGTCTTTGGGTTGAACAAGGATGGGCTATATCATTCC
The DNA here is from genome assembly GCA_035236585.1 of Warburgia ugandensis. Taxonomy (NCBI): domain Eukaryota; kingdom Viridiplantae; phylum Streptophyta; class Magnoliopsida; order Canellales; family Canellaceae; genus Warburgia; species Warburgia ugandensis. The sequence goes on from CP141136.1 coordinate 27,725,154, forward strand.
CTAAGTTTCCTAAAGCCTATAAATTTGATAAACATTCTAGAAAGAAATCTATTACTCCTATTTATTCTTGAGAGCTAATAAGTATGGATAACTGGATCACACTAAATTATGCACGCCAAAGAAACTGTGGAAAGACTTATAACTCTCTTGAAAGAAGATGGTCTCTAAGGCTCATTGGTTATAGGTCTCCACTAATTTTTCTTAGGATCTCTAATCCATACCTTTCGATTAGTCTTGAATATGAGTTTTGTGTGTAAATATTTTCCAAGAATTAACCTTCATAAAATGCCTCAACACATGAATAATATGTAAAACTAGCCAAGTATACTTCTATTAAGAGGTGAAAGCTATAGCATTACTAAGTTTGAAAATCTAGTTCTCATCACAGCAAAGGAATTTTTTTGGAAACATTCACCAAAAATTAGGAAAATTCAAAACCTCTGCGTATATCTAGACCCCCAACTTGAATGAAACATTGTCCCCAATGTTTGAAAACATAAGACCCTCTATGAAAGTGGAAAGATGTAGAAAACTGGGTTTTGAAAAATAACTGGGTTGAGGTGTCACTAAGTTTCATGCCTTCAGTTAGACATAATAATGAGTGGAAGGATAAAGATCTGCAAGTGTTTGGAAAGTCTAAGGTGGGTCATGATAATGAGGTGTCTCTAAAAGTATCTCTTCAATTTTTGGGTAAGGTAGTTCTAGGAAAGGTTTTAACCTGTGAGCAATGACTTTTAGATTACAACATCCTTATCAATCTCAATGGCCCATAAGTATATACTATTCATATTATGCACGGTCTAGTCTATCTATATCTAAGTTTGCCTCGAAATAGACGCAATTTTAAGTTGTACAATAAGACCTTTTGTCTGGGGGAGAAGGATTTTCTTAAAATTTGTCTATCATGGGAAACCTTCATTCGGTCTTTGTATATATGAGTAGAGTCATATGCATCTTTCCTTAATTCTTCCAATTCAATGAGTTAGAGTTTTTGGTGGGTCCCAACAACATCTAAGTCAAAATTCATCTTTTTAATAGCCCAATTTGCCTTGTGTTCTTGCTCTACTGGTAAGTGATAGGCATTTCCATAGAACAGGCGAGAGGGTGACATGCTTATTGGAGTTTTATAAGCTATACAATAGGCCCACAAAGATCGTTAGTCTTATAGATCAGTCTTTTCTAGTTGGATTGATTATCTTTTCTAAGATATGCTTGATCTCCTTATTGGATGCCTCTACTTGGCTACTAGTCTAAGGGTGGTATGGAGTGGCTATCTTATGGTTGACACCATACTTTTTCATAAAATTCTAAAAAAAATTATTACAAAAGTGTTTGGCCCCATCACTTATTATGGCTCTTGGAGTACCAAACCGCACAAAAATATTATCCTTTAAAAATTGTACCACTACCTTGTGGTCATTGGTTTTGCATGGTACAGCCTCCACCCACTTGGACATATAGTCCACTCCCAGTAGGATGTAAAGATTCCTAAAAGAATTAGAAAAGGATCCTATGAAATCTATGACCTAAATATAGAATGGTTCTACGACAAGGATTGGGTTTAAGGGCATCATGTATCTCCTTTCTAGACTTCTTAAATGTTGTCACCTTACACATGCTATGCAGTAAGCATGTGCTTCCTTGAATATGGTGGGCCAATAAAAACCACATTGCAAAATTTTTTTAGATATCTTTCTTAAGCTAAAATGGCCCTCACATGCATGATTGTGATAGAAGGACATGATCTTATTATGCTTACTATTTTGTATGCATCTCCTTATCACTTGATCGAGACAGTACTTGAATAAGTATGGGTCACTCAGGTAAAGTATCTAACCTTGATAAAAAATCTTTTCTTATCTTATTTTGTCCAATAATTGGGCATTTGTCCTGTAATAAGATAATTCACAATATCACCATACCAAGGAAACTAAAAAATGTGTAGTAATTTTTTGTCTATAAAGGATTCAGTTATAGACACATTTTTACTAGTGTGGTCCACCACCAATTTGGATGAGTGGTCTGCAATGACATTTTTGGAACCTTTCTTGTCCCGAATTTCTAAGTCAAATTCTTGTAATAGTAGTATACAACGAATCAATCTAGGTTTTGCATCCTTTTTAGAAAGGGAATACTTTAAGCTGTGTGATCTGTGTATACTATAACTTTAGACCTTAACAAATAAGATCTGAACTTATCCAGAGAAAACACTAAAGTTAACAACTATTTCTCAACGGTCAAACAATTGAGTTGTGTGTTACTTAGTGTTTTACTAGCATAATATATCACATAGGGGAGTTTATTGATGCGCTGCCCCAAAACAGCACCAATGGCATAATTCAACACCTCGCATATAATCTCGAATGGTGTGTTTCAATTAGGTGGTCAGATAATGAGTGCAGAGGTAGCCTCCTTTGTATGTAAATTAGAAAGGGGCTTGGAAATTTTGCTAAAGTCTTTAATTAATCTTTTATAAAAGAAAAAATGTCCTTAAAAGGAGCAGATTTCTTTCACCATCCTTGGTGGAGGAAGGTTGGCTATTAAATCCACTTTATCCCAATAGACTTCTATCCAATTATGTGATACTATATGGCCTAAAATTATCCCATTTTGTACCATAAAATGGCACTTTTTCCCAATTTATACTAAGTTTTACTCCTGACACCTTGTAAGAACTAACTTTAAGTGGTGCAATCACTCATCAAAAGATGACCCAAATACTTAGAAGTCATCTATGAACACCTCAAGAAACCTTTATAACATATCAGAAAATATACTCAACAAAGTTTTTCTCTGGCACCTTGTAAGTACCAACTTTGAAATGTATCATGAGCATTGCAAAGCCCAAAAGGCATACATCTATAAGCAAAGGTTCCAAAAGGATAGGTAAAGGTGGTCTTCTCCTGATCCTCAGGTGCTATAGGAATTTGATTGTAACCTAAATATCCATCCAGAAAGCAATAATAACTATGTCTTACCAACCTCTCTAGCATTTGGTCGATTAAAGGTAGAGGAAAGTTGTGTTTTCTCATGACCACATTCAATTTTTAGTAATCAATGTAGACTCTCCACCTAGTGCTAATGTAGGGGGGTACTAACTCATTCTCCTCTTTTTTAACTACCTTGATCTAGGATTTCTTGAGTACAACTTGAACAAAGCTAACCCAAGTGCTACCAGAGATAAAGTATATGATGCCAACATCTAGAAGCTTAAGGACTTCATCTCTGACCACATCCTTCATATGGGGATTTAGTTATCTTTGAGTCTCCCTGAAAGGTTTAGCATTTTCTTCCAACTGTATCTTATGCATGCATATGGTTAGACTAATCCCTTTTATGTCTGCTATGGTTCACCCTAGAGCAGTCTTTTGTTCCTTAAGAACGTTAAGAAGTTTTCCTTCCTATTCCTTGTCTAAGTATGATGCTATTATAATATGTAAGGTTTCATTTGGGCCTAGGTATGAATATTTGAGATTGTTAGGCAAAGGCTTTAGGGCTAGAGAAGGTGGTATAGGGACAGACTCTAAAGGAGGAAGTGTCATCACATAAGGGCCATACTTGGATGTATCCATAATTGAAGCAGCCTCTAAAAGGTTGTTTACCGCCTCAATAGACTTGTTAAATTAAAATCTCCATTATAAGGCATAGACAAGCGTCTAGTAGGTCAGACATGGAAGATGATGGATGAATATCATGAATTAGACGCGATCAAATTCACATCATAAGAATAATCTAGGTCTAAATGATGTTGATCTAAATTAATGACATTTAGCTTAACTTTAATATTGTCAAATGACAATTCATTACACCATTCTTATAGTTAATAGTGGAGTTGGACATTATCAAGAATGGACATTGAAGGATGACCAGAATCTGATTGTCGGGATCAGATACAAGTTGGGTGTCCAGTACAATAAACTCAATAGGGTAATAAAACTGGTCCACTTATATCAACACATCTTTAACCAAACCATAAGGTGGCTTAATAGATCTATCAACTAATTGTAGTGTGGTAGTGGTTTGGTTTTAATTCACAAAGTCTTAGTTTCTCATAGATAGAATATGGCAACAAGTTAACACTAGCCACTAGGTCAAGTAGTTCCCTATATATGCCATGGTCTCCAATAATGCAAGAAATGTTAGGATACCCTAGGTCTCTAAAATTCGATGGGGTATTGTGTTGTACCAAAGAGCTGACTTGCTCGGTGATGAAAGCCTTTTTTTGGTCATTTAGCTTTCTTTTTCTAGTTAAAAGCTCTTTCAAGATCTTGGCATAGGCAGGGACATCTTTTATTCCATTGAACAATGGAATCTTGATTTGGACATGCTTAAATACATTCATTAACTCATTAAAGTTTGTTCCCTTTATAGCTTTATTCAATAACTAAGGAAATGGGGCTTTAGGCACATAGGATGCCTCCATGATAGGTTTTACATGGTTTTCTGTCTTTTCTCTCTTTCTCCTATGTTTTGGTTGCATCCTTTTCCTCTCCATTTTCCTTATCCTGCCTTACCTTGTTATCAATCTGATGACCGCTCCTAAGGTTGATTATGGATTTGGCAGGCTCATGAGGGTTAAGGTTTGGAGACTTGACCCTATCTCAAATTGACTCTTGGGGTTAGAGATGGGTTGACTAGGGAACTAACCCTCTCCTCTATTACGTAGTTTGGTTGACAATTGGATAACCTACATCTCTAGCTTAGCTATGGCTTGATAATTGTCATTTTGCACTTAATTCAAAGACCTTTTTGTGCCTTCACTTTATTTTTCAAACATTCTTTGAATCTTTACCTCTGAAGATGTTTTCTTTGGTTATTGAGATTGTTGGAAGCTAAGGGGCTATTGGGATGCTAGACCAAAAAATTTTGGATGCTAGACCATGGACGATTGTAGGTCTCAAAATATGGGTTGTTTCTAGGATTTCAATATGCATTCACTTGTTCAACAAGATAGTCATTAAGCACTCTATTTGATGGATATGATGTAGTCACATGGGCTAAGTTGGAATAGAAAGCACAAACCTCTTATGGAGGTTTAAGAGATGTGGCAACTATAAAGGATTGAAACATAGTTTGAAGCTTATTTTCTTTCCCATCATACTTATCCATTCTCTCTAGTACATAGTTGAGTTTATGGGATAGATATGTATATACTACTCTCTCATATAGACTCCCTTTGTTTTGAAGCTGGTTGATTATCTCTCTTCTATTAGAGTAATCTCATTGTTGGAAATTATTTGCCAATGTTTGAAAGAACTCACAGGCCTCACTCTCATCTTTTAACATGAGGACCCCTCCACTCGTTGCATCTACTATTTGTCTAGTCTGAGGTGTTAATGCCTCATAGAAATATTCGATTTTCTGTCATTTCTCATATCCATAGTGAGGGCATTTCTATAGTAGTTCATTCCACTGTTCCCAACATTCATAATATTGTTGATCATCCCTTTGTTGGAAATTGAGAATTTCACAATGAAGGACATTTGTTTTGTGAATGGGGAAGAATTTGTTTAAAAGCTTCCTGAATAGTTGGTCCCATGTATTAATGGAACCTACTTTCAAGGAATTGAGCAATGACTTGGCTTTATCCTTAAGTGAGAATGAGAATAACCTAAGCCTACTAGCATCATCTGAAAACTTTTGGAACCTAAATGTGATGTAAATATCAAGGAACTACTTAATATGTAGGTAAGGGCCTTATAAGTCTTGACCATAAAAAGTGGGGAGTAATTGTATGATTCCCAGTTTTAACTTGAAGTGGTCAACGTTTGTAGGAGGTAAAGTTATGTAGGATGGGTGTTGAGTTGTAATGGTGGTTAAAAATTTCTAATAGCTTTATGCTTGACTTCTAGGGTTACGCTGAATCTCTGGGTCAAAAAGTGCTAATTTTAAGTTCTAAGATTGACACCCTTGTATAAACTATCTTAATCTAAATGTCCTCACTATACGCTGACTCTAGCTCTAAGTGATATGCAATCAAATCCTAGTAATCACTAATCGATCAGTGTCTTGATTATCTTTTCTTAGTGCATAGGTGATAGTTTCTTAGACCTAGATTTAAACAACTCCTCATTTTATCCATATTTGATTATTACTTACTAATTGGGTTCTTTTTGAAAGTGGTTAATACAATCCTCATGTCAGGAGGCGTTAGACCTCAATTGACATCATTAGAAGGTGTGAAAAAATCACTTGGATTTAAGACACCCACTATAGCCACAGTGCTCAGAAGCCATTGAAGAGACAATAAAGCACATCCTTTTAAAAGGGTCCTATGAGCTCGATACCATAAGTATCTTTCTGCTTAAAATTAATTAATGTTCAAGGGTTGGGATCGAGATATATAGGGATGTTTATTAATTCCTAGGTGGACCAAGGAGCTGGTGATGAAATCCAGTCCTTATCTTATAAGGGTTCCTGTCAGGTCCTTACTATCATTAATTCCATTCTACTATAAAGTTGTAAATATGCAATGCAAAACAAAATAAAACTATTGCCTACCAATATGTTACTTAACAAAGGGTTAATTACTTTAACAGAGGGGAAACTATAATCATACAACCTATGCTTTGGTTATAGTGGAGCTTAGGCTAGCCTTTGCTAAATAGGTGAATGATCTAATGCAACAATCCTAAGTATTATTCAACATTTATCAATGTATGACCCTAATCTATATGAATATAGTATCATCCAAATGCAAAATTATATTAAATGTAATTTATCCTAAAAATTAAAAGTTGGGTGAGAACTGCTCATAGTGAGGGGTCCGATGATGATCAAGTGTGGGCCACCATACCCCATACTTAAGGGTGGCAATTCGAGTTTGCGGGTCGTGTTTGTGTCCACACGAATATGACACGATTAGAGTTATGGGTCGACACAATCAATAGTTGTGTCAAAAACCTATGACTCGTACATGACCCGATTCTTAAAAATATGAGACGACACGACCCATGTAACACGATTAAGTGACTGAGTCGTGTTGGATGACACGACACGACATGCAAGAAACGACTCGATTTCTACCATGACCACGAGTTAGTTAATAATTGTTCCCAACCTTAAAACATACGAAACCCTAGATCTAAGTCCATGCAAACATGTAAATACCCTAGGTTTTCTTTTAGATTTTTCCTCCTTATTTTCTTCATTATTTCTTTGACTCTTTCCACTGTTCAAATTCCATCTAATGAGGAGGGTGCAAAGCAACTTTCCTTTTATGGGAAAGGATGCCTTCTCCCCTTTTGTAATTTAGAGATTGGCTAGCTCATAGTTTTGTCTCTCTCTTATGTCATTTTTAATTGCATCATTTCTACCTAAATTTGCTACTTGTAACCTTTCTCATTCAATACCCTAACCTTAGGGACACTTTACTCATGTTTTGGTCCCTTCCTAAGTTAAGAAACCACTCAACTATATATAGCCTCATATTCCATGCGAATTTTCCAAGTAGAGGTAGGTGAAACCCCTCGAAATTAAGCTCTTCTTTGGTACTATTTGTTGTTGGACTTTGGGATTTCTTGGATGCATTTATTCCTTTAGATTTTTAGTTATGTTCTTGGTTATTTTCTCTCCAATTTAGGTAAGTAGTTTGTATGCTATGTTTTAGTTTTCATTGCTTTAGTTTCCATTGTTTTGATTTCTACTTTTACACCTTCCTTTCCATCTAGCTTCTCCTTCTTTCTTTACCCCTATTCCAATGGTTCTTCTTTGTTATTCCCTTAAAATTCAATTTAACTCATCTCTAGTAGTGGCAACCAAGACAAGAGCTAGCTTAGACCCTTGATTTTCCCTTTTGAAATTTATGTTTTTCACCTTATTCTCATCTTAGCTTTAAGTTAATTTCCTTGCCTTAGTTCACCCACTTAGCCTTTTTTTTCTCTCAAATTCCTTTTTGGGTTTTCTTTTAACGTCATTATATTTTAGATTGTGAGAATTTTATTGGAATTATTTTTTTGTTTAGATAGGATTTCAGGCTTTAGAAAAGAGCATAAGTTCCAAATTTTGTAGACAGTTTTATGCGCATAAATTTAATGTAAATTGGACATGATTTAATAAGGTTTTGTGGGAATTCTTGTTATGGATCATTTATTTCATTAAAGTAATTAAGATATGGTTTATTTTATTCTATAAAATTTATGGTTTCAATAGCTTTCTAATGCAAGATTTATTGATGGTTCTTAAGTACCGAAATCTAGAAGTTGCTTTTTCCTTAAATTTTTGCTTTAATTCTAGCCATCAAAACAGCTTATTTTTCTGAATCCTTAAGTACTCATTTAGAATTTTATGTTATTTATTAGATCTAATAGTTACTTTGCATAGTAACTCACTATAGATGTATTAAATTTCACCATCTTTAATGCTCCAGATTTATCTGTATAGTTCAAAAAACCATGCACATGGTTCTAAATTCCATTCCTTTTAGATTCTTAGTTAATTTAGTTGTTTGATCTTATTTTATAATTTTTCAATTATGTGTTTGAATATTATTTTTATGTTTAGAAAGTTTTCTTTATGAATTTAAGGAAGTTTTATGATTTAGAAAGTGTTAAAATTTAAAAAGTCTTTTTAATGGTAGTTTCCATTCACGTGCATGTTTCTAATTTCTTGTTAAAGTTAGTTAAATCACATTGGTTTCTTATTTTTCATGATATTTCTTTTAGAAAGTTTCCTAATTTGGTTTTAGAAAGTTTCCAATTCTAGTTTAGGAAAGTGTCATTGTAGTAGTTTCCTTTAATTTAAGTTTCTTAATTTGATTCATGCTAATTTAGCATTAGCTTTTTTTTAATTATTTGCATGTTATTTAAGTAAGTTTTCATTATAATTGTTTATTTTTAATTTAGGCAAGTTTCATTTACTTTTAGTTTCTTATTTTGTGCATATTTGTAATTCCAGTTACTTTGGATTCCTGGTTTAATCATAATTCTCCTTCTTTGGATGAAGTTAATTAATTTGAATAAAATTCAATCCATTAGTAATCTGTGAGATTCCTCATGGGATCAACTTCACTTTCATGAAAGTATTACATTAATTTATGCACTTGCTAGTAATTTTAAAACTACACCAAGTTTTTGACACTGTTGTCAGTGGATCGCAATAGATTTTTGGTTGGATTTTTATTTGGATTGTTTATCTTTAGTCCTAGTCTTAGGTTGCATTAGATTAGGATTTTTACATTAAATTTGTATATCTTGATAATTCCTTATAAATTGATTCATCTTACTTGTTTTTGGCAGGAGAATATGGCAAAGGAGCAGCACTACAATCTATAGGCCAAAATTTTATCAAATTTGATTGCTTTCTTAGACTAGGTTTCTCTTTTTGAGTGAACTTGTAATGACTTGCAATTTCAATTTCAGTTTCAAATAGGTTGTATTAAAACAAGGCAAGTGTGTGCTATGGAGGCCCACATTTGACTTTCATCAAAAACTCCACAGTAAGTATCTCTCACTTTGATTTACTTTTCTAGTATAGTTGCATTTAGTGTAATTTGCATTTGGTTGGTAGAATAACTCATATAGTTTTGGATCATTCATCTTATTTGTTGCATCTTTAAATAGGGTTGTTGCATTAGAGAGAACCTATCTAACCTTTGGTTGGATAGGATATAGGTTGCATTAGTTTGTTTTCTTGTATTGCAGTGCATGTTTATTATTTTATAGTAGATGGAACTTAATGTTAGTAAAGACCCCATAGGAGCCCTCATAAGATAAGGACTGGATTTCATCACCAGATCCTTGGCCCACCTAGGAAATCAAATCAATTCTTTGTATGCTTGTGATCCCTGCTATTGATCTTCATTTAAAATCAAGTAACAAGAGACCTAGGGTTTGAGCTCATAAGTCTCCTTTTGAAGAAGGAGATCTATTGTCATTCCAGTGGCTTCTAAGTACTATGGTTATAGTGGGTATCCAAAATCCAAGTGATTTTGCCACGCCTTTCATTGGCGGTTGTTGATGTCTAAACCCCTCCTATGAGAATTGTCTTAATCACTTTAGAGCAGAACATAGCTGGTAAGCAATGGTCAAGCTTGGACAAAAGGATCTGTCAAGATTTATGTCTATAAGCTAACACCCCACACATTATCAAAGATTATAACTAAGCTTGTTAGTAAACTATTAGGGATTTATTGTGCATCATTTAGATTTAGGACTAGCATTTAGGAGTACATCATATAGTTAAGGTTTTCAATTTAAAAAAAAAAGAAAGAAGACTCATTCATTGTATACAACGATTTGTTTCATTGTATATAAAGTTGAGTACCTTTACCTATCAAACAAGGGATGGAAAACCACCATTGTCATACTATTTAACTCCTAAGCAAGTACCTTATGAGGATAGGTAATAGACATAGCCAAGGTATACTCTCGCTTTGTCCCATAAAATTGACACATTCAAAGATAAGATTGATAGGATAATGAGTCGAATGAATAAGTTTAGTTGCTTTAAGGCAGAATACCATGACAAATCCATAAACTCAGTACAACAATTCTTACATTGATCTTCTGGATAAACATCAACCAACTCTAAGTTACACATTAGAATTTAACAAAGATTTAAGTTCCACCATTACTCTACCCCAAAAAAACAAGAACAAACTTTTAGGGAAACACAGAGTTAGATTAATCCCCAATTTCAAAAAAATGTAAGGGAGAAGGAAAAATGTGTGCTGAGTACAATGATCATTGTTACCCCTACATTTGGTCATAAAGGGGACAATTCATCTTAAATTAGTGTGAAGAAATTTAAATGCATGGTGGTCTTTCATGTTGTAATGTTACCACCACCAAAACTTCCAAGGTGGACTAATTACATTGACTACCATGAATTTTTAAAAATGAGGGATCATCAATGTGGTCCCACTAAATCCAAAATTATGGTGGTCCACTATGTCATATTGTTGCCACCACCTAAAATGTCTAGGTGGAGGATTTATATTAACTATCGTGAAATTTTGACATGGAGTGAGCAATTCCTCCATTATTAGAGTTAGAATTATGTTACTCAGTTGGGTTTAGAGTAGATTAGTTAGTATAGTCTGGCTAAAGTATTAAACTTAGCACTCATTGGGAGGCAACCCTGAGTGTAGAGTCTCATTATTTTACTTCACCCAGTTATCAATATAGATGTCCTATATTTCAAAACATTGGAGGAAATGTTTAGTTTAGGTTGGTGGTGTAGATATACATGAGATTTTTTAGTTTTTCTTGTATCTTTAAAAAAAAATCAAAATTTTCTAAGTTTTTTCAATGTTTTAAGGTCAAAGTTCCTTTATTGTGATGAGAATTGGATTTTCTAAAGTTTAGTATTTCCATTACTTTAACTTCTTAATAGACATGCATATGATTAATTCTGCATTTTATTCATTCTTAAAGTACTTTTTGAAAGTTAAATCTCATAAAACACTTACACACAATACATAAGTTTAGATTAATAGATGGTTAATACTTAAAGAACATGGGGAATATCAGTGGAGACCTATTTATCTTGTGAGTATTAAAGACTATTATCTTTCTTAGGGTTATAAGTAACTCCATATTTCCTTCAGTGAACATCAATTTTGAGAGATTCCAATATCTTTGTTTTGGTCAAAATGCCAAGAACCAACTACGAGTATTAACCTTGTTTCTCAAATATTTATTACATCTTATAAGCTTTAAGAAAATCAAGAAATGATATAGGCCATCTTGTTATAACCTAAAATTATAAAGCCTACCCAGATATTATTATTCCACTAGTTAGACCTTTTGAATTTCTTGGTAAACCTTTTCTTTATTAACCCCAATTTACCTTGACCCAAAGAAACCCTAGTAAGAATACCCATTAACTACCTTTCAAAAATGAGAAGGGATGATAGAAGAATTAGAAAAAAGGCAAAATTCAAATAAGTGAAAATATGAAAGTGTTCCTTGTTAGAAATACAAAGAAAAGAAAGAAAAAAGATATTATGAAAAAGAAAAGAAAAAGTTATGAAGAAAGTTAAGAAAAGAAAATATAGAAGAAATTCACTTCAAGTATATTAATTGAAGACCTTTACTTAGATTCGAAGCTTTTAATCCTTATACTTTCTTTTCAAAACCTTACCGAAGCCTACGTTTAGTCCTATCAGAAGACCTATTAATCTTAGGTGGAACATAGCCATATTGAGGATATAAATAGAAAGGAATTCAGGTAAGCTATTTCCAATAGTCTTGGTAATGGCATCCATTCTAAGGGTTCATATTCTTTGTCTCATCAATGCTTACAATAGTATGTAAACCATTAGTATTGTTGGAACTGGTCACATAAAGAGAGAAATTTGTTTGACCCCTTTTTGGAGATCATCATTTCTGAGTGTATAGCAACGAAAATTTGAGGTCAAGACATCTTTCCAAAGGAGCAATGAGCATATATATTTTGAAGTTTTAACTTAAGTTGCTGCACACACACTACACTTCAGGATGAAACTAGAATAAAATAACTTTGGTATGTGGATAACTTGTCAAATTTCTCATTCATCTTTATTAAGTTGTTAAAGCAAGTAGAGTATTAGTGGATGACAATTCTCTAAGATAAAATAAAGGAAAGGATGGCCCCTCCCCTCATATTACTATGGTTTCATATTTTTAAGCCATGAAGGGATCAACCCTCCATCTTCCCACCATTCAAATTCCATCCAATTAATAGGGTGGAGAGCCACTCACTTTCTGTGGAAAATGATGCCTCTTTGATAAGTCATCTTTAATGATATCATTCCCACCTAAATATCCTCCTCCAAAACTTTGACATTCAATGCCTTAACCCTAGGGCCATTGACCCCACGTTTTCACTTCTTGTTAAGTTAGGAAACCATCATCTATATATAGTGCCATGTCCCATACGAATTTTCCAAGTAGACGTTGGTGAGACACCTTAAAATCAAGCTCTCCTTTGGTGTTATTTGTTGCTAGACGACACTCTAGGTTTTTAAAATCTTTCTCCAATTACATGTAATAATAATAATTTGGTTTATAAAATAGGTGGGATCCTTAAAAATAAAAATTCACAATTAACATAAATAACACAGCATTCAAGAGAAATGTCCAAAAGGAAACCCTGAGGGTCCTCTAAGATCAAAAACCACAGCAATAAAGAAAAATTAAATCATCGATACGCCACAATGAATCAATACAGTCATGAAAAGACAGTAATAATAACATGTCCAAATCCCCCAGTGTCTATCCATGATCATCACATCATACACACATAAGCAAGTAAAGGTACACTATACAAAAGTGTAGGTCCAATCAATCCAAAATATCAACATCCATGTATAGCCAAAACTCTAACCACAAGTCGAAGAGACATACACTAATCGGTCTTTGAAGTACAAAAATACAAATGGTCCTCAAGGCCCTCGCTCAATCAACATTGCTCCACCTACTTTCCCTTAGCACTATTGCACTCCAAATCTGAGGCATTGCAAAATAAAGCAATGCCTCAATAAGCTATTGTAGGATATCACATTCAATAAAAGAACAATAAAATCATGTGGCATGAAATATCAACGTCATGACGAATCTCATAAGATAAAACATGTACAATGCACATTAATCATCAAACATCCATAATGAATAACACATGAAAATCAAAATTCTGAACAATTTGATATCAAACTAATCATGGATATGCATCCACCAAAAGCAATAAGAATCCTTGTCCACAACACAATATAACGTATGTCATAATGAACAGTGTATCATGCACAATCAAGCCCTATGAGTGTCTTAACTACACTCACAGTAATGGTAATGAGTACTCATTCCAACATCCCAGGTCTCTAGCTTGTCGCTCGCACACCGGTAGCTTACTAGCCCATAAGCCTGCCAACATGTGACCACCTACAAAGGCATCACCCAATATATCCATGTCACATAAGCATACAAAATAAGAGTATGGTCTATTATGCTGCAGTGGCAACCACTCCAGGGTCTCAACCACTACTGCTCTTCGTCGACACCGAAATAGGAGACTTCTTCCACCCCGCATGGGAGAAGACAGACTCGTAGGGTGGACTACCCATGATCCTACCCCTACAAACAATGCTGGTTTCTAATCATAATCATCACAGAGTCAGAGAGTAGGTGGCCAACCCTACAACCCTCCTAGCATAGTACGAAGCAGGTAGAAGCATCCGTCATAAATTAATAAATCACGAATAAAGAATCAAAATTCATGCATAATCATTCTCGATAAAACCAAATTAAGAGAATAATTCATTATATCAACATCATTCATAAAAAAATCAGCGTATATCATCCTCAAATAATCAAATCGATGCAACATAAAATGTATTATGGTGCAATGCATAAATCATATGCTAAAGGAGTAGTAAACATACTGACAATACATGCTGAAAAGTAGTCTCATGCAAACATAGTAGGGCATAAAATCCATGCTTCAAATTTCTCAAGTAATGCATCATGATTTAAGAAATCATGGGAAAATCCCAAATGTAATCACCTACAATGATCATTAGGTGTTCTCACATCTCAAAATAAACAAATCCAAGTAATAACTTCCCTGATCTAGCAATTAATCCTAGATTAACATCCCAAATCATATTATTAACCCTTCATTAGGGAAATCCTAAGCTAGATGTTGGTCTTTCTAACATCTAGACCATCATCTTCCATCTTTGATTTTCAATCTATGTCATGATTCATTCAATTAATGTCCCTTAATCAATAAAGGGTCAGTCTCTTTCATCTCATAAAGTTTGGAGATGATCTAACTGTTGGATCACTCTTTATCACTTATAATTAACATCTGATCATCAATTCTAATATTCTCATCATGATGCATATAATTTCTATGTTTGTTTAGTGATTTACAAGTATGTCCTTAGTTATGTGTTGATCTGACGGTCAGATTACTCTTTGATCAGCCAATCTTAAGGCACCTGATCAGATCAATGGTCATGATCATTTTTTTGACAATCACATGAGATCTACTCTTCTAATCCCTTAGATTGTCTCATATTTGATACATATAATCAGTTTCTAAGGCCTGATCATCCATTGATTAGCCTGATCTTGGTTATTTAATAATATTTTGTGATTTGACTATTGTAAAAGTGGTCAAATTGCAGTTTCCAAATCTAGGTCCGCATCATCAAGATGATCGCAATAGATGTCCCGGGATGCACAGATGGGGACGCGCGCATGCGGGTGCTTCGTCGCATGCGTGCGTATCACATGCGCGCGGGACGCTCTTGTGCGTTGTCCCGGACGTTCGGAACGGACTTGGGGTCCTGGGCGCACAGTGCGTTGGTGTAAGCCGGTGCAAACCACACCGCCCACGTAAGTTGGTGCACATGTACTTACCCCTATAAATTAATATATTAATTTATGAAGTCTTTTCACAAAAAACTTGATTTTGGGAGCTACAGAGGTCCAAATCACGAGCGAAAACATCTGTTGCGACCATATTGATGACGTGGACCTAGATTTAGCTTGAAAGCCTACATTTGACTACTTTTAGATTAGTTAAATTATAAAATATTAATTAATTACTTAGAACCGACTGATCAAAGGGTAATCAAGCATCAAGACTTGAACAATGAGATAAAGTATGATAATAAATAAGGGTTCTAAGGGGCATATTAGAATGACTACGCTAGAAATTGATCTAGACTACTGGTCTAAACCAAATCTTGGGAAATTATTGATCTGAGGATGATCTGACCGTCAGATTAAGGTATAAACGCTAGATACACACAAAAACGAACAGATGAAAATGAGATGAGACTAAATTAAGAACCAAATCATAATTAGAGATCTTAGAGGATCATCCAATGGTTGGATCATCATAGATTCCATTATAATATAATAAATAACATGAAATAGTATTGTGGTACTGATAGGTACATCTGAACGAACAAGCTAAGAAGATTATATGCTTGAGTTGGGTGATCTTGCATTGAGGTAGGCGACGATATTTTATGTTTTGTTTCGATTTTAAAACCTTGTATTATCATGGCATCAAGATTGATTGTGATTAAATTGCACTTATTATTAATTTATGATTTTGTGAGATTTAGAGTTTTATGTCATGATTGCTATTTGATTTCAATCATGTATTGAATGGATTATGACTGATGGTGTCATGAGATTGAGATCATCTACTTATGCACAAATAGAAAATTTTCTTTCCTTATTGTATCACTGAAATTGATGAGTTTTTATGAGAAAGGAAAGTGGAGGCTTGGTGGCTGGTCCTCTTAGAGGCTAACCCCGGGATGAGGGGCGTGCCTTAGGGATTGCGAGCAACGAGTGCTCCTGGTTTTCGACATATGTGATTTTGTATTTTGAGTTTTATGACGGGTGCTTGCACCCGGTGGATGTCATGCTAGGAGGGAGAGGGCCAACCACCCATCCTCCAAGATTTGTGATGTGATGTGATGTGATATGATAGACACTTACCCGTAGATGGCTTTCAGTAGGGGTTGGTAACATGGATAGTTCA
The DNA here is from genome assembly GCA_035236585.1 of Warburgia ugandensis. Classification (NCBI taxonomy): domain Eukaryota; kingdom Viridiplantae; phylum Streptophyta; class Magnoliopsida; order Canellales; family Canellaceae; genus Warburgia; species Warburgia ugandensis. The sequence continues at coordinate 27,741,639 of CP141136.1, forward strand.
CACTACCAGTCCGGGCCTTTCCATGAGGACGGACGCTAAGTCTCCCGTTATAGTGTCGACGAGGAGCGGCGGTGGTTGAGACCCTAGAGGGTTTCCATTGTGGCATGATGAACCATACTCTTATTCTGTGTGCTTGCATGATGAGCAAGGAGATGTGATGGTATGCCTGGGTGCGACGACACTCAAAGGTTTGATATGAGTACTCATGATCTGTGATATGAGTGTATCGGACACTCGTGGGACCTATGTACCTTAGGGTGCCCTGTTATTATTGAATGCTCATTTACATGAGATTATTTCATGTTTTAAATCCATGAGATGCATGTTTTATTATATATGATGTTTTGAGATTTTATTAGCATTGATTAAAATAATTAAATTCTTGTAGAAAATTGCTTTAGTCATTGTATCAATATGATTATTCAATTTTATTCTATTGATATACATTAAATGTCTATGTACCTACCAAGCATTGCTTGCTGAGGCATTGTGTTATTGTTGCAATGCCTCAAATATTATAGAAAGGCAGGACATATGAGGAGTGAGAAGAATAGTGATCGAGAAGTCTCATTGAGAGGTATGTTCTAGTTTCACATGGACTATGTAGGTATATATATGTTATTGGACTTGATTATATTGTTACGGAAATGTGGATGATGATTGGATGAGTCCTAGAATAGTAAATCTATTTTAAACATGTTTATTTGAAAAATAAGAATAAAAAAATCTTGTTTAGCATCAATGGTTGACCTTGGGATTTTTCAAAAACTGAAATTCGATTGAAATTATTTTTCGCTGTTTTGGTTTTTATAAAATTGGGGCCCCACCTTTCAATAAGTTTTATAAAAAAAGAAAAAAGTATTGAAAAACCCAGGTCATCACAGTTGGTATCAGAGCAGGTTCATCCACTCACAGCCAATCCCAAAAGTCCATGTGAAGATGACAGTCCAAGGTGAGAATTAGAATTGATGGGAGCTAAATGAGTAATCATTTCGTAAATTATGAAACTAGAATAAACACCCTTTAATGATGTTGGGAGTTGAACTAGTAAGTGCAAGGATAGAGTGAAACCATATATAGAGTTGAATCATATCATTAATAGACAATGATTCATATGGGGGGACATGAAGAGTCATGGGAAAAAGGAAAACGGTCATTTCATAAATAATGAAACTAGAATAAACACCCTTTAGTGATGTTGGGAGTTGAACTAGTAAGTGCAAGGATAGAGTGAAACCATATATAGAGTTGAATCATATCATTAATAGACAATGATTCATATGGGGGGACATGAAGAGTCATGGGAAAAAGGAAAATGATCAACTAAAGGAAAGGTAAATTCTTATGAGAATAGCAAAGCTCTTAAGAGTAAGAAATCACTACATGATATGTATGAGTTAGTGCCTCTAGCTGAGAATATTTGTGTGGATAGATGATTTGCTAATGGAGAAAATGTACTATGAGTATAATATATAATGAGAGAATAGTAGGTATGACGCTTAGAGAATACAATGGTTAATGGTGAGTAAAGATTCAGAATAAAGATTGTGAATGAGTTCCCTGGGTGAAAACTTTACTATATAATAGAAGATATGTGTATATAAATTACTTTTAAGAATTCAAGTTATAACTTGGACTATGTTTATAAATTTTGAAAGAATATAAAGGCTATTATAATTATAATTGAGCAAGATCAGTGATGGTTACAACAAATGGGATGTGCATAGCCCTGGAGGATGTGATAAATGTGCTATGAGAATAATTGTTAAGTATTGATTATAATATGGTCTGAAATGGCTAAGAAAGTCATTATGAAATATCAAGCATATTGGATGTGAGTTTGACGATTGTAAATGATTTGATAAATATGATCATGGAATATTTGATTTGTTAAAGGAAATGAAATAGTAGAAGTGAGAACACCAAAAATGTGATTACGAGAATTCTAATTATGATTGTTTGAGAGATCACATTCCTCCATTGTCGAGACTTTTATATGAAAGACTCTTAAAAAGGCTAGCGATGACCAGTATCCTTCTCTTATGAGCATTTGGTGATACGGTGAAAGCTGTTGCTTTAGAGCAGAGAAATTAAATGGTTCAACAATATTGAACTAGAATATATAATTGATTGATAGGCCTTGATTTTTTTTTTATGTTGGGTAAGGAGGCTACAATAGATTATGATATGTTGACACCTGGATTGAGAAATTAGAGGATGGTAGCGCATCCTACATTAGTGACAAAGGCAATAGAATTGGACTTTGCGTCATCAAAAGATATTCTCTTGGGACTTGAACTGAGCATAGAAACTTGGACATGAGTAGTTTGAGTTAGCCTAGAAAGAGCAAGAGATTTTTTTCCATTGACATAATTATAAGGCACTAAGCCGTAACATTGATTAGACAGGATTGGGATGTGAACAAGAGAAAGTACATTAGTAAAAGAATAGGCACCTAGATAGCTATGTCTTGGAGTTAATAGATTATTGCAATAGTAGTAATAGTAGCAACAACAGCAATTACAGCTACAATCCTTTAAAATGTTTTGACTGTGGGGAGATAGAGTATTTGATAGAGATTATTTCATAAGACCGTGAGTCAGACTAACTAACATTGGAGATGGGGGCAGAAATGGTTCCACATTAGCGGTGATGAATCTTTGTCATTACTTGGAAGCAAGTATAGACCTCAATTTGGGCAATAGAAAATATTTTTTTAATTTCTAGTAAACATGCTCAAATACTTATTGATGCAGGATCTAGTGGATTTGGACTTTATGTATTAGAGCTTTGAGGAATATATTGGGAATATATGGCAGTATCTGGGATCAGATGCAAGAATACTGGTAAAAGGGTTATGGAAACTTGTAAGTATGACTAGGGATGAGTGGTGGAGATAACAAGAAATATGATGAATGTTGATTTCATCCCACTCGATATGATTGATTGTAATATAATCCTTAGAATGGATTCTCTAATATGGAGATAGTAATTTCTATGATAAGAAGATTACTTCTAGTGTAACTAGACAGCTATTGGCCTCACTTATGTAAGAAGAGACATCTTTAAGAGTTGTGTTATTTCTATCTTAAAGGCAGTACGGTACTTTTTAGAGGTTACTAAGTATTTCTTAATTGTAAGACTATGGGGTACCATGAGCGACTATGGGATGAGCACAATGATGATGTGTAAGAGTTTATGATTTTGCCTAAAGAGTTTCATGATTTTGCCACAAGGGGTTGATATTGATGTTAATTAGACATAGCATTACTTACTCTGAAGGTCATGTGAGATGTTCCTAATTGAGATGACAAAGTTCCAACTATATGAGCTTATGATGAGAGTTTTGACAGGACTAGTGGGTCTTTGTGAAGTGCATTAGTCTTCTTCATGAGAAGAGAGCTAGATCTTTACTATTATGCATAGAGATACGTTTGTTTGATAATACCGCAGAAGAAAACTAATAATTTAAATCCTATATTGATGATTTAATTGATTAATTTCTCATGTTACTTGGTGTCTGTAGAGAGTGATTTGATGTGTGATTGTACCCAGCCTAGGATTCTATGTGTGACGTCTTTAAGATGATTTTTAAATCTTATCATGATTGTTACTAATTCTTGATGGTATAAATCGGTGGAACCAATACACTGACAGCATGTATGGATATGATGGGTCAAATCTTCAAATGTTATTGTGATGAGCCATGATTGGGTTAATAGATAGTATTGTTGAATACTTCACGAACACAGAGGGGCACAAGGAATCATTGTGCATAAATCCAAAATGACTAAGGGCTCATCATTTATTGCAAGCATTATAGCATGAGTTATGGTTAGAGGAAGTGAATTTCCTTTACAAAACACTTCGAATAACAGAGGAATTGTTTATTGAGACAGTGATGGGCTGAGATTAGCCAAATTGTTGGCTGACGTTCATAATTCCTTAATCTTATAAACTACGGTCACTATATAATTGGGTTTTACCAAGATATCAGTGATATATAATATTATGTGAAATTATTCCATTATGATTAAGAAAAATTCAATTTAAAAATCGATGGTGGTGAGTAACCAATGAGGGTAGGTGCTAAACACACAGGTAGACTTTTAGGTGACAAGCTCCTAAGTGCTTACAAGTAAGATCATGTTGCAGATTAGTTCTCACTGGCATAGAGTTCTTGTTGGTGAGTTGATAAGATGTCTTTGTGACTAGCATATGAATTCCTGTTGGTGAACTATATGCTCCTATTTTGATTTAGTAAATGACTTCCTATATGTTAACAGAGATACTCTGAATCAAGCAAATGTAGTAAGATAACAAGTATTAAGTGGTACACAAGTAATCAACTTCTAGGTGGAGGTTTGGTTTGTGCAAATTGGGTCATATGTGGTTATGATGTGTCTGATTATGTCAAGAAAGGATTGATAGGCATCGATTTATATGATGGATTGAGATAAGAAGGTATGACTTGTTATGGAATCGCTTATTGATGTTAACTTTGGAATTATTGTCACGATTATCATATATTTTGATGTGAGGATGACTCTGGAATTGTTCAAAGGAAATATATGCCAAAAATGTGTCACAAACTTGAGCTGATCCCAAGAGAGTTACAACCTGACATGATAATTGAGGAGAGATGTGTGCGTATACTGGATGCAATAGTCAAGGAATTGAGGACCAAAACTATTTCATTAGTCAAAGTCCCTTGGCAGCATCATTCATTGTAGGAGGCCACGTGGGAGATAGAAGAGGAGATGCGAAGGATCCACACAGAGTTATTTACATGGAGATATGTATCAAAATTTCGAGGACGAAATTTTTATAAGGTGGGAATGATGTAATAACCCCAATTTTTAACCCTAAATTAGTAATAAAATAAGATAAATTAATTTAAAAAAATTATGCATAGAATTTAGTTCTGAAATCACTAAAATTAGAAAGTACACGTCAATATGAATCGAACGGTATAAAGAACATTGAAAACGGAGTTCGGATGAGTAAGATATGATCATTTTTAAGTGTAAGGGTAAATTGGTAAATTTCCAGGGACATCAATTAAAGGGATTCATTTTGATAACAGCACCCCCTTTCCACTTCCATTAGAGTTCTAATGGAGGAAGGTACTGATCTACCTTCCATTCGAAAAAATTGGCACTTAGACTATAAAATACAAGTTCCCATGCCAAACAACTAGAGGAGAACCCTCGTTTTCCCTTGTGCATGCCGTGAAAACTAGTTGAAGTTTGCACATACTAGAGGGCTCTGATCTCCCATCTCCGGCTCTAATCAGGTAAGTTACATACTTTAACTTGTTATTTATCTTGTTTTCCAACTTTCCCCTCACAGATCTGGGCTAGATCGAATCAAAATGGCCGTTGGATGGCCTATGGATTCAAAACTGTTGAGCATGGTTAGACCAATATTAAGGACACCTCAAATCTAAGCCGTTCATTGTGATCTTTGGACCTAAAAACCCTAGGAATGGTGAAATCAGATAAAAAATCGGAGCTTTTGGGGCTCTGATCAAGCCAAAGCAAGGTGGACGGCTTGGGTTCATTGTCCCCGATGGACAGTGAGCCCAAGACACCCACCGAGATGCACAGACAGGGATGTACGCATGCAAGTGCTCCGTTGCACGCGTGCGTATCGCACACGCGCGTGGGACGCTCTTGTGTGTTGTCCCGAACGTCCTAAAGGCACTGGGTGTCCTGGGCACACAGTGCGCTGGTGTAAGCCGATACAAACCGCACTGCCCGTGTAAGTCAGTGCACTCGTACTTACCCTGATAAATTAATATATTAATTTATGAAGTCTTTTCACAAAAAACTTGATTTTGGGAGCTACAGAGGTCCAAATCACGAGCGAAAACATCCTTTGCAACCGTATTGAGGACGCGGACCTAGATTTAGCTTGAAAACCTACATTTGACTACTTTTAGATTAGTTAAATTATAAAATATTAATTAATTACTTGGAACCGATTGATCAAAGGGTGATCAAGCATCAAGATTTGAACAATGAGATAAAATATGATAATAAATAAGGGTTCTAAGGGGCATATTAGCATGACTATGTTAGAAATTGATCTAGACCATTGGTTTGAACCAAAGCTTGGGAAATTATTGATCTGAGGATGATCTAACCGTCAGATTAAGGTATAAACGCTAGATACACACAAAAACGAATAGATGGACATGAGATGAGACTAAATTAAGAGCCAAATCATAATTAGAGATCTTAGAAGATCATCCAATGGTTGGATCATCATAGATTCTATTATAATATAATAAATAATATGAAATAGTATTGTGGTATTGACAGGTACATCTGAACGTACAAGCTAAGAAGATTATATGCTTGAGTTGGGTGATCCCACATTGTGGTAGGCGATGACATTTAATGTTTCATTTTGATTTGAAAACCTTGTATTATCATAACATCATGATTGATTGTGATTAAATTGCACTTATTATTAATCAATAATTTTGTGAGATTTAGAGTTTTATGTTATGATCGCTATTTGATTTCAATCATGTATTGAATGGATTATGACTGATGGTTTCATGAGATTGAGATCATCTACTTATGCACAAATAGAAAATTATATTTCCTTATTGCATCACTGAAATTGATGAGTTTTCATGAGAAAGGAAAGTAGAGGCTTGGTGGCTGGTCCTTTTAGAGGTTAACCCCGGGATGAGGGGCGTGCCTTAGGGATTGCGAGCGACCAGTGCTCCTTGTTTTTGACATACATGATTTTGTGTTTTGAGTTTTATGATGGGTGCTCTCACCCGGTGGATGTCATACTAGGAGGGAGAGGGCTGGTCACCCACCCTCCGAGATTTGTGATGTGATGTGATATGATTGTGATATGATAGACACTACCCGTAGATGGCTTTCGGTAGGGGTTGGTAACATGGATAGTCCACACTACCAGTCTGGGCCTTTCTATGAGGACAAACGCTAAGTCTCCCGTTATGGTGTCGACGGGGAGTGGTAGTAGTTGGGACCTAGAGGGTTGCCACTGCGGCATGACGATCCATACTCTTATTCTGTGTGCTTGCATGATGAGCATGGAGATGTAAGGGTATGCCTGGGTGTGATGACACTCAGAGGTTTGATATGAGTACTCATGGGACACTCATAGAACCCATGTACCTTAGGGTGCCCTGTTATTATTGAATGCTTATTTGCATGAGATTATTTCATGTTTTAAATCCGTGAGATGCATGTTTTATCGTATATGATGTTTTGAGATTTTATTAGCATTGCTTAAAATAATTAAATTCTTGTAGAAAATTGCTTTACTCATTGTATTAATATGATTATTTGATTTTATTCTATTGATATACATTAAATGTCTATGTACCTACCAAGCATTGCTTGCTGAGGCATTGTGTTATTGTTGTAATGCCTCAGATATTAAAGAAAGGTAGGACATGTGAAGAGTTAGAAGAATAGTGATCAAGAAGTTTCATTGAGAGGTATGTTCTAGTTTCACATGGACTATGTAGGTATATATATGTTATTGGACTTGATTATACTACTATGGGAATGTGGCTAATGATTGGATGAGTCCTGGAATAGTAAATCTATTTTAAACATGTTTATTTGGAAAATAAGAATAAAAAAATCTTGTTTTGCGTCAATGGTTGACCTCGAGTTTTTTCAAAAAATGAAATTCAATTGAAATTATTTTTCGCTGTTTTGGTTTTTATAAAATTGGGGCCCCACCTTTAGAAATGCTTTATAAAAAAAGAAAAAGTATTGAAAAACCGGGGTTGTCACACTAACTCAAGCATCAAAGAAGCAAGCTAATAATCTACTTTAGATTTTCATGTTATTTATTAGATCCTATGGTTAGTTTGCATAGTAACTCACTATAGATGCATTAAATTTCACCAACTTTAGGGCTCCAAAATCATCTGTCACTACTAGACAGGGGATTTTAAAGTTAACCAAAAAGGATAATCGAAGTTGCTTACTAAGCAACTTCTATCGAACCGACTTGGAAAGTCACCAACTTTTAAAGTCGTTAAGATAAACGACTTTAAAAATCAAGTACTTTTGAAGTCACTTCAACAAACAACTTTAAAAGTCACAAACCTTTATAGTCATTTAGCTTAAGTAACTTCAAATGTATGTGACTATGTGGCTTTTGAAGTCGCTTAGCATAAATGACTTTAAAAGTTGGTGACTTTTAAAGTCATTTTTACCTAAGAGTCTTCAAAAGCCCAATCTTTTTTATAGAGTCTTAAAGTCGCTTAACCTAAACGACTTCTAAAGTGGGTGACTTTTGAAGTCACTTTTTCTAAGCGAATTCAAAAGCCCAACCTTTTTATTCTAAGTGAATTCAAAAGACCAACTTTTTTTATGGAGTTTTAAAGTTACTTAACCTAAACAACTTCTAAAGTGTATGACTTTTGAAGTTGTTTTTATCTAAGCGACTTCAAAAGCTCAACATTTTTTATGGAGTTTTGAAGTCACTTACCATAAAAGACTTCAAAAGTCTAAGCTTTAGAAGTTGCTTACATATATACGACTTCAAAAGTTATTGACTTTTGGAGTCATTTTTACTTAAGCAACTTCAAAAGCCCACCTTTTGTATGGACTTTTGAAGTCACTTACACTAAACAACTTCAAAAGTTTACACTTTTAAAGTTGTTTAGGGATAAACGACTTCAAAAGTCTATACTTTTGAGTCGTTTATCATTATACGACTTTAAAAGTTTTTTTTATCAATTTTGTATCTGAGCAGTATCATTTGTGTACAATTGAATAATAAACATCCTAATACTTGAATAGTATCACCTAATACTCAAACAATCTTTATAAGCAATGAAAACATGTTCCAATACAACATTCATCCACTTCTTGATATAATATCACCTGCATACATTGGTTTCCAAACATCATATACACCTAATACTTCAATCTCCATGAATATGAAAAACCAACATCCACTACAATGCATTCACATCTTTCTTGATACATTACCACCTATGTATATATTGAATAACAAGCATTCTATAAACATGATAATTCGAACAATCTTCATAAACATGAAAAACCAAACATCATATACACCTAATACTTCAATCTCCATATACATTTGAAACCAACATCTACTACAATGCATCGACATCTTTCTTAATACACTGCCACCTATGTATACATTGAATAACAAGCATTCTATACACCTGATACTGCAAGCAATCTTTATAAAGATGAAAATCAAAACATCCAATGCAACAAGCTCCAAATTCACTTCATCCATACTAATTTATTCCCACAATCCAATTTCTAAAGAAAATAATAAAATGTAAAGGAACACACGCAAATGAATGAAAAAAATACTTTATTATGTATTTTAAGTTCATGTAGTTATGCAAGTGATCAAATAGAAACTCATTACATACTCAGGCTATTCAGTTTATATTTCATTGAGATTTACTTTGGAGTACTCTTCTTGCTTGCCCACTCAAAAAGCACAACAGCTTGAAATACAACATATTTAATTAAGCCCAAAGTTTTTAGCTAGATCCATAAAAACTGTAGAAAATTATAATATTGTGAAAAACAAAAAGTGTTCTACCTTTCCTAAATGGGAGACAAGAATACAATCGAATATGAGACTCCTCATGTATCTAATGACATAATACTCATAGTCCCAATTAGATTGTTGTTTCGAGCACTATGCAACAAGAACAACAAAAAAGAACCCATAAATATCACTTACAATAATGTAGGTTTAATTACTGGTAACTTAGAGTAATTAACTTTCATATATATTGACATTCTTCTATATGAATTTTGGTGGTTGTACAGCCTTGATGATATTAGCCCATTTAAACCAAAGTCTACAAATTTAAATTTCAAATGCATTGTAGATGAATAATTAACTTAGAGTAATTAACTGTTTCATATACCTTGACATTCTTCCAAATGACTTTTAGTGGTTGTACAGTCTTGGTGATATTAGCCCATTTAAACCAAACTCTACAAATTAAAATTTTAAATGCATTATAGATGAATAATAAATTGCTTATCAACACATAACACATGAAAAAAATAAATGCTTACTTGTTCATAATTTCTATGAAGGCGAGACGAATGTGTGATCCACAAGAATAAAAAAATAAGGCATGCCCATTGTACACATCCAAAACGAGTAGCATCCAATGAGACCTGCATAGATAGTCATATGAATTGTAATGGAAGTTGACAAACCCTAAGCATAGAATAAGGTGGCAAGAAAACAAGAAAATTAAAACTAACCCACTATTGTAGGAAATCATTAAGCCCTATCTCTGAGAGCAACAAAAGAAACCAAGTAAAATATCCTGAACACCCCTCTTTATCAGTCATTACTCTGTCGCTCTAGAAATGAGGCCAGGATCAAGGAATTGGTAAATTGTACCCTCACCCTCAAAAAGGCTAGTTGCATCATTTAAGAAGCTACATAAAAGAAATAATTATTACATATATCATTAAAATATAACATGTTAATGTGAGGGTTCTCGAGTTGATCCCATGGAAAAACTCATAATAGGTCCTCTGCCATAAGTGGCACTTCAACAACGTCCTTGACAAGCACTCCCTACTTGATTTGTAGAAGATTGATTGCCATATCGGTATTGATGAGACCATAGATTAACCTTAGGGATCGAGGCAAGTTAGGTGAGACTTCCACATGCTCCTTGGACGACTAGTATAAAAGATGTAAAAAAATTCATCTAAATAATATTAATCAATGAAGAGGACCTAATTTATCATAAAAATAAAAGAAAAACAAAGATACATGCAATTACCTATTCCATTGGTGCAACAACAACAGGATACACTAGAAAGGCAGCTGATCTCAATGTCGTATGTTGTTGATGATTAATCATATATAGTTATTAAACAATTGTGATTTCTCTAACTAAAAAATATTGATGAGGAAAGTAGTATGATAAGATACATGCCGTAGACTCTATGGAAATGACTAATGCCTCTAGCTAAGGTGACGTAATATGCAACTACCTACCTAACAGTTATAATATTTTCCATTTTAAATGGAAATGGTAGGTAGGCATTAGCATTCAAAGTCATTGTAATGGACACCTACTTAGTATGTAGTGGCATACTAATTTTGTGCAAAATGTTTGATTCATGCTCATAGTATGAAGCAACTACCATGATGTTTTGATGGGAATCCAAATCCAACAGGCATTGACCCACCTACAAATCAAATATACAATAGAGAGGTTGAGATAGAGAATTATTACAGAAGGACAATGAAAATTTCCAATTTTGTGTCTGTATATATATATACCTCTAGGGTAGGAATTTTCCTTTCAAGGGGTGCCAGATGTCCTTCATTTTCTTCTTTAGTTGGGGAATTGTAGCTTGCATTTGATGGAGGTATAGGGGCACTGCGAGAATTATGAGCACGGGATGAAGTAATAATCATCAAACCTCCCTCACACAATTGACTAAATATAACAGTCTTTATTTTTGCAATAAGCTCATTGTAGTCCTCATCATCTTGAACTTTAGGTAAATGCCCTTTACCAAAGAATTTAGAAGGAACAATGCAGCGACTCATGTCCTAACTCGACTAGGGTGGTCCTTCTTATTGCCCAAAACCCTATATAGAATGTCCTCATTGGTAGTAGTGTTGCTTAGAGTTCCTGTAGCAATGCATTCTTAAGTAAGAATGTCCTGCAAAATTTAACTAGAAAGACATGATCATGTCATCTTATTAATTGTATAAAATTTATAGATAGGTGGAACCACTAACTATGTGAGAAGCAATTTGCATAGTACTTTCATCTGAGAACTTTTTGCTAATACACTCCCTCGACTGCGCCATCTTCTAGAGGATGGAGCAATCAATGGGTTCGGTAATACTAGCTTTCTTTTGCTGTCAAGCAAAGACACTATATTTAGAGAATAAACATGTATATAACTATAGTGGAATTAAATTGAAATTGGATAAATTGTCATAGATGCTTACTTCGCACTCTTCTAAACAAGAGTAGCCCACCCTGGACAAATGGTGCTACATATTTGTTTTATGCACCTTTCTTTTCCTTGCACTCTTTGCCTGCACATTTGTACATCCATGATAAAGTGCAATAATAAGATGTTACAAAGGATTAATTAAATGAAACATCGTTTCTACACATACCTCAAATTCGGTAAAGATGCGATTTTATACAAATGCATTCCAAACCTCATGGTCAATGACGTTGGAGTCAATGGAAGGTAACATGTATAACCTTGATGGATCATTGACATTTGGAGCTATGTAATAGTGAACAAGGTAGTTCTTTCTTTATCTCCATTGCTCACCAAACCCTTGTAAATCAAGCATCTTCTTGTCATCTAGCACATCAAAGGCTGTATGCAAAATGTACACATCAAATTACTTTATTCTAAAAATAAGGTAAATTAGAATTTAAATAATACGTGTACTTAATGTTTACATACGTTCACCATTTCCCATATTGAATCTTCTGTCAAGGATGGAACATTTCTCCAGTCCTCAAATGTGATAAGAATTACGCTTCTTACTATAGAGCAGAGGAAACTACTATAAGTAGGTGCACTCTCACCAATCTCTTTCCCTCTGCTATTGTATTGGACAGTTTCTTTAATTCCCTTCCACTTTCTCTTGATAACCTTTTCCATTATTGTTTGCCCTCTACCCTTTCTTTTTGGAGTAGTGCTCACGTTGGCATCTTGTTCATGCTCTTCATTGTGACTATAATCTTCAGTTTGATGTTCTTCTCATTCCATCATTACTACAAAGAAGAACGCAATGATATTAGAACAATGAGATAAAAAAGGGCCATGTAATTCATTTAAAGGAAGAAAACCAACATGATATATGCAAACAAACCGAAAACAAATTAGCTAAGAAATGCATGAAAATAGAAACTTTTTGAGCAATAGTTATTTCTAAAATTAAACTTTCCTAAAACTAAACCTAGAAACTCATTTTTATGATTAAAAGTAAAGCAATGTTAACTTGCATGATTCTACGTAAATCAGGATATAAGTAAAGCAACGTTAACTTTTAATGATTCTAGTCATCACATAGCACATCTATATACACATTCATTTGCACTCATATAAACATGACTGAAACAATCTAGCTTCATGTCAGCAACTCTGATTACCATTCGATAATTAAGAGATACATCTTAAAGAATTTACTAATAAGCTTGCATGCATGTCTTGTTGCAACTTGTTCATGCCCATTTCTAAAACTTTTATACATCATTCTTGTCAATATGATCAATTGTTATAAATCTCGAGTGTCATTTCTATAACAAACATAAGGATTATATAGTATAATAAGTGTCTCCTTCCTACCAAAAATCTAGCAAAGTTTTCTATGTTTTTTAGATATATGCGCATTTAACGCATGCGTGCGGAACACCTAATAAACAATACAATTAAATTTTCATGATTTTCAAAACAAATACATACAACTTATCACACCCCAGAACCCCTAGTTAGAACCACATCACAATACATTCCACTAAATAAAAATGAGTCCACTACATCAAAATATACATATAGCTACTCTAATAACTCATAAATTAAATCGCAAGATGTGAGACTCACTCTTTAGATACTAAAAGTCCCAATATATTAACTTAAACACACACTTAAGTTAAACTTGCATGTTTGTCTTATTGCGTCTTATTCATACTCATTTTTATAAATGCATTATAAGTCGTTCTTATCAAGGTGATCAAGAGTGTAATTGGACCACCTACTAATTAGTTTTGATAGTTTTAGGTAGGTTGGCTAATGCTTTTAGTCCACTTTAGGCTAAGTGTAACATGCCTTCTAGTTCGGTTTATATTCCCTTAGGTATAGTATTGCTTCACTCATTTTCTTTAGCATGTAATGCTTTTAGCCTAAGGGTGTAAAGCCATTTACCAGTTCTCCTCATGAAGTTACTTTTAGGTCAAAACAAATGCATACAACTTATCACATCCCAGAACCTCCAGTCACAACCATATCACAATACATTCCACTAAATAAGAATGAATCCATCACATCAAAGTAAATATTCATAAACCTTCTCTAATAACTCATAAATTAAATCCCAAGATGTGAGACTCGCTCTTCAAATACTAAAAGTCCCAATCTGCTACAATTACTTCTCCACAATTGCTTTCACATCCTCAGCTCAACCTATTTGTCCTTCTATTCTAGTTCTTCAAATCTAAGACATTGTAAACAATTACAATGTCTCAACAAGCTTGAGATTGTGAAGGTGGAAAAATGCTATTATTTTGGCATGCATTTCATGATTTACATTGGAAAATTAGTCATATATGCATTTCATGCTATTGTGTACACATGTATCCATCTCACCTACTTTCTTTATGAGCATGACGCATTTCAAATTCATAAATGATTGAGTACATGATCATGCATAACTACTACAGATGCTCTATTTAATCCAATTCATTTATAAGACAATCCTTGAAAACACCATCAGTCTAAAAGAATTGACATATATACATTGATATGTATATATGTATCAAAATCCATTGATGAAAATTGTCATCTAAGGACATAAATGTAGGGAGGAACTATGTTTACATGATTTTATTAAAGTATGCATAATCTCAGAAATGCTTAAATTTAACAATAATTTCAAGTCTAGCATAATTATAATAATGTTTGGAAACATGAAAGAAATGTTAAAGTAAGCATAAGTATGTGTAATCATCAACAGCGTCGAAACAAGAACAATTTTTTACTCCAGCCCATTTTTATTTTTTGAAAGGCTGCTACCACACACTATACATGCAAAACATTTTATATAGTGCTAAAAAATGACTTGAATGAAGATAAAACCATAATGCATAGCTAGGTTTTCGTAGTAAAGCAAATAAATAACATAAATGGAAATTAATTATTGAAGCTTTGATTGCTACTTGGGCTGTACAAGTAGATGCTTCTCGCAATATTCGTCTAAAGATGTCAAATGTAGTTGGTCATCTTTTCTTAACACAATTTACCATAGAACCGAACCAAATATTTTGTGGAACCCACCTCAAAACCAACTCCATTGGCTCTAGTTGGGACAAACGTTACTCAACCACATAGGTGAGTTGACATACAATGATAAGGTCAAACACTTCTAAACCTTTTAGGTCTTAGCAATGGTGTGGGTGACTCCACATTAGTAGAATTTCTATGGAGTAAAACTACTATTATGATGGTGGATAAGTTTCCCAACTTCCATAATCAATGGAAAGGGTTTCAGTAGTTGTTGTTAAATGGATACTTCAAACATGGACTTGTTCAAGAAAGGTATTTTAGTGGATACTCTGCAAGAATGACAAAGGGTAATGCCTACTATGTTGTCATTCTATAATTATTTTCTCGTCGTTTATACTGTTATAGCTATTTGGCTATGGTCTCACTTTGAGATGGGGCCTTGACCATCTAGGTCATCATTAAAACTCCACTACACAGGAAAAGAATAGCAAAAAGTGTGACCAAGTAACATGTGCTCCTAAGAAAGCATGATTGAATACCCTATATGTTGTCCTACTAGGATTGGTCTACTAGTCTTCACGCTAGAAATAGTTTGTTTTCTCTTTTCAATTGGTGAGCGAACTTGGACAATGCCTTGTTTCAACAAAATGATAAAACAGAACCTGTCTTGAGGAAGTAAGAAGAAATGACCAAGATGGTCATGCACAAATCAAGTCATATATTTGAGATTAAAAGGAAATGACGTAGAGTATGTTTTTAGATTGGATAATATACACAATCCAATTTGATTTCACTCTCAAAACCAGCACTACAATTTGGCATGCATTATATCGAGAATGTGCATTGCCCATTGCCCCTCAAGCCAATTACAGATCTTAATTAAAAACAACATCTTTCCATATAGCTACTACAGTGATAAAAGTCATAAAAAACAATACTCTTAGAAATCTAATTTCTCGAACTTGACCTAATAGATTACACCCTAGCAATACAACAAAAAGATTATCAAAACACTGAATATAAAAAATGAGATATTTTCTACATCCACCAAACCCAACCCTTGATTATCAAAATAAGTATATGACTATCCAAAAAACAAACTTTTATATCTCAGCAACTTGAACTTAGGTTAGAAAAGGGAATATAGAGATTGAGAATGAAAGAATTGTAGAAGGTAGGTCAACCTTGAGAGAGAGAGGGGAATGAGTGAGGAGCTAGTTGAGGTGGGTTCAAATCTATCATGTTTGGTCCCAGATTGTCGATCGGAACTCAACAGAGGACTCTAGAGTTCCAATCAATCTCCGATCACTGATCTAAGCTTCTAAACTATGATAGTTCGAGTTTCCATCAAATTTCTAGGGATTTTATAATTTAAAATGCACATTATACTCAAATTGAAATGCATAGTAAATTGGAGAAGATAGGTAACAATCTTACTTGCATTCATGTTAATTCATGCCTAACAAATCATTAATAGCATCATATCATTGTTGGATGGTCATGCATCTACCTGATCATGGTTGTACAATACTATTGCTTCAAGATCTCCATTCGATCAACCCCAATCGTTGAATCGTTAGAGGGGTTTTGTCTGTGAGATCGAGAGGAAGACTAAATGGCTCCAATCACCAATCCAAGTCATTTTCACCTCATTACGCACTGTTCCCTATTATTGTTCACCTCAGTATGCTTTTCACATATGTTGAAGTAATGATTTTCAAGCTTTGACTCAATCTTTTGAACTTGATCTTCAATTTCATCCTGATCAATCTCAATTATTGGATTACCACTACTTCGAGTTCACATCTCTTAGTGGGAAATTGCATCCCACACAAAGTTTAATAGCATAACTAGGTTGCTAATGGTCATTCATAAGATTTCTTAAGGGTTGAACTTCTTGATTCTAAATGACTATATGTATTTGATAGACACTAAGCTTCCAAACCTTACTTGGACCACAAAATATTGTAGAAACACTCCTACAGAACTAAAGAAATGTGATGACCAAGGAAGTACAAAAACTATAGTAATAAAAGAACTTTCAGAAAAATAAGATGATTAAATTCATTATGAGGTTGGAAGTGTGTGTGTGTGTGTGTGTGTGCGCGCGCGTGTTAGCTTAAATTTCTCTGTCCATTTCATGAGGTGGGAAATGTGTATGTTTTTATGAGAGAGAGAGAGAGAGAGAGAGAGAGAGAGAGAGAGAGAGAGAGAGAGAGAGAGAGAGAGAGAGAGAGAGAGAGAGAGAGAGAGAGAGAGAGAGAGAGAGAGAGAGAGAGATCATAGTTCCTAAATTAAAGTTTACTTGACACCGATTTCATATAATTCAAAATTTTTGTAAATTGTTATTTAAAAATCAAAGATGATATGCAATGATCAGTGTAAATTTGGGAAGATCATTTTTTGTGGTAATTTTTGATGTACATAAAGAAGTCGATTAATGTAAATGACTTCAATAATGTCAACTTTTAAAGTTGTTTATAGCTAAATGTCTTTAAAGTCATTTATTTGTAAATAACTTTAAAAATTATTTTTTATTCAAAATATATATACCTTTTATATTAGTACTTTACAATATCTAATAAATTAATACACAATGAAACTAATTTTTTATGATAGTCAACATTGATTCATGCACTCTTGGTACACACATATAGCTCACTTATCCATCCATATAGCTCATGACAAAAGAGCTGACAATAAATATGGAATTATATATATATATGTATATATTGTAACTGACTAATACATTATTTCACATACCCCCAACTATATATTATTTTCAAACCCAAGCACCCTCCTCACCATTATCATGCACATAATCCTCATTCTCACCAAGTACTACATCAATTGATGGGATTGTTTTGGTAATAGCAGGGTAATTTATTTCAATATCTCTTAGGTCATCTTCAGCATAAAAATCCCTCAAACAGGATGATAAAATAGTTGACCATCTCCTATCACACTCATCTTGCATGTAAATACTTGTTTTGCTTAAAATGCCAAAATAAATTGATCATTTTTATAGCTGATTTTG
Organism: Warburgia ugandensis; assembly: GCA_035236585.1. Classification (NCBI taxonomy): domain Eukaryota; kingdom Viridiplantae; phylum Streptophyta; class Magnoliopsida; order Canellales; family Canellaceae; genus Warburgia; species Warburgia ugandensis. The sequence continues at coordinate 27,759,699 of CP141136.1, forward strand.
TTGAGGTCAACCAATGTCAATCCAAGGGCATCAGTTTTGATGCTATCTTTGTGGCGTTCCACCCAATCACACCTAAACACAACCACATTTTGAAATTATAATCCAAGGCCCAAATTTCTCTTATAACCCTAATAAATATCATCAAGCACTATTGGCATGTTATCCTTTAAACTGGAAAAGAATGTATCATTGGTAACTAAGCTAACCACACTATTCTGTCACACTCTTGAGTTATCATAGTCTTTTGTGTCAAAATGATAACCATTGATGGATATCTGGCATATTTTATTACTTCTGGTATTGGTTCCATAGCCATCTAGCCCAAGGTTTCTAATATAATATACTGTTGCCTGCAACTTCTCATTGACCTTGAAGCTGTGTATATTCATATTAACTAATTAGGTAAGATTATATATATATATATATATATACACACATATATACATATATACAGAATATAGTTTTTTTAATTAATATTAAGTGATAATTTTTTCATTTTACCTTCTTATGTAGTCAATTATTGAAAGTGCGACGATGCTCAAATTGTAGCCACTTTTGTTTCTTTGCATACCTTTAATTCTTTGCCTTGAGTACGTCCATGTGTTCATCATGTATACACACACTAATTAATAAAGTAATCAAAGAAAATGTAACCATAAACAATTAAATTTTGCATAAGTGCTTGCACGATCAACTTACTCAATGTATGGTTGGATTTCAACAACATTTCGCAGCACATAAAGATGTGGGACGGTCCTGTTCTTTATAGTCAACAGTCAATACATGACCACTCAATAGAGGTTTGCCAACCTTGGGATCATGAAATCCAACTGATTGTTTCTTTCTTTGGATTCCAATCACATCCACTCCTACTAATTACTCTGCACAAAGCTCCACTACTTCCTTTGCAATATAACATTCAGCTATACACCCCTCGGGCAACTGTGATTACGTACATACCCTGTTAAATTTTCATGTACCTCTCAAAAGAGTACATCCATTGCAAGTAAACTGGCCTACAATGTCTGACCGCATCAATGAGGTGCACTGTTAAGTTTACCATGATGTCAAAGAAGGATGGTGGGAAGATTGTCTCAAGCTTACATATAGCTGTCACTAGATGACCTTGAATTTCTTATAATTTTGAAACATCCACCACCTTCTTACACAAAGCATTAAAGTAGTAGAATTTTGTAATAGTTCTCCTAGCTTTGTCCGATAACACTAAACGTATTGCTACTGGCAATAGTTATTGCATCAATGCATGGCAATAGTGAGACTTCATCCCCAACAATTTTGGCTCTTCCATGGAGAAAATATTTTTAAAGTTTGAAGAGTAGTAGTCTAGAACTTTGAGCTTGAACTGGGTCTTACACATTATTCTCCTCTCCTCTCTCTCGAGCGTATAATTTGCCTTAGGCAAGTATGTTCCTTGACTGCCCCTATCCTCTGGGTGCAACCTCCTCTTCAAACCCATGATCACAAGATCCATTTGAGCTGCATCTCCATCTTTTATTTTTCCTAGGATATTAAGTAAGGTACTGATCAAGATTTCACATACATTCTTCACAATGTACATGACATCAAGCACATGGTGTATATATAGTGATTTCTAGTATGCTAGATGAAAGAATATTGATTTCTTCTTCCAACAACTTCTACAATTACTTTCAACTGCACATTTACTTGATTTCTTATTTCCCCGTAAGACATTAATGTTTTCAACCTGCTCCAATACCTGTCATTCTATCAACATCTTCGGAGGTGTCCTTATCTCTACACTTTTGTTAAATTCTCCCTTCTTAAAATAATATGGATTGTCTCTACCCAACCACCTTCTTTGCCCAAGGAATGGCATTTTCCTACCATATTTAAGTCGTACAACGCATGTTTGATCACTACAGATAGCACAAGAATTGTATCCCTTCATAGTGCATCTAGACAAATTATCATACGCAGGGAAGTTACTTATTATCCACAATACTATAGCCTTTGGGGTGAATGACTCTTTTCTATATTCGTCCTATGCTTCAGCGCCTATGTCCCATAATGTCTCAAGCTCATCGATCAAGGAAGACAAGTACATGTCAATGTCATTCCCTGCCTGCTTTGGACCCAATATCAACATAGTTAGCATCATGAACTTCCTCCTCATGCATAGAGATTGTGGGAGTTATAACAAACTAATATAACTGGCCAACAACTATACTTGCAGCTCATAGAACCATGAGGATTAAGCCCATCTAAGGATAATGCAAGTAATAGGTTTCTAGGTTCTTCACCAAAATTAGGCCACATGAAGTCTACAAGCTTCCATGATGGGTTAGCTACTAAATGGCATGAAAATCTATCTGCTACTCTGTCCTCGGAATGCCACACTAATTTCTTTGCTGCCTCTATTATACGAAACATTCTTTTGAACCTTGGAATAGGGGAAAAGTACCATAAAACCTTTGCAGGAATGCCTATAACTATCTTAGTTGAATTCTTCTTTAACTTCTATCTTAGCTGTCCACAGGTTGGGTATATAGTTTTATCCTTGTGCTCCTTCCTATACAAAATACAATCATTGGGACACCCATGTATGTTCTCATACTTCAACCCTAGTGCAGCCATAGTTTTCTTTGCCTCCCATGTGGACCTTGCCAATTTATTATTTGTTGGTAGCATCTTACCCACTACTTTGAAGACTTTTGTAAACCTTGATCTGAAAAACCAAATCTTGATTTCAAGTTGTAAAGTTCTACCATTGCAAACAATATGGTATAATCTTTACATTTAGGATACAACAGCTCATCGACTCTCTCTAATGTAGTATGAAATTGTTTAGGGTCATCTTAGAAGTCATCATATGCATCTCAAAACATCGGTACAGTTGTACTGTCTCTAACACTTCGTACAATGTCTTGATCATATCTTTTAGGCTTTGTCATGGACCTATGAGAAAATTATTCTCCTTGCCAAATACATGGGTGGTAGCTTTCAAATATTCCATTGAAGCACAAGTGTTCTCTCAACACCCTTACAGTTACTTTTTTCAAGTTTTCTCATTTTGAGCATGGACATCATATACAATTACAGTCAACACCTCCTAAGTGCAAACTCTATAAAATTTTCTGTTCCCTCCTCATATTCTTTTGATCTTTTTATTGCAATCGTCCAATCATATTTGTCCATTATCACAAGAAATTGAAGCAAATTTGCATGGAGACTTATTAGACATGAAAATATTAGGTTAGGTATTTTACCAAACATTAGATATAAAAGAAATAGAAGTATTTGACCTATATTTCATGAAAATTTTCAATTAATAATGAAAAAAAGAAGAGAAAAATATGACCAACACATTCAAGAATGAAATTAACTTTCAAAAGAAAATTATCGAACCCATAACCTTGTAAATTATTTTCAAATATGTATAATATATATGAGACAAACAAAAAGATACTAACGAATACTCAAAAATCAATATTGACTTTGAATTTGTGAATATAGCTCCAATTCATAGGTAGGATTTGGTTCAGAGTAGGGAAACAAAAATCTAGTTTAGTTTTTTTGCATAATTAATAAACATAGAGCAAAAAGTCATGGTACTAGTCGAAGAAATAATTCTTAAAACAAACGTACAATTGAAGTCATTTTTACATAAATGACTTTAATACTTTTTAAATTTTCACATTAAATATATATTTACTTACTTTTTGTACATTACAATACCTTACATAAATATACAAGGAAACCAATTTTACAAATACAAATATAATATATATATATATGTATACACACACACACACACACATAAACCAACACGTTAACAAGGAAATCAAATTATTTTTTGATTACATACAATGTAACATATTATTAGATCTTATTAATACAAGATCAAAGAGCAAATTTGTTCTTTTCCATTAAAATCTGGCTTAGTATAACCACCACTCTTCATCAAACCCTAATTTTGGGTGAGAACCACAAATCATAATGTTCTCCCTTTCTTCAATAATGAGGGTTGGAGAGAGAATTAGTTGTTATTTTTAATGAAATCAAACAATTTTTGCGAAATCGAGATGATCTAATAGGCTTCGTAACCCCATCATCTGTAGTGAGAAAACCCACATGATCTACAAAATGAAAACAGAGAGAGTTAATAACAAGAAAGCAATTCATGATAAAAATGAAGTTATGGTTTACTTACAATTTTTTCATGACACAAACAATCAAAATATTAAAATGGAAAGCAAGAAGGGAAAAAGAAAGAGGCATAAGGACCAACGAGAAAGCCATCATGCCACCTGTGAGAAGAAGAGGATACAGGAAATAATGATATGTTGACAACTATTTGTAAATGAACAAGGACTATAGAAGTCATTTAGTACTAAACGACTTTAAAAATCATACACTTTTAAAGTCGCTTCTACTAAACAACTTTAAAAGTGTATACGTGAATTGATTTTTAAAGTCATTTTAATTAAGCGACTTCAAAAGTGACTCACTTTTAAAGTCTAAACGAATTCAAAAGTTATTAACATTTGAAGTCGCTTAGAGTCAAACAAATTTAAAAGTTCATTTTTGTGTAATATTAATCATCCTGCCAAATTTATTGTCATACTTTTAAAGTCACTTAAGATAAACGATTTTAAAAGTTGTTCACTTTTAAAGTCATTTACTTCTAAACGACTTTAAAAGTCTGTTCCCACTTAATATAATATTCACGCCAAATTTATTATGATACTTTTGAAATCACTTACGATAAATGACTTCAAAATTTATTGACTTTTAAAATTGTTTAGGTCTAAACAACTTTAAAAGTTATCAACGTTTGAAGTCATTTAATATTAAACAACTTTAAAAGTGCGTCCCCCAAAAAATTCCCTTTTCGCACCAGTTTTTTAAAGTCATTTATAGTTAAATGACTTCTTAAGTCTATATTTTTATAGTCATTTATTCCTAATCGACTTGTAAAATATTTACAAAGTCAACAGTCAAATAAGCTACTTCTTTATGCTGAATTTAAAACCCTTGTGTGTAGTAGTGCATATAGTCCAAAAAATCATGCACATAGTTCTAAATCCCATTTCTTTTAGATGCTTAGCTAATTTAGTTGCTTGATCTTGTTTTAAAAGTTGTTAATTAGTTTTTTACATATTATTTGAAGTTTAGAAATTTCCTTTTTGAATTTTGGTAAGCTCCATCTTTAGGAAGTTTTAGGATTTAGTAAGTGTTAAAATTTAGATAGTCTTTTTAATGGTAGTTTCCATTCACATGCATATTCCTAATTTCTTGTTAAAATTAGTTAGATCTCATTGGTAACTTATAATTGCTTGTTAGTTTACTATTAGAAAGTTTCCTAAATTGGTTTTAGAAAGTTCTATTTCTAGAAAGTTTCTTTCTCTAGTTTAGGAAAGTGTTAATTTAGCAGGCTTCCTTTCATTTAAGTTTCTTAATTTGATTCATGCTAATTTAACATTAGTTTCCTTTAGTTAACATGTTAGTTAGGTAAGTTTCCATTATAATTGTTTAGTTTTAATTTAGGTATGTTTCAATTACTTTTAGTTTCTAATTTTGTGGATGTTTCTAGTTCCATGTTACCTTAGATTCCTAGTTTAGTCACAAATCTCCTTCTTTGGCTAAACTTAATCAATCTAAATAAAATCCAATCCATCACAAACTTATGGGATTCCTCATGGGATCAACCTTGCTTGCGTGACTACATTCGTCATGGTATTCAAGAATGCTTGATGGGTACATTCATCAAATTATAGTTTTTCTGTTAACAGCTTACTTGATGTTCCAACATCTCATGGATGCTCAGTGAGTAAAGTCACTACTTCCACTATGCTAGATTCTTCATTAGTAGAAACGTGGGTGGGTTTGTTGTTAATTTCATTTTCATTTTATTTGAAAGGGGTGAGGGTTTGTAACAACCCTCAATTTCAAGTTTTTTTTCATACATTATATTATATTTTAATTAAGATGGAAATCAGTAATTGAATTTAGTAAAATTGAGTTCCATGAAATTGACCCCTTTGAAAACAAAAAATTTAGGCTCAAAACTATCCAAAAAAAAAAGTACACATCGGTACAATTTCAACGAAACAAAGAATGCAAAAATTGGAGTTAGGATGGAAAAGATATGACCAAATGAAGTAGAAGGGTATTTTAGCCAAAAAAAATTACTAAACAAGGGGGGACAAATTGATATCGGCACCCGTCCCATTTAAAGCAAAACGAAATAGACCACACAGTCTTTTTCTCATTGAGCTTGATACACATAGAGGGAAAAGACTGATGGGAGAGGACGAATAAGAAAGAAGAGGGGAAAGAGAGAGAGAGAGAGAGAGAGAGAGAGAGAGAGAGAGAGAGAGAGAGAGAGAGAGAGAGAGAGAGAGAGAGAGAGAGAGAGAGAGAGAGAGAGAGAGACTGCGTGTCGAAGAAACCTAGCATGTCGGCGAAGGAGATAAACAAGGTTTTCAAGTTGTCGGTAGTGTAGCTATTGCCAAAAAAGATGACAGTTCAAATCGACAATCCAAGCCAATCATTTCACTCTGTATAGAGAGATGATCAAAACCCCAGGGTCATTGTAGAATCTGAGATGATCTTGACAGTTGATCAGAGAGCTGAAATGTGTACAGCATGATAGGAGGATTTCACTGCAAAATGGTGATCAATCCACACATCCAAGAGAGGAAAAAGATGGAAATACATCTAAGTAGTAAGATCTATGAAACCCAACTTGTGAATTTCATTTTTTTTACTAAATCCTTATGATTTAATCCTAGGTCTAGGTTTTATGGAAGATCCATCCATTGATTTCTTAATCTATGAATAGAAATGCATGAACATAGACCCATGATAGCTTGGATTAGGTAGAAATCATCATTCCAGGCCTGAGATCAATCGAACAATGATGGCCATCCAATCAAATACAGTGAAATGTTAGATTTAGGCTGTAGGATCAATGATTAGATGTTAACATTGCATTTCTAAACCCCAAATTGACATAGGATGAGCTAAATTTCACTAACCCATTAGCTAAAAATGTATAATAACATTCTAAGATCAAGATCCGACCACTTCTAGCCATCGAATCACCAATCTAGGGAATGAACAGCAGATCAATGGGTGATCTGACATTGTTCCTCACATATGATCAATGATTGGTCATTGGTGAATGACTTATTAGAACTCTAATGGCCTTAGACGATCCATGATATGGAAAGTAAACCAATAGCCTAAGTGGCTGAGATCATATAGTTAGGAGTGATGGATTGTACGAAATCTGACGGTTCCATAATTTTGGATAATCTAAACTATAGGATTATGTTTAGATGAATAATCCAATATGCAAATGGTGAGGGACACTCACACATGAAGTCCCCAATTATGATGTAAAAGCAACTTGAAAAGAGTGTTAAGAGTAAATTTTATATACTATCTAGATTTAAGCATGATTTAGATGCTTATACAATTCTATATTGATGTGCAGATTTGGTTGTTGGGTGTGCTACACAGTTTTAGGTGTTGTTTGACCAAATTGAAGTTAAGTTTAAAGCTAAACCTAAAATGAAAGAACTTGTGGAAAATTCACCAAAGAGGTAGGTAGTTTTAACATCGGGATACTTTTGTGAAACATGGATACTATTAATGACTACTCTATCATGTTTGAAAATGCTTAAGATTTGAGATTTTAATATTTCTTATTTATGTAGTTAGCATATTTGTATTGCATGCAATTTACTAGTTTGGAATGTGATGTTGTTTTACTATCAAATTAAAAGCTTATGCATGAAAACATATTTGAAACTACATGGACTTCATGAATTATGAAATGACTAAGAATGCAAAATTCTAAAAATCAACACTTGTGAGAGTTGCTTTTACATGGCTACATTGTATCATGAGATTTGAATTTGCATGATTTCATTAATGTATGGATTTCTATGGTTTTATCAACTATATAGGCATGTGATGATGACTAGTATGATTATGTTATGACAGACATATTAGGGCCAATGGACGCTATGTTAGGAAGGTTGACTGATCACCCTGTTTCTAAAATTATATATGTATATGTTAGATATTTGGTTGAAAAAGGCTGAATTCAAGTCAATGACATCATGGGTAGGTCATAGCTTGTGTACCGTGTTTCCCATGAGCATGGTGTAGGGAGTCTAATCGTCTTGGTATCGGCGTGATAGCCACTGACTTATTTGGTTCTTGTCCATCACACAGAGGGTCAATTATTTTGAGATGTGTATTTATAGCGTGATAGAGCAAGTGCGTGGCACCCTGGTATTTCAAGTCTATAATGAGTACTCATTGCTAATGGCAAGTGATCGAATTATGATTTTTTCTACACTCACAAAACCTCGAGGAGGTTTAGATGGTATTATTTATATACTTATTGAGATGCATTAATCATATTTAAGTATTTTATAATTCAAATGCTTTTTATTTATTGATTTTTTTTACTCTGATTCACTATTCAGTTTGGATGAGTATATTTATGAGATGATGCATGACATTAGTTGTTGAATCTTTTGTATCTATAAAATACCTTGTAAAGGTTACTGTTGTCTTTAAAATAATATATATGAATATTGAAATTGATAATTTGAATTAGTTTGGAAGGACATTGATTTGTAAAGCATAATTAATCTTTTAGAGTTTTATTATACAACTCATTATATATCATATTTCACTTAACTGCATAACATGTGGTTATGTATCCTTTTTTTTATTTGAAACTACACAAACTTCATATTTCGATGATGAAAGTACCTATACAAGTGCAAGCTTGCTAAGACATACTAAATTGTTTATAATGTCTTAGATTTGAAGAAATGAGGCACAAGAGCAGAAGATTGTAATAGAGATCTAAAGAGAAGAATATAAAAAGTATAACAAACAGGTTCGCAATGTAGTTAATGATCTTATGAATTGATGTAATGTTTGACTTAATATAACTTTGCTTTATTTACATGTGAGCATGTAAATTGAGGTTATGGTGATGTGACTATGACTGAAGTGGTCTTAGGGATGTTGGTTTAATTCTTAGCCATTTGGCTTTATAAAATGTTTCTTTTTATTTTAATGTGAACAAATGTGTGCGTGGATGTATTTTGGAGTGAGACGGAGTCTCCTTTGTGATTTCATATATATTGTGTTTATTAGAGTGTTGCATCGCATGCGTAAAATGCACTAGGTCCAAAATACAGGGGAGACTTCTAAATTTTTGGTAGAAATGTAACATTCATTTATTTGAAAATCCTTATTTTTGAAAAGCAAAATGACACTTGGGATTTTTTTTTAAGGTCTTCTCATGAAACTTGTTTTTTGCTGTTTGGTTTCTAAATAGTTTTTTAAACTCGAGGCCCTACAATTGTGAAAGATTTAGTAAAAAAGTGTTATAAAAATTCTAGATGTCATAGTGTCCTTCTTCAATATAATGTTGTTGGACGACCCTCTTCTTCAAAGAAAAACCTAACCGATGGAGACTAGCATCAGTTACTAAGTTGCTTGAAGATTGTTGATTCTGGGTCTCTCATGGGTCAACCTCATATGACGGAATGGCGTTTCAGATCCGCTAGATGGATACATGCAAATTCCCAAATTCAATTTTGTGTCTCTCCATCCTTCAATTGACTGGAAGCAAAAAATGTCACGTGCCTCATTGTTTTCGGCTCGCTCCTGGTAGTGCAGCTCACAAAATGACATGAAAAGGTCGTGCGTTTATTAGCAAAAAATGCATTCCGTACGGCGAAAAGGATGCCGAGAAAAGACGCTAGCAAAAGACACCATCTACTTTGAGCCCTGCTTTAGATGATGGGATTCATTATGCTCCTTCTACCTTAGATTTGCCTGCTGCAATCTTTAACCATCGAACAATTTGAGCTGTATCCTTTAATGTTTATAGGGCATTTTGCCAAAATGTGATTATATTTTGGGAATTGCAAAAAAAAAAAGTCTAATATTTTTTAAGTTCTGTAAAAATTTTATTAAATTTTTATGAATTTTGCAAAATTATCATTCTATTAGATTGTCATCCTCGTTAAAATTTTTAAAATCTCATCTTTGCCCTTGAAAAAGGCTACAACATAGAAGCCGGAAGAAATACAACCAAAGCCTGCTACAGTATCTACCCAGAAGAACGCTGGGAGGAATCTCAGGAAGGAATGGCAGATCTAGGCTGTCGGGAGTAGCATGTGGGGGGAGATAGTCGGAAATGAAAGTTTGGTGATATCGCTGAAAATGGGATGAAGTTGACTATAGTTTGAAGGGTGATATTGAAATTTTGTAAAACTAGAAAGAAAGGAGATTGAAAAACTAACAAAGTCACAACTTTACAAAGTTTATGAAAATTTGGTGAAAAATTTGCAAAACTCAAAAAAACGTTAGACTTTTTAACAAAATTATCAAAATTTATGACATTTTTGTAGAAAAAATCATAATTTTAAATTCAATAAAATTCTTAACCAAAAAAGATAGCTTGTACGTGCCTTAATGGGCATGATTTTTAGGAAAAATCATATTTAGACACGCCAAGCATGATGAACGATTCAGATTTAAAAATCTGAGGACATCTACATGAAGTCGTTTTCGGAGTCCGAACTCTTTATTTGAAAGTGGGCTGGGGAAATAGTTTCCATATGTGTCATGGCTCTGCCTCCAATGAACATGATTTTTAACCAAAGTGATATTGGGCCCGAGAAATATGATGAACGGTTTAGATTTAAAAATGCGGAAACTTCTAAGTAAAGTCTTTTTCAGCGTCCGAACTCTTTCTCAGAAAGTAGCTTGGGAAATGGATCCAATATGTTTCGTGGCTCCGCAACTTGGATTGACAATGCCGTTGCAGTCACATCTCCAACTATTAAAAACCAAATCATGCTCCGGAAAAGCAAATCGTCGCTTGTTCATATCCCTGACGTAAGTGCATACGTACAAGCTCGTTGTCACCAAGCTACCATCCCAGGTGTACGGAATAGATGGCCATAAGTGAAGCCAACCAATGCCGCTGAAGGGAGACTAGTATTCCAGGAGCCGGATCCAGTGCTGTGCGCTTTGCACCTGGTACATAGCACTTCCTGTGCAGCAAACCTTGTGTTTTTCACCGTATTGGAAGTGGACCACAACGTGTGTAGGTCAACAATTCCTCATTCGTAAATGGGTGAGAGGGACCAAAAAAAGGTGCAATGGTGTTGGACGTTTGATTAAATGGACGCTATATGTCACTTGTTAGTTTCGAATCTTTTGATAATATCACATGTTTATACCTAAGCTCATATACTGACTGATTGCGTTGTTCTAAATACATTTGGGTTCATCCATGTGAATTATGTGCTACCCAATGTTCTACAGCAACTTGTAAAGCTCAATCGTATGGAATGAATTGACCAGTCAGATTTATAAAGTCATCTAATAAACGAAACTTTACTTATTAGGTAAGGACTTACTCGGCGGCCTGTTTGAAGGGCATAATATAATGTATAATCCATGTTCGACAATGGATCAATATCAAGACAAGAAAGAACATAATTAAAAACAAAATTATTAAAAAAAACTTAAGAGTAGTGCAAATGCATAATATGAGAGAGATTAAACTTACATAATTTGAAAATGTTCAGTGAAAACAAAAGGCAGTACTAGTTGGAAGGAGCGAGGCAATCCAAGTCAATGGTTCTAAAAAGGCAAGTAGAAGGCCCAATGAACATGATTAAAAGTGGTGAGAAAAGATTTAAAAACTTTGAAATTGAATGAAGATATGAGACTCAATAAAAGGTAATAGAAGAACAAGATTCATGTGGCTAGCCCCTAATCAAGATAAGGTCTTGATGATGATGATGATGATGATGGTGATGATGGTAATGAATCCATAGCAAAATCTAATTTTAATATTAATAAGAAAGCACCCTAGTGCACCCTAGGTCACATTATTACAATTCTACCACTACGCCAAGTCTCTCCTTCTATCTAATTTTCATATTAATATTTACAATTATTGTTTCATTTATGACATGACATCTGCACATGGATGAGAGGGATTATTAAATCGTATTATGTATATAATTGGTTCATGTTGTCATGGGGTCACAATTTCACCTTTACTAAACTCGTGCGGCACTTATATATAACTCTCACTCACTCATCCACTATTGCAATGAGAGAACTCAAAAGATGAGACTTACTCAAAGAGAGCCTATTATCCCTTGCTTATAAGTGAGGAGCTTATACCTATTTTATAGTTGTTTCCCTCCATCCACCTCCTCGATGAATGTCTTAGATTATTACATGTGTCAATACATCATCGGTCCATATCATATTATAGAACCCTCCTACTATTTCTAGATTACTCTACTAGCCTATTAGAGTATTCTAGATTATAATAGAAGATCTAGAATATTTACAAGGAATTCTCTAGAAACTTGGCCTTGTTCCACAAATCTAAGAATACTGGCCTAAGTCCCTTAGGCCACCTCCACAGGCTGAACAAGGCTTCCGTGTAGCCTATAAGCTTTCGTCACAGGCATTGCAATGCAAGTCCATGACATTCTCCCTCACCTAATATTGTTGACGCCCTCGTCAACACATCTCAGCTGGTGTCACAAACTTTGCCCTTGGGCACATCTCATGTTGCCTCGTCATCTTCATGAGATGCCCTATTGTGTCCCTTCCTTTGAACATTGGCATCCAGCCACTCTTGTGCTCTCTTGAGACTTTCTTTGTTTCTTTCATGTTATGTGCACTCTTGCACACTTATGCACCTTTGCACAGTTGTGAGTTGTTGCACCTCTTATGCTCCTATTTTGCTACCCTTCAATGTTGTGCCTCCTACACATAGGTGTAGCAGCTACGAACTGCCATATTCCTTGCACATCTCTGCTTGGTCTTGTTCCTCTTGGATTTTTTCCGTTGTGGCACACCCTTGTCAACCACTGGTTTATCCTTAGACTCTTCAGACCATAGCACCCTCGTGGGACCTAGACGGTGTAAGTATAGTAGGGCCAACTCCACACTTGTTGTGGATCCTTCTACTAGCTGTGAGGTTGATAACATCTTCCCTTACTCCTTTCCATCCTTCAACACCAGGACTGTGTGAGGGGTCTTCTCATCAAAGAAACTCAATATTCCAACGTGTGGCATAGGGATGGCTCAAACCTTCATGAGGAAATCCATTCCAAGGATAACCTCATAATCGTCTAAAGGCATTATAGTCAAAGTAATGGTGCCTTACCACTCTCCCACTTTGATAAGTACATCTTGGGCAACTCCAAGTATAGACTTCGCTTCAGAGTTTATTGCCTTTATGCCACACTCATTATTCTTCATCTTGAGGCCTAATCTCTTAGCCTTCCCTTGTGAGATGAAGTTGTGAGTAGCTCCTATATCCACTATAGCCCATGTGCCTTTGTCATTAAGGTACGCACCCATATACATCAAACTTTTTCCTACATGGACAAGTTTGGTTCTTGATGCCTACCTCATAATAGCATTAAGGAGTCTAAGTGCCCTCATCTTAGGCTCCACCCCTTCATCCTCATCCCTCACCTTGTGGTTCTCCCTTTCAACCACCAAGACATTAAGAGTCTTCTTCTTTGGACAGTCTACTACTCAACAACCTCCATCGCATATGAAGCAACCAAAATGTCGAGGAAGGAGCTTACCTCTGCCCTTTGAGTCATGTCAACCTTCCCTGCCCTCTTCCTTATGACCTTTAGGTTTGTCCTCCTCTCTATTGCTTGCATTAAACTTGCTCTTTTTCTTTTCTCCAGTGCTCCATTAATTTGTCTGTAGTTAAGAGTGCAGTGGCCAAGTCTTGCACTCCCCTCCTTTGTAACTCTTGTTCTACCCAAGGTTGCAACCCATCTATAAAAGAAAACAACTTGTCCTTCTCATCCATATCCAAGATGTTCAAGAGCAAAGTCGTGAATTGGTTGACATATTCACGAATAGATCCGGTATGCCTTAGCCACTTCAGATTTTTTCGGGCCAAGTATTCCACATTCTTTGGGAAGAATGTCTTTGATCTGTCTCTTAAAGTCTTCTCAAGTGACTATGGTGCAACGACCATCAGTTACATCACCATACCTTCATCTCCACCATAGCATCGCATCGTCACAAAGATACATCATTGCCACATCCACCTTCATGGCCTCCTCAGAAACCTAAGTAGCTTTAAAGTATTGCTCCATTTTCCACAAGAAATTCTCCAAGTCCTTGGCATCATGGGTTCTCTTGTAGCTTATAAGGTCATGCATCTTGACTTTAGGAGTAAACTCCTTTGGTTCAAATCCTCCCTCGGTAGCTACTGCCTTCTCCAACAAGCCCAATCTAATCTTCACATCCTCTAGACCAGCCACCTCTTCATGTAGCTCAACTAACTCTCCTTCCATTGTCTCAAGGCGATTAGACATGCCTTCTACCCTTTCTCTGGTCTCTGTAGTCTTGAATACTTCGAAGACACTTTGCATGTCATTGCGGAGACTATGTAAGGCATCCATATAAGCACTAGACTTGTTTAAGCAATCGAAAAGAGTTTGCTCGAACTTACCAAATCTTTCTTCCAGTGTAGTGAGGTGAGCATCCAAAGCCAATTCCTTTGATGGATCTATGAACTTCTCCCTCTTTGACCTATGCTGGGCTTCCACAGGCACATTGGTCACTTCAAACTCACTTGCCATGACAATCTCTACAAGCGGCACCCAACTTGAACCATAGAACCTTCAATCTAATACCAACTCCAAGTACAAACTTGCTTTGATACTACTTGCCACAGGATTGTGATTTCACCTTTGCTCAACCCATGCAGCACTTGTGCGCAATTCCTTTTTGCAAAGCACAAGTCAGCCTTCAACCCCACTTTCACTTACTAGGGCTACAATTACTCACCCACTATTGTAATGAGAGAACTCAAGAGATGATACTTACTCAAAGAGAACCTGTTATCTCTTGCTTAAGTAATCTAATTTGCTTACAAGTGATAAGCTTATGCCTATCTATAGTTGTTCCCTTTTATCACCTCCTCAATGGGTGATTTAGATTATTACATGTGTCGATACATCAACAGTCCAAATCATATTTTGAAACCCTCCTATTATTTCTAGATTACTCTACTAGTCTCCTAGAGTATTCTAGACTATTATAGAAGATATAAGATATTTAAAAGGAATTCTCTGAAAATCAAGCCTTGTTCTACAGATCCAAGAATATGAGCCTAAGTTACATCCACATGTTAAACAGGGCTTCCATGTAGCTTGTTCTGCAGATCCAAGAATATGAGCCTAAGTTACATCCACATGTTAAACAGGGCTTCCATGTAGCCTGTAGGCCTTGGTCACAGGCCTTGCAATGCAAGTTCGTGACAATGTGCTCCGGATGAGTAAGTACACAAGCCAATGAAACGGCATACAAAATGATTTATGTATCTATTCAAATTCTAAAAATGATCCTTATACAAGAATTATAATGGGGACAGTAACCATCACGCTGTATCTTGTCCGTCAGCTGCACTTTGCTAATGTGCACATCTTCTGTTTGTTAAAGTTTGAAATTAGTGTATCATGATTCAATTGTTTTCAACTCTTATTTTTATCTTCTTTACTTTCAATTTTCACCCTCAAACTTGAGCAATATGTCGAAGAAAGTTACCCCGACTTAGTTAGATCCGAGCAATAATTTACCAAGTCAGTTTCCATGATTTGCACTTCATTCTCCTTCGGAAATTTATCCCCAGAGAGTTACGAAGACACGCTGCTTGTCATTTGTAGTTCTATCGGCAACTTATTTGTACTTGTAGATTTAACTTCTTCGCATCATCTCCTTTTGTCATATACCCGAGCTGTTGATAAGGATGTTAATTGTGGGCACCTAACAGATGCATGCACCATCAAAATCCTCTGTTGGCTAATCTCTAGTCCTTCGATTGGTTAAGTTCTTCTAGGCATGTATTTCTCAACCGTCCATTTTCCTCGAATCTGTAACATGGGTTACATTGACACACGGGGGTATTCACTGGAATCATTGTTCTTTTGCCAATCCAATGAACGAGCGGACAGGGAGTGCAACGGAACCAGCCAGCATTGTTACAGCCGGCTACAAATGCAAGATGGTCGATGAGCCAAGTTGTTTCATCAGAAGGTTTTTAATATACAAATTTCATCCATTTATAACATGTATAAAAGAACAGGGGACTTGAGGTTTCAGTGTATAGTGAGGGATGAGGATGCCCTGAGTGTAAAAAGGGGCCAAATTCCCTGATAGTTGAAGTTTATGTCTACACATGCGGAGGGGCCACAAAAGACGCCCAAAGAATAGCAGGGTAGTGTACAGTGGACAAAATTACCAACTTGATCCTTTTTTCTTTTCTTTTTTATCTTTTGATAATCGCCTCGATCAGTTTCTACGAGCTTCACTGTCGAAACCCGAATCTTCCATCACCCATCAAGTTTACTGGAGGCTGTTGTCGCTGTTGCGTCGTCATATCTTGATTGCAAGAATTCCCAAAGGGAGTGGGCCAAAACGGGTTACCATTGTGCTGAAACAAGAGCGAATTTTCCACCTGTTGCGATTTCAGGGCACTCTCTACTTCTTCCTCTATGGATGAGCTTGCCATTACCTCCGAAGCAGACTCCACGTGGCAGATCTGCGACGGAATTGCCGGCAGGTACGCCTCCTTATTTTGACAATTGTGACCAATATCAGTCAGACGAGCTCCCAGACTCGTTTGACTGCTCCACTCCTGTTTCCCGGCGCCGTAGTTTTGGAAATTCAATTTGTTATCATTGGGAGACTTTAGGGAGTTGATGCGAGGAAGAGCAAAAAAGCGGTCGTCTAATTCGGGCAGAGAATCAAGAACGTCGTCGAGGTAAGATGAAGATGAAGACGCAGTAACATTGCTGCTCTGTTCTTCTTTCCCCGACGATGTCGCCTTCTGTAAGCTTGAATTTTTCTTGTAAATCCGGCATAGAACCCAATCATCCAACTGAAATATTACACGTAAAATTTAATGGGAGATCAATTGGTCAGAAATTGATGAGTGTTTGTATGTTAACCAATCAACTAAAAGCCAACAAGTGAAAGTTGAAAGGGAGGAGAAAAACGACGAATTACCCGAAGTGTTCCTTTCTTCCTGGCAGCATCATAAAGCCGATACTCATGCATAATCCAATTTGTTTTGGTTCCTTTGGGAGCTTTGCCAATGTAAAATACAAGAGCCTTCTTGATTCCCACCTTGCGACCTTCGGCTGTTATGATCTTATCAGTGCCGGTGGCCTTCCAATAACCGGAACCAGCGACTCTGTTAGGTCTGGAGCCGTTGGGATATTTCCTGTCTCTCGGGCTGAAGAAATACCATTCCTTCTCACCAAACAAAGCTTTACCTGCAGATTATACAAAAGAAAATCGGTTAAAATTAAGGAAAACGAGAGAAATAGTGTTTTGATGGAGTGGAGAAACGCGTCCTTACTTGGAAGCACCCACGGATCGAACTTGTAGAGATCAATCTCGCCAATTATCTGAAGGGAGAAATGATGCCCAGCCACTTTACGGCACAGGTAATGAACCAACAGCTCCTCGTCCGTCGGGAAGAAACGGAACCCAGGCGGCAACGACAGCTGCGAGACGTGCTCTGCTTGCATTTCTCTACCCATCAAGTACGCTGGTTCTTCAAATCAAATCAAACCGAACCAACCAATTATTTCGGTCGATTCCTTCTTCTTTTCCTGAGCTCTGCGCTGCTTGGGCCTTTATATAAGATGGGGATAAGTACGGTTAAGAACCCAGGGCAGAGACCGTAGGCCCGGATGAAGATGGCCACCATCCCAATATTGACACGTACATTTGATTTTGGGGATATCGTGTACCATGTCCAAACTCTTAAGCTTATCCGAGATTCCAAGTTCGGATGCATGAACCAACACACAAAAGATAGACTGACTCAATACCGTCTAGGACGCGTGTCGCGGTACGAAAGTATTGCTTTTGGATGCTTCTGGAAATTGGAACGAGCTGTGTGTGACGAATCAATGCCCAGGCTTAAACCACGTGGGTTTAACACGTCGGCAAGTCAGGGAAGTGAACTCACGTCCTTCCACGTGTTATTCTAGAGTAACAGCTGTCCCGGGATTAGGCAAGTCTTGGAATAAGACGTCTTTTCTTGTATCAGCTTTGAAAGGAGAAAGGTCGTGAGGAAAGCCACGCCATCGTGCAGCTGGACACGTTTCCGGTTTCTTTCACTCTTCTATTCTAATTGCCACTACCAGTACTACAATTACATCCTGGTGAATTGGGTCTATAATGCTTCTCTCACTTTCTCCACCTCTCCACGTATCGAGCGTCTGCGTTGCTTTCGGTCGTCTACGTTCCCCACCTTGACCAGAGGCCGCCCTCCCTCGCCGCCAACCTCTAGGGACATCCACCTCTCCCGCAAGACATGGGACATGGAGCTTTTCCCGATCCACCTTCGTTCTCCTTTTCTCTTTTACTTTTAATAATTTATCTTTATCAATTTGTCCAGTCTGCTCATCCATTCACTTCTACCAGATTTCCTACCCATCACTTCTCTCTCTCAAATCATGGCTTCCGCCACTTTTCTTATTTCATGCCTAGGAGCTTCCATGAACTCTTGGCTCATGTAGGTAGGAGGCTCTCTCCCCTCCGTTTCCCTGTCGCGCGCATGGTCTATTGAATTTGATGAAGCGACAGTTGGACCACTGGTCAAAATATAAAATCCTAGGCAAGTGCAGGCCACTTGACTAGGTACTAAGCCAAGCTTTTGCTTTTTGGATTGTTTTGTAATCGACTAAGCTTTTCTTTCATGTTCTAATAATATAACATAAAAATAATACAGTACATCATCCTGTTTAGCTCAAAACTGAAGACACAGACTTCTATCCTAACAAACAGAATATTGTCGGTCGCAGTGCCAAATGTAGTACAATTGGAACGGAAGGCAAAACGCACAAAAACCGAATAATTTACTGCCAAGCCATCTATTACAAACTTTGTGCTGAATGACTCGCTCAATCTACAATTGAAAATAATACTACAATAAAATATATGTGACAGAGAAATCCTATCCGAATTGAGTATTGGGGCTGATTGTAGGAACTCTCTAGGTAATCCATCTCTGGATGATCTAACCAGGCCTCATTATCTAATGCCACGATATTTAACTTGCATAATTTTACTAGTGAATGATGCCTAGTTATATTATATTATATTATGATGGTTATGTAAAATCTAGTGGAAAATTGTCAGGCGTTGAGGATTGATTTCCTCCCTCCGAAACTCATATATTTAATACCTGGTCGCAAATGGCCAAGTTAGGTCGAGAGTTATCACAGGTAGGGTCATGGCATGCACATTGTGTTTCCAATGCACATAGCATGATAGTTTACCCATTTGGGTATCACCGGATAGTTAGGACTTGATGCAGTCTTGTCCGCTATATAGAGGGTCTATTATTTTTGAGATGCACATACATATACACACACGATAGCGCGAGAGGTGCATGACACCTTGACACTTTAGGTTTATAATGAGTACTCACGACTAATAGCAAATAGCTAGATTTTAAGCAATTTTACACTCGGGAGACAGGTGTAGCTTTAACACTACTCACAAGCACATGAATCAGAGTAGTAAGATGTGCGTGAATGAGGTCGAACCCATGAGAAATCTCACAGATTTGTATGCAAGTGGATCTTTATTTAGAGGAATTATTCTAGGCAAAAGAGTTGATTGTTATTGATCTAGGAATTAAAACAATATGGAATTGGAAACATGAATGAAATTAAACTTAAACTAAAGGAAACTAACATGCATTCAAATAAGAAACTCATGAAAAATTAGAAATATAAATAATCCAAAAGCCTAATCTAGAATGAACTTATTAAAACTAAAATCTAACCAAATGATGAAACTAAAATTAAACAATAAATAATGAAACCTAAAATGTAATTATTCAATAAAACCAAGCATGCAAAGACAAGAAATATGGATCAATAAGAGTACACATAGAATCATGTAGAGTGCGTATGAAATAGCCATGAATATTAAAAAGAATGGTGCGCATGAACTTTGAAGAGAATGCATGGAATAGCATTTTATTCATTGAATGTAAAGAATTACAAAGGCGTGTACATAATTCAATAATATCTAAATACTAAATCTTGTCTTCAATCTCAAGTCTAAAGCTATACAACAAAGCCCATGCATGTGAACCAAGGGAGATAATCAAGTTAGAGTATAAAGGTAGATTGAAAAAGAAAAAGAAAAAAGAACAAGCAAACGAAGAAGAACAAGCAACAAAGTAAAACAAGCAATGAAGATGATCTAAAGGATATTTTTTCTTGACTATCACTACAAGAGATTGATAGCCCTTTGATCAATGAAACTAGAACACAACTTAGAAGCAAATTAACAAGAAAAGTGCCAAAGAAAGTTTTGCATGAATCAAAGTAAACAAGGCTTGCAAAAAGAATAGAAAAAAAAGAGAGTAAGGAAAACTTAGCTTTGAAGATGAAAAGATAGGTGGAACTCTTGAATGAAGAAGATGTTAAAGACCTTGAAGATGGCTATTGATGTGTTTCACTGCAAGTGCACAGGCTATTGTAGTATAGCTAATGCAAATACAGGTCGATTTCATAAGGACTTGACTTAAAAAGTGGGAATTTAAATAAAATTTAATTACCAAAAATTAAAAATAAATTAATAAAAATTTTAAAATTACAATCATAGTTCAGATCTACTCAACTGCTAAAAATTACAAAATTTCCAATTCAAAAAGAAAGAATAAACCAAATAACATGAAAAATCTACCGCCATAGCTTAATTACTATTAATTTCTTCAAATCTAGTATTCTTAGAGTTGATTATCCTTTATAAACATCTTTAGCATGTTCTCAATTAAAGATCTGATAGTTGGATTTGTCAGATTCCGTAAAATTGTAAAGATCTGGAGTAAATGATGATTTTGGGATTTGGACAGTCTAGATCACTTTATGGATTTTAGATTAAAGATCAGAGATATTAATTAAGTTCAGGTATGTCCTAATAATTAAATCTAAAAGTTAATTTAAAATCAGATAAGAAACAGATGAGAAATTGAGAGTTTTTGGTGATTAAGGCTAACCCGTTGATTATGTTAAGTATTAATTGATATGGCTTGGATTGTACAGTTCCTGGATAAGCTAAATGAAGATAAAGAAAAACAGGGAAAAGATAGGGACACAGATGGAATTAAATTAGGGATACATATGAAATTAATTTAGAACATGAAGGGGTAAAAACAAAACTTTTCCATGTTTTTGGTTTTTTAATAGAAATGAAGGGGAAGTCGAAGGGAGGAAGAAGGTGACTGTAGGGGAGGTAGAAAGAGTGAGAAAGAAGAGAATTCTGGGCAAACCCAAGTTGGGTTTTGATCCAAAATGACAATGGACTGCAAATAACGCAAATCAGAAAGAAAACTAAGATAAAATAGACAAAAAGAAACCAGTGAATAGAGGATGAAAGATTGTGAGAGAAGGAGAAATAGAGGGAGATGAGGGAGAGAATTGGAGGTAGGGGAGATAGGAGCAATTCTAGGAAATCTAGTTTCCAGCTGGGAACTGAGAGAGGAAACAAGAACAGAGAGATATGAGTCCGAGAGAGAAGGAGAGGAGAGATGTGGCCTATCAGGTGACTTGGAAAAGGAGGGACTGCCCAGTGCAGTCTAGGCAAAGTGGGATGGTGAGAACAAGGGGGGAGATTGCGATGATTGAAGGTGAGGCAGAGGGCTGTGAACGACTAGTAGAGAGAACAAAGAGATGGGTGATGTGATCAACGGCAGGTTTCCTATGGAGAGCAAAGAGTGGGTAGGACTACCGACTTCGTGTTAGTTCACTGGTGACGTACTCAGCAGATGAAGACAAGGGCTAGTGCAGTGCGAGCAGAGAAATGAGAGAAAGATAGAGATAGCAGAGGAGAAGGAGCAGGAGCAAGAGCAAGAGCAAGAGCAAGAGTTGGGGGAGGAACATAGAGAGGGAGAGTGCTTGATAGAAAGGGAAGAACCTAGGAGAGAGAGAGAGAGAGAGAGAGAGAGAGAGAGAGAGAGAGAGAGAGAGAGAGAGAGAGAGAGAGAGAGAGAGAGAGAGAGAGAGAGAGAGAGAGAGAGAGAGAGAGAGAGGGGAAAGGTGGTGGGTTTGCCTGCCTCCAACAGTCCAGCCAAGGATAGGAAGTGAGGAGAGAAGGTGGTGGTGGCTGGTTTCCTCTCTATAAAGCCCACCACCTTCTAAATTTGGTTCCTCCCCCTTCTTTCCTTCTTTTCTCTATGGTTTAGCAATTTTCACCTTTGGAAACTCACTAAACTTTGCATGTTTCCATTCCTCTTCAACATTCACTTCCTTAATCAATTGCTCATCTGCCTTTTGTTCCTTGATGGTGATCTAGTCAATTGATTTGATCCAAGCCATTCAATGTTCAATTTAGTTCATCTTCACCATACAAAATGTAATTAGATTCATCTCGATCATACTTTAATCCACAAATTAGTTTTTAATAATCATCTAACCATTAAATTCTACAAATTGATAGTTAAATGATTAAGTGGATCTAAAATCAAAATTGAGCTAAAAATTGCAAATTTGATCATTTAGATGATCTAATTTAATGCTAAATTAAGGGTATTTTGACCAAATTAAACACTTAACAATGGTTGGGATGAAGGAGGCATGATGAAGATGGTAGAGGAATGGGGAACCAGTCCTAGGTTGGGATGGAACTTCTTAACGTTGGTGGGTTTGAGATCTCCTATTTTATATGATATTTTATCATTCCTAAAGTGATAAGATGTGGTAGAATTCTATTCTAAGAAACTAATAAAAAGAGATAAGATAAGATAATGATAATATTTAGAAACTAGAAAAGTGGAAGTGGAAACTAGGAGTTGGAGATGAGAAAGTGGAGTTGGGAAGAGGATTTAGAAAGTGAAAATCATGGGATGACTTAGAAGGTGGGACATTGGGAGCTTAGGGAGGGGATTAGAAAGGATGATTTTCCTTCTAAAAACATATGGACCTAAGTAGTTTGGCTTAGATGGCTTCATGGTTCACTTTGATGGCTTTGATTCCTTGACTTAGTGGCTTGACTATTCTAGCATGGTTTGATTTCTCCTTTCATGGCTCATGCAGCTCAAGTAGCTTTCGTGGCTCCAAATCTCATGCAAAGGTGGTGGAATTGTATTTATTTTTTACTAGGCCATTCTAGTCACCTAGTCTTCTTCCAATTGTCTCCAAAACTCATCTGCTTGTCTTGTAATTATCCTAACCCTTGCTTGATCTTTAAGTTGATGGAAAATAAGTCTTGGCTCTCTAAGTTGATCTTTGATTATTGATTCTCATCTAAAGTGATGTCGGTTATTGGATCATCCTTTCAATCCCTACAAAAGATCAAAAATCATAATTAATACCTAAAAAATTATGACAATTTATATACCTACTTTGGACTAGCTTCTGAACCTACAAAATATCAAACATTTAAATCATTACCTCATAAATGCATTGTTATGAATTTCTAGAAAAAACCTAGAATAATGCTTATAATTTACACAAAATTGACTACTTATTAGAGACCTCAAGTAAGGCATTTAGATGATATTATCTACATATGTTTTATGAGACATTGATTGTATCTTAAGTATTTTATGATTATAATGCTTTTTATCTATTTATTATTTGATGATGATTGATATCCATGTTTGGATAAGTTATGCATGAGATGATGCATGAAAAGAATTATGTTATGAATGTGCATAGCTTGTGAAATACTTTGCTATGGTTTATTCTTACTTTTGAAATAGAATGTGTGAATGCTTAAAACTGATAAATTGAAATGATTTGATATATATTTGAACATACTTTACAATTCCAGTGTTTTTATGATATTGATTATTATGCATCCTATTATTTAGAACTGTATGACTTATAACTATGGATCTTCATTAGATTTTAAACTATATAAATTGTCATATTTGATGATAAAACTACCTGCAAAAAGGCAATCTTGTTGAGATATTATACCTTTTTATAATATCTTAGGTTCAAAGAAATATAATAGAGGAAAGGAAGCAGAAGACCATACCAGAAGTTATAAAGGAAGTCAACACAAGTAATATCAATGTAGATGCATAGATGTATTGGGGTTTTAATCAAGAGTTTTATAGTAAATCATTGTATTATGACTAAATTTATTTGGACAAGTGGGATTGTAACAAGACTTTTATGGTAAATCATTGTATTATGACTAAATTTACTTGCCAAGTGGGATTGTAATATTGAACCTTGGATATATGGCTGTGACTAGATTGATTCTAGTGGAAACTATTTAATTTTTTAATATTTTTTTTGTCTTGATTAAACGTTGATTTTCAAAAACTATATAAATGAGTGTAAGTGTGGTTGAATGGAGACTAATTCTCCCTTGTTATTATTTTGATATATTGTGTTTATCAAGGATATTACATTGCATGCAAAAAATGAGTGAGTTCTAAAATATAGAAGAGACATTTCTGGATATTTGGTAGAAATAAAACAATCATTTTATCAAAAAGTCCATATTTTGTGAAAGAAAAATGATATTAGGAATTTTAAAAGGTCTTTTCATAGAAAATATTTTTTGCTATTTGACTTTTTAAGCATCTTCAAAACTTGGAGGCCCCAAATTTGAAAATTATTTTGCATAATAGTGGTATAAAAACCTAAGGTGTGACAATTCATCATATTCTTTATACCAAAATTAGGCAACCCAATAAAAATCAATACATTTAGATGATCCTTGTTACTTGTTTTAGATCTTTGAAAAAATTAATATAAAAAGCATCTAGTGAATATAAAAGTTGATCTCTAGTTAGTCTAAGCTACTCAAAATACGATGAAAGGTTTAGATCTATAGAATAAAATTTCACCACCCTTGGAAGAAAAAAGTGTGGACTTCTCTATCTTAAAAGCATGCAACTACTAAGGCTCATTTAATAAAATTCTACCTCCAAATTTTCTAGGGGAGGCCAAAATTATCCAACCATCGTGATCTTTTGTTTGAGAGAATTCAAAGGTAGATCAACGATATGAATAGGTAGGACCATCCAAAATAAAGATCCCTCATCCATTAATTAGCATTTCACATAACCGTTTCGCCACACCACATACCCTTTTGAACACACATGAAACCCAGGACGGCTAAATCTCTCTAACTAAAATGAATATAAGTAATTTTTTGTGTCTCAATTGGAAAAATAAAAATTTAGCTTCCCCATTTTATCTTCTTCCTTAGCATACTAAGTTTCGTAGGAAAATCACAATAAAAACATCTTCAAAATCTAACAAAACATATGATTAGAATTATGGTTTTTAACTTCAGTTTTAGAGAACTTTAATAGTGAATGAGAGACAGATCAAACCATGGTCGGTTCAATTGTGATGAAATCTATGAAATGGAATGTAATGGCCCACATTTTTGAGAAATAAAGAAACATTATATTTATAAATTATGCAAAATTTTAAAGTTAATTATTTACTATTATGGTATAAAAGTGAGTTGAAATAAACCTAAACACATTTCTTAATTTTAACTCATTAAATAAATTATGTATAATCATAATATTACTAATAAAAATTTTAATCTAGCAAGATTTGATGACCTAAGTTAAGTGTAGCTAAGCGGTCCTAAGTACAGCTTGTTAAGGTGATGTTTGGACTTCAAGTCACCTCCCTGACCATTTTTAAGAACAAATTACATTTTTATGTTAGTTAATTTAATTAATTATTTGGTTATTATGAATTTTTGCCACGTGGACATATAAATATGGAAACCCACAAGATACCATACACATCCCATGTGAGGGAAATGGGAGAGTACATTAATTAAAAAACTGTTACGAATAATTAACATTAGATGATAATCCAACGATTACAGACAAAGGAAGTAATAAATAAATAGTTATGAAACTAAGCCTTTAGTGATCCAACGGCTCAAAATAAAAGACGTCAAAATTGAAAACAATCTAATGATTGAGATCAGAAAACTTATTAAACTAAGTAATAAATTATAAGTTACAAATGTGTAAAAGAAAGGTTTAAAAACTAAAATGAAATAGGAAGTTTTCCTTATTTCATTATTACATTAAACACTCAAAAGAAAGAAGGAAATGTAGAAGAGAAGAAAGAAGAAAAGAAGGAGATGAAGAAGGAGGAAAAGAAGGAGAAGAAGAAGAAGAAGAAGAAGAAGAAGAAGAAGAAGAAGAAGAAGAAGAAGAAGAAGAAGAAGAAGAAGAAGAAAATTTTTAGGGCTTTTCCGAGGGAAGAGGGATTTTGCTAAAAATGTAGAGAACCAAGGATTTATTTTTCTATTTTCTTTGTGGAAAACCAGAGGATATCTGGATTTGGAAAGTGTGCAAGGAAAAGTAGCATTCACAGGTAAGGGGAAAAGTGGGATTTACTTGTTTAGGTTTAACTTTCTTGTTTGTTTGTTTTATTTATTTTAGAATCGGTAACCGTATGGTTATATTTAACTTAGTTTGTTACTGAAAATCATTAGTTTAAATCTCTGAATCATGTTTTGTATAATAATAATCTGTTATTCTAAACTTTTAAACAAAAAACTATGTAACTGAAATTAATTTCCATTTTTGCTGAAAATTAGTAGGCTTAAATCTGTGAATAAGGTTTTGTATGCTAACCATTTATTATTCTGAAGTTTACAAACAGTGATTTTGTAGTTGAAATAAATTCTGAATTTTAATAGAAGTAGTTACTTAGATTTTAGAATCATGTAGATCTGATATAGAGAAATTTCTAATAGAAACCATATGATTAAAATAAATTTCAAAGTTTCTTTTACTTGAATGATTAATTTAAAATTTCTGAATTATATTTTGTATCTTAGTAACCTATTATCATGGAACTTCCAAATAGTAATTGAGTAAATAAAATTAACTTTACTTTTTTTTTTATGGGAATCAGTAGTTTAAGTAGTTGTTATCATATTTTTATATAACAACTTGTCATTCTAAAAATTTGTCAACAGTAATAGTGGACAAAATTTATATAAATCTTCCTATGAATTGGTTTCTTATTTAGAATGACAATCCATTATCCTGAATGTTTCAATAGTAGCAGTATAGTTAAAAATAAACTTCAAGTGTCACTGAATTAAGTTTATATCTAAGGAAATATGTTTGTGTTAGAAACTTCAATCAGTATCCACAGGTTAAAACAGTTCAAATAAAAGAAATTTTTCTTTGATTGTGGGTTCTGATATGGTTAGAGAATCTTCGTTAGTAAACTACATATGTATGAATAGTTATGTACTTTAGACTATGACAAATTGATTTATATATGCATATATAAACTAATTTGATTCTAAAATTATTTCACTTCAGATTATGTTTACTAAATCATGCTTGAAACCTTCAATGAAAAATTGTAATGTTGAGAGAATTATTTAATAACTGTCTATATGTTCTTGTTCTTTGTTATATGATAGATAGTTTATTATATTTATACTGTTTAAGTTTGATGTTTAACTAACAAAAATTGATGATTCCAGATCTATTTGAAGCATAAGTTTTATTGATTTTAGTAGAAAAATCTATAAATATTACAAAGTTAAGGATTGATTTAGTACTATAGTACATGATCTGCTATGACTTTGATATTGTATGAGAAATTAACTAGCAAAATCCTATATAAAAGAAACTTGTTTTCATCCATTGAATAGGACAACACTTTACGCATTAGTCCTTATTTTGTTTTTATTATATGATCTAGTCTTATAAAAAAATGGAAAGTTTTGAAGCAATTGACCTCTTCTACTACAGTTCTATATTAGTAAACTTTAAAACATATATATACATAGTTGTTGATTGTTTAACCGCAAGTACATGGGCTATTGTAGTGTAGCTTATGCAAGTACGGGTTGATCCCACAAGGACTTGATTTAAAATGATAGAGTTTTCAATAAAATTCAACTAAAAGAATAAAAACAAAGAATATACTACAAATAAACTAAAATCCAGATTTATTCAATTGTTCCAATGTTCACAATTATTTATTCTAAAGAAAACAAAAAATAAAACTAAACCATCTGTCCTGGATTACACTGTCCCTGGATAGTCAAAATGTGAATAAAACAAAACCAGAATAACACAGGGACACAGATGTAATTAAAGTGAGGACACACTTGGAATTAAATCGGGGATATGGATGAAATTCTTCTAGGGACACAGATGGAATTTCTGATAAATGACCAGATGGTATTATTGAGATCTTCCAGGGGTAGAAACATGATTCTTTGGGGATATGGTTTTTAACGAAAAAAGCAGAAAAACGTGGTGAAGAAGAAGGAAGAAGAAAGAAAGGGGAAGAAGGGAGAAGGGAAGAGGAAGGAGAGAAGGAAGATGGGGAGAAAACCCGAGTTGGGTTTTCTCTCCCGGGGCCGTCTGGTTCAGAGAAGAAGGGGGATTGAGAAGAAGGGAGGAAGAAGGAGGATCTAGGAAAAACCCGTTCTGGGTTTTCTTCCCTAGTATTGTCCGAATGGGTCTGGGCGTGTGACCCGTGGAAGAGGGTGGAGCATGAGAGAAAGAACCAGAGCAGCCTGGGTTCTGATCTGCGCGATGAAGGAGATGACACTAAGTACTAGAGTGAGCAAAACAATGGAAGATGAAGGACACCAGGGGTGCTAGATTTTAGTGAAAAAAAAAATGAACCCTTGGGCATCGTCTGGTTCAAGGGCGGGGAAGATGATGCCTGGACCGGTGATGGATAGGGCAGAGGCAGATGATGCCTGGAGGAGAAGGAGAAGGGAACGTCGGGGGCATTGTTTGGTGCAGAGAGAGAGAGAGAGAGAGAATGAGAAGAGTGGGAGGAGGCAAGGTGGTCTTGACGTCAACTGGCAAAGGAGATGGGGATGCGATGCTGCGATTGAAAAGAATAGAGAGTAGAGAGAGGGAGAAGAATAGATAGAGCATGAGAGGGAAAGTGCGAGAGAGGGAAAAACAGAGATACAAACAGAGAGGGAATATGTGAATGAGAGAGAAGGAGATGGGAAAAACGAGATAGGAGGAAATTGTGTGGAGAACCAACCCCCCCCCCTCCCAAGAGGGAAAAACGTCCTTTGGGGAGTGGAGAAGGGGAATATAAGAAGAGGGAAAGAGAGACACGTGAAAGAGAGGGAGATAAGGGAAGGAGAAAAAGAGAGAGAAAAGAAAGGAGAGGGAAAGAGAAAAGAGAGGAGAAAGAGAAGGAAGAGGAGACAGAGTGATAGAGATAGGTGGGGTCCACTAGCTTTCCTGGTCTTGCTAGAACTCTGAAAGAAGAAGGTCTTCAAATTTGTTCTGTCTTAGGACTCTTCAAAATCGTCTTTTTCCATGAAACTTCATCATCCTCATTTGATATCCTTGATTCGATCTGGAGCGTCCACACCTGAGTCGATTAATCTGTAATGCACAAGACTCAATTAGAATAATCTGAACCGTTCAGTATTCCTCTGATTAGCTTTAATGATCATCTGACCACTAAATCTTTCAATTTAATGGTTGATGGGCAATTAAAGCTAAAATAAAATATTTTAGATAAAATCTTGAAATTAATTGCCTAAATGCTCTAATTGAACACTAAATTAAGGGTATTTTGACCAAAATTGAACACTTAACACACCCCCCAACCAACATTTTGCTAGTCCCTAGCAAAAGATGCAAAAAATCAACTCAAAATTTTTTATTTTTCAAGTCATCTCCATTTTTTCTGAGAGAATTATCTTCAATAAATCTATCTACTTTAGCAAACTAATAAAAATGACTGAATAATTCAAAACCCTACCCATATGCTAAAAATATTCCACTTAAGCTCAGATCTCAGAGTAATTGTGTGCATATACAGTTTACACATAGAATAATCAATATCTTTAAATAGACTTCCAACTTTTGAACTCCATCTGAAATATGTTTTGACCTCAATCCTTACTAATGACATACTCTCAGAAATAAAGTCTCTCAAATAGAGGGTTTAAATCATATCTCTCTTTTGAATATGTGAGAAGAGTCAATGAAAACAAATATATCTCACGTATACTCATGAAGAACGGGAGTTAATATGGAATTTAATGATTTTGATCCCTTTGGAATAGATGACATTACCTTGGAATATTTAGAAATACTACTCTTTTAAATCCTATCCATTCATTTTCTTATCAAGACTATATTCATCCTAGAATCAATAGGTCTTTAACTTGGACAAAACATAGGCTTAGGACAGGGTTCCAAAGAAAGGGTATAAGGGTATTCAAAGTTTCTTCAAAAAATAAGTAGAGGTCTTCTACTAAACTTGGAAATTCTTTCTTTTCTTTGATGAAGTGAATATTTCTTTTTCTATTTTTCTTTGCATTCTTCAAACTTCTCTTCTTCTTCTTCTTCTTCTTCTTCTTCTTCTTCTTCTTCTTCTTCTTCTTCTTTTTGACTCACTTTGAAGAATATTTCTTTTCTTGATATCCACTTTTCTACTTTCATTGCAACTAAAAGATATTTCTTCATTCATCTCTAACTTATTTTTCAAAGAAAAATGGGTAATGGATAATTTATATTGGGTTAATATGGGTAAAGGGTTTTTGGGTGACACAAGAAAAGGCCTATATTCAAGGCTCAACTTAGCTAACTAGTGGTAAAATACTTCTGGGTAGGCTTTATGGCTCTAGGTTAACAAACAAGATGGCCTAAATCATTTTCTAGGTTTCCTATAATTTATCAAATTTAATGATTTTCTAGAATTTTAAAGGTAGTATTCTAATTATTTAGGTAATTAGCCAAATTTAAGAGTTTGGTATCAATTTTCTTTAAGCACGTTGAAGAAAATTAGGAATATTTATAACCTCTCAAAACAAATAAATGGCTCTAAAACTCACTTAGGTTATAGGTCTCCATTAAATTTCTTCAGAATTTCAAAGTTGTAGTCACTTATCAATCTAGATTATCTATATGCAATTGCGTGTACAGATGTAATATGAGACTTTGCTTTTATAGAATACTTTAGAAAATGAGTAAAATGATGAATTAATCATATTCAATTCCATCAATAAGCGAAAGTTATCTAGATTATACTTCAAAAAATCCAATTCTCATCATGGTATAGGAAATGACCTAAAATTTTTTATTTTTTCAAAAAAATTTTTGAAAAAACCAAGGAAATCACCTAAAAACTAAAAAAATAGAATTTGCTAGAATTCTACACCCCCCAACCTGAGAGAAACATTGTCCTCAATGTTTAAAAAGTATGATGATGATAATGCATTAAGAAACTCAAAAAATTGAGAGATATAGAAAAAAAATCTAAAAAAGAAAAATAAGAAAGTAAAAACTACGCTACATACTTTATTTTCAAATGAAAATTTTGAGAAGAAAAACATTACTGAGTTCGAAACCTTCCCTCGGTCTCATATAAAATAAGCTGGACGGGCCTCTGAAAAGGAATGATGAATAAATTTATCTTGCAATTTAAAATTTTTCATTTTATCACAAGGCAAGATAAATTTATCTTCAAGCTGCTTCACATAATTAGAGACAATTGTAGAAGTTCGATGCAGCCTTTTTGGAAATGGAGCAAGTTTATCATATTGATCAATGGGCGTGACATTTTCCTGAGCAATAAATTCATCTCTTTTTCTAACAAGTTTCGATACTATTTCAGCCTTTTTAGGACCAAATTGCTCAATTATGTTACCATTATGAATAATGGTAGCTACCTTTGTTTGTTCCATGTCTGTAAATGAAGAATTAATCTCATCTCCTACATCCATATCATCAAGATATCCATTTGGTGGAATAGGACATTCCTCTTTATCAATGGTCTATAGCATTTGAGATATCATGTCCTTCAATTCAGTCATGGAATTTGTGTTCTCTTTTAATTGGGCTTTAATTTGAGCAATTTTCTTCTCCTGTTATTGCATGACTTGATGGAAATTATCCTCCACTTTTCTCTTATGTGGAGGAAGGTAAGGTCCATGAGCAAATGGTCTTTGTTTTTGGTAATAAGGTTGGTGTTGGGCCTTCTATGAGACATTAGCCTTATATTCATTTCTAAAAGTGGAATGATTACTCCATTTAGAATTATATGTCTTTAAAGATGGGGAAAAATGTTGCTCATAAGAATGTGTTGATTCATGAAGAGCATCTTGATATGCAGGAGCAATAGGACATTCCTAAGTGGGGTGTGTATTACTTTCACAAATATCACACATCTATTCAACTTTCTTAGAGGGACATTTCTCCATTTCCATGGCCTCAACTGTTCTATCTAGGGATACTATTTTTATATCATATTTTTTAGTCATAGCACATATTTCTCCCCTAGAGGATGTGGTGGTGGTCTTAGGCTCACTTGAAAAACCTACTTTTTCTGAATCAGCCCAAGTTTGTGCATTCTCTGCCAACCATTTCAAATACTCTTGTGCTTCTTCGGGTTGTTTATTTAAGAAATCACCATTGCACATCATTTCAACAAATTGACACATATTAGATTTAAGTCCTTCATAAAAGAAGCTAATGATATGCCAAAGTTTGTATCCATGATGTGGACAAGTTAACAATAATTCCTTAAATCTTTCCCAGCATTGATAGAAAGTTTCATTATTCATCTGGGTAAAATTCATTATATTTCGACGGAGAGCATTTCTCTTATGTCTAGGAAAGAACTTATTCAAGAACTTCCTAGTCATTTCTTCCCATGATTGTATGGAACCTGATGGCAGTGAATGAAACCACATCTTAGCTTTTTCTTTTAAGGAAAAAGAAAATAGTTTGAGCCTTACCATATCTAATTCAATGTTTTGTGTATGTTGAGTTGTGCACACTTCATCGAATTCTTTTAAATGCATGTAAGGATTCTCACTATCCAACCCATAAAATTTGGAGAGTAAATGAATTACTCCCACCTTTAAGGCAATCATACCAGCATTTGGAGGTAAAAGTATACATGAAAGTGTGTGGGTATAATTAGGCTGCAAATAGTCTCTTAGTGTCTTCTCATAAAAATTTTGATTATGCCAATTATTCTCATGTGTTTTATGTTGGTCCTTTTTCCTATTTCCATGTGGTTGAGAATGACTCCTCCATTGACATATAGCATCATTAAATAGAGGTGGAGGATCATCAACATTAAAGAGAGGATTGCTCATCCATGAGGGAACATCATAATTATCAAAGATGAAAGGTGGTGCATCATCATTAAAGAGTGGATTGTTTCTCCATGGGGAAATATCTTCTCTATTAATGCTGGGGTCTAAATTACTCTTTTGATCAGTGTTTAAATTATTCATTAGGTGCAACTGATCATGTCTTCTCTTTTCTTCTTCTTTTTTGTTTTTGTTTTTGTTTTGTTTTGTTTTTCGTTTTTTTTTAAAGACTATCCTAAATGATGCAACCTAAATTCCTAGAATGATGCACAATCAAGGACACAATCAAGCAATCCCCTAAGGCTAGCAAGCATATATATTTTAATTTTCTTGATTTTTTATGGGGATAATGCTTTTAATTTGCCTAATCTAACGCTCCTTCTTTCTTTAGGAGTTGACTACTGCTTACCAGTTAGGTTCTAATCAAAGTGGTTAATACAACCCTCATGTAAGGAGGCGTTTAGACCTCAACAAACGTTGACAAGAGGTGGGGGAAGAACGAGGCTCTATTAGACAACCCCCAATAACCATAGTGATCAAAAGCAACCGAAGTGACAGTAATTCGTGTCCTATTAAGAGGGTCCTACGAGCATGTGCTGACCATATAGGTCTCTTTTAATTGATTTTAATTTAAAGTGAATGGTGGGGTTGCGCGCTTGAGTTGATTATCCTAAGTGGGCCAAGGAGTGGTGATGAAATTCACCCTTAATCTTGTGGGGTAGGGTGCCCTTACTAATTAATTTTCACACACCATGGCAATTCGATCAACATATAATTCACCTTAAAGCGTTAGACGTGTCCTAAAATGCAATTAAAAACAAAAAACTAATGCAAAATCCTAAAATGTAACAATTATAACATATGCTTTCTATATGCAATTAACTACCAAACAATGCAAGTTATTCTAAATGTAAACCCTAATCTAGAAAATAAATGAGTGAGGAGACTTATAGTGAGGTTTCTGATGAAGATCAAGTATGGGCCACTTTATCTCACACTTGCCCTGTATTATTACAACCCTTTAAAAATTGAAATTAAAAATACAAATTACAAAGGGGCCTCACCACAAGATTCAGTCAAAAATAAAATTCCTAATCTAGGAAAGCAAGAAAAATCTATCTAATTGATGAAGCTCCACTCCAATTTCCTGAAAAAGAAAAATAATAATTAGTATTGAATTCAGAAAATAAAGTGGTTATGCACTAAAAATATCTAAAGATGTACCTAAGAATGCCTAAAATGCAATTCCTAATTTTTTTTATTTTTTTGGATTTCTTTGATTTTTTTGAATTTTTTTCTAATATTTTTGAATTTTTTGGATTTTTAATTAAATTTTATAAAAACTCCATTGCAAGTCCCCGACAATGGTGCCAAAAACTTGTTGATTATTTAACCACAAGTACACGGGCGATTGTAGTGTAGCTTATGCAAGTATGGGTCGATCTCACGAGGACTTGATTTAAAATGATGGAGTTTTCAATAAAATTTAACTAAAAGAATAAAAACAAAGAATATAGTACAAATAAACTAAAATCCAGATTTATTCAATTGTTCCAATGTTCACAATTATTTATTCCAAAGAAAACAAAAAATAAAACTAAACCATCTGTCCTGGATTGCACTGTCCCTGGATAGTCAAAATGTAAATAAAACAAAACCAGAATAACACAGGGACACAAATATAATTAAAGTGAGGACACAGTTGGAATTAAATGGGGGACATGGATGAAATTCTTCTAGGGACACAGATGGAATTTTTGATAAATGACCCAGATGGTATTATTGAGATCTTCTAAGGGCAGAAACGTAATTCTTTGGTGTTTTGGTTTTTAACGAAAAAAGCAGGAAAACGTGGTGAAGAAGAAGGAAGAAGAAAGAAAGGGGAAGAAGGGAGAAGGGAAGAGGAAGGAGAGAAGGAAGATGGGGAGAAAACCTGAGTTGGGTTTTCTCTCCCGGCAGAGAAGAAGGGGGATTGAGAAGAAGGGAGGAAGAAGGAGGATCTAGGAAAAACCCGTTCTGGGTTTTCTTCCCCAGGACAGTCCAAATGGGTATGGGCGTGTGACCCGTGGAAGAGGGTGGAGCGCGAGAGAAAGAACCAGAGAAGCCTGGGTTTTGATTTGCGCGATGAAGGAGATGACACTGAGTACTGGAGTGAGCAAAACAATGGAAGATGAAGGACACCAGGGGTGCTAGATTTCGGTGAAAAAAATGAACCCCTTCTGGGCGTCGTCTGGTTCAGGGGCGGGGAAGATGATGCCTGGACCGGTAATGGATAGGGCAGAGGCAGATGACGCCTGGAGGAGAAGGAGAAGGGAATGTCAGGGGCATTGTTTAGTGCACAGAGAGAGAGAGAGAGAGAGAGAGAGAGAGAGAGAGAGAGAGAGAGAGAGAGAGAGAGAGAGAGAGAGAGAGAGAGAACGAGAAGAGTGGGAGGAGGCAGGGTGGTCTTGACGTCAACTAGTAGAGGAGATGGGGATGCAGAGCTGCGAGTGAAAAGAATAGAGAGTAGAGAGAGGGAGAAGAATAGATAGAGCGTGAGAGGGCAAGTGCGAGAGAGGGAAAAACAGAGATACAAACAGAGAGGGAATATGTGAATGAGAGAGAAGGAGATGGAAAAAAAGAGATAGGAGAAAATTGTGTGGAGAACTAGCCCCCCCCTCCCAAGAGGGAAAAACGTCCTTTGGGGAGTGGAGAAGGGGAATATAAGAAGAGGGAGAGAGAGACACGTGAAAGAGAGGGATATAAGAGAAGGAGAAAAAGAGATGGAAGAGAGAGAGAGAGAAAAGAAAGGAGAGGGATAAGAGAAAAAGAGAGGAGATAGAGTGATAAAGATAGGTGGGGTCCACTAGCTTTCCTGGTCTTGCTAGAACTCTGAAAGAAGAAAGTCTTCAAATTTGTTCTGTCTTAGGACTCTTCAAAATCGTCTTTTTCTATGAAACTTTATCATCCTCATCTGATATCCTTGATTTGATCTAGAGCGTCCACACCTGAGTCGATTAATCTACAATGCACAGGACCCAATTAGAATCATCTGAACCATTCAGTATTCCTCTAATTAGCTATAATGATCATCTGACCACTAAATCTTTCAATTCAATGGTTGATGGGCAATTAAAGCTAAAATGAAATATTTTATGTAAAATCTTGAAATTAATTGCTAAGATGCTCTAATTGAACACTAAATTAGGGGTATTTTGACCAAAATTGAACACTTAACAATAGTTTTATGCATTTAAATATGATAATTCAAATATGTAAACTATGCTTTGATTTAATTAAATTAATTGGTAAGAATCACTAGATTTCTGACAGTAGTAGTTAATATATGGCATTGATATACTGGCGGTCTCCAAATAAAATTCTACATAGATATATAGAAAGTTAGAAACTTTCTATACTAACTAGCTTATGAGACTATTTTATCAAATTGTCCAAGAAAAGTAACTCCATATGATGGAGGCTATTACTAAGGTTCATTATTAGACATCTTAAATGTTCCTTAGCATTTAATAATGCATTGGAAAGATCAATCACAAAACAAACAAAATTGTTGTTAAACTTTTTACTTCATTCATTAAACTTGTATAAATCTTATTTAAAAGTAGATCTGCTATTCACTAGTGTCTTCTC
Organism: Warburgia ugandensis; assembly: GCA_035236585.1. Lineage (NCBI taxonomy): Eukaryota > Viridiplantae > Streptophyta > Magnoliopsida > Canellales > Canellaceae > Warburgia > Warburgia ugandensis. The sequence goes on from CP141136.1 coordinate 27,796,521, forward strand.
AACATTTAATGACTCCGTACAAGTACTAAACTAGTAATAGAGTCAAAATTTCCTAAAAAGAGATGGCACAAAGTTTGGATCTTGACTACTAAACCTTGAGCTAAAGGATCAAACTAGTAACCATATTCAGTTTACTTTTATTAACTATAAACTGTTTATCTTGCAAAATATACATCATCAATGCTACAAATTTACATAACACAAAAATTTATAAAACTAGAACTTATGATCCTCACCAAATTGTTAATTTAAAATATAGTCTATTACTCTTAATGTTATTATATATAAACATCTAAAGTACGAATACTAAAGAGGTAAGAGAACAAGTGTGCAGAAAGTGTTAGTATACATTAGTTGAAAATGTTAACAATAAAATTTACTATGTATCATATCTCAATTTATTTGTAATTCAATGATGAGAATCTTTGAATTTCAAATATAATGTAGTAATGGTTTTAAAGAAATAAAAGATTTTGATTGAACCTTATAATTTTGATTTTATAAAAGAAAATTTATGATGCGAATGATTTCTTAAAAAAGGTGTTGTATTCAAAAATGTTCTAACGATTATATATTAGAATTTTATTGGTACGTTTAAATATGTAACTAGATCTGTGGAATAATCAATTAGGAATACATATAAATACTAGAAATAACTCGAGTTTTCAGTTAGACTCTCGAGAATTGTTTTACACTGGGTGAGTGGTCGATTAGACACTCATGCTAGCATGTATAACATAGGACTAGCTTGACCCCTGGTTCTTTTTAATATCGACACTAGTATATGATTTAAGGGTGGAGGACATGGGATAGACTCCATCCTATATTGATCCATTCCTTCTCGTCGAGGCGATGTAGTGGCCGTGGTATCCAGGCACGATTCTGATACATGACAAAGTTGCAGCTTGCCGGTGAGCATTATGTTTTAAATTATTATTTTTTTATGTGAGACATGTTCACACATGTCAAGATATCCTAGAAGATTAGTGATCAACTTTGATAGTTGATGCTTTTATAGATTGTGATTAATGATGCTAAATTGTTTTATTGAAATCTTTATGTCATTGGAGATTTATTGAATTTTATGAACAACAGCATCTTAGGATATATTAAGTTATATACTTCACATTCCTATTCTAGGTGATTTGATTTATATGGACACTGATGGAGTTAATATGAAAATCTTGTGTCTTATAAATTATATTGAATAGATATGGATTTGATTGACATGGTTTTGTCTAACCTTGTAAACTCCCATTGTGAGTCATCATACTCACCCCCTTACAACCACCAATTTTATGTGGAAGTTCTAACAAGGAGAAAAAGGTGATTGATTGAAGATATCTTTAAACTAGAAAAGGGTTATGACACCGTTTACTTTCTAATTGAAATAAAGAGTTAACTGGTTGTTATTAAAGATACATTGTTGTTCTTAATAGTTGGTAGATTTTGACTAATGAGTGTGTTTGGGGCTGTGACTAGTATATGGTTCTGTAAGAAAGGAAATATTTAAATTCTTATATTATATTAAATCTTATTAATGCTATCAGGTATTTTTGCATCATGTGCTAAATGCTAAAAAAATTAGGGTAAAAAATGAGGGTTGTCACAGTTGGTATCAAAGCCTAAGGTTCATACTACTCATAGTCAAACACACTAAGGAGTCAAAGTGTATCAAAGATGAAATTACAAGTCATAGGGACATCTTAACTTAAATAATTTAGGAAAATTCTTATAAGCATTTTGTGTTGAAATATAGATGCCTCCTCGTCGTAGTAAAACAAATATATCAGTCCTTGAGAAAAAGTATGGTACTGTTGAGAAGCAAGCACCTACATCTGCACATGAAATTGTACCTATGGAGGTTCAGCAAGATGTATTGGAACCACCGGTACAAGCACAACCAAGTGTTGGTGCACCGACAAATTTAGCTAGTGAAGTGATGCAATTAATATTTCAACAAATGAAACAGAAGCTACAAGTATCATCAGAAAAGGGTTCTTCTACAGGGGGTAAGAGTGACAACTTGCTAGAATGATTCAAGAAGATTGCACCGAAGTTTTCTGGAGTTGAGGAAGCTGAGGCAGCTGAGACTTGGCTCTATGAAGTTGAGAGATTATTTAAGGGGATGATGGTGCCAGAAGAATAACGAGTCACTGTTGCTACCTTCGCATTGAAAGGTGAAGCTATACATTGGTGGTCAACTGTAGAGCAAACGTATTTCTCATATGTTGAAGTTATTATGTGGGATGAGTTTCGAAGAGTTTTTGAACAAAAATATTATTCGCCTCATGTTGTGGAGGCAAAAGAGAGAGATTTTATGAACATGGTTCAACGTTCCATGATAGTGAGTATGAGAATCGTTTCACTAAACTAAGAAGATTTGCACCAGAGGTAAGCCCCACTCAGTAGAAAGCTACTCAGAAGTTTGTCCACAAGTTGAACATAGCTATTCGAAGTCATATTTTCGTGTCACAACCAACTACTTTGGCAAAGGCTGTTGAGTTAGCCTCTCTGTGTGAGAGAGAGTTAAGGGAGATGAGAGCAAAAAAATTTCCTGCTGGAGGAAATAGACAGAACTGGAAAGGGAAGCGACCGATCAATCCTAAACAACCACCAAAAGAAGTGGTTCCACTTCGTTCTATACCACGGAGGCCAGATTTCAAAAGGAGGGAAGTTGATCAAAACATTTGCAATCATTGTGGAAATAAGCATCCAGGGAAGCCATGTTATGTTTATAAGAGGAGGTGCTTTAGTTGTGGAGAGTAAGGTCATTTTATAAACAACTGTACTAAGAAAAGGAATGAAAATTAGCCTCAGAAATTGGAAAGTGTACCGCGTGGTAAGGGATGGGTTTTTGCCCTGACTACTAAGTAGGCCAGAGCTTCAAATGCAGTCGTCGAAGGTACTTTACCCATCCTTGGTCAGCTTACTACAATACTAATAGATTCAGGTGCTACACATTCTTTCATATCAAGACACTTTGCATCAACTTTGAATTGTACTATATTACCTTTGGGGTCTAGTTTAGTGATTAATATACCACATGGAGGGCCCTTTATTTTGAATAAGTACATCCATGATATAGGGATTCAGATGGGAGATAGAGAATTCTTAGCTAAACCTAATTATATTCAATATGATAGACTTTGACATCGTATTGGGAATGGATTGGTTGTCGAGATATGGAGCTACAATCTACTGTGGAAAGAAGAGGGTACGTATGGAGCTACAATCTACTGTGGAAAGAAGAGGGTACGATTTGAGGAGATAGATGGTAGCACTTACACTTTTCAAGGAAGACTTGACACATCAGGAATTCATGTTATATATGCCATAAGGCCACAAAGCTAATTGCAAAGGGCCATAGAGCATACTTGTTGAGCATGGTGGGCACTCAAGAGTCCATACAAAAGTTTGAAGACATAGATGCTGTACAGGATTTTGGAGGAGTGTTTCCTGATTAGTTGCTAGGGTTTCCACCAAAGAGAGAGATGGACTTTACCATAGAGCTAATACCTGTTACAACTCCCATCTTTAAGGCACCCTACAATATGGCACCTGCAGAGTTGAAAGAATTCAAAGAACAATTGCAAGAATTGTTGGATCTGGGTTTCGTCCAACCAAGTGTATCGCCATGGGGAGCTCCAGTACTATTTGTAAAGAAGAAGGATGGATCTATGTAGTTATGTATTGACTATCGAATGCTAAACAGATTTACTGTTAAGAATGAGTATCCTGTACCATATATAGATGACCTCTTTGATCAGTTGCAGTTTACGAGAGTATTTTTAAAGATTGATTTGCGGTTGGGATACTATCAGTTGAGGATATGTCTTGCACGGCATCCCAGCATCAGCGTCAGGGCGCCGACGCAGGAGCTGATGCCGGGGAAGACGACCAGAGTCCGGTCGTCGCCGGTGACCCCACAGGTGCCCAATTTTTGCGATTTTTGTACCATTTTGCTCGGAATTTCATGTAGTTTCCATTTTTAACACTCCTTTTGATTGATTTTGACAAAAACTAAGGTTTTTACTCTATTTTTCTCATGTTCCTAAAATTTTTCTAAGTGCAGTTTTTCATGATTTCTGGGGTCACCAGCCATTGGATCTCCCTCAAACTTAAAGGGTTTGTTCCTAGGTTCGTCGTACACTAGATGAATGTGCGGATCGTGATTTCAACCTATTTTCATTGGTTTATTTCCACACCAACAGTAGGTTATACTGAATACCTGAAAAACTATGCATCCATGCCGTTCCTCGACATTAACAGATTCGAAATTCTAATGCACATGTCACAAATGGAAGGGGGAAAAAAGAGAAATAGGACTTACCTAGGTTAGTCAGGCGGTTTCTAATGCTGTTCTGGTTGTCGAAAAATGAAATTTTCAGAGGTTAGGGTTTGCGGGAAAAATCTTAAAATGGAAAGGACGATGAGGGAGAGAGATCATGCTAGGGAGGAAGGGAAGTTTTTCCCTTATACTCAACACCCCACCCCCACCCCCCCCCCCCCACCCCGCCGATGATTTCTTTGGTGAAGTTGTTGAATTTGATAGAGGTATGTAGAAGGGTGGAAGGAGGTGCCGTGATCAAAACATCCCCCTGTATTTTGGGCCCCTCCAAATTACCAAACTGCCCTTCGAACTTCAACGGCTCATAACTTCTTCGTTTGAGCTTCGTTTTCTACGTTGTTTATGTCATTGGAATTCTATCAACGTGTACTTTTTAGTTTTTGAGTTTTCAAAACCAAATTCTATGCATAAATTTTTTATTTTTATTTATTTATTTTATCACTAATTTAAGATTAAAAATTGAGGATATTACATCCTTCCCACCTTATTAAAATTGCATCGTTGAAATTTCGATACATACCTCTATGTAAATAACTCTGGGTGGATCCTCTGCATCTCCTCTTCTACCTTTCATGTGGCCTCTTGTAGTGAATGATGCTGCCAAAGGATTTTAACTAATGTAATAGTTTTAGTCCTCAACTCCTTGACTTTCATATCTAGTATGCGCACAGGTCTCTCCTCAAATGTCATATCAGGCTGTAACTCTCCTAGGATCTGCTCCAACATGTGTGATGGATCTGGCACATATTTCCTCAGCATGGATATATCATGTACATTTGGCAACTGTGGTGGTAAGGATAGCTGGTACGCTGCTGTCCTAACTCTGCGTAGTGTCTTAAAAGGTCCAATGTACTTAGGGCAAAGCTTCCCTTTATTCCCAAACCTTATCACTCCTTTCATGGGGGAAACCTTCAAGAATACATGCTCACCTTCGGAGAACTCTAGGTCTTTCCGCCTCTTATCGGCATAACTCTTCTATCGGCTATGAGCTGTCAACAATCTCTTTCAAATAAGTTGCACTTTCTCTGCACACTCTTCCACCAACTCAGACTTCACTATGTGTCTCTCCCCTACATCACTCCAACATAAGGTTGACTGACATGGCCTGCCATAAAGTGCCTCGTATGGAGCCCTGCCAATACTCACGTGATAACTATCATTATAAGCAAACTCGACCAGTGGTAAATGATCTTCCTAGCTGCCCTTCTAATCCATAACACAAGCTCATAGCATATCCTCAATAGTCTGGATGGTCCTCTCTCTCTCTGTCTCTCTCTCTCTCTCTCCATCTGTCTGAGGGTGGAATGCTGTGCTAAATTTCAGCCTCGATCCTAGAGCCTCTTGCACACTCTTCTAGTACTTTGAGGTAAATTGAGTGTCTCGATCTGATATAATTGTCAAGGAAACTCCATGTAGACTCACGATCTCCTTGACATACAATTTTGCTAGGCTGTCCACCATCTGATTCTGTCCAATAGGAAGGAAATGAGCGGACTTGGTCAACCTGTCCACAACGACCCATATCTGTTGTGACCACTAACAGTCCTCAGAAGACCCACAATGAAATTCATAGTAATATGATCCCACTTCCACTCAAGAAGGTCCAATGTTTGAAGTAGTCCTAATGGACGCAAATGCTCAGCCTTGACCTAGTGACAGGTCAGACACCGTGCTACGCACTCTCCAACATCCTTCTTCATCCCGTTCCACCAGAAATGTCTCCTAAGATCCTAATACATCTTCGTACCTCTAGGATGGATCGTATACTGGGACTGGTGTGCCTCCTAAAGTAACTCATGCTTCAAATCATCATCTATCGGTACTACTAACCTACGCTTGAGTCTGACTCCTCCATTTGGTCCTCTGACAAAATCTACCTTACCTATCAGATCCTGTGTCTCTTCATCTTTGTCTTGTGCCTCTGAGATCTTGTCGAAGAACTTAGAACGAGTTGATAAATTGGCAATCATTAATCTAGACTTCCTACTTAGAGCATCTATGATGGCATTAGCCTTCCCAAGGTGGTACTGTATGATGAAGTTGAAGTCCTTGAGGTACTCCATCCATTTATGCTACCTCATATTCAAATCACTATGAGTAAAGAAGTACTTGAGGCTCTTATGATCAGTGAATACCTCAAATTTCTTGCCATAAAGATAATGTCTCAAGGATTTCAACGCAAATACCACGCTGCTAACTCCAAATCATGTGTTGGGTAATTTACCTCGTATGTCTTCAATTGTCTCGATGCATAGGCAATTACCTTCCCATGCTGCATCAACACTGCTCCTAATCCTTTGCCTGAGGCATCGCAATAAACCACATAACCGCCTACGTCTGATGGTAGTGTTAATACTGGGGTAGTAGTAAGTCTCCTCTTGAGCTCTTGGAAGCTCTCCTTGCAAGCATTGGTCCAGAAAAATAGAGTGTCTTTCCTAGTCAGGGTAGTCAATGGTAATGCAATCTTCAAGAATCCCTCTATGAAATGATGATAATATCCTGCCAAACCGAGAAAACTGCGTATCTCAGTCACTGTCTTGGCACTCTCCCAATGTAGTACCGCCTCAACCTTTACTGGGTCTATGGCCACTCCATCTTTAGATATGACGTGGCCTAAGAACTGCACCTGATCTAACAAAAAATCACACTTACTGAACTTGGCATATAACTGATGTCGACGAAGTGTGTCCAATACCGTGTGAAGATGCTCCCTGTGTGCCTCATGACTCGGCGAGTAAATCAAGATGTCATCAACGAAGACAATCACGAACTTATCCAAGTAAGCTTGGAAGACACGGTTCATTAGATCCATGAACACCACAAGTGCGTTCGTCAATCCAAACGACATCACCAATAACTCATAGTGGCCATAGCGACTCCTAAAAGCAGTCTTTGAGATGTCCTCTTCTCTAACCCTCAGCTGATGATATCCTGACCTCAGGTCTATCTTGGAGAATACTCGTGCTGATTGGAGCTTATCAAACAAATCATCCATGCATGGCAAAGGATATCGGCTCTTTATAGTAACACTATTCAACAACCGATAGTCAATGCATAGTCTCAGTGATCCATCCTTTTTCTTCACAAAAAGGACTGGTGCTCCCCATGGTGATCCACTTGCCCTGATGAAACCCTTATCTAATAACTCTTGCAATTGTACTTTAAGGTCTCTCAACTCTATTAGAATCATTCTGTATGGTGCCTTAGAGATAGGCGATGTACCCGGCACCAAGTCAATGGTAAAGTCAATCTCCTTGCTCAACGGCAATCCTGGTAACTCCTCAGAGAAAACATCTACAAACTCACGGACAACATCAATATCGTCAAGTTGTGGTTGCCTCTTGTCCTCAATAGGTACATATGCGAGGAACACTCTGCACCCTCATGAATAAAATCATGTCACCTTCGTAGCAGAGATGATGCATGTACTTGCCTGATCCTTTCTGCCCTAAAACAATATTTCTAGTTGCCTAGGTATATGAAAAATGACCCTCTTCTTTTGGCAGTCTCCAGTAGCCCAATAGTTAGCTAACCAATCCATCCCAAATATAACATCATAGTCGACCATGTCTAATAAAATGAAGTCAGAGTCCATCCTCACACCTGATATCTCCACAGGTATCTCCTAAAGATACTCAATAGTCTTTACTATCTCTCCCACAAGCATCATAATATCTAACCCAAATGCTAATTTATGCACGAATACATCAAGGCAAGATGCAAAAATGCATAATATAAAAGAATAAGTGGACCCTGTGTCAATCAGTCTGAGACTAGAAGAGTACCTTCAATGTCCTGGTGTGATGCCTATGCCTGTCCTGATGTGATGACAAATACTCGTCCTTGACTACGTGGCATGGTAGTTGTCTCTGCACCCATCTCGGTCTGCCTCTTTCTCTGCTCCTTAGGATAGTCTTTAATGAAATGGCCCACTTCTCCACAGTTGAAACACTTGTACGGCTATCTATGGAAAGGTGGCTGGTGCTGTCGCTATGGTTGGGGCTGCCTCTGATGCTGTGGCCTGTTGAATCTATTGTACCCTCGCCCAAGGTTCCAACCCTTCCACCTGTCGCATCTCTTCTTGTCTGTGTCTCTCTTAGGCTTGGTCTGCGTTTGGTAACCTAGTGCTCTATGTGCTTGCATAGCACTAAAGGGTCTCTTGCCCTTAGTGGGCTAGTACACACTCCCTCTAGTCCTAAGAGATTCTTCTCCAGCATGGAGGCCATGTCAACTGCATCTCTTACAGTAGTGGGTTGGGAAGTAATCACCTGATCTCTCAGCCAAGGTATCAGCCCATCCACGAATCTGTCCGTTGCCTCCTTGTCTGAGGCAAGCGCGTCAGGAGCAAACCTCCTTGACTGGGTAAATCGGTTCAAGTACTACTGAACCGTCATGTCTCTCTACTCGAGGGTGGCAAACTCTTTCTTCAATGATTGCAATGCATGAGTTGGAAAGTACTGAGCATCAAAAGCCTATTTAAAGGCCGCCAATGTCATCGTCTTTATAGGATCTGGTCGTATAAGTGTAAAGGTCTGCCACCAAAAGCCTGCCTCACCCTTCAATAGGTAGGCAACTACCCAGACTTGATCCTCTGGTGCAATCTTCATTGTGTCAAAAGTCCTTTATACCTCGAATAACCATCACTCAGCCTCCTCAATATCACCATCACCATAGAAGGGTGGCACCATCTTTTGAAATCATTCTAATAGTTTATCTAACTTCTTAAGATCACTCATAGCATCACCCTTAGTGATCTTAGTTGATGGTGGGTCCTGTACTAGGTGGGTGGAATGAATAGACGAATCCACAAGTGCCACTGGAGGCGGTGTGACAGGGTTAGGGTTCACGACCTGAATCGCAGTCCTAACCTACTACTATATAATGGGTATCAGCCCTAGCATTACCCAATTCACCAACTCAGTATGGCGATCCCCTTGATTAGTGGACTCAGCAAGTGGGGCAACTGGTGTAGCAGGGGTAGACCTTGTCTTTCTTCGAGGAGCCATCTGTCAAAGATTTAAATACCACTAAGTGTAAGTTCCTCACTCCTAACTCCTCTTAAACACAATTTATGGACTATCAACTACATATGAGTGGACATTTGTAAGGATTTATGATGTAATAGACTAGGCTCTGATACCAACTGTGACACCCCGAGTTTTATATAACAAATTTATTTTATAATAATAATAATAATAGTTGTAGTCAGGATCCCAAAATAAAAAGATTCCATTACTTACTTTATGTGAATATTTCCTAAAAACTCTGAGTGTTATTTTCTTTTTTTTCAAAATATCACGACCATGATTGAAATTATAAATATAAATACATAGTAAACAAAACACATTTCATTTTCAACGTCAAAATCATTGACGCCTTTATTTTCAAAACAATAAATGTCCAAACATAATAATAATGTGACCCAGGGTCTATCCATCATAACATCCCACCACACTTAAATCAATGTCCATCATATGTATAACTATCATAATCAATCCAATAAAATAAAAGTATACAGTCCATAAACAAAATCAACTAGTAGTCCTTTTATTAACTCATGTCACAGTCTATCCATCAAAGTAAAGAAATCTCCCACAGCTATCATGGTCTCTCAACGGTCTTGCCCTTTCTAGTGTCACGCTCTAGATCTAAGGCATTGCAAAACAAAGCAATGCCTCAGCAAGCTATTGCTTGTGTAGGTACATAGACATTTAATGTAATAACAATGGAATAATCAAATAACAGTGCTGATATAATGAAAAGATCTATCATCTATAAAAATAAAATCATTATAAGCAATGCCACCAAAATCTTAAAACATCATGTATGATAAAGCATGCATCTTATGGGTTTAAAACATGATATGACCTAATGTAAATGAACATACAATAATAACAGGGCACCTGAAGGTATGTGGGTCCCATGAGTGTCCCATACACTCGTATAAATAGATCATGAGTAGTCATATCACTCCTCTGAGTGTCATCACACCCAGGTATACAACAATATCTCCATACTCATCATGCAAGCATACAGAACAAGAGTATGGATCATCGTGCTGCAATGGCAACCCTCTAAGGTCTCAACCACCGCCACTCCCCATCGACACCATAACGGGAGACTTAACGCCTGTCCTCATGGAAAGGCCCGGACCAGTAGTGTGGATTATCCATGTTATCAAATCACAATCACATTACAATTACATCACAAATCTTAGAGGGTGGGTGGCCGGCCCTACTCCCTCCTAGCATGACATCCACCGGGTGAGAGCACCCATCATAAAACCCAAAACATAGAAAACACATATCTCAAAAACCAGGAGCACTTGTGGCTCGTAATCCCCAAGGCATGCCCCTCATCCCGAGGTTAACCTCTAAAAGGACCAGCTACTAAGCCTCAACTGTCGTTTCTCAGGAAAACTTATCAGTTTCAGTAATGCAATAAAGAAAGATAATTTCTACTTATGCATAAATACGGAGCATCAATCTCATGAAATCATCGATCATAATTTCACTCAATATATTATCTAATTCTAGTATCGATCATAGCATAAAACGCAAAGTCTCATAAAATCGTAAACTAAAAGAACAAGTATCAATTAAATCACAATCAATCATGATACTATGATAATGCAAGGATTAAAATCAAAACATAACATTAAATGTCGTCACCTACCTCGATGTGAGATCACTCAACTCAAGCGTATAATTCTCTTATCTTAAATGTTCAGATGTACTTGTCAATACTACAATAGTATTTTATCATTTTTCTATATTAAAAGTGGTCAATTGTAAGTTTTTAAGTTAAATATAGGTTCATGCCGTCAAGATGATCGCAACGGATGTTTTCGATCATGATTTGGACCTCTATAGCTCTCGAAATCAAGTTTTTTGTGAAAATACTTCATAAATTAATATTATTAATTTATAGGGGGTCAGGCGGCCAAGTGGCGGCCTGGTTTACACTGGCGTAAACCGGCGTCCCCAAGATGCCACAGCCCTAGGACGTGCAACGGGACAAGCCGCGTGCGTCCTGGTCATCAGGACGCCGGGCATCCCGGCCCTGCACCTTCGCTGGGGTGTCCTACACGGCGTCCCAGCATCAGCACCAGTGCGTTGACATGGGAGCCGATGTTGGGGAAGATGACCGAAGTCCAGTGGTTGCCGGTGACCCCATAGGTGCCCAATTTTTGCACCATTTTGCTCAGAATTTCATGTAGTTTTCATTTTTAACACTCCTTTTGATTGATTTTGAAAAAGAAAAAAACTAAGGTTTTTACTCGATTCTTCTCATGTTCCTAAAATTTTTCTAAGTATATTTTTATTATTTTCCGGGTCACCAGCCATTAGATCTCCCTCAAACTTAAAGGGTTTGTTCATGGGTTCGTCACGCACCAGATGAATGTGTGGATTGTGATTTTAACCTAGTTTCAATGGTTTATTTCCACGCCAACAGTAGGTTATACTGAGTATCTAAAAAACTATGCATCCATGCCATTCCTCGGGCATTAACGGATGCAAAATTTTAACGCACATGCCACAAATGGAAGGGGGAAAAGAGGAATAGGACTGACCTAGGTTAGTCGGGAGGTCTCTGATGTTGCCAGAGCTCTGGTTGCCAAAAAATGAAATTTGTAGAGGTTAGGGTTTGTGGGAAAAATCTTGCAATGGAAAGGATGATGAGGAGAGAAGGTCTGAGGGAGAGAGATCGTGCTGGGGAGGAAGAAGGGAAGTTTTCCCCTTATACTCCACACACCCCCCCCCCCCCCGACGATTTCTCCGGTGAAGTTGCCGGATCTAATAGAGGTGTGTAAAAGGGTGGAAGGGGCTGCCGTGATCAAAACATCCCCTATATTTCGAGCCCCTCCAAATTACCAAACTACCCTTCTAACTTCAACGACTCATAACTTCTTTGTTTGAACTTTGTTTTCTGCGTTGCTTATGTCGTTAGAATTCTATCGACGTGTACTTTCTAGTTTTTTAGTTTTCAGAACCAAATTCTATGCATACAATTTTTATTTTTATTTATTTATTCTATTACTAACTTAAGATTAAAAATTGATGATAGTACATAAACAGCAAAGATTCTAAGATCTAAACATGGAATTCAAAATTAGAAACTACCTAATTCTAAAATAGGAAGGTGTTTAAAACATACAATTAAAAGAAACTAAATGGAAAACTAGATTGCAAATTAGATCTACCAAATAAAATCTAACCTGTGAAAACACAATTTACTCTTAAAACTAATATGAATGAAATGTGAACATGATGAACAAGGAACCACACATGTGAAATAGAAAAAGATGATTCTTCCAAATTGGATGGAATGAGTGAAAAATCTAACATCTTTATGTATACAATTCCTACTTTAATGGAAAGGAAACATGATATGCATTTATACTACTCTAAGATGAAAGAAATTTCTATACTCTACATGACCTAGAAAGCAAGTAAAGATGAGAAAATAACATGCAAAGCTAAGACAAAACTACAAAGTTACTATGCATGCAAATCTAGGTGAACATGAATTCTATACATGCTACTACTTCAGCCATCTAGGTGAGCAAAATATAAATGAATGCATGTTATGAGAAGGTAAATGGAAGACACAGAAGATGGTAGAGAGAAAATTAAAATAAGCAAGAAACGAATTGGAACTTAGGTTGAGACCCTACCTTTATCTCCAAGGGATTTGAACATGGAAGATTGAAAGGAGCTTGGGTGGGGTGATCTCCCTCCCTCTATTTATCCTAGCTTTGGCCTTGAGCTTTAGGGAAAGTTGAAAGATCCTTAATGTATTCAAAACACCTCTCTCTCTCTCTCTCTCTCTCTCTCTCTCTCTCTCTCTCTCTCTCTCTCTCTCTCTCTCTCTCTCTCTCTCTCTCTCTCTCTCTCTCTCTCTCTCTCTCTATATATATATATATATATATATATAGCATGGGAGTTAAGGTGTTTCAATGGTTGAGATCAATCCATTTTAATTAGAAGTAGTTCAAGGGCTAGATGTGGGAAGTGGGAGAGAGAATGGAAGAAATAAGATAGGAATAGAACGAGAAAAGAAAGAGGAAAGATGAAGGAATGAAGGGAATGAATGAGGAAAGGAAAAAATTAGAAAGGAAGACTAAGGGGATAGCTTAAGGGTGAAGGGAAGGGAGTGGTACTAAATAGGAGAGTGGATGTGGGAGTGGGGAGGCATATTTTTCGTTATAGAGAAGTGTGATGATAATATATGGTTGATATATTCCTTTCTTTAGGGTTTTTGTTTGAGTTTTCAACATAGGAAAGGTGGCTAGGGTTTTTATCTTTTCAATACTTCAAACTTAGCCCTTAGATCATACTTATCCTTACTTGAATGGATGAGATCCATTTATTGTAAGTAAACCTCCTTAAACTTCAATTTCTCTTCACCATTGGATTAGATTGCCCTATGATGAAGGGCACTGATGCTTGTAGATCTTCACATGACTCATTGACCAATTGTGCTTCAATACCTATATTGATAAAACATCTAATCATTGGTTAATACCATTCCCTTTAGTTGAGTAGGAGAGATAAAATAAGCAAAGGTCTTCATGTGGTCTTATTCTTTGTTTTTCTTCTAAGAAGCTTTCATTGTATATGATCCTATTATATGTGAATTGGACTTCTTTCATAAGCCTCTTAAAGTGGTGGAATGTCTGCATTGGTGCTTGAATTAAAAGTTTGCCACCTTTTCACCATTATTTGAGTTGGAGTTGTACATAGGGTTTCTAGTTGTTCTAACTTCGATAATGATACTCAATGATAATTTTGAATCTTTAGGGCTTTTGTTTATAGCATGTGTTACCCACGATTCTGTACCCATCAATATGCTCTAAATTTGATGTGGCATGGATTTGTCTGTTATTGAATAAAAAAGTGATTCAATTGTTTAATCATTTTATCACAAATTTATGCATACTAATGTTGTGGATTATACTTCACATGGATATCTTATGATTTTACATATACTAATGTTGTACATAGATAGATTAAATCCAAGATGTAATGTGACGACCCAGGTTTTCACATGCATTTTTCAATGCAAACCTAATGCCTAAGGCGGGATCCCTATTTGAAAAACAATGCAATGCAGCGGAAAAATCTTTTTGTTTTAAACTCATTTTGAAAACCCCGAGTGTCATTTGCTTTCACAACAACCAACAATAGTTTTTGAAAATTTCTGTACTCATAAATGTCCTCCCAGGTCTATCCAGTCACAGCTCACAGCCTAACTGTAAATAAATACAGATACATGTCCAAAGGAGTGGAGAGTTTACTTACATTCATACTTGTCTCTTCTTCATTACTTGATTGTAATACTAGCAAGTCTTGATGCTTCTTCTACTCGTGAGTAGAGCTGTCCTGAAAAATAATAAAGTTGGGTGAGTATTTTCCATACTCAGTAGGTGATTTAATACTACTATTTTGAAAACACGGTATACATCATGCATAGTTCCAAGATCTTTTCATGTAAAACATCAATGATTCCTTTTGCGTAAACATGCATATTAATGATTCAAAGTAAGTTCATACAAATTGAAAACATAAGTTTATTAATGCGACTTCAACCATGAAAATCCTTTATCAAAATCTAGTGTTCAATGATATGGATTCGACTGCAAATCATAAAGTAGAAATCCATAGATCCAAGTAATAAAATCTCAGCATATACGGCAAATCCACGAGTCAAATATAATAATCATTATGAAAATCTTAAAATAGTCATTACGCAAACATATGCTAGTATCATGCACATGAGTCTCTCGGCGTACATGTCATGCCAATTGGTCACAAGTACTTGTATACGACCATCTCAATGCTATATGCATATCAATCACACTGAAATCATAGGGTCACTTTGCTCCTCCGCAGGCTACCTCTTTCGACGATCTGCCCACTTGGGACTCGAGGTTTTGTTCCCACCACAGGCTACCTCTTTCAGCGATTTGTCCACTTGGAACTCAAGGTTTTATTCCTACTGCAGGCTGCCTCCTTCAACGATCTGGCCACTTGAAACTGAGGATTTTATTCCCTATGCAGGTTGCCTCATTCGGTGATCTACCCACTATCCCTATGCAGGTTGCCTCATTCAGTGATCTACCTACTTAGCATAGTGCCCATCAGGCTCAATAGCCCAAAAGCATCTATAGATAAAGTCAAAGCTCAATCATCGCAAATCATGCAATTTATGCACTCATTCATAGTAAATCATGCAATTTATGCAATCATTTTCAATGTCCTCTTTGGGTACCACACACTGCCTAGCCCTCACAACTGCCTAACCAGCGTCTTTTAGGCACTCCAGTGTCTTTTGGCAACCCTCGAGGATATGTAGTTATCCACACGATCCAATCTCAATCTTCTTAAATCAAGCAATTTATGCATTTCTTTTCAAGACGTGCGAGCAATGCATAAAAATCACTTTATGCTAGTATCGTGTTTAAAGCCATAAAACATGAAGACATGTTTGCATACTAGTATAAAAACATTACTTTTCAACAACATTCTTCATTCAATGCAAGATTTTTCAAATATATATATATATATATATAAGTCATGAAAGCAGGTCCCGCATACTTGTATGAGAACAGCATGGTTTAAAACACATGCTCAATATAGTAATAAAAGCATGTAAATATGAAAGTTTGGAATGTATTTTGAAAACATAGTAGGATTAGACGACCTACAAATCAAGTATATTTGAAAAAGCATAGCAGCATCAGACTACCTACGAATTAAGTATATTTGGAAAAACATAGCAGCATCAGACAACCTGCCTCGATTGTCGTCACTTAGCTCGTGTCCCTCTTGCAGACGAGTCCTAGAGTACCTTTATGGGTCCTATATATCATTTAAATATGAAATATAATCATGATTTATAGCACGAAGGCCTGTCTTAGATTTATTCTTGAGGTATGGCCATAGTTGATTCTATGGATTCATAAGATCCCATGGTGTTTAGGCTACTTGAGCCTATGTCGAAATTACGAACGAACCATATTCGTCTATGCGGCCCTACCGTCATGGTTCCCAAGACGCCTGTGCGTCCCGGTCAAATTGTGACAGCCTCACGTGTGCGTGCGCACGCCCGAGCTACACACTGCAACGCGTGTTCTAAAGAGTGTAGCGCGAGCGCGTCCTCAGCGCCAGGCACGTGAGTCTCAGCTCTCGAAACGCCCCATGCGTCCCGATCGAACCAGGACCCATGCCCCATGTGGCGCACACCTGAAGGCCGCACCAGGGACCATGCACGCACTGTCGCATGCCTGGAACCCATCCCAGGGACCCTGTCCTAGGTGCGCGTGAAGCGCGGCGTCCCTGGGACGCCTTTGGTTTGAGGGTTTTGGAACAACCTTCTTCCGACATTTCCGGCCAGAAGAATGCCAGATCCGGCATGGATCTAGGCTAGGAAGAGGGGAAAACGAAGAGAGGGAGATGGGGCTTACCTGGGTGGCCAAAGATGGTGCCCCTTTTAACCGATGGTGTGCGTGTTTCAACTCTGAAACCCCATGTCGCCGGAAACCACGAAGAAGGGGAAAAACCCCAACTTCCGATGAGACTAGGGAAAACAATTGGAGAAGAAAGGAGAGGGGAATGGCCAGCCTGGGCTGGTGCCGGATTTGGAGAAGGGTTTTTTCGATTTTTGCCAGGCCAAAAACCCTAGCTTAAGGTAGCTGAAGATGGAGAAGAGGGTAATCGGGGAAGAGGGGGATGTGGGTTTTTGTAGATGAGGGAGGCGGTGCCGACATTGGCAATGGCGGTGCTGTGCACGGCCTAACTAGTCGGTGCTGGAAGGTGCTAGAAGCAGTTGGAAGTAGCTAGAGGAGGAAGACGATGGGGGGTGTCGTTATCAAAACGGCCCCCTGCGGTTTTCATCCTTTTTCTTTTTTTACATACAAATTACAAAACTGCCCTTAATCTTTAAACAATCATAACTTAGTCATATGAACTCCGTTTTAGGCGTTCTTTGAGGCGTTGGATTCCATTTTTCGAGTAGAATCTAATGTCATAAATATTTCTCACAAATTCATTTATTTCCTATTTTGTATAAATTAAAACATTTAGGATAGTAATTCCCACATATTAATTTCTAAATTTAGTAAAAAGGGCATAAAATGTTTGGGTCATTACATGTAATTAATGCCGTGCTAATTACATTATATATGCTTATAACATGCTCTAAGTAGATTATGAACTACTAGATTTTGAGATGATTTGGCATAGATCTGTCTACATCATGAGTTGATATCTTATGAAATGACGTGATATGGATTTATCTATATTATGAGTTGGTATAATATTATGAGATGAAATAATATGAAGTTACCAGAAATGAATTGAGATGTATGTGATATGAATATTATTGCATGGTTAAGACTGTAAGAATGTATATCATTTCTTAGAATAAGTGGCATAGATATCCAATTTGTATTTAGCTCATTGAGACATTGTAGTTTGTTTAAAATGTCTCATGTTTGAAGAAATTGACTTGAAAGAAAAATAGCTCAAGGTAGATGAAACACTGGATGAGGATAGTAGCAGCTAAGCTTGTGCTGATAATATAAGTATATGACTTCAATTTGATCTGTCTAGACATGTATGTTGTGATGGCCCAGGTTTACAAAAACAATTTTTAAAAATTTATTTGGAAATTATTAGAATCCTAAGTAAAAAATATATATATACTATTTTAAAAACATACTATATATTAGTTTTCAAAACTTCCCTTCCAAGCTAGGATGTCTTATCAAAACTCATATAGCCAAAATAAATATGTAAGAATAACACTGCCAAGGCCCACTGGTCACATCCCACACAACTGTAATGAAACTATAACTATTTGATGAAATTCTAATATTCATATTAAAATCCACTGTCTTATTACATTACTGTTCTCAATGTTCAATTGTAGTGTGAAACAAAATAAACTAACTTATTCTCGTACATTTTCTCTAGTTGTTCCTAAGCCTCCTGCAATGCCTTATTTCTCACTTTTGACCAGAAGATTGACCTAAAACTGTTGGTGGGGGTGAGTATAACTAGTCCTGAGAAATTCTAAGCTAGACAAAAATATGCTAGAAAGCACATGAATGCTTAAAGATATCAAAATGCATATAGTTAAATGCGATAGGTATCAAACCATAAAAATGGTCAAAACTTAAAATCAGTGATGAATCACATTCGTATCCAAAATAATAGATATCATTAGAATTTGTTCTTATTGTCTATAACATATCATATTGTATCAACCTCAGTAATATTTAAAATTCAAAATTTGCAATAGATCACATAAGGTTGCATTAATCATATTCTGTTAGATACACTACATTAGTAATTATTTTTGGCGCCTAAAACATGTCACATAATATCATTTAAAATCATACTGCAACATACTGCTGGGGCCATAAAAGGCAAATGATGATCCCTCGAGGTTGATCAATATACCATTGATGCCCATATCACAATTCAGTTGCTATATGAGTAGTGAGAACCAACATCTCTTACCTACGTTCGATTGTGGATACCTCACAACCTACACTGATCCTTATGGGGGAGAACAGATCACATTGAATGGAAGGTTCTACGACCCTTCTAAATGCACAAAAGCCTTTACCTTAGGCAGGTATCAAATTTCTTTTCAGAGTGCCAGTGGCCAACTGTACTCTTAGCATTGCAACTAGAGGGGTCTTACAACTTGCTCCAAGCTAGGCACAACTCTTTAGAGTTGCCTAATTTTAGGCTAAGCAGAACTCTCTAGAGTCGCCTAATTTTCATTCATTAAAATATTTCTCATGAAAATTCATATGAAGTCACAGTTCAATCACTCCTCACACATGACACCAAAGAATCTCATTAGAGTTCTAATAACATATTTATGGTGCAATCATATAAACACTCCCTAGAGTGAATAACACAAAGCAACGATCAACATATCATGGTCTAAAAGAAATTTGTTTAGTAGAGTTAGTGCTCATGATGCCTGTATTACAATGTATGAATTGTTAAAATGTAGGTCTCATAAATAGGTATAATGTGCCTAATTTCAAAACAATTATGAAATGCTAACTACAAATGGTCATATGGAATGGGAGATGTATGCGATAACATAAACAATCAAAATCGTTCGAGTGTCTCATCATGAAATCCTAAAAATTCAAAACGTGTTGGCCATAATACTATGCAACCATGCCATCGTACAATTTATATATTTTCAAGCAAGCATTTCTAGCACTCAACGCCTCAAACATGCGCATGCATTCCATGCAACTATTCGATCATACACAATTTAAAATTAAGCAGCGATCATGCTCGTATAAACATATTCCTATCTAGAATGATATCATGCATATCTGAAGGTCCAGATCAAGTCATTCCCTAAAGATCTAAGGTCTCAAAATCTAATTCGTGTAAATTTTTCATCTAATATGCATATGATATTAAACTGAACCTAGCATCATGCATGATTTTCTATCATCCTCTACCTTGGCTTGATTTTACCATGCCCAACCAGTCATCAATGAGATGTCAATGTATAAAAATAGATTCCAAATATTGGGTCTCATACAATAGCATGACATGAACTCCTTGTATCATGAACACGGTGCCTTTAATTATCTTTTCATCATGCGTTCATTTAGAAACTGAACTTATCGCTATGCATACATCTAATTACAACCATCATCGTTGAATTAGCCATCCATTACTTAATATCGCCAACATCATGTATGTACAAAGATAGGTGTTCACTTTTCATGAACTAGAACTATCTTACAATGTCCTTAACATGCACATGTAGAATTATTCAATACAATCACCATGCTCATATATGTTATACCAAGCAAGAAACACTTAAGGACGACATATTGGATGAAGCTCTATCCATTACATCCCACATGATGTCTTATGTACACTACTAAAACTTATGAAAAAGACAATATTAATGGTGTACATCAAACCAAGCATGGTACGCATGAGATAATGGGGCCAATGAAAATCACGATATGAGGAAATTTTATCATGGTGAACATGAAATCATGAGTCAAATGAAAATTATGGCAGGGAAACAACTCTAGCATAGTCGCATGAAATCTTGGGGTCAAAGTAAAATTAATTGTGTGAAACGATCCAAGCATGGTGTGCATGAAAATAATAGGGGATCATTGGTGTAATTCAAATCTAATCCGAACGCATGAAAACATGATAAATCAATGGTGTGATTCAAATCTGATACAAATATAGATGCATATGAAAACATAAGGGAGCAGTTGGTGTGATTTAAACTAAGGGGGGTTTATTTAACGGCATGTGTTTGGCGTTTCTATTGGCACATCTCCTACGACATCTCTGATGATATCTTCTATGATATTTAAGATATGTGTCATATGTTCCGTGATATCTTGTGTGATATCTAGGACATGAGACATTTGTTCTGTGATATCTCTAGTGATATCTTTGGTGATATTTTTCGTGATATCTGAAATATGTCATGAAAAATATTTTATTATTTTTTAATAAAAATTAATGCATCAACCAATCAGATAGCAATAACCCTCAAAGTTAAACAATTGTTATGACATGGGATTGACACAAAAATTTAATGGCCACAAACCCTTGACCACACCTTGGTACGAAGAATATGTGTAGGAGGTAAAATTGGCCTTGGATGAGTAAAAAACCAAGATTGACCTCTCACAACAGGCCTTGAGTGTGTCCCATGGAGAGTTATAATGTGTCAGCAGTCCCTTACATGTATTTGGTAAGACTAAGAAGGAATGGTTTTTGAATTTCTAAATCGTGAATGGAAGATGCGATATAATAGCATCCGTAAACCTGCATTTCTGGGATTTAATGGGAAGTGTGCAATAATAGAATAATGTAAACCGGCACCCATCCTGTGTATTCTTTACTTTAATGGAAGGCCAGTAATATTTGGGTTGTATGTAAACATAGTGATTTTATTACACTAGTAAAGAGCCTCTTGATGTGGAAACTGATTAGTTGCATTCTTTTCTGTTACGAATTTGCAATTTTATACAGTAATGCAACATAGAATCGCTGCCTATCTCTCTGGAACTTTATATTATGAAATTTTTTGCATTCTGCTTTGCAATTTGCAAAGAAAATATACTTCTTCAGTTACTGAAGTCTCCTCTTCCAAAATGCCCCCGGAAGCTGCTCCACTCTAGAGTTCCCACTTATAGTTCCACTTGAAGTGCATAACAGAAGTTTGCTTTCAAATAAGTGAACATAATAGAGTATTCTAACCATCTTATCTTGTCCCTTCTAGTTGCTCTGGATGAGACAGAATATTTTAAATACAAATCATAAATATGGTGACCCTTGCTGTTCATTTCCAAGGTATTTAGTAAAGTTGTTTGCAGAATGTATGCACCTTGTGGAATAGGTTCAGCTGTATCAATTGCATTTTGGAAATTTCTACCTTTGATACCATGGCTCTCATCAGTTCACACCATGAAGGTATTATTGACATTTGCCTTTTGTATTCTTCATTTATGAATACATACCACATGTAAAAGCATGATTATTGACATTTGTTTAGTGGGCGAACAATCATAGAAGTTTGTGATGACTAATATTTTAGTTTACTTGACAGGGTTACTTTTGTGGTCAGTTCTAGCAGTAGTGGCCTTTTTTGCAGTGGTATCTGGACTGAAATTGGTAATACCACTATACTTGGCCGGTACGGTACTAAGATTGGCAACTATGGTTTGTGGACAAATTTTAAAACTTTTCCATGGATGAATTTGTAAAGAACTCAAAGGAGCATAACTAAATGTAGAAGATATGAAAGATGGGAAATAGAAGATCAAGAACAGCTACAGGACCAAAAAATTCCCAAATGATAGTACAAGGAGATTTATAATCCCTCCTAGGTATGACCCGAACACCTCTCTGTACGAGCTCTGCTAGCATTATGGCCTTCAGTTCTTTTGTTGATAGATGTGTTGCTGAATGACTTTCTGATCAGATGACAGCCATGCTGACATTTCTGCACAGGCTTGTCTTGTTCTTTGATGAATTTTGTAGTTGAGATCCCTTGGCTTGTGGACCTCACTGAAAATTTTCATGGACTATGCTGCTAATTGCATTACAATCTGGCTGTTTTAAGGATTTCAGAAGATTATGGGAAGCATTGGTAGGCCCGCAAGTTTAACGGATCTCATTGAGACAAATTTGGTTGGATAATACAGAGACTGTAAGCTACTGGTGCCTTGTTCTGGTAGGAATATCTTATTATCAATTTCAAATAAATAGTTGAGATTAGTGGGGGTTTCTGGATCATGATAGAACTGTGCATGTTGCTCTGATTTGTACCAATTGAACGTGTTAAGAAGAGAACCCACAATTACATAACAGTACTGGTGTCCTGCTTTACTGGTCTCTTGTTTGATGAAGAGCCTGTAGTTGGACGGCCTCTGTGGTGATCCTGAAGAATTGTTTCTAGATTTGTTTCTTAACTTAGCTTGTCCTTCTTAGCATGTTAAAAATGCACTATTATAGGGGATCAGGGAAAGGCAGATTGATTGGAAGGGTTTCTGAATAATAAAGCCTCTGCTAGTACTAATTTTGTGTACAAACATCATGGTTGAAAATCTTTTGGAGGCTACTGGTGGTTGAGAGAATAAACGAAGTCTTTTTTGGTTCTTAAAGTTGCTGCACAAAGTGTATGTTATTATCCAAAAGTGTTACTTAATGTCTTCTTAAACTTTGTCTCCTTTTCTTCTTATTTTGTTTTTTGGTTTGTGTAGTAGTATGTCTCATGATCCTTCAACCTTCTCGCATGAAAGAACAGATTCTTGTAAAGGAATGGAAACAGAAACCTGCTGAAGTTATTCTTCATTTAATGTTTTTCAGGTATCTTATGTTATAATCTTGTGTGATATTTAGTTATTATGTTATACCACACTTGTTATGCCAATGTATTCTAATCTAAAAGGTGTAATCTTAAAGAAATTGGGACGTAGTTTCGTTTTCTTATTCAAGTCTTGGATGTGTGATATGCTATATCAGACATACAGGACAGATCAGGCATATAGGACAGATCAGACATACAAACTTATGAAATTATCATATTTTCACAACATCCCTGCCAATTCTAGCTTACCCACAAAGAGAGAGATAGAGAATCACTTATTATGCAACAAAAAGTGATCGACCAAACTAAGACCAGAAATCCAAACAAGTAAATAAGAAAGCCCAAGATTCCCCCACCAGATCCCAAAAGGAAACGAACAGGGATCATTTCCCACACAATATCAAAGGTTTTGACAGAGACAGAAAGCTGAGAAGCTTACCATGCCACCAAGAATGCATGATATGACCCTTATTGGACTAATGAAAGGAAGATATGTTTGACCATATGCAGGGCTTGATGGTCATGGTGACAAAAGGAAGATAACAATGGCATCCATCATGAGGACCAAACACTTAAAGCAGAGAATCAATAGAACTACATATAGCAAGGTAATGGTAGTGATGCATTGACTGATAGCAGCCAACAAGAGAAGCAGAATGATCAATGCAACTACATATAAGGAAAAAAAAAAGAAATGTACTAATCCGTTGATCAGTAGCAGTACCCAGAGAGCATTTTGAGCACTTTGTCCATTGCTCATGCACACAAGTATATAGTTTCATCAAATAACAACTAGTTTCATTGGAAAGCGCTAAAGAATTAAATGTAGTTTTTAAGATAAATCTTACATAAACATAGACACAATGATAAAAATGTTAATAACAAGTAGAAGTCACGCCACAGCATTGAATGAAGTAGACGGGGCATTAAATATGAGGGAGACACGGTCACTCCCTCCATCTTGTAATGCATCAGCGAACTTTGGCACCACATTTTGATCGAACCTCCTAGCATCAAACTGCTCTCTTCAGCGCATTGTATTCCAAAATGGTGGTATGGGTGATAGCTCAACCGGCATGTACTCATTAAGCTAGATGAACCATCCTGTATGTTGTTTGATTGGGCTTGGAACGCACCTGGAGCAGCAGCACAGGCCATCGACCACATGTCCACAAGGGGTGGGGGTTTTGCTCCATTCCTGTAAGTAGACAACATAAAGGATATTTTGCTATGTAAGTAATACACACAATTAACAGAAGTAGTCACCATTTAACATTTCATAACAAAGTAACTAAATAGACCAAAAAAGAGTTTTAATACAAACTTTTTGAATAGTTTTACTGCAACAACATGTTCCTTGTCATGATCGCATGATTACTGGCTATTTCTATGAACATATCAAACCAAAATTTCTATGCAATGGAAGCACGCCAAGCAGCAGCATCTCGGCGAGTGGACTCTTGGGTAGGGGTAATTGCGTGCTCTGTGAATTATCTTCACTCATCAGGAATGCTTGCAAACCCCGCATCTCCATCTCATCACGATTCAGCACTTGCATTCCTGAGTTCACCCTTTCCATGTCTACAACTGTCACAACTTCATCCTCTGAATCACTGCTCAATAGTACGTTATCATTTTCATCGTCAAATTGAGAATCAGGATTCTCCCCCATCTCCTCTGCTGGCCACGTGTCATCAATGCGTTCTTGCCACATAAAATTGTGGGGCACACATAATGCTTTCACAAGATTAATCTGTGTCCTAAGAGGAAAGGGAGGCGCAGACTTGAGAATGGGAAATCTAGCTTTTAGAACACCGAATGTTCACTCTATTACGTTCCTCAAAGATACCTGTCAAAGGTTGAATAACTCCCCTACGTTTTGTGGTTGCTGCATCCCCTAGCATAACTCCTTCAGATAATACCTGGTCTTTTCATAAGGGGCAAGAAACTGTTGTCTATTTGCATAACCCCTGTCAACCAGGTAGTACTTCCCTGCACCATAACCACATCAGGAATTATGATGAGCTATTAAGATAGAACCTATGAATGTGAAAATATTAACACAATGGATTTACCTTTAGGAATTGTCAACTGCGCGCCTTCTATCGTAAGACCTTCTTTCAACACGGTGGAGTCATGTGCAGCCCCCTTAAAGCTAGCAAGTACATATGTGAATTGCATGTTAAAATTCTAGCATGCAAGAACATTATGTGCAATGAACCCCTTAATATTACGCCACTTTGTCAAATCTCCAGGACCCATACCAAAAACCTTAGCTGGGATCAATGTCCCATCTATAGCTCCAATGCAACCCTGTAAATGAAATGACAAAGTGAATGTTAAGTGTGGAGCATCCCAAATTGTGGCAGTAAAGATCAGAGAAGACAAATGGAGGTACCGTGAAGCCGTTGTCTCTTTGAGGAGCCATAAGGCGACTGTATAGTCTCAACAGTGCACGAAGTACCTTGTGAAAGTTGGTATTGATAGTATAAGTGGACCTGAAAAGATCCTTCGCTGCTGGTTCGTACCTCGAGTTCTGACCGACAATCATTAAGAATGTTGCCACCATCTCCTCTACCATCACCCAATGGGTTCCAAATAAGAGGCCGGTGTTCTGAAAAATACTAACCAACTTGCAAACTAGAGCTGATGCATTTTGTATAATTTTTGAAATCTTGTCCCAACTTCTTCATAAACTTGACGAAATTCCAACCTTGAGTATTTTCTTTTGCATGCATAGGTCAGGGCATTTGCATATGCAGCGTCCTTCTCGTGTTGCATAATTTGTATAAGTATCGATGATGCGGTCATGCTTACCATATACTACACTTCACGGAGCACTTTGTTGTTGAATGCAGTGCTCCATGGAACCTCATCGCCCATTGCCTTGCATTGTCATAATGAAAACAACAATGGGTAAACAACAACATTAGTGCAATAGCTACAAGCATAGATAACAACAACATTTTACTTTAATTTTAACAAATTTTCGGCAAAGTCTCCTTTGTTTTTTGGACATTTCGTAGTTTACGTATGTGACGCGTTACACCTGAAAATCAACATTTGCAATCATATTGCCAAGCATAACTAGGTTAGAAGAATTCCTCATTGCCACATTTACTTTAATAAGAAACAAACATAGCATGCTTCTAAAGCCCATTGTCACACTGCACTTCTCTTGCTGAACATACCTGTTTAACAATTATTTAGAAAAAAGAAATTGTTGCTGTCATTCATCATAGCAACTAGCAGAGCCACATAGTTTAAATTGCAAATGTAGTAGTAACAAACAAAAAGTATGGCAATTAACTATGCAGCCTAAAATAAGACCTTAAAGAACCTCAACAAGTAAGATTTGTGCATGGTGTTAACATATGTCCATCGCTACAGAAAATTAATATTCATGATCCAATAGAGAAACCCCCTTAAAAAGTTTCAAACAATAAAAGCCACATAAGTGATTGTAATCAAACTACATAGGTCTCCTAGAAAGTGTACTCTCCTACAAATGCATCCTCACATACAACAATTGTCTCTCCTGCAGCCAACTAGCAAAAACTGCCCTGAAGCCTAGGTCTGTTTGTTGCAAAATACTATACGCCTTAACTCTCTCTAACTCAGTCAAACCCTCCAAAGTATCAATTGCATTCATCCACGACACGTTGTCTAGACCTATAAGTCTTTCTAGCCTTGATATAATGGAAGGATTAATTAATGCGTGGGGATCATTAGATGTTGAGGACGCTGCCTGACTGGCTTTTTTTTCCTTTTCCCCTCACTCGCCACTGTTTAATAGTCCTAGATGAGGGAATCGAAGACAATGTTGTGGAGGTAGCTTGGTGGATACGGGTTGTGGAAGGTCTTCTGATGGATCTTGTGAGTGCAATCCATCATTGTCCTCTTGTACTTCATCCCCATAAGATGGGACCTGTGAGTCAAATGCATCAACATCCACGTTTGACATATCTAGTATGTATACTTTCTCAACTAGTTGCGCGTATTGATTGCTGGTCATGCTCGATTCTCAGAGTGCATCATCTTCTGCAGAAACATTAATCCCATAGCAGAATTCTCCCATGGCATTGCTCCCACCAAACACCGTTTTTAGGTGTTCATAGTTCCATAAGTTCCTGCCAAATAAGCAACGAGCCTCCGGATTTGACTGTACAAATACATAAACATTTGTAAGTGCATTATAAAGGTGATGTAAAGTACTTTGGTGTTGAAACAATTGCGTTGCCTGCAAGTGGGTATTCATGATCTCCGAGCTTGCAAGGAAGCAATTTCTCTCCACATCCCACGTTAATCCTAAGTCTCCATTCTTCAACTTTGCAAGTGTAACATACTTACTCTTGAAAAGCCTTATCTTCGTATTCAATTGCTTCAACATCAAATCAACTCCAAATCGGGTTTTGAAGCGAAGCAGCAATTCCTTAATCACTGCACCCATCAGCATACTCCCAATTGCAATGCGTATACCATCTATGATCTGATCATAGAGTGTTTCAAGGATAAAGTTCTCTTGTTCCTTGGTCCATTTATTATAAGGTCCCTTGTCTCTCTTAACTATGCCTTCAAACACTGTGTCCGGATCTTCGCCATCAACTGGATTAGGTGTCACAAGCAATTTGTCCTTTCTTTTGCACGGCATCTAAAAACACATATATTTGCTATTTAGGTTATCAAAAGGTTTCAAATAGACCATACAAATAAGAGGATGCATGTTATAAGCTCTTGTACTTGTTGAAAATATAAACATGTTATAAGCTCTTCTGTCCCTTCACTTCAATCTCTCTCAGGATAATTGATTCTGTTCTTTCATTTCTTCTTTACTGTTGTCATTGTTTTGTTTATGCCCATTGTCTCAGTTAGTGCAAAGGAAGTTGCAGCTTTGTTTGAGCTTTCCAGAAAATTAGGCAACTCAGTAACTGATTATGGGCATAGTAGAGAGGAAAAGAAGTAAAACAAAAGCAAACTAATCTTGGGGCAGAGATTGCCCCACATAGAATTCAGATGCCTGACCTTCTAGCTTAGCAAAAGAAACGACTACTTCATTAGTAGTTTAGGTAAAACTAGTTACTCTTAGGAGTTTGGATTATGACTATTTTAGCATTCTGCATACATTCTTAAGTACTAACATCTGTTATTTACACAGTAAAACAGTAACCTATATCCATCATGGTCAAGGACTAATCAAGTAGTAAACTTAGATGCATATTCAGACATTGAATCATGATTCTTTAGGAAGTAAAACCATGATTAAATTCATCATAGTTGAGGACTGATCAAGAGTGCAATCAAGATGCAATTTTAAGCAAGGGAAAACCATGATTGCATACATCATTTTAAGGAATGATCAAAGCGGGCAACAAAACTACATCTTTGGTAGTAAAACCATGACTTCTAAGCATCATTCTATAGACTGATCAAGAGTGAAACATAGATGATCTTTAGGCTGTGAAAAATGCATCTTTATGCTATAAATCTATGAATGTATGCATCATTTTTAAGGACTAAACAATAATGAAACAGAGATGCAACTTTCAACAGTAAAATGTGCGTATATAGGTAGTTACTGATTGATCAAAGAGTGACATGGAGGTGCATGTTTAGGCAGTAAACCATGAATGTATGCATTATGTTACAAACTGATTAAAGGGATGAATCTTTAAACAGGGGTTATTACAAACTGATTATATATTTCTGTTCATTTTAGCTGCTTGTTGGGATGCTTATTGCCTTTCTAACCCAATTGTTATTTCTAGGGCCTGGATGTTCTTCCCTAGCTAGTCTTAGGAGTTTGGATTATGACTATTTCAGCATTCTGCATACATTATTAAGTACTAGCATCTGTTATTTGCACAGTAAAACAGTAGCCTATATCCATCGTGGTCAAGGACTAATCAAGTAGTAAACTTAGATGCATATTCAGACATTGAATCATGATTCTTTAGGAAGTAAAACCATGATTAAATTCATCATAGTTGAGGACTGATCAAGAGTGCAATCGAGATGCAATTTTAAGCAAGGACAAACCATGATTGATACATCATTTTAAGGACTAATCAAAGAGTGCAACAAAACTACATCTTTGGTAATAAAACCATGACTTCTAAGAATCATTCTATAGACTGATCAAGAGTGAAACATAGATGGATCTTTAGGCTGTGAAAAATGCATCTTTATGCTATAAATCTATGAATGTATGCATCATTTTTAAGGACTAAACAATAATGAAACAGAGATGCAACTTTCAACAGTAAAACGTGCGTATATAGGTAGTTACTGACTGATAGAAGAATGAAATGGAGGTGCATGTTTAGGCAGTAAACCATGACTGTATGCATCATGTTACAAACTGATTAAAGAGAGAAATGGAGATGTATCTTTAAACAGGGGTTATTACAAGCTGACTATATATTTCTGTTCATTTTAGCTACTTGTTGGGATGCTTATTGCCTTTCTAACCCAATTGCTATTTCCAGGGCCTGGATGTTCTTCCATAGCTAGTCTTAGGAGTTTGGATTATGACTATTTCAGCATTCTGCATACATTCTTAAGAACTAACATCTATTATTTACACAGTAAAACAGTAATCTATATCCATCGTGGTCAAGGACTAATCAAGTAGTAAACTTAGACGCATATTCAGACATTGAATCATGATTTTTAGGAAGTAAAACCATGATTAAATTCATCATAGCTGAGGACCGATCAAGAGTGCAATCGAGGTGCAATTTTAAGCAAGGGAAAACGATGATTGCATCCATCATTTTAAGGACTGATCAAAGAGTGCAACAAAACTACATCTTTGGTAGTAAAACCATGACTTCTAAGCATCATTCTATAGACTGATCAAGAGTGAAACATAGATGAATCTTGAGGCTGTGAAAAATGCATCTTTATGCTATAAATCTATGAATGTATGTGTCATTTTTAAGGACTAAACAATAATGAAACAGAGATGCAACTTTCAACAGTAAAACGTGCGTATATAGGTAGTTACTGACTGATCGAAGAGTGAAATGGAGGTGCATGTTTAGGCAGTAAACCATGACTGTATGCATCATGTTACAAACTGATTAAAGAGAGAAATGGAGATGCATCTTTAAACAGGGGTTAGTACAAATTGACTATATATTTCTGTTCATTTTAGTTGCTTGTTGGGATGCTTACTGCCTTTCTAACCCAATTGTTATTTCTAGGGCCTGGATGTTCTTCCATAGCTAGTCTTAGGAGTTTGGATGATGACTATTTCAGCATTCTGCATACATTATTAAGCACTAACATCTATTATTTACACAGTAAAACAGTAACCTATATCCATCATGGACAAGGACTAATCAAGTAGTAAACTTAGATGCATATTCAGACATTGAATCATGATTCTTTAGGAAGTAAAACCATGATTAAATTCATCATAGTTGAGGACTGATCAAGAGTGCAATCGAGATGCAATTTTAAGCAAGGAAAAACCATGATTGCATACATCATTTTAAGGACTGATCAAAGAGGGCAACAAACTCCGCCAATGCCGGTCCCAAGCTCGGATAAAAGAGGGTCTTGCGTCAAGTGCCAGCCAGCAAGGGGGAAGTTGAAGATGATTATATTATTTCTTTCTTACAAATGAATATGCATTTGTATATTCGTTTGTGAGGAAGAAATGAAAATCATCTCCAGCTTCTTAAAAGATGGCAACCCTTGTGTTAGGTAACCAGCCGGCAAGGGGGAAGTTGAAGATGATTCTATTATTTCTTTCCTACAAATAAATATGCATTTGTATATTAGTTTGTGAGGAAGAAATGAAAATCATCTTCAGCTTCTTAAAATATCATCTTCAGCTTCTTAAAATATGGCCACCCTTGCGTCAGGTAGCCAGCCGGCAAGGGTGAAGCTGAAGATGAATTTAATGATTTTAATGAAAATTATCTTCAACTTTTTAAAAATTATGGCAACCCCAATATGACATGAATCGAAAACTGACATTCGCTCAAGCTAGGGCATTCCCCATAAGCTACGCACTGCATCGGATCCGAGATGCGGTGAAAAATAGGCAAGTGTTGCTAGGGCCTTCTCCCAAAAGCGACGCACTACATCGGATCCTGGGTGTAGTGAAAAATGGGCAACGGCTGCTAGAGCGTTCCCTTGGAAGCGACGCGCTGCATCAAAACCCAAGTGCAGTGAAAAGTGGACATGGGTTCATACCATGGAGGTCGAGAAAGGCGATAGTAAATAGGATATCTCCAAAACATTAGATTCGCATCACTACATAGAATATAGGGACACTGACAAGTAAGAGTTTGGAGTTAGTAGACACGATGAAACGTAGGAGAGTCAACATCACTTGTATCCAAGAAACCAAGTGGAAAGGGGCTAAAGCTAGAGAAATAGATAGGTATAAATTATAGTACATAGGAAAGAAAAATAATAGAAATGGCGCAGGAATAATAGTGGATAAGGAATTAAAGGATAAAGTTGTGGACGTTAAAAGAATCAGTGATAGAATTATAAAAATAAAAATGATTCGAGGAGAGCAGATTATAAATATTATAAGTGCAAATGCACCACAAGTAGGGTTACAAGATATAATTAAGAGACAGTTTTGGGAAGATATGGAGGGAGTTATGCAAGAAATTCCCAACACTGAGAGGAAATTTATAGGAGCAGACTTAAATGGCCATGTAGGAAAAGATAAGGAAGGATATGATAGAATACACAGAGGGTATGGTATAGGTGAATGAAACGAGATAGGGGAGAATATCCTCGATTTTGCTTTGTCATATAACCCATCCATTGCAAATACACTCTTTAAGAAGAGGGATGAACACTTAATAACCTTTAAAAGTGGACTTCATAAAAGCCAAATGGACTTTTTTCTACTTAGGAATAATGAACGATCTATATGTAAGGATTGTAAGGTGACACCCGGTGAGAGTTTAACCTCACAACATAGGTTAATGGTTATGAATATTCATATCAAAAGATGGAGTAAAAGAACTGAACTTAATACACATCCAAAAACTAAGTGGTGGAACTTAAAAGGAGAGAAAATAACCTCATTCAAAAATTAGTTGATGGTAGAAGAAAATTGGAACTATGAAACAGAAGTAAATACCATGTGGACTAATATGGCTGACTCCATTAAGAAAGTGGCAAAAGATGTCTTCAGAGTATCTAAAGGTAAAAAGCTATTAACAAAGGAAGCATGGTAGTGGAATGAAACAGTGCAAAAAGCTATTAAAGAAAAACGAATGCGTTTTAAAGCATGGCAGAAGATTATAAATAATGAAAACTATGAAAAATATAAGAATGCTAAAAACGTTGCTAAGAGAATAGTGAGGCTAAACTTAAAGCATGTGATGAGCTCTATAATAGACTAGGAACAAGAGAAGGGGAGAAAGATGTGTTTAAACTTGCAAAAGTAAGAGAACAAAAGGGTAAGGACTTAGAGTATGTTAGGTGCATTAGAAGCGATGATCAAAGGGTATTAGTCAAAGATGATGAGATCAAACAAAGGTGGAAAATATACTTTTAAAAATTGTTAAATGACAACGGCCTTGAGAATATAGGGATTGAAAATACTATAAATCTAAATAACATTGGATATTATATATATGAATGTAGGATTAGAATACTTGAAGTAAAAGAGGCCTTGAGAAAAATGAAATTAGGAAAGGTGTAATGGCCTACATTTTTAAGAAATAAAGAAATTATGTTTTTTTACGTTAGTTTATTTTATTAATTATTACGAATTTTTTTGCCATGTGGAGAAAACCGTTACAAATGGTTAAACATGATAATTTGACAGTTATAGAAAAAGGGTGTAAATACACCATTAAAATTTTGAAGAGTTACAAATATGAAATAAATTGGGAAAACCGTTACAAGGAAAGCTTCTATAAAAGAAACAAAGAAAATGGAAAGAAAAGTTTAGGAATGTGAAATAGTTGGAGAGGAAGAAGGGGAGTGCGTGAGACAAAAAGAAAAGAGAAAAGGAAAGAAAGAAAAAAAGAAAAGAAGATCAAGAGGAAAAGTAGAGATCTGAAATTTGCTTCAAATCTATTAGAAGCAGAGGAATTTGGGTGGAGGAAATCGCATTTTGAGGTAGGGGATCTGGAACTAGACCACGTTTTTCTTTTGAAAAAAAAAAAAGTACTAAGTTTTGTCGAGTAATTTTGCATGAACTTTGCATTCTGATCTTCGTAGAAACTAAACATGTGTCTTTGTTATTATATATGTTTGAATTGTTAAGAGATAATCATGTTGTATATGTTTTAATTGATGTTTTTTTTTTATGTGAAAATTGAAGCATGATTTACAATAATGGTTTGATGCATGATTCATATAGTATGAAGCGTTTTCAATATGCCTCTATATTATAAGATAGAGTTTTCTTATGATTTCTATTTTGAGTAGTGACACATAACATGGTATGAAATTTTAGTTAATATGACCATGTCATGGGATGAATGAAAGTAGACTCTAACTATTTCAAATATGTTTAGAGGGTAGTTGAAATTTGTAAAACCATTCAAATGATAATTAAGATTTTATAGGTATATGATTTTAGTATAGTCACTACTGCCAAGTCATGCTTAGAACATGGTACCTTGGATTTCACCAATGGCACAGTGCGCAAAGTGGTGCTTAGGCGCAGGAATGTTTAGACAGTGACTACTTATGTAATACATTAAGTGTTGCCTAGGCGCATAGCATACCAGGCAGTACTTAGATGCATAACGTATCAGGTAGTAATCAAACACATTGTGCGTTGAGTGAGGCCTGGGCATAAAAATGTTCTGTATATTCCAACTGCTTCAAACAACAAGTAGGTTCATAGGACGGGCAAGTAGACAATACTCCAATGCATAATATATTGGACAACTCAAGAACAAGTATACCATGAATTTATTGAAATTCAGACATATTGATACTATGCAAGCACATGAACTCCTAATCATGCACAAGCCAAAATTATCAAAAGTTAAAATGTTAGGTTCCGCGCATGCATAATCGTTACCTAAGATTATGTCACATGGATGGTTGGAAGTTCTTACGAAGTAAATCAAAAGCTCAAAAACTTTCATTTAAGAGGAATATGAAAAAAATAAAATAAAAATAAATAATATACTAGTTGAACAAATTAGGAGTCTTCACCACTAGGTACTTTAAGTTGTTTGAACCCAAATTTTTCTAGAGATTACTATCAACCATCTGCTAGACCATGTTGTTGATGAATTATGTACCCAAGATGGAACTAAACAGAGATTTCATCTTATGGCCTTGCGGTAAAATGAATGGGTTAGATGCCTTGAAACGTACCTGACAAGCCTAGCAAATAAGTAGTTTAATTTCTGTTTTTATTTTTATTTTTATTTCTTGTTAACTAATCCACCTATATTTAATGGTCAAAGTCATGCTTTTTGCATTAGGTGGCCTACGTTCAAATGATTATAACCGTTGATCCAATGAACAGTACTTTCTTAAATGATGCCTTGGGTTGTACATATCAGAGGTATGAGATTGAAAACTTTCAAATGCAATAAAGGGTCACATGGTCTTGATCTTATTGGGTCCACATGGTTAAACATGTATACCATGTGAATCTCTATGAAGTTGCCAATAAGACATTTGGCTTTTCATTTGGCTGAATTTATCCAAACAGAAATGCAGCCGGATTGATTAATTGGGATTGATTAATAACTCTAAACCATTTGGTGAAATAGCCCAGCAAATGATTTTGGCTAGGCGAGTAATAATTATCTGAGAGGTGGACTAGATATTTGATGGTATAGACTGACCACCACCTTGGCTGGGTGGTGTCTTTGATCATAGAAAGAATTTAAAGAAATATAGGATTCTATGTATTAATTGATCATTGGGCAGGTATATGAAATTAGGACCGCCCATATTGGGCTTTTCCTGTTGTTTGAACCTACGCTTTGCAACAAGCTCTACCCAACATGAAATTTGCATACATAGGTGATACAAGGTTATGCAACAAACTCATTACATTTAAAACAACATAGGTGATGAAAATCCATAAGAGGATGGGTGATGTACACCAGCACAGACCCAATTGCATCATGCAATGGACGGTTTGCATGGGTGTAGTTCTTGGACTTGACGGTTGCATCATGCATAAAATAATAATTATAATCTTTGTGTTTCTAAATAATTATAAATCATATACGTTGATTTTGTGATTTGTTTAAGAGTTGGTATCATTGATAAACACATGAGTACATAGAATTACATTGGAATTTCTTTAGTTCTCCTTTTATGAAGGTATATTAATGCCATTTCAATTGCTTAATTATCAAAGAAAATAGTGTATATGTACATTTTGGTTTGATTAGAAAGTAATTTTTGGGTACCATATATGGATCCATTGGCATTCTTTTATTAATCTTAAGGGCCATACACATGATTTGGTACTAATAAGAACGATATATCTGTATTGCTGGTTAGTATACCTTTTATATGATTTCACACTCTTGTGCAATGAAATTTGAATAAGAAATCAGGAGACTCTTAAGAGTTGATCCTGGCTCAGGGATTTTATATGAAATTCCATGGTTGCTATGCTAGGAAGTTAGTTGGCCGCTAACTTCTAAATAGGTACCAGCCTATCATAGGCATGTTTGACGAGGGTATGTTACATGGGAAGACTACCCTTGTATAAGATTGATCCGGCTATCCCATGTAGCCGGTGTAGTTAGTGTGGTACCCACTAACAAACACAGGTTGAAACTTTGGTTTTGCTGCGTGTATAGTCAACCTTATATTTTGTTTGGATGTGTGTAATGAAATTTGAATAAGAAATCAGGAGACTCTTAAGAGTTGATCCTGGCTTAGGGATTTTATATGAAATTCCATGGTTGCTATGCTAGGAAGTTAGTTGGCCGCTAACTTCTAAATAGGTACCAGCCTATCATAGGCATGTTTGACGAGGGTATGTTACATGAGAAGACTACCCTTGTATAAGATTGATCCGGCTATCCCATGTAGTCGGTGTAGTTAGTGTGGTACCCACTAACAAACGCAGGTTGAAACTTTGGTTTTGCTGCGTGTATAGTCAACCTTATATTTTGTTTGGATATGTCAATGCTTGTGACATGATACTAAGTACCATCCAAATATATAATTATTATTAACTGGATTTAGTTATGAATTAATCATTCAATGAATATGAATTGAATTTAACTCAAATCTTTATATGCGTGGATATTACTTGTATTATCCAATATGATGTCATTTTGATTATTACATAATTGGTTGATATGAATTGAGAGTTTACGATGTAACAAAGACATGCTTGATAGTACATGTATGCCTTTAAAAAAAAAAAAATGCATAGCAAGATTTTCAGAGCTTTTGGCTAGGTTTAGATTTTCTACTAGGTAATTCATATTACTCACCAAACCACCCTACAGGTGAAGAGCAGAAGGAAAAGCTTGAAATTGACGCGAATGAGATTGAGTAAACTCAGAGTTTCAAAGTATGAGGAGCTAGAAATAGTTTTAATTTATTTGAAGACTTTAGTCAATTTGTAATAAATTAAATATTTGAACTTTATATTGTGATTTAACTTAGTAGCGTTTGGGCTGTGACTAGTAGGTCTTGACTGGCTAAAAAAGATTAACTGTTATTTTGAATATATTGTGGAGATTTATTTGACGTACTTGGGTTAGAAGAAGTAATTTCAATATATAAATTTTTTTATAAGGATCGATCCTGACAAGATATATCAAAAATATTAAGAAAATCTCTTTATAAAACCCAGGACGTCACAAAAGGCCATGGGGCCTAATGGTATACCAATAGAGGTTTGGAAGCATATGGGAGATATTGGGATAGTTTGGTTGACCAAATTGTTTAATAAAATTATAAAATCAAAGAAAATGCCTAATGAGTGGAGGAAAATCTCTATTGTACCAATCTATAAGAATAAATGAGACATTTAGAGCTGCACTAATTATCAAGGGATCAAACTTATGAGCCATACCATTAAACTTTTTGAAAGAGTGATTGAGAATAGGCTACGACATGAAACAAGTGTATTGGAGAATCAGTTTAGTTTCATGCCTGGGAGGTCTACCATGGAAGCTATTTTCTTACTACGACAATTAGTAGAGAAATAAAGGGAGAGGAGAAAAGACCTACATGTAGTCTTTATCGACTTAGAGAAAGCTTATGATAAAGTCCCTAGAGAGTTAACATGAAAGGTGTTGGGTGGTAAAGGGGTTTTTCAGGGGTATATAGACATAATTAAATATATGTATGAGGGAGCAGTAACAAATGTTAAGACCACTAGTGGCGTGACTGGTGATTTTCCTGTCACTGTCGGATTGCACCAAGGATCGGCATTGAGTCTATACCTTTTCACATTAGTTATGGATGAGTTAACAAAACATCTGCATGAGGAAATTTCCTGGTGCATGCTATTTGCAGATGATATAGTCCTACTTGATGAGACAAGGGTGTAAACATAAAGCTAGAGTTATGAAGAGAAGCATTAGAATTG
Organism: Warburgia ugandensis; assembly: GCA_035236585.1. Lineage (NCBI taxonomy): Eukaryota > Viridiplantae > Streptophyta > Magnoliopsida > Canellales > Canellaceae > Warburgia > Warburgia ugandensis. The sequence goes on from CP141136.1 coordinate 27,834,299, forward strand.
GAAGGGTTTAAAATTAGCCAAACTAAGACAGAATATATGAAATATAATTTTAGCAAGGAGAGTAGGAGTGGAACACCAGTCAAGATTGATAACCAAGACGTCCCCATGAGAGACCACTTTTGATACTTAGGATCATTGATCCATGAGAGTAGAGAGATTGAGAGGGAGGTTACCCAGAAAATCTAAGCGGGTTGGAACAAATGGAGATGTGCATCGGGTATTTTATGTGATCGGCGGGTGCCACTCAAACTAAAGGAAAAATTATATAGGATGGCTATAAGGACGGCTATGCTCTATAGATCAGAGTGTTGGACAGTTAAGGAACATCATACTCATAGGATGAGTGTCGCAGAAATGAGGATATTGAAATGGATGAGTGGTAAGACAAGAAAGGATAAAATTAGAAATGAAAATATTAGAGGAAATTTAGGGATAGCACCAATAGGTACCAAGATGAGAGAGATTAGACTTAGATGGTTTGGACATGTTCAAATGAGACCAATAACGGCACCAGTTAGAAGAAGTGAGGCAAGACAAGTTGAAGGTTCTAAAAGGGCAAGGGGAAGGCTCAAAAGAACATGAATAAAAGTGGTGAGGAAAGATTTAAAAACTTTGGGACTAAATGAAGCCATGGTATTTAATAGATTGGAATGGAAGAATAAAATTCATGTGGCCGACCCCTAATTGAGATAAGGTCTTGATGATGATGATGATGATGATGATGATCAAAGAGTGCAACAAAACTATATCTTTGATAGTAAAACCATGACTTATTTGCATCATTCTATAGACTAATCAAGAGTGAAACATAGATGGATCTTTAGGCCGTGAAAAATGCATCTTTGTGCTATAAATCTATGAAAGTATGCGTCATTTTTAAGGACTAAACAATAATGAAACAGAGATGCAACTTTCAACAGTAAAACATGTGTATATGGGTAGTTACTGACTAATCGAAAAGTGAAATTGAGGTGCATGTTTAGGTAGTAAACCATGACTATATGCATCATGTCTAGGTTTACCCTTAAATCATCTGGTTTTACCCTTCAATCCAAACCAAAAGTACAAAATTCACAACAAATTGCGGACCAAGAACTAGAGAATATAGTTCTTTCCATAATAAACGAGATTTCATAAAAGAAAAACATACCTAGCATGAATTCACCAAGACACGTGAGAGAGATCGAGAGAGACCACTTGTGCAAATTGTATCAGGGAAGTTGTATGTTGTGGAAGGAAATCTGGGTTTTGGTTATAGCAAATCTAGGGTTTCGAGTGAGATGCTGGATTTGCTCTCTAAAAACACGATCTGGGTTTTTGCAAGCGAGCGAGATAGATCTTGAGGAGGAGGAAACTTTCGGAATGTTATGCCGGTGAACGCGACTACAGTCGATGGGATCTAGTGCCGGCGAACTACTATTCGCCTCTGATTGTCAGAACTTGGATCCGGTGCTGGCGATCTAGGTTTTTGCAGGTGAGAGAGATAGATCTCGAGGAGGAAACTTTTGAAATGTTATGCCGGCGAACGCGACTACAGTCGACAGGATCCGGTGCTAGCTTTTTCCCCTCTGATTGTCAGGTCACCCGAACTACATTTTTCCCTCTGCTTATCGGCACTTGGATCTGGTCGGCAAACTGCTTTCCTGCTCCTCTTTCAAGCTTCCTAAAGCACCCATTTCTCTCTCACAAACGTTGAAGATGTCGTAGTTAAATAAGCTTAATACATCTAATACATCTGATATGTAAAAAATATCGTAATTAAATAAGGCGTACATTTAAGACATGTCATGATATCTCAGCAAACACCAAAAATATAGAGTTAAATAAAACTCATTAATTATTTAGATCCAGAAATCTAGACTACATGGTCTAAGATTGGCATCCAAACCATTTGCATGGTTTAAGGTGTTGCATGGGAGATGAAATTGAGATTAACACACGAGTAAAGACTTTAATATAGATCTAAGGTGTGCATGGTGTTAGATTTATCAAGTAGTAATGTGCGCAAGAGTTTTAACTATATATGTGTGTGTGTGTGGGTTAGATTAAGATGTGCATGTATGACCTAGATTGAAAACAAACCTGTAATATATGGATTTAATCACAACTTGCTATGCATGTGTTATTGGTCGGTTGTGTACCAAAGCATTCATGACTTCCTTAGAATATGAGATTGATGGCGTATGTATTTATCCAAGAAGTGAGTTGTAAATGGATATTTAGATGTAGACAATGAGATGTATGCGAATCAATGGACAAAGGTCAAACCTATCTAGCCATGAGTACGTATGTTATGCAGGAAATTAATGCATACAATATAACTTTGTGATTAATTAAAGTGCATATGTTTTAATTGAAAATTTACGTTTACATCTATGGGTAATCATGTACACATACTGTAACATGAATCAATAAACGAGATCAAATGTAAAACATGGCTCATGTGTACGTGTTGTTAGAGAGTGAAATTCAATCTTAGATCATGGATAGGATGTGCATAAACCAACAAATAAAAATTCAGCCCAAATCCTTGCACATAACATGGGTGAGACCAAACTTGTCCAAAAATGACATCCTCTAGCTTTGGTTGAGGAATTTTCTCCAAAAAGATTATTTTATGACTAATTTAGGGACTTAAAATCTAGTTCTAAAGCATTCATAGTTACCCCATAACCACTAGAGCCAACTAGCTTTTTATTGTCAACCCCCTGCAAAATAAATATTTATATTATAAAATACTCAAGTTGTTACATATGTACATGTAGCTATATCATTGGATGTGAGTTGTAACAAGATAAAATATTGTAAAACATTAAATATAAACTCATTGAATTTCAAAATCCCTATAATGTATTTTTGTTGGTAGAGATGACACTCGGGTTTTGTGAAAATTTGTATATTGAAAAATGTCTTTTGTTATTTGTATTTTAAGAATAAAGCAAAAGTTGTATAAAAACCCTGCGTGTCACATTATCCTCATGATCATAGCCATCCATCTCTTAGGGCTTTCACCATAAAAAAACTACAAATAGAGGTGAGAAAGAAAGAATAAAGGATCTCTTACTTTTCCCTAGACTACAAAGCTAAACCTTGAAGAGAGAGAGAGAGAGAGAGAGAGAGAGAGAGAGAGAGAGAGAGAGAGAGAGAGAGAGAGGTCACTGTCACCAACTCATCCATGAGAGAGGCAAGAGTTTCAACCATGGCTTCCCCTATCCCTTCTTTCTTCCAATCTCTCCCTCCACACACACCCCCGCCCCCCATTCTTCCGCCAAGACCTTGCACGCACCCACCTTCATTACCTATACACATATTTCAAGCTTTGTTGCACCTTTCCATTGCACACATAGCCTTTCCTGATTCCATCCTTACCTCCCACTTATTTTCACATATTCCTCCATGCATTAGCCATTGCATGCACCTTCCACCATTAGAATAACAATCATCCCTCATCCTTCCCTTACATGCACTCCACTTCATCACTCACCTACATGCCTACCCAATTAGATTTACATGCATACTCTCCCTTCCATTCTCTTCCACCTTAGAATCACATGCACACTTCTCCTTCTACTCTCTTACACACACAACCCTTTTATAGCCTTCCATCTTCTTGTCCTTCTTTCATTGGGTTTTAGAAAACAATAAGGAAAGGAGAATCACCTTGTGCCTCTTTTCATGGAAAACAAGATATCTCCTTTCTAAAGTATGATTTGAGGTTTCCTTTGGGTAAGTGGCATGTTGGGTTACAGATGAGGAAAGCTTGGATGTAAAGTAGTGTAATTGGGTTGAAAAGAAGTGTACAATCCCTTGTTGAGTGACATAATAAAGAGAGGTGTAAAGAAAAATTCAAGCCAAAAAAAGAAGTGGATATGTAAAGATCCTAGTTGGGTGATACAACTAAGGCATCGTATAGCAAACACTTCAAAGGAGGTTTTATTTGCTTTACTTGTTATTTTCCTTCTTTATGTATTCAATTTCATGTAAGCAAAATTTTATTAATAAAAGTAGTTTTCAATTTCGTAGTTAGTTGCTTTACTTTACTTGCTTTATTTCATTGCTTTAGTTATTCTCTTTGCTTTAGTACTTAGAGTTATTTGCTTTCACTAATCGTTGGCTATGTTAAAGTAGGTTAGCTTATACTTTAATTGACATCTTATCAAAGAGTCCTCGGGGGTCGACCCATATTTGCTGTGTCTATACTCCAATAGATCCATGTACCTGTGGTAATAATTAAAATGCATCATATATTAGGAAAATATAATTTAAAAATTGGTTAAAAAAATGTTTTTACTAAGGGATTCCTACTTGTTTTGAAAATTTACTTCTAAAACTTGGGTCGTCCCACAAAGTACATAGGTTTTCGTCATATAGCATGCAAAGTAGGTGCATACATAGGTTTTATGTTACGTAGTGTTAGACTACCAAACACAAGTTTCGTGGTATAGTGGTCCTTCAAGCAAATTTCACATTGATTAAGACCAAATATACATGTTTTTCTTTACATGGTATGTAAAGTGAACCCACACATAGGTTTGTGTTGCATTTTGTCAAACACAGGTTTCACATAAACTGTGCTACATACTAAATTTTATTTCAAAATATTATAGTAATTATATTAAATTAGTAACAATCTCTTTCTTTTACACTACCATTTTATCTCATTCCATCTCACTCTATCTAATCGTGTATCAATATCCCCAAGGTTATAAATGGTTGGATGTGGATTGGATGCGCCTATATCATATTCATGATCCATTAAGATTCTAGTCAAATTAGATTCTGAATAAACAATTCATGCGATCTTATCTTTAACATTTGGCTCAAAATTTATTCAAATTAGAATTGTTCATTGAGGAGTCCAAGATCTAGGCCAAGAAAAAAGAAATAATTACCACAATAGAATTGAGCATATATGTAATTCATATAATATTGCTTCTTCATCATCTTTGGTATCTAATATTGTGCAAAAATATGATATACAACATCACCACCAACAAAAACCTTAAATTTGAGTAATGATATCATTTCCAATGAACTTTTAGCACAGTTGTTAATAGACAACTAGGTATCTCACTTGAATTGAAGGTTTGAGTCACCACTTTACCCCTTTGGCCATGTATTAGATCTAGGAGAGAGAGAGAGAGAGAGAGAGAGTGTGTGTGTGTGTGTGTGTGTGTGTGTGTGTGTGTGTGAGTGGTTTGCTTTGTCTTTTTTCGCTCACAAAAAATAGTAATGATATCATTGAAAATTAGATTGTTAATGTTAATTCCAAAAACAAGTTGCCAACAAATGTCTAGCATAATTGGTCATAAACAACTTGGTATCTATACTAGAAAACACTTGGTTGTAGGTTCAAGTTGTTGCCTACCCTGTTAGCTAGGGATTAAATTTAGAAGTATGTGCGAGTGATTTGCTTTGCAATTCTTCCATTGTAATTTTTTTTTTTAAAAGAGCTATTCATTTTAAAATTTATAATTCATATACACTAAAAACAAAAAGCTTAGAAGTATGTTTCATTCTTCACCGTCAAGGTACTAAATTCAACCTAATAAAACTTATACTTGCATCCAATAAGCAAAATAAGAAATATATAATAGAAGGACATAAGATGAAAAATAAAATTCAAATTAGCAAGTACCACTTAAACATTTACCTATCTCGAGGAATTATGTGATGCAAGCAATCTCATTGTCATTGCATCATAGGCATCTTAAAAAGAGGCTGGCAAGCCCACCTTTCTTGACTTTTTCAATCAAATAAAGTATTTATCTAATTTCACTCACCTCATATGTCCTGGGAAACAAAGATATCATCTATTGACATCTTTCAATACTTTATTTTTTGTCCTTCCAAAGTAAAAAAGAATAAGTTGTACTCTATATTTTAGAGGTTTCTAGTGTTTCGTTGTCCTTTTTTTGGGTGGTCCAACAATGAAGATCTTAGAGATATTCCTCAAACTTATTGTACCCAGGTCATTTGAGATAAGCCAAATGAGATGAATGGTATGGACTAGTGAAAATCAAGAAAAGTAGGCCTAGTAGCCACTTTAGGACACTTACAATGCAACCTAATGAGATCGGTTGCATCACTATAATTTCTCACCTATCTCAAAATCTAGAGCCTTAACTCATCGTCTTTAAGGGTACCAAAAATAAATTAGAAAAAAGGGTGATATAGGGCCCCCTATTTTCCCCTCATGAGCCCTTCACTAAATGCTACTAACAGCCATAACTCCAAGTGGGATTAGATTTTTGAAGATCAAAGCTGTCCATAATTTTGAAGATTCAAAATTTTCACCCATTGGATGATCCTAGCCATTGTATTCTTCAATTACAAAAATGGACGGTAAAAGGATTCACCATCCATCTTACAACCTAAAGTAGTAGTTGCTAAGATCATCTAATGGATGAGAATTTTAGAACATGACCGTCTAAGTTAAAGACAATATTATAAATAGCTCAAAACTTCAAAAATCTGGGCTACCTAGAGTTATAGTTCTTTGTACTATTTATTGAGGGGTTCATGAGGAAAAGCAAGGGGTGCATATATCACTATGCCAAAAACAAAGATAGAAATATATTTAGAATTTTAGCAAGTCTTAATTGAATCTTGAATCATCCAATTGATTCGATTCACTACTCATATCCATTTACTAATGAACACATTTTATAAAATAAGATCTACATTCTATGCACACATAAGCCAATATGGCCTAGTGGTTAAGCCAAGTTACCACTTCAATAAATAGGTCATATGTTTGAGGTAGTGCATCGGATACAGGGAGCTTACACTTGAGGGGGTATCCTGAGGTTATATATGAAAAGGGAGTAAATATAAAGACCTATGTGATTTATCAGTTTGAAATTTTTTTTTAAAAAAAAGTAGTCACATGCTATGCTCAAGTCGTGTTTGGTGGGATCCTTTAGATCCATAGGAGTGTCAAGTCCATTTATACACCCTAACCGTTCCATCTCAATCATCTTAAGGGTTGAACCAAAAAGAAAAATCATATCAACCAAAACTCTTGCATCATGGCAAGTCATCACCTCTATTATATGAGAACTTAGTCCATCTCCATATCATGACCCATTAACACCTTGTAATATGCTAGGATCATTCAATGCAGTCGGATGACCAACTAGGCCACGATGTGCCTCCTTTGTTAGAAAATGTGTGTCTATTTTAAGTGTTTCATCTACATTTCTAAATGGAGTTACTATTAGAGTGCAAAAGCTTTCAAAAAAAAAAAACTCAAAATAGCAAATATCCTGGCAGATTTCTTTTGGCTGAATCCTAACCCTTGTTGATTTATTAAGATTTCTTGGGTAACAATTATGGCATGGTTTCACCTGTAAAATATTGTATAGTGATACAGTCAGGATCCCATTTCCTTTGCCTCGACCAGTTCTATGTAATCTTTAATTTATAAAAAAAATAGACTTGTCTACTAATGAGATTAATGGAGGAGACCAGCTTAATGACATGCCCATTTCTTTTTCTTTTGGGGTTTTTTTGCAAAAAATGCCATTACATTTTTGGTATTTTTGCAAAAAAGTCCAACATTTTTTAGTTCTACAAATTTGCCATCAAGTCTTTTGCGAGCTTTGGAAAATTGTCACTCAGTTAGTTTTCCATCCTCCTTCCATATTAGTTTTTTCAAAATTTCAGTATTACCATTCTCTCGATGGACAACAGTGAACAAGAGAATTTTGCATATGATTTTCCACTTCGTTAATCAATGAAAATCTCTAAAATTGATCATGCTAGATATAATACATTGACAATAAGAAGACCTAATTCTTAAGTTTCAAATTTTTATTCAAAAAGACATCAAATGAAGAGCTTAAAGCTATTACTCATCATTGTTTTGACGAACAGTAACAGTATTTTGCTTGTGTTAAACTTAAAATTTTCTTTAATTAATTGTCCAAAGCAATTGATTATGTTATAATTTGTGTTAGAAATATTTTTATATCAGCTTTTAGTGAGAAATCAAAGTTTAAATTGTTGATTTTCGTTGAAGAAGCATAATAGATACTGTTGCATAGGTTGGTGAACATGGTATATTTGTGATTGAATATCTTACTATTAATTGTTTTTGTGGAAATCTAATCATACCATTAGATTCCTTCTTATTGAATTATGTTTGATATCAAGTTTCACTGAAACTTTGGATCGGAAAGACATTCAACTTAGTGGCCAAATTCGGCAACTTAATCACATCTACATCTATAAAAGATAGTATCAGAATTTTAAAAAACTAACAGAAAAGGAGGATGGAAAACTATCAGAATGGAAATTTTATAAAGCCCACAAAAATCTAATGTCATTTTTGTAAAAATCCTTAAAGAAATGCATTTTACGTAGTAGAGATGTAAGAAAATAAAAAAGGAATGTTAGAAAGTGAAATCTAGAAAACAGTCATGCGTGGTGCTCAACCATGCTACTAAACTGCTCTAACAAATGTAAGTTAGGAACTTCTTGTAAAACAGCGCGTCCTTCTCATCATATGAATTAGGGTCTAGAGGCTTCATCTGCATATTATAAGCTCACAAATCTAACGTTAACAAGAACCAAGTCTAGGAAGATGATGGAGATAGACGTGGAAAACCGAATTGAAAGGGAACGAGGACAATCAAGCCACATGCTTGTAAAAGCAAACACTCCTGCGGCGCTCAAGGTAGGATGACAATTCTCTTTCTTTAGTTCTATGGATTAATTGACTCACTTCGTCCTTTTTGTCTTGCATCCTCCCTCTGCTATTCGTTTTTTTTTTCTTTCTATTCTTTAATTTCTTCTGGCTATTATTCATTGACTTTAACAAGTGCATTTATCATTGTTTTCTAGGGCTAGTCCTTGGAGCCTTACTCATGCGCTTGTTTTATACCTCCATCTTTATCCTACACTTTAGTTGATGGCTTAGTGAAGACAACATTTTTCACCTTTTGCCCCAAGGATCCTAAGAGAATTGATCTAGCTCACGTCTTAGTTCCTTTGTCCCTAAATGAACAAGATCTGCTAAGCAATGTAAACATTTTATAACATAATCTCTGTTTATCTTTTGTGATCTTCTTTCTAGTTAATTTTCTTTTCAAAAACGTCCATGGATGCAGTTTGAGGATGTCTTTTACTGAATCAAGATTATACACGATGGAAAAAAGTTTTGAGTTGTTCAAAAATTCACAATGAAAGGGCAATCCTCAAAGGCATCAGAGGTGTTGTGCTGCCAGGAGAAATGTTGGCCATGTTGGGCCTATCGGGCTGTGGTAAGACAACGCTGTCGACTGCCTTTAAAGGGCCACTGAGTGGAAATCTCTCGGGAAGCATAACCTACAATAGAAAGCCATTTTACAATTTGTGAAGCAAAATAAAGGTTTCATAACTCAAAGTCGATGTACCTTTTCCCCATCTTACAGTTACTGAAACCTTGGTTTTTTACAGTGCTATGAAGAAGTGTATCAACATTGTGGGAGTTGGCAGTTGGTGGAAGGATCGTTGTGATTGTTAGGGATTTTAGTCCCCGCCCAAGATCACATACACCAAAACACAGATATTAACGTGGTTCAGCCAATAAGCCTACATCCACGGGAGAGGGAATGATTTCACTATGTAAAATGAAATACAGGGGTTTTTACAAAGAAGAAGACGCGGGGATTTTACAGATCTGTGTTCTCGTTCTTTGCCCTCTTGGTATCCCTATTTATAGGGAATTTTGGGCCCTAATTTGCAACAAATTACAAAATTCAATGGGCGGTGGCTGATGGCAGCGCTCGCCACTATTGAAGTCAGTGGCAACTGATTGTGGCGCCTGCCATAGTTGAAGTCAGTGGCTGCCTAAAAATGGGGCTGGACCAACAAATCTCCCCCTCCAACACATTAACTGAAGGAGGTTTCTTCACGTATGAACTTTTAGTAGAAGCCCATTCTGGTCAATTCCCTGCAAATCTCGAACTTGCTTCGAGGTAATGCTTTAGTCATCATATCCGAACTATTATTATTGGTATGAATCTTCTCAAGCTCTAACGACTTCGAGTCCTAAATATCATATATCCAATGATACCCAACATCAATGTGCTTTGACCTTACATGAAAAGTAGAATTCTTGCTAAGGTGTATAGCACTTTAACTGTTGCAAAATAACGTATACCTCTTCTGCATAAAGCCAAGTTCGTTCACGAACTTCTTCAGCCACAATAACTCTTTGCATGCTTCTGTCACAACAATAAACTCAGCCTCTATCGTAGATAAGGCAACACACTTCTATAACTTTGATTTCCATGACACAGCTCTCCTGCAAAAGTAATTAAGTAGCCTGAAGTAGACTTCCTTTTGTCAATATCACCAGCCATATCTAAATGAGTGTAGCCCTCAAGCACGGGCTTGCTAGTGCCAAATCCCAAACACAACTTAGAAGTACCACGTAGATGTCTTAATATCCACTTCATTGCATTCCAATGTTCTTTTCCTAGATTTGATAGAAAATGGCTCACTGTACCAACCGAATATGCAATGTCTAGTTTGGTACATATCATGGCATACATAAGATTGCCAATAGCTGAAGCATAAGGAACATCTTGCATGTATTCTTTCTTAGCATCACTCACTGGAACTTGATTCTTACTAAGCTTAAAGTGAGTAGCAAAAGGCGTACTAACCACTTTAGCCTTATCTATGTGAAATCGTTGAAGTACTTTTTCTATGTACTTCTCCTGAGACATCCATAACTGCTTATTCCTCCTGTCACAAATGATAGAAATCCCGAGAATCTGTCTCGCGAGTCCCAAGTCTTTCATAGCAAAGACTTTGTTTAACTCCTTCTTTAGTTGACTGATCCTTGAGGAGCTTCTTCCAACAATAAGCATATCATCGACATAGAGTAGCAAGATGACGAAATCATCTTTTGAGAATCTCTGCACAAACACACAGTGATCTGAAGTAGTCTTTCTATAACCTTGTTGGGTCATGAACTACTCGAACTTCTTGTACCACTGTCTAGGAGCCTGTTTCAAGCCATACAGACTCTTCTTCAGCTTACAGACATACTTCTCTTTGCCTTTAGAAACAAACCCTTCTGGCTGCTCCATATATATCTCCTCCTCTAAGTCATCGTGGAGGAACGCTGTCTTCACATCCATCTACTCAACCTCCAGATCAAGGTTTGTGGCCAAACCCAATACAACTCGAATTGAAGACATTTTAACAACAGGAGAAAATATCTCCTCAAAATCGACACCTTTTCTTTGACCAAAGCCTTTCACCACAAGTCTAACTTTGTATCGTGGTCGTGAAGTGTCACCCTCGTACTTCACCCTGTAAATCCATCGATTCTTCAAAGCTTGTCGGCCTTTAGGTAATCTTACCAGCTAAAGTGTGGTTGTCTTGTAAGGATTTCATCTCATCCTTCATAACTGTAATCCACTCTGCATTTTCTTCACTTTCATCTACCTCTGTGTAGCTCTCAGGCTCTCCCCCGTCAGTGAGGAGTGCATACTCATCTGGTGAATATCGAGTGTAGGGTTGATGATCTCTCGAACTCCATCTCAATGAAACTGCTAGTTCCTCAGTAGGAACCTCCTACTAAATATCATCAACTTCTGATGAAACATCCATGTCTTCAACAGCTTCATGTTCTCCCTTAGCCTAATTATCTTGAACATCAACTGGAGCACCACCATGGTCATTGGTGCCATCTATACTTGGCGTATGTGAAACAAGAACTGGATCTAAATTTGTCAGAGTATCAGAACTTTGAGTTTCTGATACTTTGGCTTTGTCGATGTGTTCAATGGTTTGGTCTTCCATAAAGACCACATCACGACTTCTAACCAGCTTCTTTGCAATAGGATCATATAGCCTATAACCAAACTCATCCTGCCCATAGCTGATGAAAATGCATTGTTTGGTCTTGATGTCTAACTTGGACCTCTCATCCTTGGGTATATGTACAAACGCTTTGCTCCCAAATACCCGCAAATGATTGTAAGAGACATCTTTTCCATACCATAGCCTGTCAGGAACATTTGCATTCAAGGCAACAATTGGAGATAAGTTAATAACATAGGTTGCTGTATATAGCGCCTCATCCCAGAAGGAACCAGGCAGCTTTGCTTCAGAAAGCAAGCATCTAACCCTCTCCATCAATGTCCTGTTCATCCTCTATGCTAAACCATTTAGCTTAGGAGTCTTCGAATGAGTTGTTTCATGTCTAATCCCTTGCTTCTTATAATAAGCATCGAAAGGTCCACAGTACTCACCATCATTGTTTGTGCGAATACATTTTAGCTTCTTCCTCGTTTGCTGCTCAATAGAAGCTTGAAATTCTTTAAACTTGTCAAGCACCTGATCCTTAGTTTTCAAAACATAGACCCAGAGTTTCCTGGAATAATCATCAATAAATGTGACAAAATATAATGCACCACCAAATGTGCGTACCTTCATAGGACCGCATACATCTGAATGTACCAATTCAAGCATGCCTAGATTTTTGAAAGAAGGATGGCTTTTGAAGGAAACTCGTTGTTGCTTCTTGGTAAGACAATGAGCATATTTACTCAACTTTATAGCTTTGAGCCCTGAAAGCAAATTCTTCTTGACTAGGCAACCTAGTCCTTTCCCACTTATGTGATTGAGCCGCCTATGCCACAACTCTGAAGAACTAGCAAGATCAACTGCATTCACAGAGTTCATAGGAATCGAAGCTTGCATCACATACAAGCTAGATGATTTCTTCCTTCTAGCAACCACAAGTGTTCCCTTAGAGAGCTTTCACTGCCCATCGCAAAAGGTACTACAATACCCATCATCATCATCAAGCTTTCTGGCTGATATTAAGTTCAACCGGATATCTGGTACATGTCGAATGTCCTTGAGAATCAACCTCGCTCCGTTGTTGGTGTCCAAACAGACGGATCCGATACCAACAACCTTTAACAACCCATTGTTACCCATCTTCAACACTCCAAAGTCATTAGGAGTGTACGAGGTGAAAAACTCCCTCCTCGAGGTAACGTGAAAAGAAGCACCACTGTCAACAACTTATCCAATCTCATTGGAGGCTAGGTTGATTTCATTTTCATCACAGACCACAACAAGGCCTGAAGTAGTGGCAGCTACACAATCATTCCCCTCATCATTTCTTCTCTCCTGCTTGGTATTCTTTGTTTTGTTCGCGAAAATTTTTCCATGAGTCAGGCAAAGTATTTAAAAGCCATAAACCCATGATATCATTGTCAAACCTGATGCCAACGTCGGATAGTTGCTGAAAGCATCCAGTCAACTCGTTCAAGTGGTCGGAAATACAACTCCCTTCCTTGTATCTCAGGTGCATCGCTTGATTAAGTAGGAATAACTTATTATTCCTAGTTCTCGACGCGTACAAGGTTTCTAATTTGATCCATAGAGTTCTAGCATGTGTTTCATTTTGAATATGATTCAAAATGTTATCTTCTACCCATTGTTGAATAAAACCACATACCTGTTCGTGTTCAAAAGCCTACTCATCTTTGGACTTATCCTCTAGTTTTTTAGTAGCAAAGACAGGTAGATGTAATTTCTTCACAAAAAGAAGATCTTTCACCTTTCCCTTCCACTTGTGATAGTTAGTACCATTTAAGCAAATCATTTTGCTCATGTTTTCCTCCATAAGTAAAGATAGAGTACTTACAGCAATTTCAGGAGAAAATCTTACAAATTTGAGAACACCACTGCGTTCGCCAAGAATCGGTTTATCCCCCTTGAAAACTTGTCAAAAAATAGGTCTGCTCCAATCGAATCACTATTGCAACTCATTACTGTTGCAACTCAGCTACGGTTGTACTCAAATTGTTGCAACTCAGTACTGTTGCAACGCTACTGTTTCAACTCTGTATTGGTTCAACTCGTACTGTTACAACTCTGGACTGTTGTAACTCCGTATCTGTTGAAACTCGAACTGTTGGAACCCGCCTCTAGGGCACTGTGCAACCAGTACTGTAGTAGTATTGTAGCGATACTGTAGCCGATAGTATGATGATGCTTTTAATGTAGCAACATGATAACGTGCTTTTCACTGTAGCAGCAATGATGATTACTGTAGCAACTGTAGCATGAACAGTTTTCTTCTTCCTCTCGACCGGCAGAACTACAAATCCGTTTTCTACCTCTATTTTACGGCAGAACCTTGCTCTGATACCACTTGTTAGGGATTTTAGTCCCCGCCCAAGATCACACACACAAAAACACACAGATATTAACGTGGTTCGGCCAATAAGGCTACGTCTACGGGAGAGGGAATGATTTCACTATGTAAAATGAAATACAGGGATTTTTACAGAGAAGAAGACACGGGGATTTTACAGATCTATGTTCTTGTTCTTTGCCATCTTGGTATCCCTATTTATAGGGAATTTTGGGCCCTAATTTTCAACAAATTACAAAAGTCAATGGGCGGTGGCTGACGGCGGCGCCCGCCACTATTGAAGTCGGTGGTAGCTGACTGTGGCAGCCGATTGTGCCAGCCTGAAAATGGGGCTGGACCAACAGTGATAACCAACACCAACCTTCTATCAGGTTCTTCTACATGTTTCACAAGGTCCTATTCCCATCAAGTGGCTACCCTATATATTTTGGGAAAGAATTAGAACCATTGGACTACTCTACCTCTGACTATGCCCTAGCTGTTGCTATGAATCCTACAGTTTTTCTTTTGGATCTTGCCAATGGTCGCCATTCTTTTCCAATTTTCGTATTCATCTTTTTTCTTGAATAATCAAATGTTCTATGAGAAATTGATATTGGAAGCTAAAAACAAATATTCACCCTAGTCATGTGCTGGAAAAAGAAAAGCAGTAACGTGAATAAGACTAGAAGGGCTATTTGATTCTCTCTTCTGAAATCTCCTACTCGGTTTCTTAGGGCCAGCCCTCAGAAATGCTGTTGTGGAGCGCGACAACACAGTTGTTTAGTTTCCGTACAGTGCCTCCACTTTTCTATGCAAGCCTCACAGATTTCAATTTCAGGATGAGCAGTAGTAGCACGGCAAAGATCACTGATTAGTTGGGGTGAGACAAGGAGTTGTATAAGAGTTGCTGGGTAACAGATCGGCCTCCTTGTTGTCCAGGCCAGATCTGCCCAACAACAATCCATTTGACGGTGGGCTCATCAATCAAAACAGAGCGCATAACGTGGGGCAAAGTACATCTCAGCAGGTGGTGGGCTCATCAATCAAAACAGAGCGCATAACGTGGGGCAATGTACATCTCATCAGGTGCTTAGCTAAAATGCTGACAGTTCTCAATGGCTATTAGTATACCTTAGCTTCGTTCATGACCTCAACCTTTGCCAAACGGGTACACCTCCAGCATCCAAAAAAGGTGTTCCGGATTACGAGATAGCAACGAGTCAACATTCAACGTACAAAAATACATGTACATGGAGTCTAGATGAGTCCCACTTGGCATGATTTTCTGATTGACTAGATACCCAAAGATTTGGAAGCTAGAGAATGTATCGCTCAAATTTTGGACCCACCATACTAAACAGTCTGCCGTAGGGGCCTTGTTCTTTTGACGGTTCAGGACTTATTGTCATGTGGGACACAGCATACTAAGCATTCCACCTTGGGGAACTTCGTGTTTTGAGGGTTTATGACTTATTATCATTGTTTCCATTTTTGTCTCAGTTTCAGTTCTCATGCGTGCTCTTGGTTTTGTTGCTTCTTCTTCTTTTCTTTTTTTCTGAATGGTCGAGTAATATTTAGGAAAGAGATTTAAACTGAAGTGACCGATGAGGCCATGCGAAATACGGCCTTTCAAGGTAAAAGTTTTGGTGCAATGTTATAAAGAGCAATTGAAGGATGGAGTATGTGCGGCTTTCCAAGGAAATTGGAGAAAGCAACCATTTAACACGACACAAGATGTTCATTGCTTCCTTTAAGTGATGTGGTGTTGTTCGGTGTTAGACTGGGCCAACCACCTGCTTGATTTACTGAGCCACTCACGCATACGTGTCAGAAGAAAACGAGAAGAACTTTCCATAACCTTACTGGAATGTCTTGCGCTAAACTTCCGATTGTGTAAGTATTTGGTATAGAAACTTCTTCATTTATTGAGCCACCTCGCGCACACATGACAAAAGTAAAAAGGGAAAGTAGAAGCATCGGCCGTGATCTTTCCATAATCGCTAGCTCTAGACTTGTGATTATGAAAGTAACTGGAGTAGAACTTCGTTAGGCGCGACATAAGTGAATGTTGCCCAGAAATACTTTTGGCTTGACATAAGTGACTGTTCCCACAGCTCACATATGTTGGATGCCCCTTCCAAATGATCACATAGATACCTTTTGCGGAATAGAAAATGAATCAAGATCTCCTTCAGTTGTAAATGTAAGTGCTTGTTAACTTGGGACTGATCTTACCAATATTTGGTTTTGCAGGTGTATCCCAGATGATTTGGGAGAGGATCGGGCCCTAGTGAAACAAGCTATAGCTTCCGCCTACACCATCTAAGTGATATGGTGAAGGAGCTTCATGATAGAATATAATAAAGACGAGTGCTTGGCGCTGGAATTCAAGCTGGTGGCAACAATTTAGAGTGTTGCAGCAAAGTGGTTTAAAGAAAAGAAGCACCAGGCTTTAGCTGGCATCATGGTCGCTGAGGTTATAGTTGTAGTTCTTGTCTGGTCGACTATGGTGGCAATCAGACATTGCCCACACACAGGATCAGATCGTTCTCCTCTTTTTAAATGCAGGACTCTGGGGGTTCTTACCAGTATATCACACCATTGTTACCTTTCCCCAGGAACGGATGATGCGAACAAAAGGACTTCGGCCGTGTATAGGCTCTCTTCTATACTTCATGTCTAGGATGGCTGGGGATACTTCATATCACACCATTGTTACCTTTCCCCAGGAACGGATGATGCGAACAAAAGGACTTCGGCCGTGTATAGGGTCTCTTCTATACTTCATGTCTGGGATGGCTGGGAATAGGCGCATGGAACTTGTCCTCCCAACCGTCTTGGTCACCATAACCTATTGGATGGCAGGCCTCAAGCCCAGAGCTGGAATTTTCTTGGGGATTATTTGTTGTCCTCTTTTGCGACTCCGGTTGAACCTGTCATCACTCTCAAATTCCTTCTCGCAGGTGGATATTTTGTACAAAATTTCCCAGCCTTTATCTCTTGGACCAAGTACATATCACTTAGCCATTACTTATACAAGCTCTTGATAGCGTCTCAATACTCCCGCGGGCAAACTTAACCCTGTGGACCCAAGGTCACTTGTATGGTTAGCGATTTCCCTTATGAAAAGCCCGTTGGCCTTGATCATATAGGAACCTCGGTGGTGGCTTTGTCTGCAATGCTCGTGGGTTATCACCTCATTGCATATTTGGCTTTGATGCGGATTGGCAGTACATTTTGATGCACAACCTCAACATGGCTAACAAAACAAGCTCTCTCCCTCCAGTTCTTATGTTGGTTTCTATTTCACCTTCAGAGGTCGTGACCATTAGATGTTATGAGAAGGAATTATTCATATGAGAGGAAAGTGTTGTGCAGCCAGCTAAACATTTCATCACTTATCTTTTCCTTTTTTTTTCTTTTTGTTAGAAGAGTTCTTCGTTACTTGCTATTATATATAGGGAAATGATATCCCCGCCCATTGCTGAGAGAGAGGAGACCAACTCATCTTTGTTTCTAATGGTACATTTCCTACTTTCTCTCTCTTTAGAGAATTTCTATCCGAATTAAGCTTCCTGTACCAAGTCCTTGACCCCTCAATCAAAACCCACCTTTGTATGATTTGACCCATTAATCTTCCTCACCATATCCTAGATATGCTACGTACAAAAATTCATATTCAATGATTGCATCCAGCTACTAGTTTGATGTAGTTGAATAGTCCAATGATCATAATCAAAATACTTTTCAACTGGGCAAATTAGAGGCTAGAAGCATCCAATAAGCCCGAATTTCTGCAGCTAGCCTAAATTAAGGAAGGTGAGAAGATGAGGTGAGGCCTAGAGGGAGACGCTATAAAGTCTTAGAACTAAGTCCCAATAGCATTTCTCTTTACGAAAAATCCCCCTCACCCTAGTGATGAAACATTTACCCTATTTTGAACTACCTCTCATTAAGATCTAAGGACTTATGTTACTTATCACATCTTCATCATCTAAATAGTTATATTACAAGAAAAATCAACTCAATTCCAACATTCATTTCCACTATGCTAATCGAAAATGTTGGGTATGTTTTTACATTAGAAAGCTGTTGTTCCAAACTATGAACTTTTGCAATTCCTTAGTAAAACCCAAACTTACAATTTAGACCCTACCTTAAACTAATCTTTCTTTTCCAAAACTATCCCCAACCAATAAAAAAGTGAACTCTCTTAATTTTGGCAGACATATCTTGTCTAAGTGGCAATTGATCTACTAACTTGGATTGACCATCCTACATCTTTGTAAGGCCATTACAATATGAAAAGGGGAGAAAATTCCCCTTTCCCTTCTTCTTGAGAAAAAGTAGAATTTAATTTAAACAAATTCCACCTCTCCCTAATAATAAGACCAAAGAACCCTATTATGTTTAGGGATTTGATGGTAACTCTAAGATAGGATGTGTGTAAAATAAAGGAAAGATGACCATTTTAGACATTAGGCCCCTACTAAATGGTAAAAAGGACTACTACTCTACATGGGCCAATATTTATTTAGTTCACCATATTGTCCTCCACTTAGATGTTCCATATTTTAAAATTTTCATCCATTAGATGATCCTAGCTATTGTTGCTTTTAATTATAAAATAGACAGTTAGACTTTTCACCATTCATTTTATTATTGAAGAAAGGAAAAGCTAGAATAATCCAATAGATGAAAATTTTGGAACGTGGAACATCTAAGTCAAGGGTAGGAATTTAAACCACAGTTCTAAAACTTGCAAGTCAACTTAGAAACTCATTTGAGTTACTGACTCAATAGCAAATTGAGTTACTTGTCAAGGTAGGGTGCTCGTCCAATCATGTCACTATCGAACAAAAAAAAAAAAGAATTGTTCTAAGATTGAATTCAAGATCTCTCAAACAAAAATATATAAGGTACTAACCAACTTTCGAACAAATTTCCTATACATGTAAAGTGAAATTTTTAAATGTACACCAAATCAATAAAATTTTATTAGAAATTTTCCACAAGATTTTTGAGTCACTCACAAGTTACATCAAGTTAACTACACTCATCCCACTTTTAATTCAAGTTGAGTTTTTCAGTTTTTAGATATGTTTTGAACAATTTGGATCTTTGTGAGGCATTGCACTCACTACATTATCATTCCTCTATTTTATTAACACTAAAACTACGAAGAAACTACACCATTTCTTGACCAGCCAATATTTGGAAACCACTTATTTACTTTCTATTAAAAAATAAGTCAAAAGTCCTATTTGGTTGAGAGAAATAAGGTTCTTATTTTAGAGAAACTACACCTTAAAATAAGTAGATTTCCCCTCTATCTCACATCTATTCCTTTGTGGTTGGTTAGCTTTTGGCCTCCATTCTTTGATGGGACCTTTATTGATTATCCTATTATAGTGACAGAAATAAAGGCAAAAATAGTTATAACTCTATATATGGTGGGAGCTATACATCTAACCACACATTCCTTTCAAAATTGAGTTTTTCTCCATGGTCATGTTAAACTTATCCTAGAGATTATGAAAATTATTTAGTTAATTTTCTTAGTTTTTTTTATAGAAAGATGTAGGATTCATTAAAAGGAAAGGCTACATACATGAATGACTAAGAGGTTGTAGAGTAACAATATGTAACCTCTATGCTAATGACACAAAAATGGGAGAGGAAAACATTCAGCGAGAAATGTCAGGTCCTAGGATTAGAAATGTGATTGCCTACTAATATCATTTATCTATCAATGCCTACCTTGGTGAGAGAGTTTGCAATGCTATTTGCTAATCTATTCATAAGAGAGAATTGCAATTGAGCATTCTTGACAAATTCCTTTAAGAATTTGAAAGTGTTGTGGAATCTCCCCAAGGGTATTCGTTAGTTCTGTTAGCCCATCTAATGATGTTAGAGGAATCCCCTTCAAATATGAAACTTTAGAAGGTTGAGACAAATGACAACCACAAACAAAATGACTTGAAGTTCATAGTTAATTTTCTAAGTTGCAACGAACTTTTTACCCTTGTATTGCTATTATCTAAACAGGCAAATCTATCGTGCATTTTTTTTCTCCTATTATCACACATTTAAGTAATTTTTTATTAGTCTTTTGCTCAAATGGTGTGGATGAGGAATTGGGGCTTCTCACTATATTCTCAAATGATATCTATCCTTACAGCTTCCTTTATAAAGATTGTCATATTCATAATGCAGTATGAAATTCATTAAGCACATATGTATTATATCTCAATTGTGAGAGTCTAGCATATAGGTATTATATTTCAATTGTGAGAGTCCTAACTTCCTTCCATCTTGACTTCAGGAAACATTCATTCAAGTTTGACAAGTTTGTTTTGCATAAGAAGTTGTTGCTACAATCTAAATGGCACATGAATTTGTTGAAAAGAAATATTTAAAGCTTCATAGAGATAAATATTGTCCATATATTGTTTGCAAGGTATTCACACCTTTGATCTTAGTTTAATGTAATTGAGTTCAATATTTGGGTCTACGCTTATGTTCTCTCAACTATAAGAGTAGAAAACAATTTTCACTAAGCTTTGTTGCTTACAGCCTACATTTTTTTATGGATTGAAGGATAAGAATCCATAGATAATTTTGTCTATAGGAATGTTATCCCCATGCCAAGTGAGAAGTGCAAGTTCCTATAAAAGTTTGAAATGTAAGGATATAGTGATCAAGGTAGTAATATGAACTTATTTTTATATAAGAAGTTTCTCCTTTCTTTGATGCTTTATGGTTTCTTGTAGTTCAATGAAAAAGAGCTAGGTTTAAATTTCCTTTCATAGGTTTCTCTTAATGAAAGAGTTGCCTTTACCACTGATGGTATATCCAGCATATTTTATTACTTCTGGTCACGGTCCCATAGCCTTCCAGCCCATAGATTAGGATATTTTCATTGCCTGCTACTTCTTGTTGATCTTGAATATGTGTATACACATATTAAGTAGGATATATGTTTGTTGCAAATAAGATTATATATACATATATACATAATGTAATTTATTAATTATATAAGTGTGAATTCTTTCATTTTATCTTCTAATGAAGCCAAGTATTGAAAGTGCAACAATGCTCAAATTGTAGCCACTTCTATTTCTTTGCACAACTTGAATTCTTTGCCTTGATAACATCCATGTGCTCATTACACACACAAATTAATAGAGTGATCAAAGAAAATATAACAATTAATAATTAATTTTTACCTAAGTGCACAATTAACTTACTCAATGTATGGTTGGAGTTCATCAACATTTTGCAACACATAAAGATGCACTTGATCCCGTTCTTTATATCCAACGGTCAATACACGATCACTCGATAGAGGTTTGCCAACTTTGGGTTCATGAAATGCAAACAATTGTTTCTTTCTTAGGATTCCAATAACATCGACTCTTGATAAGTACTCTATGCAAAATCCTACTGCATCCTCTGCAATATAATATTCAGCTATACACAACTCTGTCCAGTTATGATTTCGTACATACCCTTTTAGAAGTTTCATTTACCTCTCAAATAGGTACATCCATTGCAAGTAAAATGGCCTACAAAGTCTGATCTCATCAATGAGGTGCACTGTTAAGTGTACCATGATGTCAAAGAAGGATGACAGGAAGATTGTCTCAAGCTCACATAAAGTTGTCACTAGATGCCCTTAAATTTCTTGTAATTTTGAGACATCCACTACCTTCTTACATAAAACATTAAAGAAGTAGTAGAATTTTGTAATAGCTCCCCTAACTTTGTTTAGTAACACTGAACGTATTGCTATAGGCAAGAGTTGTTGTATCAATGCATGGCAATTGTGAGACTTCAACTCTTCTATGGAGATAATGTTTTTAAAGATTGAAAAGTAGCCGTCTAGGACTTTGAGCTTTGAAAGGGTTTACACACTATTCTCCTCTCCTCTCTATTAAGCATATAACTTTCCTTAAGCACATATGTTCCTCGATTGCCCCTATCCTGTGGATGTAAGCTCTTCTTCAAACCCACCTTCATAAGATCCATTTGAGCTGCAAGTCCATCCTTTATTTTTCCTGGGATATTAAGCAAGGTATAGGTCAAGTTTTCACCCACATTCTTCTCAATGTACATGATATCAAGCACATGGCATAGATATAGTGATTTCTAATATGCAAGCTGAAAGAATATTGCTTTCTTCTTCCAATAACTTCTACAATTGCTTTCACCTATGTGTTTACTTGATTTCTTTTTCCCCATGAGAAATTAATGTTTTTAGCCTGGTCCAATACTTGTCATCTTGTCAACATCTTTAGAGGTGTCCTTATCTCTACATACCATTAAATTCACTCGTCTTAAAATGGTATAGATGGTATCTGTGCAACCATCTTCTGTGGCCAAGGAATGGCATTTTCCTACCATGTTTAAGTCCTACACATGTTTGATCACTGTAGATAAGACAAGCATTGTATCCATTCACGGTGCATCTAGACAAATTATTGTACGCAAGGAAGTCACTTATTGTCCACAACAGCATAACTTTTAGGGTGAACAACTCTTTCCTATATGCAATGTATGCTTCAATACCTATGTCCCATAATTTCTCAAGATCAATGATCAAGGGAGCCAAGTACACTTCAATGTCATTCCCTGGTTACTTTGGATTTGATATCAGCATAGTTAACATCATGAACTACCTCGTCATGCATAGAAATGGTGAGAGGTTGTAACAAATTAATATAATGAGTCAACAACTATACTTGCTGCCCATAGAACCATGAGGATTAATCCCATGTGTAGATAATGCAAGTCATAGTTTCTAAGTTCTTTACCAAAATCAGGCCACATGAAGTCTATGAGCTTACATGCTTAGCTATTTGCTGGATGATGTGAAAAGTTATCAACTACTCTGTCCTTGGCATGCCATACTAATTTCTTCGCTATTTCTATTATACATAATATTCTTTTGAACCTTGGAATAGGGGGAAGTACCATGGAACCTTTGTAGGAACATCTATAACAGTCTCAATTGAATTCTTCTTTAACTTTCATTTTGAATGTCCACAAGTTGAGCATGTAGTTTTATCCTTGTGCTCCTTCCTATACAAGATGTAATTATTGGGACATGTATGTATCTTCTCATACTTCAACCTTAGTGCAGCCAAGGTTTTCTTTGCCTTCCATGTGGACCTCGCCAATTTATTATCCTTCGATAGTATTTTACCCACTACTTTTAAGACCTATTAAACCTTGATTTGAAAAACCAAATATTGATTTCACATTATAAACTTCTACCACTACAGACAACTTGGTATAATCTCTACACTAAGGGTACAACAACTCATCGGCTTCCTCTAATATTGTAGTACGAAATTATTCAGGGTCATCCTAAACGTCATCATATGCATCTCAAAATATTAGTACAGTTGTATTGTCTCCAACACTTCCTATAGTGTCTTGATCATATCTTCCAAGCCTTGTCGAGGGCCTATGTGAAAGTTCTTCTCTATCCATGGGTGACAGTTTTCATCAATTCCATTGAAGCACAAGTCTTCTCTCAACACCCCTACAGTTACTTTTTTTTAAGTTTCTACATTTTGAGCATAGACAATGCATGCGATTACGATCAACACCTACCCACTCTATGAAATTTTTCATTCCCTCCTCATATTCTTTTGATGTTCTTGTCGTAGTCATCCAATCATATTTGTCCATTATTCCAAGAAATTGAAACAAATCTGTGTGTGGAGACTTGTTCAACATGACAAGAATAGGTTAAGCATTTTACCAAACACTAGGTATATAGGAATTATAAGTATTTAAAATAACTAAATTACATGCATGCACACATGCAAAAATTTGTAATTAACAATGAAAAAGAAGCAAAATATGACAGATACATTCAAAAAGAAATTTAAGTTTAAAAAGACAAGTTTCTAACTATAACCATGTAAAAATTCTTCAAATATGCATATATATGAGATAAACAAAGAAATACTAACAACACTTAAAAATCAATATCAATCGTGAATATGTGAATGTAGTTCCAATTCACAATTGAGATTTGTTGAGGATAACCACACAAAAATTTAGCATATATTTTGTGTACAGATGAAAACAGTTAGAAAAAGCAAAGAGAAAGATGATGAAATAACTCTTAAAATAAAGTAGTAAATTTAAAGTCATTTGCTATAAATCACTTTAAAAATTAGTACTTTTAAAGTCATTTTAAAGCAATTTACAGCAAACAACTTTAAAAACTAAAATATTTTCACTTTCAGTATATATATTTGATATTAGTACTTTACAATATCTTACATAAATACACAATAAAACTAATTTTTTTATGCATGATACTCAGCGTTGATTCATCCATTCTTCACACACACACACACACACACACACACACACAGCGTGAACAAGGAAATCAAAGTATTTTTTAGAATAACTCCTCATTTATCATCCTTTAATTACATATATCAAATGTTACATATTATTATATCTTATTAATATAATATCATGATCAAAGAGCTAATTAAAATGATTTCATCAAAATTTGGCTTTGTACTATTTAGTTGACACCACTTTAAGGGGAGAGAGGGAAAGCTATAAGATGCGTGCAAATTCCTCGACCAACTTGATGGTACCATTTCTCTTCCTCAAATCCTAATTTTGGATGAGAACCATAAATCATAATGTTCTCTCTTTCTCCAATAGTGAGGGCTAAAGAGAGTTGTTGTTGTTGGCAATGAAATCGTACAATTTTGATAAAATCATGATAATCTAACACACTTCATGTAACATCCCTAATTTTTAAATCCCAATTTGAGTGAATTTTAAAAAATATTAAATTGGGATAAAAATAAAATAGTGATATTTTATATTTTTGGAGTTTTATAAGTAAAAAAATTGATAGACATCAAATCAAGTATTGAAACATCCATAATTGGATATACTTGGAAAGATGATTCCAAAGACACAAATTTTGCAAAAATCAGAGTTAGGATGACAAAGATATAAAATTTTGAATATGAAGTGTAAAAAAAAAAGATTATAAAAGGGAGGTGCCATTTTGATAATGGCACCCCCTTCCCTTTGGTTGGGTGACAGTCAAAGACTATCACCCGAGACCACACAGGAAGAAGAGAGAGAGTGTGATGACCCGGGTTTTTATATGATGCAATTTTGATAAAAAGGCGAGATCTCTTGTTTTATAAGTATGAAATGCATGAAAATCTTTTTGGTTTGGAAAACAATCTTTCATAAAAACCTCGAGTGTCAAAACACATTCTCAAATTATCTAGCTATGGCAAAGTTTTAAATCAACATTATTCCCAAGAAAGTGTTAGTCACAGCCCCAGCTATTAGAGAGTAACTACAATCAAGTAACATTGAAAGATAAGGTAGGGGTTTTACTTACTTGTACTTAGTCTGGGTGGTTCCTAGCATAAGCGTTCCTTGCCCTTAAATATTTACTTGGTGTTTGAAAAATGTTGAGGATTGGGTGAGTATATACTATACTCAGTAAGAGCCTATCACTACTAGTTTTATAATGCATGAGATGTTTTAAAATCATATGCTCATTCAAAACATGTGCATGTCTGAATACTCAAGTTCAACATCGATATCAAAATACATTGTCAAAATGAAATACTAACAACTTAAAGGATTCACATAGTCCAAAATCGAAAGTATCATATACATATATATCATAACATTATGATATGCATAAGATGCTTCATTGAATCCAACTCATGGATATCTAATATGGTATGGTCGACCAACCTCATATCATGCCATATGCAATGCACATAAATCATCAAACCATAGGGTCCCACTATGCCCACGACCTCACCGTCGTGTGGTCCCCGGGTACCTAGGGACACAAGATCATATACCTCCACGGGGCATATGACACTTCGACCCAGTGCCGTGACACCAGTGGTAGCCCCCTGTACCACTTGCAGTCGAAGCAGAGACATGCCCTTTTTGGGCATGGTACCCATCCACCTAATAGTGGTAGAGGCTGGGTGGCCAACCCACACCCCACTCAAGATAAAGACCCACTAGCTTACTAGCCCAAATCATGTACGATCAAATAAGCCAAAAACCTCTTTTCAAAACCTGTCCTCTTTGAGTCCCTCACAACTGCCTGGCCCTCGGCACTCCAACGTCTTTTGGCAACCTTCAAGGACATGCAATCTTTGCAAGAACTTAATGCTCATAGATCATGCAATGTATGCAATAGTTTACAAAACATATCTATGCATAATGTATATACAAAACATGTTTATGCATAAAACATCTGTCACATGTATGCTAAACAAGTCTTATACTTAAATCATGTATTTGCAAAACAATCATATTTTTTTTAAAAGAATCTAGTAGCGATAGAGCACCTATCTTACTAGGTCGCGCTAACCCCTTTGTCCTCGTATGCTCCTGAACATGGTTTGGGGAATGAAGGTTAGTTTGGCCTATCTTTTATGGGTTTTAGAGTGGTTGGTCTTATTACTTAGGTATTAAGGGTCCATCCCTATGCCTATGGGTGTCCTAAGGTCCTAATTGGGCCTTGGTATTATTAATTTTCCAAAGGTCTAGCAGCCACGCACCACCATCCTATTCTAAGGTTCATGCCCACCTTTGATTGGGCCTTGATCAAGGATTTTATAGTTTGGATGTGTCCATATCGTTGACATGGACACAATTCCTTTTACGGCGCCTCAATCGGAGCTCTAGATCTCAAGTTATAAGCGTTTTAGTGTCGCATGTACATAAGGTTCTCAAGAATGAAAAGACAGAATGCTAGGGCGCTGCGTGTCTGCGTCGTGTGCCTCGACTTCCTTAAGGAACGAAAAAAAACCCGCACCGCTAGTGCGCTGCATGTCTGTAGCGTGCGCCTCAGCGGGCACTTCTGCAGACGCGCCGGGTTTTCCCACCTGACTGTCTCTTTTGCGGGTGCGTCCCCAGACGCGCCGCGCCCATTTGGTTTTTCAAACTTGGTTGACGTGTGACGTTCTGATTGGAACGTCCTGTTTGTTGGGGAACCGGGGCATCCTCAGGACACCCTGGTTCGACCCTGTCGAACTAGTACGGCCCAGGGAACGTCCCTGGGTCCTTGGTGAGTCTCCAGGGCTCCATTTTGCATGGTTTTTCATGCAAAAACCTAGGGAAATTGATCCTAGAACTACGATGGAGATGGGTTTTGAGGGATCTTGGGCATACCTGGCTCGTTGCTGGGTTTTTCTCCTTGTTTTCCCCTCTAGGTTACTCCTCCATAACGGTTTTCTCCAACCTTTTGGGCTTCCATAAGAGGTGCCCAAGAGCTCTATTTATAGAGCTATGAGAGGGTTCTGGAGGGGGCTCTCACTGCCTTTGAATGGCGGTGGAGAAACCTCCAGAATGGCGGTGATTTCTCCTCCAATCATCACCGTTCTTGAACCCTCTAGAGGTTGAAGATGAAGGGTGTCCGTATCAAAACGGGCCCCTGTGTTTTTGCAGGGTAAATTCGTTTTTTAATAAAATTACATTTTTGCCCCTGAACTTCAAAGGGCCATAACTTGCTCATTTTAACTCCGTTTTGGGTGATTTTGGTCTCATTAGATTCCTTTTTCTAAGATGCACCTAATGGTACCATTTTCAGGACCAAATTTCTGGGTTCAATCAAGGTGAATAGTGAAATGACTAAAATGCCCTTATCTTCAAAAACTGATCTTTTTATTGCTTAACTTGGAATTTCAATATAATAAAATTGGAGTCATTACAGAGAGAGAGAGAGAGAGAGAGAGAGGGGAGCTGGCAGTCATTGGCAATAGTGTGAAACACCAATGACTGTGAAAACAGAGGTAAGAAGGGAGAAAACAAAAATTTCAGGGGCCGAATTTGCATTGGAACACCCAAAAATATGATGGCTTGGACAAGTGATCTGAGCCAATCATTTTATTCTTCATGGTCTCATGATAAAAAAGAATCAAGAATCACTATGATCGGGCAAGTAATAAGGGAGAATCGAGTCATTAAAGAAGACACAAGCAAGTGGTAGAAATCCAGCGACTAACAACTATTTTTTGTATTTTTCAGCATCAAATGAAGTCAAATCACAACCAAAATTTAGGGGGGTAAAGGTGAGACCTTGATCTACCACCCCTTTTGAGGAATTTGAGATCCGACGAGAAATAGGGTACCAGCAGCAATCACGCAGGTCACCTTCTCCAACGATGGCTGATCAACACAGGTGACTTGTTAGAATGGAATTAAAATCATGCCCTAGATGAATTTTGGTGTGATCTACACTATGGAGAGGTCAGATCTTTGATCGAGGATCATATGACCATCTAATTTGGATGCATGCTAGATTGAAGATCTGTGAGGTGCGATTTCAAGATCTGAACTGTTCATTGTAATCCTTGTGATGCATAGATCAAGATACATATGAGGTGTTCTAGAATTGGATCAAAATTGATGATCCATTCTGTTCAAATGAATCATTGAGATTATATGAATAAAGCTATTGATTTATTCTTTGATCTTGGATGATAAGGTGGAGAAATGTCATCAGCTCAGTATGGACATCTTTGATAGGGCACATTCAAAGCTATCGATTGATGATTTAGTGACTCGAATTGTTTGATATCCTTTAGATGGACTTAGATGTGGTAGGATTATCATCCTAACCTCTTGATTTTTATTGATTTAGCTATAATTATATAAGATTATGCATGAATAGCATGAAATGATGGCTGATTAGTTGATTTAAATAATAAATTACATGAGATTGATATGATTAGACCATGATAGCTCTGGAACATATCATGATGAAATTATGAAAGGGCCCAATGGTTATAGGCAGGCCCAAATTATCATAATTTGAATTATTAGCCAACTCAAGTGAGCCCGACCATGAGATTCCATGGTTATGAACTATTGGATTGTATTGAAATACGATATGGTCAAATATAGAAATATAATGTATATTATAATTAAGAATCCAATTTAGATAATTAGGATTCTATGTGTGACCTGGAGGTGATGTGTATCTAGGTGGTGGAACCGAGGTGGACTGAGTTAGACTAGAGTCTGATTGATTTGAGAGGTACAGATGAGTGATTCTTTGTCTAAGGTAGGTAATGACAACCATTAACAGGCATGTTTCTATTTTTAAAATTATAGACATATATGGGATCGTATTTCTATTTTACCATAATTTCATGTTGAGGTAGTGAGATAATTGCTAGTGATGCATATTTACATGATTTTATGGATTCATATTTATCCACAGGTGCATGATTGATGTGATTCATTTATTTTTTTTATAAGAGATATTGATGGTACGTGATTTCTATGCCCTTTAGTGACCGTGAGGTTATTACGTAGTGGTTTTGATTACTATGTCATATTGATGCATATGGATGCCCTATTTTATTGCTTATTTATCCATGGATTTGGTGGTGGAGGTTTGATGGCCGATCCTTGCAAGGTTAATCCTGGGATGAGGGGCAGTGCCTTGGGATGGTGAGCCACAAGTGCTCCTAGTTTTATGAGATATGTGATTTTCATGTTTTATGATTTATGACGGGTGTTTCTTCCTGGTGGACGCAATGCTAGGAGGGTTGTAGGGTTGGCCACTTGCCCTCTAAATTATGATGATGATTAGACACCTGCTCGATAAATGGCAAACACTGTAGGGAATGGTATCACGGGTAGTCCCACTACAATTCCAATCCTCACCTATGTGAGACGGACATTTAGTCTCACATTCTAGTGTTGATGTGGAGCAGCAATTGGTAGACCCAGCGGTTAGTTACAACTGCAACATAGCAGTCTATGTACTTCTTGATGTGTGATTTTATCATATTGTGCAGATAGTGCACCATGGTAGATATTCCCTTTGTACCCACGGCGTGACAACACGCCTTGAGAGGTGATTGTGCACCAGGCAGCCCTAAAAGGAGCAAGTATGGGGAATTGGTATGAGTGCTCATGACTGGAGATACAATTGTGAGGTATACTCATGGGACCCTCATGTTAGGGTGCCCCGCACTAATGTTATTTATTGATTTAGATTTTCCTTGTGTATTAACACTTTGTATTGATGAAATTTTGATACTTTTGGGACCCACGTGTGAGGGTGCCTTTGATGAAGATATATTTATTTATTCTCCAAGATTTTGAAGCTCTATAGTAACATGATTTTGACATATTTATGAGCCTTCAGAGCTTAGTTGATTTGACATGTTTTCATGCATGTGGTTGGCATTAGTTACATTGATTTGGTGGTTTGTTGAAGAGTTTTCGAGGTTTTGTTTACTTTGCATGTTTTGATTATGCAGGTGGCTTAGATAATTGCCACCCATTTCATTGGTTTTAAATGCCAACCATGTTGTACTACATTGTTATTGATTTCCATATTGAGATTTTGTTTGAACTGTTCTCATTAGATAGATGTTTTATCACATGCCTTGAAAATTGATGTATGTTTTCTTCATATGGTGTTAGATGTTTTTATTATTATTGTTTGTCTTCACCTATACAAGCATAGCTTTCTGAGGCATTGCGATGTTTTTGAAATGCCTCATATACAGTGGGAGACAGTAGGTTGAACATTCTAATATAGGAGTGAGGGTGTTGAAGGCTTCATGCTGTGCATAGAGGAGATTTAAAAAATGGACAAGGTTTGTGTATAATCTTACCTTAATGTTAGTTATGTACTGTATATATGTATGGTTTATTGTGACTTGAATGCATGGATATATTCATGTTGGATGTGATGGTTATGAATAGACAGACCCTAGGTAATGCTGTTAATTAGTTTTACCAAAATTGGTATTAGATTTGGATGGATGGGCATGGAGATTGAGTCTCCTTATTTACACCTTTATGTTTATTCAATCCATTAGGTTTTTATATCGCATGGGTTATATGAGATGGTCCAAAATATAGAGGAGACTATCGAATTTTTGGTAGAATTGAGAATATCATTTTATCATTAAATTCATGATTTTGTGGTTTTATGACTCTCAGGGTTTTGAATGCATGCTTTTTATATGAGTTTTTGTTATGAAATAATTTTAAAATCATATTTTTTGAAGTAAGGATCTTGACACATTTTAAAAATTGGTATTACATTATTGTATAAAACCCAGGGTGCCGCATTTCTTAGTCCCATCATTTGTAGTGACAAAACCCACTTGATCTACAAAATGCAAATATGGTGAGTTGGTAACCAGAAAGTAATGTAGGATAAAAAAAAAGAAAAAAAAAAAAGATGTGGTTTACTTACTCTATTTTTCAAGCCACAAAAATTCAAAATATCCAAAATGGAAAGCAAGAAGGGAAAAAGGACATAGGCAGACATAAGGATCAGAGGAGGTGGCTATCATGCCACCTGTGAGAAGAGGAACATGAACAAAGGATATAGGAAAAAATGAGGTGGCTTCAGTATTTTATAGACAAACAAGGATTTTTGAAGTTGTTTAGCCCTAAACATCTTCAAAAGTGATTGACTTTTGAAGTCATTTAAGTCAATTGACTTTAAAAGTATGCACTTTAATCTGGCACGAAGATGGATTTCATGCAAGAAAGGACTTTTAAATTTGTTTAGAAATAAATGACTTTAAAAGTCCTTTCCGCCGTAAAATCCCTCTTCATGCCAGACTAAATTGTATGCTTTTAAAGTCTTTAGGACTAAACAACTTAAAAAGTCAATCACTTTTTAAAGTCATTTAGGAGTAAAAACTTTAAGAGTATAGACTTTTGAAGTCATTTGAGTCAAATGGCTTTAAAATTCCTTTTTCACGAAAAAATTCCTCTTTGTGCTAGAATAAAGAAGTCATTTTTTTTATATTAAAATGACGTCTTAAGTCTTTACTTTTAAAGTCATTTTTTATAAACTACTTATAAAATATTTACGAAGTAGATGGCCAAAATAACGACTTCTTTATATCGACTTTAAAAGCCTCATGTATAGTAGTGCATATTAATATTCTCTTGATATATAGAAATGGTATTGTACTTTTTTATTTTCATTCTCTCGCTACTTTATATATGATGCAGTAGGGATGAGTCATTAAATTTTTTTGCAATGTATTAGTTAGGCATGGTTTATGTGATAGCCTTGAAGTATAGGTTGAGATATTATTACTTGTTTTAAGATAAGGATTCTCAATGAGAAATTATTGTGGCAAGCTTTAGCACTCTTTAGAAATAATCAAGCCTCATTTGAAATGTGTCACAAATTCATTTGGTATATTAAATGTAGGGTTGATTGTACCCCATGATCTAAACTAATACAGTTTGTAATGTCTTTTGCAAGGTTATTTTTGTAACTACAATTGTAATCTAACAATATAAATACAATACAATACACATTGTTATGGTGAGAGAATATTCTAATTTTACATGGTATTAAAGCCTACGGTTCTAATCCTCTTCCCTCCTTCTATCCTTCAAAACCAGCATATTTTTTTTCATTGATCCAATCTTAACGTTCATTCATTCTTTGTTTTTCTATCAAACATCACTATTAATTCCTTTTGTAAGGCTATTTATGTAACTACAATCATAATCTAACAATATAAATACAATACAATGCACATTGTTATTGTTGTCATTTTAGGTTTAAACTCACAAGCGCACGAATCAGTTGTAGTAATTCATGCGAAGATGTTAATCCCACGAGTCAAATGGATGTGAACTAGTGATTCCTGCTTTAA
Organism: Warburgia ugandensis; assembly: GCA_035236585.1. Lineage (NCBI taxonomy): Eukaryota > Viridiplantae > Streptophyta > Magnoliopsida > Canellales > Canellaceae > Warburgia > Warburgia ugandensis. The sequence continues at coordinate 27,867,152 of CP141136.1, forward strand.
ATTATCTAACCTAGTCAAATTTAAGAGAGTTTTCCTAAACTAAGAATGGAAATTAACATATGAAAATGGAAATTATGTTAAAACTTAAAACATGCTAAATTAAAAAATTTCCTAAAACACATCTTCTAAAAATAGAACTTTCCTAAATGAAAATTTTCTAAATTTATGACTTTATAAAATTAAAAATTTCTAAAAACTAAGATTGAAAACATTCAAATAAACCAAAACATGGAGAACTAAACTTATCATGAACTAAACAAATTAACTAAAAGGTGCAAAACATGGGGTAACATGGTTCGCATGAAAGTGTGTGGTTTATGCATGAACATTATGATGGAGAGAATGCATATATGAATATGGAAAGTACGCATGAATGAAGATGCAAACTAGGCTCGCATGGGATGTAAGAAACTCACTTAACTAAAGCATGGAAATTTCATCAAAGCAAGCACTCTTCTAAGGAATCCCACTTCAAGTCCGTGTGCATGATTCAAGAGGTTGTGCACATGGAACAAGGATGGGTTTCTTAGATGCAAAACTAACCTAAATGATATATGTAATCTAAGGTGAATGATGTATGGATTTGAACATGCAAACCTGAATTTAAACATCCATGAACAATAAGATTTAAATCACATAGAGCACTCAGGAAAAGTACACTTCATTCAAAAACCAAACATCATCTCATTAAATGAACTTGATGTACAAGAGTGGTGAATGTCATCCAAGGGGAGTGTGCACCATACAATGGTAACCATACGTCCAAGGAAAATGCTTCGATCTTCTTCTATGCAATCCAATATTCCAATCCTAAGCAAACATACATGTAATCAAAGAGAGATCCAAGGAAAAAGATGAGAAAGAAGGTAAAAGATAAGCAAGGAACTTAAGGAGATTCAAGGAGCAAGGAACCTGATTCAAGGTCAACACTCTCTTGGCTGTCACTACAAGAGAGTTGTGGTCCTTGAATACAAAGATCTAAGGCTTCAAATAAAAATAATTCAACAAGGTAAACAAGGAACAATTAAACAAGCAACACGGAAAGAACAAGAGGATGAAGAACCAACCTAGAATTTAACTTGCAAAACTCAATGGAAACATTCAAGAGGGAGGCATGGAATAGCTTGGAAGGGATGGATGCTAAGGGGGAACTCATTGAAGGCTTGGAAAATTAAAGAAACAAGGTTAAGGGAAAAGACACCTCCTTCCTTGAAGTAGGCATTCTTTTCCTCTTTTTAATATCATCAAATTGAATCCCTTATGGACCTTTTACAATTGGATTCCTAAGTTTTCTAGGGTGTATTGAAGAAAAGGTGAGGTGGAGATGAATTAGAAAGGGAATTGAATGGCTAGGATGAGTGGGTGGCTAGGGTTCTTAAAACATGGAAAGATGGCTACTGTAGGATTGCAATAAGGTGGGAGGTGCCTTATTTTTATGAGGAGGTATCTCCCCCTTTTAAAAATTTCTGAGATCTCTTCAATTAAGGAAAGTGGTTGGATGGTGGTGAGGTAAGAAGGAGATAAGAATATGGGAGGAAAGAGAGGGCAAGGAAAAAAATATGAAAGAGAGGTGAGGTGGGAAAAATTGATTAGCTAAGTGGTTTTCTAGGGAGTGGGAATTGGTTGGTTGGTTCAGATGGGAGTTTAGGAAAGTAGAGAAGTCTTAGAAAGGTGGAACTCTTGAATGGAAAGTGAAATTCGTGGTGCATCTTAGTGGTGAGGTGAAAAGTGGGAAAATTTATGAAAAAATATAAAATTTGAAGGAGTCTCTTCCTAGTGGTCCACATGCAACCTTATCCTAGTGATTTTTTCCTTAATTCTATTCAAAATATCTCCATAAATACCAAGAATAATTCTTTGGATTCTCCTCCAATCATGGCTTTCCACTTAGCTTAGCTTATGTGGCTTTGATGGCTTACTTTGAGGGCACCACTGGCTTAGCTTTATGGTTGGTTTATATGGTTCTCTTGGCATAGCTTGATGGCTATATTTGTTTGCTTTGGTGGTCGGCTTGGCTATTGTGACCTCAAACCCCAAGGCCATGGTTTAACATAATCAAACATAGCAATTGGCTCAAGCGAAGCCTATGTGGCTTTTTTTTCTTTTATATTGCAGAAAAAGTATCGATAGAGTTAGCAGCTCTTATCCTATGCAAGTCATGGTTTAAACAGTAGAATTTTAAATACTTAATTCTACCAAAATTTTAGCAGAGTCTCCTCTAATTTTTGGACCTATGCATTTAATGCATGTGATGCGATTCATCTGATAAATAGTATAATAGTTTTAAAATGCCTATAGGAGACTCAGTCTCCACATAATTCACCATATTAAATTTACTACAATTCCCATTTCTGACTTGAAGTTCTAATCAAATCTCATACACACACCATCAACTTAAAAATATATAGAATGTTAGAAATAAATGCATAGGGTTACTCATAAGATAATATAGTATAACTCATGTTCATCACCAACATACATATACAATACAAAATATGACAACATCGACTAGTCAGGCTTCATTCATTTCCAATAAGTACCTTCTCTTTGTTAGCTTAACTGGTACTTGAAAAAGAATAATATGAGTTGCAAAGCCCAATAAGGAAAATGAACTAAATCCATGCATATCCTGTCATTCTTATTGAGCTTAGCTCAACTCCACATTCATGTACATCCATGGAACATTCATTTCCATTTCAAAAGATAATTAATGAAGTCATGAACATGTAATATTAGGTATAACATACTGGCATCTAACAAAAATTATAGTTTATTCCAAATTCAAATTGTAAGACAATAAGCATAGCATTCAGATAAACATAGGAATGTTTTACTTGATTATTTCCTTAGCAATAATAAACGTAGAACATCATCACATTGATCAAGTAGTCATCTCCCTCAAGGTGGAGCTGCCCAGTATCATACATAAAGTGACCAAACCCTTAGGATTTACTATCTCAGTGGCTCCAGCATGATTCCAAAGAACCAGGCAACTCTTTCCCTACCATTTTAGGAGAATCAATGTCTAATAGCTTATCCCTTAGGATTTACCATCTTAGATGACTCCACCATGATCCCAAAAGATCAAACAGCCCTTTTCCTGAGGTTTACCATTGTGGGAGGCTCAATACCTGATAGCTCATCCCTTAGGGTTTACCATCTTGGGCAGCTCCACCATGATGCTAAAGAATCAGGTAGCCCTTTCACTTAGGATTTACCATCTTGGGCAGCTTCACCTTAGTTGCAGTCAACCAAGTAGCCCTTTTCCTCAAAATTTACCATCTTGGAAGGTGTCATCATAGTCTATTAGGTTGCCCATAGGGCTTACTATCTTGGTACTGACACATTTAAAAATGGTTAATTAGAATATCACACGATAACTTTAACAAGTAAATGCAATTCATATTGTCCATGCAATCTATATGATAATCTATAGGTTTTATATCCATAGTCTTAAATATAAAGGGAGCAGATCAATAAGAATTTAAGGATAAAGAAGGGTTTAGGGTTCTTACCATTTTTTAACTACAATTCACAAATCAATTACCAATGTCGTTCACATTGTATCCAAAATCTATGTTGAGAATACTAGTTTTAAGTCAATTACATAATTCTATGTAAATTAGTATAATTACTTCAAGATCTCTACTCATAATGTCATTGATATAACCTCTGATATCTAGATTTATGATCATGACACCAATTGGTTGTTATCTACTAAGTTCAATACCATTGGTCTTGAATTAACTGTTTAGATTGAGCACATACCTCTAAAGGTTTCAATTCCCATCATTAAAGGTGAGTTATTTATCAATTTAATGATTTTAATAATAATCCACGGTCTGATCACTTTTCATAACAATCAATGGTCACCAATCAAGTTTTGGACAGTTGGATCGGACCTCATACTAATTATCCAATATTTGCTCAGTCATTTTTTTTTATCACATTTTAGTAACGATGCGTAATTAGAGTTATAAATTCCATAAATTTGCCTTTCAATCATAATCTTAATTTGATCAAAATTTCAAGGATCAATTGATTTCTAATCAATGATCCATCTTTATGGATGAAAAGATCAGATGTAATTTATCCAAATCACCAAACCTTTAGTTTTTTGTAACTCTTAGGGGCTCAGTGGAAGATGACCACCATCACTAGAGAAGATGACCAAATATCGGTCATCACTGATGGCCCAGATAGTACCCATTTTTATAAATTTTTATATGGGAATGCTTAAAATGATCTGAATTTTGTAGTGTTTTGCATCCTTAGTTTCCACTAAAATCAAAGTTTTTTGCTGCATTTTTTAAACCTTTTTAAAGATGCCAGAGTTATTATTTTTCTCTGATTCTAGAGTCATTACTTGTCTGATCTTTGTGAAACTTAAGGAGTTTCAATTATACCTTGGGAACATAGTGAACAGTTCAGATCTTTGATCAAGCCTCCTTCCTTTGACTGTGTTTTTCAATAATCCTCTTCACCATTCTTGTCACCGAAAAATGGTGACTTTTGAAAGAATAGGGGGGAAAAGAAAAGTAAAGAATGAAGGAAAAGGAAAAGGAAAATAAGAAGGGAAAGAGAAGGAATTTGGGAGGAGCTAAGTCCATGTGGTGAGTTCGGCTCCCGTGTGTTAACATGCTTCCCTGCGACTCACTATGTCATTAACAATTAACTGAAGCAGGTCCTACTATCAATTTTGACCCCCTCTTTTCATTTGTAAAAATTTTGGATCCTTGGATCCCAGTCTCCATTTCATGTGCTCTTAGTGTCGTTGGAAAGCTCTCATTGAGCACAATCCAATAATTGATCTTTCATCATCAAATTTCAAAGTTTTTTCTTTATTTTTGAATTTCTTTTATAATTACTTGATTTATGATAAAAAAAAAATCATTTTAAAGAAAAATTTCTTAAAATTTGCTATGAATCTAGAATAAAATTTCAAGTCATTTAATCCTTAAGAAAATATTTAATTTAATAAGTTCTAAGAATTCAAAATTTACCCAAAGCCGTGTTCAATTTACGATTGCTCATGCGAGGCCCACCTGCTCAATCCCGCCTTGGTTGTCCTATTTCACCAAATTTTGATAAGATTAATAGTTAATCCATCTTTAATATAATTTTAGAACACAAATATGACATTGGCTCTTAGCTTGTTATCTTCTTCATGGTTTTATTATGGCCAAGTGGCTTAAGTGCAACCCATGTTAAGGTGGTAGACTTTGCATCTATTGCTTGTCCTAAAGATGATATGCATCATTGATCTCATATTGAATTGATGATTTTTAAGCTTAGACTTGATCTTTTGGTCTTAATCTTTCATTTTTATCTCGATCGATCTCAATCGTCAAATTGCCTTCTTTCTTACTACAAAAAGTTCAAAACTCTAATTAAATCATAATTTTTTTGATTAATTACATACCTCTGACTAGCCTCTGGACCTATAAAATATCAAAATTTTATATCATTCGGTCAAAAATGCATGTGTTACAAGAGAATATTTATGTAAAATTAGATATTTATCAGTTATTGCAAGAGAATATTCTAATTTTACATGGTAACAAAGCCTAGGGTTCTTATCCTCTTCCCTCGTACTTCTATCCTTCAAAACCAGCATCTTTTTTTTTGTTTTTTGCATTGATCTAGTCTTAACCTTCATTTATTCTTTGTTTCTTCAATCAAATAGCACTCTTGGAATATTAATTAATCAATGCCAATACCATTTTTAATTAATTAAACATTGTTCATATGCAAGATTTTATCTTTATTTCTAGTTACTTAGCTTTTGTTGGTATTATTTGTACATTTTTGTGCATGTAGTTTTGATATGCATATTACCTTTTTTCTTGTTAGGTGGGAAGGTACTACTAATGACAACTATATTTTGGGTGATTTAATTCAAAATGCAACTCAAAAGTTCCCTCATCCCTTATTCACCACAAATTATGGATTTATATTAGAAATTTGATTCATCATCATCATCATCATTATCAAGACCTTATCTCGATTAGGGTTGGACATTGAATCTTGTCCCTCCATTTTCCTCTATTAAGTATCATGGCTTCAATTAGTCCTAAAGTTTCTAAATATTTTATAATCACTTCTATCCATGTTCTTTTGGGTCTTCCCCTTGGCCTTTTAGAACCTTTGACTTGCATTGCCTCACTCCTAACCAGTGTCATTTATGGCCTTCATTGGACATGTCCAAACAATATAAGTCTAAAGTGGTACTTCATAGGGACTTCTTGGTTATCAATCTTTACTGGTGCTCCACTTGCGCTCCTCTCCTTGCTAATATTGTATTTCATATACTCTATCTTAGTTTGGCTGATTTTGAATCCTTTAGGTTCTAATGCTTCTCTCCATAACTCTAGCTTTGTCATTACGCTCCCTTATCTCATCAATTAAAACTATATCATCCACAAATAACATGCATTATGGGATCTCCTCATATAGATGTTTTGTTAACTTATTTAAACCAACATGAAAGGTACGAACTCAATGTTGATCTTGGTACAATCCTATAGTGATAGAAAAATCACCTATCTCTACCCTAGTGGTCTGAGCATTTATTATCACTCCATTTTGTTGTTTTAAATAAAGCAAGTAAGTGCACAAATTGCCTGCAATATAGTATGCTAGTGAGGCCGATCTCACGAGGAGTTAAAATAATGTGATGCTAGTGGTCCCTACTTTAAACTATCTAGCCTAGCTAAAATTTAATTGATTTTTTACCTAAACTAAGGATGAAAATTAAAACATTCATTGGAAACTAAGCAAAAACAAGAAGCATGCTAAATGGAAAACTTTTCTAAAACATGTACTTTCTAAAATTAACACTTTCTTAAAAACTTCTAATTTTATGACTTTCCTAATTATCAACTTTCCTAAACTAACTTCCTAAACATGAAATTAATAACTAATTTAAGGAAAACATGTTTTAACAAGCTACTTTCCTAATCATGCAAAACTACGCAACCAAATCAACTACTTTGGCAAGTGTGACAAAATTTATTCCTTTCCAAACTAACTAAGATGCAAAATAATGGAAGCTAACTACAACTAAACAATAGAAATAAAGGAAAAATTACCACTAACAAACAATGAAAGAAAAACTACCCAAGCATCATGCATGTAACCATGGAATGGTATGCATGATTCATTGGATATGAGTGGATGTAAGCAACTACTTTGGAAACCTAAGCATGCAAACTATTTCTAACATTAATTAAGCTATCTAACAATCTAGTTGGGTTCTTGAAAAATCAAGTGAACATGAGTTGTATGATGCTAGAAATTAACATACACCATTCATGCAATGAAATTTCAGTAATAAAGTAATTGAAACATTCAATAAATAAAATATGTAAAACATGGAATTAACTACTTCTAATGCAATCAAACATTCAATAGCAAAGATAATTGACTTCTAGACACAAACATGAATTGAAAATTCCAACTAACTTCATTGGATCAAATCAAAAGTTCATCAACATAATACTCCATACATGTAATCCAAATATGAAATTTAAATGCTATTACAATGATGTTCACTTAATCTTAATCACTCCTTAATTACAAGCCAATTCCTTCTTAAATTGTTCCAACAATCACTCATGAACAAGTATGCTTGAATTCAAGGGAAATCCTATGGACAACTAAGGCAACAATGAGTAAAACTTAAGCAAACAAAGCTGAAAATCAAGAGGGCTAAAAGATAATGAAGATGCAATGAAAGATAAAGGGAAAAACTAGATTCAAGATGACTTTAGTTTGTTGGCACTTCAAGGAAAAACCAGCCTTGAATCTTAGTTTTAAAAACAAGGAAAATAAAGGAAAACAAGGCAAATTAGCATGAAAAGAAGTAAATTCCAACAAAGAGAACAAAGAAGCTAACCAACCTTCAAACATGAATAAAAATCCTAGGTTGAACACTTGGGGAAGAAGCATACACCTTGGTGGAAAGTGGAAGCATCCAAAGAGGCACAAAACAATAAGCAAAAGAGAGAAAAGTGGGTTGTAGGAAGTGTGCGTCTCCTTCTAAAGGAGGAGATGGCTTTTTTCCTTCAATGAAAGAGTTCGTAGGGATTAAATAATGTCAATTTGAATAGCTAGGATGGGGGAAAAGTTAGGATATCAAATAGGAAATTGACTGGAAGGAGGTGGCTACCTTAAATAGGGGAGTAGGTGGGAGACGCCACCTTTTTAGGAAGGGGTGTCTCCCCCTTCCAAAGTCACTGAAACCTCTATGAAATAGGAAAATGGGTGGGGATTGGTTGGGAAAGAGGTGGAGGGTGCCAGGTGGAGAGATTTGGTTGGTTGGGAAGTTTCTTAAGAGTTGCAATGAGATAGAGTTTTGGAAATTCGTGGTGCATCGTAAGGATGAGGTGAAAATTAAGGAAAAGTGAGATAAGCACTAAAAATGGAAGGCTCTAATCCCATTGTTCCACATGCCATCTTATTCTAATAGTTTTTCCTTAATTATCTTCAAAATATCTAATGGATAACTCTCTTGAATCTCCTCCAATCCTAACATTTCATTGAGCTTAGCTTGATGGCTTAGATGGCTAATTTTTAAGGCTCCATTGGCTAAGCTTCATGGTTGGCTTAGGAAGTTTTCTTTTCTTTTTTCTTTTTTTTGCTTGAATTCTTGGCTTCAACCCTTGGCTTGAGTGACTTGTATGGTTTGGCTTGAATTCCTTAGCTTTCCACCTTCTTTCTTGGCTTATATGGCTTCCATGCAAAGGTGGTGGGAATGCATGACTTACTTTTTGGGCCCATTTTAGCCATTTTTGGCACCTTTAATCAAATCTATTACTAGTCCACAAGATGATTTGGCCTTTGGTTTATGTTGAAGTGATGATTTTGAGGCTTTGACTTGATCTTTTGACCTTGATATACAATTTCATCCCCTTTGATCTTGGCCATTGGATCACCATCTTACTTCCTGTAAAAAGTTAAAAATCCTAATTAAATTCTAGAAAAACATGATTAATCATATATTTACCTTGGATTGACTTCTAAACCTACAAAATATCAAACTTTTGGGTTATTAGGTCAAAAATACATATGGTATCTAAATACCAAATTTACCCCCAATAAGTTGTAACACATAGGTAACTAATTGGGTGGTTTTAATACAAAATTAAACACTCATCACACCTCCAAACCAACATTTTGCTAGTCCTAAGCAAAATAAGTGAAAAATTATTTTTCAAAAACTAACACAATGTGCCACTTTTGTAGGTACTCATGATTGCATTTAGCACATGCAACAAGCCCTTAAACCCTTAGGTTACCCCTAGTGAACGAGTTAAGCCTCATGAGGGTTTGCAGTGAGTATACCCACCAAATTCTTAAAGTTAGTCCCCTATTTCATTTCAGAGAGTTCTCATTCATTATTAATCTATTAGTTTTTCACAACTTAATGGGAAAGATTGACCATTTTAAAATCATACACACTAAAGACATTTTATTCTAGTTATTTGTAGTAGTGCATGTGTGTGTGCAACCATTTAAGTCATGATTTCTAACTGGATATGCTTAAATTCCATTGGAAATATATCTTGACTTCTAATCCTCTCAAGTATACTCATAGAATTGAAGGTCTTAGATAAGGGTTTAAACATATTTCTCTCATCATGTGACTATATTCAACAAAGCTAATGGTTCACATAAATTTTGAAGTGCTAAAGAGACAAAGGAAAGTGATCCTTAAGAGTCGATGTCATTACCAAGAATAGTAGGGCTATGTTACTTTAATTCCTTCTTTTTGTATCCTCTTTAAAGCTATGTTTCACCTAAGATCCATAGATCTTTAATGATGAAGAAACGTAGGCTTGGGTAAGTTTCTAAAAAGAAGGGTATAAGAATTTCAAAGGGTCAAAATGGAGTAGAGGTATTCAATGAATATTTGTTAGGACACTTTTTTTCTTTTTCCTTATTGGGTTTGTTGAAATGAATTCCCTTTTTATTCTTGTCTTTCACTTTTTCTGATACCTTTCTTTTCACTTTTTCTTTTGGTTTTGTTGGAAGAAAGACTGTTAATTTTCTCACTTCTTTGACTCTCTATCCTCTTTTGAACTTTTCTACTAAGTCTACTCATTTTGAAAATGGGTAATGGTTATTTATTTTGCTAGTTTTTTTAGGTTAAGGTGAGTGAGGTTAAAAAGAAAGACTTAATAGTAAGCTCAAAAAGGGCTAACTAGTGGTATCGAATATACTGGGTAGGCTTGATGTCTTTGGTTGAACAAGGATGGTCTATATCATTTTCTAGGTTTTCTAAAGCATATCAAATTCAATAAAATTTTTGGAAATAAAACTATTACTCCTATTTATTCTTGATAGTTAGCGAAAACAAGAATAATAGGATCACACTAAGTTATATACATTGAAGAATTTGTGGAATTACTAATAACTCTCTAAAGGAAGATAGTCTCTAAACTCACTATGTTTTAGGTCTCCATCAATTTTTCTCAAGGTCTTTAAGTCATACCTCTCTATTAGTCTTGACTATATGCTGTGTGTAAATGGTTTACGATAATTAACTTTTATAAAATGCTTTAATACATGAATAATATGCAAAACTAATCATATACACTCCCATTAAGAGGTGAAAATAGTAGAATTACCAAATTCTGAACATCCAATTCTCATCACAATAAGGGAACACTTCCATTATTTTTTTTGGTAAAGCTCAAGAAAATTTGAAATCCCTATATGCATCCACACCCCCCAGCTTGAATGAAACATGGTCCCCAATGTTTGAAAACATAGGATCCGATATGGAAAGATGTAGAAGATAAAGATTTAAAAAAAACATCTAGGTTGCCTCCCAAGCAGTGCTAAGTTTTACGTCTTTAGCTAGACATAATAATGAGTGCAATGATGGTAATCTGCAAGGGTTCCTAGAGTGATAATATGAGGTGGGTCATGATACTGAGGTGTCTCTAATAGTATCTTATCAATCTTAGGATTAGGCATCTCCAGGAAAGGTTTTAACCTCTAACCATTGTCTTTTTGGATTTCTCCATCTTTCTCCATCTTAATGCCCTATGAGGATAGACTACACATACTATATAAGGTTCAGTCCATCTAAATCTGAGTTTTCTTGGTAATAGATGCAATCTAGAGTTATACAATAAGACCTTTTGCTCAGGTGTGGAGGATTTCCTTAAGATTTGGCAATCATGTATACCCTTCATTCGGTCATTGTATAATCATGTAGAGTCATGCATCTTTCCTCAATTCTTTCAACTCATTGAGTTGGAGTTTTTGGTGGGTCTCAGCAGCATCAAAATCAAAATTGAGCTTTTTAACAACCCAATATGCTTTGTGTTATAACTCTACGGTAAGTGGCAGGCCTTTTCATAAACCAGGCAATAAGGTGACATTCCTATAGGGGTTCTATATGCTATACAATAAGCCCATAAAGCATTGTTGAGTCTCATAGACTAGTCTTTCCTATTTGGATTGACTGTCTTCTATAGAATCTACCTTATCTCCCTATTGGATACCTCTACTTGGCCACTGGTCGGAGGGTGGTATGGGGTAGCTATTCTATGGCCAACACCATACTTTTTCATTAAATTCTCAAACACTTTATTATAAAAGTGTTTTCCCCCATCACATATTATAGCTCTTGGAGTACTAAACCTTGCAAAGATATTTTATTTTAAGAATTTTACCTTGACTTTGTGGTCATTGGTTTTGCAAAGTATAGCCTCCACCCACTTGGACACGTAGTCCACTCCGACTAGGATGCAAAGATTTCCAAGAGAATTAGGAATGGGTCCCATGAAATAATAAGGATTGGGTTTAAGGGAACCATATGTCTCCTTCCTAGACTACCTAATCTTTGACACCTCACACATGCTGTGCAGTAAGCATATACATCCGTAAATATGGTAAGCCAATAAAAACCACACTACAAAATTTTTGCAACTACCTTTGTTGAGCTAAAATGCCTCCCACATGCATGATCATGACAAAAGAAGATGATTTGATTGTGTTCACTATCTAATATGCATATCCAAATCACTTGACCAGGACAGTACTTGAATAAGTCCTGGTCGTCCCAAGTAAAATATCTAACCTCGGTCAAAAATATTTTTTTTTATATTGTTTAGTCCAGTGATTAGGCATTTGTCTTATAACAAGATAAATTACAATATCACCATACCAACGCAACTGGGAAATATGCAATAACTATTCATTTGAGAAGGATACAATTATAGGCATGCGATCGCTAGTATGCTCCACCACTAGTCTAGATAAGTGGTCCGCTACAACATTTTTAGAACCTTTCTTTTCCCTAATTTCTAAGTCAAACTCTTATAGCAGTAGTATTCAACAGATCGACCTAGATTTTGCATCCTTTTTAGAAAGGAGGTACTTTAAATCCGTGTGATCCAAGTACACTATAACTTTAGACCCTAACAAGTAATGTCTGAATTTATCCAAAACAAACACTACAGTTAACAACTCTTTCTCTGTGGTTGAATAATTAAGTTTGCATCATTTAGTGTTTTACTTGCACAATATATTACATGGGGAACTTTATTGATGTGTTGTCCCAAAATAGCTCCAATGGCATAATCTGACACAACACACATTATCTCAAATGGTGCATTCCAATCTACTAGTCAGATAATGGGTGCAGAAGTTAACTCGACCTTGACTCACTTAAATGCTTTCTTACAGTCCTCATCAAAGTAAAAAATGGTCTCCTTTGTAAGTAAATTATAGAGGGGCTTGGCCATTTTGCTAAAATCCTTGGTGGAGGAAGTTTGGCTATTAAATCCACTTTTGCCTTATCGACTTTTATCCCATTAGGTGATATTATGTGGTGTAAAACTATCCTACTTTGAATCATAAATTGGAACTTTTCCTAGTTCAAAACAAGAATTTTCTCTTAATACCTTAAGAAACCTTTTTACCATATTAGAGAAAATGCTCAACATACACCTTTGAAATATTTCTGGAGTGTTACAAAGCCTAAAAGGCATACATCGATAAGCAAAGGTCCCAAAAGGGCAGGTTAAAGTGGTGGTCTTCTTCTGATCCTCTAGTGCTATAGGAATCTGGTTATAACCTGAATATCCATAGAGAAAAAAGTAATAGCTATGTCTGGCCAACCTCTCTAGCATTTAGTCAAAAAAGAGTAAAGAAAAGTAATCTTTGCTTGTGACTGCGTTTAACTTTGGATAGTCAATGCAAACTCTCCATCCATTGGTCATGTGGGTGGGTACTAACTCATTATCATCATTTTTTACTACTGTGAGCCCCTATTTCTTAGGTAGAACCTGAAGGGGGCTAACCTAAGTAATGTTGGAGATAGGATATATAACTCTAACATCTAGAAGCTTTAAGACTTCATCTCTAACCATGTCCTTCATGTGTAAGTAGTCTTTGTGTTTTCTCTAAAAGGTTTTGCATTTTCTTCTAGGTGTATCCTATGCATGCAAATGGCTGGACTAATCCCTTTTATGTCTATTATCATCCACCCTATACAGTTTTATATCCTTAAGGACATGTAAATACTTACCCTCATATTCATTATCTAAACCTGATGCTATTATCATAGGTAAGGTGTCAGCTGGGCCTAGGCATGAATATTTCAAGTTTTTAGGCAAGGATTTTAGGTTTAGAGATGATGGTTGCTCTATCGAGGGTTTTGGGACAGATTCAAAAGGTGAAAGTGGTTCCACATAAGGACTCCACTTGGAGGTATCCATGATTGGAGCAGCCTTTAGAAGGTTGTTTACCTCCTTAATAGACTTGTCTAGATCAAATTCTCCATTAAAGTGCATAAGACAAGCCTCCAGTGGGTTAGAGATGGACAATGGTCGATGAATGTCGTAAATTAGACTCTCAATCAAATTGACATCGCAAGAATCATTGAGGTTTAAATGTTGTTGATCAAAGTTAAAGACATTTAGCTTAACTTTCACGTTGCTAAAGGACAATTTCATTATACCATTCCTACAGTTAATAATGGAATTGGACGTCACCAAGAATGAATGTCCAAGGATGACTGGAATCTGACTGCTAGGATCAAATACAAGTTGGGTGTCCAGCACAATGAAATCAACTAAGTAACAGAACTTGTCCACCTATATCAAGACATCTTCAATCAAACCATAAAGTATCTTGACATATCTATCCACTAATTGGAACATGGTAGTGGTTGGTTTTAACTCACCGAGTCTTAGTTGCTCATAGATAAAGTATGGCAACAAGTTAAAACTCGCCCCTAGGTCAACTAATGCCCTATCTATGACATGATCTCCAATAATGCAGGAAATGGTAGGATACCCTGGGTCTCTAAACTTTAGTGGGGTCTTGTGTTGAATCAAGGAGCTTACCTATTCGGTAAGGAAAGCTTTCTTTTACTTGTAAAGAGCTCCTTTAAGAACTTGGCTTAGGCGGGAATATCTTTAATTGCATTGAGCAATGGAATATTGATTTGAATATGTTTAAATACATCCATTAACACATTGAAGTTTGTTCCCTTTCTAGACTTATTTAGTAATTGAGGAAAATGGGTTTTAGGCACATAAGGCACCTCCACTATAGGTTCTACAGGGTTTTTCTGTCTTTTCTCTTTCTCCTATATTTTAGTTGTCTCTTTCTCCTCCACAGTTTCCTTAGCCTGCCCTACTTTGTTATCGACTTGGCATGCTCATGAGGGTTAAGGTTTTAATAACTTGACCCTATCTCGAATTGGCCCTTCAGGTTAGGAATGGGTTGGCTAGGGAATTGACCCTTTCCTCTATTATGTAGTTCAACAAACAATTGACTTACCTGTATATCTAAATTGGATATAGCTTGAGAGTTGATATGGGCTTAATATCTACTATCATTTTGCAACTGGTGTAAGGCCTTTTTAGTGTCATCATTTTCCTTTAAAATTTTTTCAAGAATGGCCTGAATGTTTTACTAGAAAGATTATTTCTTTGTTGATGAGGTTGTTGGAAGATAGGTAGCTGCTAGGGAATTGTAGCTTTATGAGAAACATTTTGGGTAGAGGGTTCACAAATGGTCCACCTTAATAGTTATTCTTTGACCAAGAAAAATTGGGATGCCTCACCCTCCGGGGTTGTAGGTCTTAGAATACAAGTTGCCACCAGGTTGGCAATATGCATTTAATGCATTCACTTGGTCAACAAAATAGTCATTTAGCACTCTATTTGACAAGACGTAGTTATATGGGTTAAGCAAGAATATATAGCACAAGCCTCTTGTGAAGGTTTAAGGAATGATGTAGCCATAAAGGATTAAAACATAGTTTCAAGTTTATCTGCTCTACCATTGTACTTGTCCATCCTTACTAGTACAGAGTTAAGTTTATGGGATAGATAGTAAGTACTCCCATCTCATAAAGACCCTCTCTTGGTGGCCTGTTTGTTTCTCTTTCTTCTATTTGAATAATCCCATTGTTAGGAATTATCTATTAGAGTCTAAAAGAACTCCCAGGTCTCACTTTGAGCCTTTAGCATGAGGGTCCCTCCACTTATAGCATCTACCATTTGTCTATTTTGATGCATCAATGCCTCATAAAAGTATTGAACTTGCTTTCATTTTTTGAATCCATGATGTGGGCATTTCTATAGCAGTTCATTCCACCATTCCCAACATTTGTAGTATTGTTCATCATCCTTTTTATTGGAAATTGATAATTTCATGATGAAGGCCATTTGTCTTGTGAATAGGGAATCACTTGTTTAAAAACTTTCTAAACAATTAGCCCCATGTATTGATGGAACCTACCTCCAGGAAATTCAACCATGTCTTAGCTTTGTCCTTGAGAGAGAACAAGAATAGCCTAAGCATAATAGAATCTTTTGAAAATTTCAAAACCTAAATGTGATGCAAATATTAAGGAACTCCTTGATATGTAGGTGGGGGTCTTCTCAGTCACAACCATAAAAGGTGGGGAGCAATTGTATGACTCTTGGCGTTAGCTCAAAGTGGTCTGCATTTGTAGGAGATAAAGCTATTCAAGATTGGGAGTTGAGTTGTAGTAGAGCATAGAAATCTTTAATGACTTTACACTCAACTTCTACTGATGGTTCAACCATGGGGATAGTTACTTGCTTTCTTTCCCCTTGTCTTAGGTTACTCTGAATCTTTGGGTTGAAAGGTGTTAACTCCAAGCTTTGAGATTGACGCCCTTGCATAAACTATCATATACTAAATGCCCTAATCTAAATGCTGACTCTAACTCTAAGTGATGCATAATCAAATCCTAGTAAGCACTAATCGAGCAGTGTTTTGATTATTTTTGTTTAGTACACAGGTGGTAGCTTCTCAGACCTAAGTCTAGACATCTCATCCTTTTGTCCAAATTTGACTATTACTTACTAATTAGGTTCTACTCAAATGTGATTGATGTAATCCTTGTGTTAAAAGGCATTTAGACCTCAACTAACATTAATGGAAGGCATGGAAAAATCACTTAGATTCTACTATAACCACAGGGTTCAAAAGCCACTGGAGTGACAATAAATCAGGTCCTTCTGAAAGGGTCCTATGAGCTTGATACCTTATGTCTCTTTCGGCTTGATTTTAAATTAATATTCAAGTATTGTGATTGTGGCATACAACGATATTGATTGATTCATAGGTGAGCCAAAGAACTAGTGATAAAATCCAATCCTTGTCTTATAAGGGTTCCCGTGGGGCCCTTACTAACATTAATTCCATTCCACCATAAAGCTATAAATATGCAATGCAATACAAAAGCAAACTAATACAACCTATATGCTATCCAACCAAGGTTAGATAAATGCTCTAATGCGACAATCCTAAGTAAATATGCAACAATTATCAAGGAATGATCCTAATTTATATGAATTATGCTAACATTCAAATGCAAATTATCCTAAAAATTAAAAATTGAGTCAAAGATACTTGTAGTGAGGGGTCTGATGATGATCAAGTGTGGGTCTCCTGTAACAACCCACGTTCTAACAGTCACAATATTGTCCGCTTTGGGCTTAGACCTCACAGCTTTGTTCTTCCCTAGTTTCTCAGGGAAAACACATTGTGATAATTAAAGTTGAACTCTTATAACCAGAGCAACTTCCACTCCTAGGGAGATGCGGGACTAACTCTCAATACCTAACCCCATCCCTCACTTGAGACTTTTGGCTTGCCTCAATTGGCGTCTGACCTCACCCGGCTTGTTAGACAATAGAGTGTCACCTCTCCCCACCTTAGGGGACATGCGTCCTCGCATGGCCTTTTGACCAGACACAACCACATGCAGTTAGCCCAAACCACAAGTGGTAATGGCTCTGATACCAATTGAAATACCCTTTCATAGCTATATCTCATGTTTCATTGTTATTTTGGGATTGAAAATGACAACTTCACGTATGCATTTATTTCATGGTTTGAGACTGATTTCAGAAATGGAATAATTGGAATATGTTGAATATGGCATATGTTTGTATTGAAATATCTATATATAATTTATATTTGTTTGGGCTAATAGGCTTAGTGGATGCTATGCTAAGAGGTTGTACGGGCTGGCCTCCCAGCCTCTAACCACAAAAGGTGGTAGATATCCATGCCCAAAGTGGCATCATTTTTCTCAACTATTGTGGTAGGAACAACCATTGGAGGTGGTCATGGCACTCTTTCGAGACGTATCCATAATCGCTGTGGAGGTTGCGATGGCTATTCTCTAAATACTGGAGAGACACGATTCAATGATCTGGTCGTGAGCATAATAGTCCATGTGATTTCTATTTTGTGACCCCACATAGGGGTGAGATTAAGGTCTTTAAACGAGTACTCATGACCAAATTGGCTAATATATGGCCAAGTGCCTATCTACTTGATTTTTGCAAAAGAAATGAGGATTGTTGACATGAGATTTGATTAATTATTACTTTAAGAATTTGAATTTATTATGTTATGGGTGTATTTGACGATTCTTTAGTTTGGATATGGATACATGTGGATATGTAAATATGCATCTGAATGTGGATGATGCATTGCATGATGTAGCATAGGTAGGATTGCCATATGTTTTCTATTACATAAAAAACTTGTTTTTCAACTAGCATGTATGCTCGTGATTTTCAGTTTTGTGGTGCTTAGATTTCCTATTGAGTATGTTTGAATACTCAACCTACCATTTTCCTTACAGATCCTTACAAGCAAGACAAGCAAAAGTACTAGACAGCTTAAGTGTTTTCATTAAATAAGTGAAAGGTGGGAGGTTTGATATAGTTATATTAGAATTAGTAGTTACTTGTGTGAGAATGTAATGTATTTAATTTAAACTATTTATTTTCATAACTTGGACTGTGATTAGCAAGTCTTGGGATTTGAGGACATTAAGTTTTTGTTTATTTATTAAAATTATTAAATGAATGTTTATCAGATACTTCGCTACGGCATGCATTAAATGTTTAATGTCCGAAAAACAGAGACTCTGCCAGATTTTCGATAGAAATGTAGTACTCATTTCGCCGATAATCCTTTTAAGAAAAGGAAAAAATAACACTCGGGGTTTTTCTGAATGAGTTTTAAAATAATAATGTATTTCCACTATCATGCGATTTGCAAAAAATGTTTTTAATAGAGATTGATCTTGCGTCATAATTGCCTTTTGCATTTAAAAAGCATTATCAAAACTCGGGTCATTACATCTCCATGCCCTACACTTGCCTTCTATTATTATAATCCATTTAAAATTAAATAATAAAGAAATTGCAATTTATAATGGGCCTCACTACAAGTTTCACTCAAATCCTAATCTAGGAAAGCGATAAAACCTAATCTAAGATGATGAAGCCGTGGCCCATAGGATCATCGCTACTCCTTTGCCAATTTTTCTCTCACAAAAAAAAAAAAAAAAAGGTCAATATGAGGAAAATAGCACATATATGAAAAAATAATGCAAAAACCCTAATCTAATACACCCTAAACCTAAACAAGAGGAAAATAACCTAAAGTATAGAATACTACACAAATTATTGCAACTCCTCAGCAACGATTCCCAAAACTTCTTGTTGTTTTAAATAAAAGTCTCAAGTGCATGAATCATTTGCATATAGTATGCTAGTGAGGTCGATCTCACAAGGATTTGAACTAATGTGACACTAATAGTTCCTACTTTAAACTATCTAACCTAGCTAAAATTCAAGTGATTTTTTACTTAAATGAAGAATGAAAATTAAAAAATGAAATTGGAAACCAAGCAAAACCAAGAAGCATGCTAAATGGAAAACTTTCCTAAAACATGTACTTTCTAAAATTAAAAATTTCCTAAATTAAAAACTTCAAATTTTATGAATTTCCTAACTAAAAACTTTCCTAAAATGTACTTTATCAACTTTCCTAAACTAACTTTCCTAAATATGAAATTAACAACTAATCTAAGGAAAGCATGTTTTAACAAACTACTTTCCTAATCATGTAAAACTAAGAAAACTAAACAACCAAATCAACTACTTTAGAAACCATGAAAAAATAAATTCCTTTCCAAACTATTAAGATGCAAACTAATAAAATCTAACTACAACTGAACAATAGAAATAAAGGAAAAATTACCACTAACAAACAATGAAAGAAAAACTACCCCAAGCATCATGCATGTTACTTTGGAAACCTAATCATATAGTCTATTTCTAACATTAACTAAGCTATCTAATAATCTAGTTGGGCTATTGAAAATTCAAGTGAACATGAGTTGCATGGTGCTAGAAATTAACATACTATTCATGCTGGAAATTCCAGCAGTAAGGTAATTGAAACATTCAATAAATAGAACATGTAAAACATGAAAGTAATCACTTCTAATTCAATCAAACATTTAATAACAAAGATAATTGTGGATGAACACAAACATGAATTAAAAATTCCAACTAACTTCATTGGATCAAATCAAAGGGTTGATCAACATAATACTCCATACATGTAATCCAAATCTAAAATTTAAATGCTATTACAATAATGTTCACTTAATCTCAATCACTCCTTAATTACAAGCCAATTTCTTCTTCAATTGTTCCAATAATCACTCATGACAAGGTATGCTTGAAATCAAGGAAAATCCTATCGAAAACCATGGCAACAACCAATGGAACTTAAGCAAACAAAACTGGAAATCAAGAGGGCTGAAAGAGAACAAAGATGCAATGAAAGATAAAGGGAAAAACTAGATTCAAGATGACTTCCCTTAACTGTCACTTCAAGGGAAAACCAACCTTGAATCTTAGTTTTAAAAGCAAGGAAAGATAAAGGAAAACTAGCATGAAAAGAAGTAAATTCTAGCAAAGAGAATAAAGAAGCTCACCAACCTTCAAAGATGAATAAAAACCCTAAAAATCCTATGTTGAACACTTGAGGAAGAAGCATACACTTTAGAAGGAAGTGGCAGCAACCAAAGAGTCCACAAAACAATAAGCAAAAGAGAGAAAAGTGGGATGTAGAAAGTGGGCACCTCCTTCCAAAGGAGGAGACATCTTTTTCCCATCAATGAAAGAGTTCTCTTTTGCTTGGATGTTGCTGGATTTTTAAGCTTCTTCCCCTAATTTTTCTAGGTTGTCCTAATGCTAAGGTATGGTGGGGATTAAAGAGTGTCAATTTGAATGGTTATGATGGGGGAAAAGTTAGAATATCATTATCTTTGACTAGTACCTTTTGATAATTACTTCTAATGCACTTAATGTGGTCTAAGTCCTTACACTTTTGTTCTCTTATTTTTTCAAGTTTAAACACATCTTTCTCACCTTCTCTTGATCCTAGTCTCTTATAGATATCATCATATGCCTTGAGTTTAGCCTCACTTACTATTCTCTAATAAACTTTTTTAGCATTCTTATACTGTTCATAGTTTTTATTATTTCTAGTCTTCTGCTAAGCTTTAAAATGCACCCCTTTTTTAATAACTTTTTGCATTGTTTCACTCCACCACTAAGTTTCTTTTACTAATTGCCTTATACCTTTAAATACTCCTAGAATATCTTTTTCCATTTTCTTAATGAACTCGGCCATATTAGTTCGCATGGTGTTTACTTCTGTTTCAGTGTTTTAGTTTCCTTATACCATCAACTTATTTGTGAGTGACATTATTGTCTCCCCTTTTAGGTTCCACCACTTAGTTTTTGGATACCTATTCAGTTTATTTCCTTTCTTCCATCTTTTAATGTAGTTATCCATAACCATTAACCTATGTTGTAAGGTTAAACTCTCATTGGGTATCACCTTACAATCCTTACATATTGATCTTTCGGTACTCCTAAGTAAAAAGAAGTCTATTTTAGCTTTTATGGGGTCCACTTTTAAAGTTTATTGTGTTTATTCCTCTTCTTAAAAAATGTGTTTGCCGGGGCTAGGTTATATGTCAAAGCAAAATCGAGGATAGCTTCCCTCATCTTATTTTGTTCTTCGATATCATACCCTCCATGTGCCCTATCATATCCTTTCTTTTCTTTTCCTATATAGACATTTAAGTCTAATCCTATAAATATCCCCTCTATGTTTAGAATTTCTTTCATGACTGCCTCTGTATCTTCCTAAAAATGTCTCTTAATTCTATCTTCTAACCCTACTTGTGGTGTGTATGCATTTATAACATTTATGATCTTCTCTCTTACAACAAGTTTTATTATTATATTTCTATCATTAGTTCTTTTAATATCTATAACTGTATCCTTTAATTCTTTATCAACCACTATCCCCACGCCATTTCTATTATTATCCTTTCCTATGTGTCAAAGCTTAAACCCATCGATTTCTCTAGTGTTAGCCCTTTTCTACTTGGTTTCTTGGGTACAAGTGATATTGCTTCTCTTATGTTTCATAGTATCTACTAATTCAAAACTCTTACACGTCAACGTCCCTATGTTCTATGTGGCTATACAAATCTTATGCTCTTGAACTATCCTATTTACCCAAGCACTTTTCAACCCCCATGACATGAACTCATGCCTACTTTTCCCTGCACATGGGTTCTAATGTAGCACATTGCTTCCGAGAGGATGCTCTAGTGGCCCTTGGCCATTTTTCACTACACTTGAGATCCAATGTAGCGCATCACTTCTAAGGAAACTCCTTAGCAATCCTTGCCCATTTTCCACTACACTCAGGATCCGATACTAGCTTGAGGGAATGTTAAGGTTGATTCATGTCATGTTAGGATTTCCATATATGAAGAAGTTAAAGATGATTTTCATTATTTTATCTTCTTATTTACACATTAATATACTACACATATTCATTTGTAAGAAAGAAGAGAAAATAATGAAATCATCTTCAACTTCTTCAAAAAGGTTTTACTTGCCAACTAGCACCTAACGCAAAACCCTCCTCCTTTGTTATCTAGGCGTGGACCTACATTGGCAGAGTTAGACATTTGATTCATAGTTTTTTATTTCTAAGTACAAATGTTTATTGTTCTTTTAAGAAAATATTATCTAGTAGACTCTGGGTTTGGGTTGCTGCCAAGGTATATTACCCTTATAAGCATGAGAGATATTACTTGCTAGAATTTAGGGGTAAAAGATGGTGACAGATCAAGAAGGCCAAAGTCAACAAAGGAGTTACTTGACCAGTGACATTCATCATTGTGCAATGATTGAACATGTCTTTAGTGCACTAAAAAATTGTTGGAAAGATTTGAAGTGTATGCCGGTATATAAAATCTCAATGCAATCAAATATAACATTGCAGCTTGCTCATTGCATAATTGTATACCTATGGAGAATGAAGCTGATGAAATATTTTTGAGGGGTTTCGAAATACATGGATTATAGGTTTAGGACATGGCATAGGAACAACATAGGTGGGAGAGGCATCTATTCCGACTTCATCAAATCATTCTCAACAGGTTTTTTAGATAAATTTTTTTATAGCAAATACATTAGTTACCCTTAAAGGTTTTCATTGCTATCTTATAAATGCATATTTTTATGCACGAATGGTCTTCTTTATCAACATCATCTTAACAGGGGTTGTACCTGCTTACTTGTGAACATAGGTTGAATGGTCTTCTTAATATTATCTCACTAGTAAAGAATGCTGGTTTTGAAATACTTACATCAACTAATGGATTCTCTATTTATGAATTTCTCTCTATGTGCCTTCATCTAGTAATATTATTCGCTCTCTCTTGATTTTTATAGATGACTACCAACCAAGGTGACACCCAAAGTAGTTAGAATGCCCACAAGCAAGTAGCAAAATGGAGTATCTAAGAAACAAGCATCATTGTTAATTTAACAATTGAAAAGATTTAGTGTTATAATTTGGGGTGGTATGTACCTAGAGTATGGGCTGAATTAGAAAGAAAGATGGAAAATAGGATTCATCAACCCGTAACCATTTCTTAATTGAAGAAGATGTACAAGATGTTAAAGCTAGACCATTTTGTCCTTACTTCATTGTTACAGGCACCAAAATTTGGATTGGACACTAATATACACAGTTATCTTTTACAAGTATCTCTTAACTTCAATTTGTTGTATAGCTTGGACCATTTAATTTATGCATATTTTTAGGGTAATAACCTATGCTACCAAGTTTAGGAATTATTCTTGCCCCTATCGGAATGAGCTTAAGATTTAACTCTGGTGACATTATTTTAAGCTAGCACGTATGAGTTGATTAGGGTGTATATGATAGAAAACACTATGTTGATGTTTGTATATTGGGATGTGTCTCTCTTAATTTACTAACATTTTATACTATTTGGTGCTTTATGATAATTGAAACTAATTTTATATTTGAATTCTTCTTAAATGAATGGTGTTCCAATGTGTGTGTATATTGATGGTGTTGAGCTTCTTGACAGGAATGTTCTTTTAGAAAAAATAGGCTGCAAATAGTCTTGTTAGACATCTACTTTAAGTATAGGCATGCAAGAAAACTTATAAATGGGTTAGAGTTAAAGAAAAGTAAATAGAATGATCCCAACAGCTTTCTAGAGTGTGTATCTAAACAAGCTTTTTGAATATTGTTTATTTTATTTTTACTTATTTGTATCTAAGAATACTACTTAAAATAGAAGCAAGAGAAACTGTTTCCAAATGCAGCCTAAAGAGCTCCTTCACCTTTTCACTTTTTTTTTTAATTTTGTGAAAGAGCTTCTTCTTTCGATGATCTGCAAATCATCTAAATAAGAGCGTTTTGTCTCTTTTAGTGGGACTATTTTAAGTTTCGAGTAGTGATGACCCAAGCGTTCACCGGAATATAATAATGATGTGCTCTCATCAAATTATATGATTTAGTTGAATGTTCATATATGGGACCTATATTTGTAATTTACTACACACACACACAGAGAGAGAGAGAGAGAGAGAGAGAGAGAGAGAGAGAGAGAGAGAGAGAGAGAGAGAGAGAGAGAGTTACTCGCCACTTATCTACGGTAAAAATTTTCTTTTTGATAAGCCAAGCTGTTTATCGGATTCATCCTTGCTAAGAGAGTTACTCGCCACTTATCTACGGTAAAAATTTTCTTTTTGATAAGCCAAGCTGTTTATCGGATTCATCCTTGCTAAGTCGGATGGTTGCTAAACGTCTCGCCAACAAGCACCTCTAACGTAGGCGTCTTCTAAATGTGGAATGCACGTTACACGTGCCCCCTCTGATCTCCTCCGAATAATTTCAAAGAGAGAGCAAACCACGCGTGACGACGGGGTGGTCAAAGCCAAACACGTTTCAACCATCGAGTTAGTGCCGACTGTAAGGTGACAACGGCAGTTGTTACTCACGTTACATCAAGGAAGTGATGGGTTTTCTCACTCACCAAAATGGAGAACCCAAAAATAAGCTAAATGAGAAGGGTGGATGGTTTAGCGCTCTCTCGCGCGTGCAATTGCGCTAGCAATCTAAGCTTCCATATGCGTGATTTTCTCTTAACGGAGAATATGACAGGAAATGCCGTCTAATTAAGATAGGGGAAATGCAAAGACGGAGATGAGCCTTGGAGCTGAGATCTTGCTTGCCGCCGTCGGGCTGTCTGGGGTTTTTCTGAGGCCGTTGATGATGAGATTTGCCGGGCAGATGGCGGAGATCTTGGGAAGAGCCCTCTCTAGGATCATTAGAGGGATGCCTTCTTTAATCCTCACCATTTACCTTCCCTATTCGGCTTCTTTCTTGCATCGATAGTAATTAATTTCTTTTTTCGCTATATCATGAGGATAGAGAACACCAATATTTGATAGTCATTTCTTTCCTATTAATCAATCAAACCCCATGGGAATTACTTACTCATTGCCTATTTAGCTAACTGTTATGCGGCTATCCTCTTAAGTTTCTTCATCTTCCATCCCCAAAATCTCTCTGTTGGTTTATTTTTCTGCTACTTAAAGAGGGCCAGTATCTACCATGTACAAAAGGAACTTCTCGTGTTGTAAACCAGGCAGCATATTTTCCATTTATTCTCTCTTGTAACAAGATATTCAGTCTCGTACAGTTCCATCTCAATACACTCGGATAATTGCTATGCTAGAGTTTCTCTTAAACACACTTCGAGGAAGAGAAAAAGAAAAGAAGCAAGGGTATGTGGACCTTAAGTTTTTGGTAGCTAGGTAAGTGGTGACCCAAGACCTTGACTGTGAGACAACTCGGCTATGTGAAGTCAAAGTTAGTTTACCATTCAATGAAAAAAAGAAAGAAAAGAACTCTAAGTGGTTATAGGAGTAATCGTAATGATCCGAGGGTTTCGATACATTTGATGTTGTTCCACGGAGATTGATGTTGCCTGATTGGATGAGGGTCCACATTCCCAGTCACGAGTCCTATAAATACGGGAAACAGATCTGATTGCGGATACCAAGGTCCAGAAACCCACGTGGACATGGACAAACTCTACGAACAAATGCAGCTGCTGCGGAGACAAGCATGAGTTGCTCATCCTCCTCATGCCTCTTGATTACGCGCGACGCGTGTTAAAATGACCAGAATTAATCACACTCTGGCAAGAATTTGCGTCGCGTCTTGGGCATGGGATTGTCGATGAGTGGAGCAAAAGTGACCCTCAATCGGTCTTAGAGGCGGTTTAAGGGTGCGCTTGCGGAGTTGCAGGTGTTGTTTGAAATACATACACTAAACTATCAGAAGCACGTTGTAGCAAATAACTTTTTGAAGGTAGCTGAAAGCTCATGGTGTAAATGAATTATGCTAGCAGCTTTATTTTTGGAATTAAACTAAGTAAAACTTAATCCATGTGATATCCCGAGTTTTTACACAACATATAAATACCAATATTTAAAAAGTCGAGATCCTTAGTTAAAATTTTTAATTTAAAATTGACTGAAAACTAAAACTTTGAATAAAAAGTGTTTTTCTCAAAACTATGAGAGTCATATGACCCAAAAAATCACATATTTAATGGTGAAATGATATTTTTATCTCTACGAAAAATCTGACAAAGTCTCTTCGGTGATCAGCGCATTTAATGCATGTGATGCAACAAATACCTGATAAACACAATAAGCATAAATACACAATCTAGATAACTTCTTCTCCAAATCCTTCTAGATCATACACATATTTTCAATAAGATCATATACCACAACAGTAGAATACAAAAAAAAACAACAACAACACTACCCAGGTCTATCAATACACAGCCATCACCTCCAACCAAATGACATCCATACATCAATGTTATGAAAGTATAAACCATACACATATACAATCCATAGATAACATTCAAAGTGGAGTTTTAACAAACCACATACATCATAGAAATCTCCTCTATGCACCAATGAAGGCTGCCAATGCCATCACCTGCTCTATATATATGCCTTACCTACTGTCTCTCTTTGTATCTAAGGCATTGCAAAACATCGCAATGCCTCAACAAGCTATGCTTGTGTAGGTGACGACAATAATAATAGTAATTCATAAATATTTGTTACAATATGAAATGGTCATGTATCAAATATTAGGACGTGTGATAAATATCTTCCTCATGAAAATAGTTCTAGCATGATATCAAATAGAAGAATAAATAGTAATGAAGCATAGCATAGTTAGCATCAAAACCAACTAAATCGGTAGTAATAACCAAGGCATCAAAGCTCATAATAATGCTGAAAATAAGGCAATGCATTCAACCTACTTATGTATTTTCCAAATATGCTAAGTAAACAAAACCGTTCATGCTTATCAAAATCCCAATATCAAATTGATGTAAGTCACACTAATTGCGTGTCTGAAAATATGTCAATCAACTCAACTTCTAAGGCTCATAAATATGACAAAATCACGTCAATACAGAGTGTCAAAAGCTTAGAGAATATATCAATAAATGAGCATATTATCATCAAAGGCACCCTCACACATGAATCCTGAGAGTGTCAAAAATCTTATCAGTGCAAAGCATCAAATACACAAGGACTATCTCAATGAATATAAACATCATCAATGTGGGTAGGTCCCACAAGTATACCACACACTTGTATTTCAAGTCATAAGTACTCATACGAATCCTCCACACCTCGTCATGCCATGGGTACACAAAGAATATCCACCCTGGTGCTCTCTATGCAATATAATAAAATCAACCATCAAGAAATGCATGGACTGCTATGCTACATTGATAACCAACTCTCAAGTTTATCAATTGTCGCTCCCTGTCAACACCAAAATAGGAGATTAAGCATCCATCCCACATGGGTGAGGATTGAAATCATAGTGTGTACTACCCATGATACCACTCCCTATGATGTTTGGCCTTTTATGGGGCGAGTGTCTATCATCTCACAAAGTTAGAATGCGAGTGGACGGCCCTAAATCCCTCATAGCATAGCATCCACCGGGGAAAAACAATCATCATAAATTTGTAAAAATATGAAAATTGCAAATCTCATGGTCAATAAGATAGATATATGATCCTCTATTGAAATAATAAAAACTAGGAGCACTTGTGGGTCACTATCCCCAAGCACTGCCCCTCATCTTGGGGTTAGCCTCTCAAGGACCAGCTGCCAAGCCTCCACCACCAAGTCAACTATAAAATAAGTGATAAAACATAGCTTTCACATGCCTCAATATGCAATAGTAAATCAAAACACCATTTAATGACTTTACAGTCATGAAATCGTACCAAAATCATGTATTTTAGCTATCACGTATAAAATATGACTCATCATAGTCAAGTCATGCATCCGTGGAATCATAATAATCAATGAAATCATGCAAATGTGCATTAGTCCCAAATAAGATAGATATTTCAATAAGAACCACAGTATAATAAGAGATGATGCAATGAAAATTTGAAAATTCAAAACAAAAACATGCCCATTATTTATTGTCATCACCTACCTCAAATGAAGAACTACTCATCTGTATCTCTCAAATCACAATTGAACTCTGCTATAGATTGGTCCACTTTAGTCCAACTACCTAGATACACATCACATTCAAGTCTAACTTAGAATCCAAGTTATTTATTTAAGTTGGATTCTTATTATAAAACAAAGATTATATTTTCATATCTTAATATACTGTATATGATCCAATGGTTCACAACCATGGGATCTCAAGCTAGGGCTCACCTAGCTTGGCTAATAATCTAATTCACATTGAAGCGGGCTCACCAATAATTATCCAATTCATTCCTTAATCATAATATAGCATATTCCTAAGGGATCGTACTCATACCATGTCAATTTTAGTTAATTTCTCATTTAACCATCTAATCAAGTATGTTTATATATAGATCATACTTAACTTTAGCTAATTACCATTAAATCAAGGAAATTAAGTGGTTAGGATGATAATCATATCTCACAAAGATCAATCTAAAGGATATCTGGCTATCTGGGTTGCCAGATCATCAACTAATCATCTCAAAGGTACACAATCTACACTATCCATAGTAACCTAGCCATGATCATCCGCTTGATGATTCTAAATTGAAGAATAAATTTGTAACTTTGATTAAACAATCTCAATGAATCATTTGAAGGGTATGGATCGTCAAATTTGATCCAATTTTATACCTAAATTCTCCATCGATCTTAGTCGTTGATCAAGATCAACTAGATCATCTCAAAAATACTCTAGATCCAAGATCTCTAATATAGATCTTGATCTATGTGCCATGAGGATCACAGTCGACTATTTAGATTGTAAAGTAAGTTCCAATCATCACAGATCCTACCATTTAACATTTGTTCGAAGGTTTGATCATGATCAATGGTCAGATCTTCTCTAATCAATGAAGGGGAGATGGGTATCATTCCTCATGTTGCAAGGATTGCAATGGTTGTCTCGGATCTATGCAATTCTTCTTCGATTGGGCATAAAAAAGGGATCAAAACTTAAGGGCATAGTGGGGCTCACTATATCAACTCAGCTCATTAGAACAAGTTGGGAGCGAGAGACACAGCGAATTGGCCTACCCTAACTCACTAGAGGAAAGGGAAAATAGGGGGTGACAAGAGGATGACAGTGGTGGTGGCTCTAACATGGTCATTACTTAGAGCTTCGCCACAGTGAGGAACCAAGGAGACCTGGGAGAAGAGGGAAACCAAAAGTGCTAGTTGTGCAGTTTAGGCCATGTTGGAGGAAGACAAGTGGGGGGAGGGAGAACAGGTGGTACGATCAACTTGCTCAAGTAGGTCAGGCTTTGTCGAAGAAAGGAGAGGCAAGGAGAACAAGGGCTAGAGGTGGCTGCTACTCGAGCGGCACTTGAAACCCATTCTAAATAGACATGGGGGTGGAGACAATGGTCGTCCTGCTGGTTGCACTGATCTACAAGGAAAATAGAGAACAGGGGAATAGGGTGCCAGTGCATTTGCTCCAGTGGGTGGACAAGCCGAAGAGGAAAGGAGGGGGGAAAAAGAGGGCTTTTTGGCTTGGGGAGATTGAACAGTAGGGGAGATTGGGGAAAAGGGAGATAGGATGGGGAAGAGGGGTTTTGGGTCTCCTGTCGTGCCAGGAAAGACGGAGATCGAACAAATGGAGTTTCTACATGGTGCAAGTAAATGGAGGGGAAATTCAGCAAATGGGAACTTACCAGTGAGGTGCTCGTTTGATGCAGGAAAGCTGGGCGACGTGTAGTGAGTTGACATGCCATGTGTCAAGCTTGCTCCACACATGCACGCCCTTCTGCAGGTTCACGTCCAAATACATGGGGGTGCCATTATCAATTTTAGCCCCACTTAAATTAGTAAAATTTTAAGTGTCATTGAAATTGTCTCCATGCATATATTTCAATTTTTATAGTTTCAAGTCCAAATTTGGAGTTTCTAAAGGGGTCACTTTCATGAAATTTGATTTTTCATGGAATTCAATTCCTGATTTCCATTCCAATTAAAATATAATATAATACATATAAAATGACTCCAAATTGAGGGTCATTACAATCCAAATCTTAAATTGATTGCACTTTTAAGTTTAGGCTATATTTTTGGAATTCAACTAAGTGAAACTCAATCCAATTCATAAATTGAGTTACACTCTTAAGTTTAGGTTGTACATGGTTTCCAATAACAAATGCTTCAAAAAATCTTAAATAGATTGTTAAAATTAATTAACACATCCTTCTTGATGCACAGATGAAGCATAGTCTAATCTCTTGAAACAATTAGTAAAAGATGCAGTTTCTGTGCTTAGGATAATTGATCTCTCAAATTGTAGAGAATTCTACCATAGTTTTGAATTTGAAAGATAACAAAAACTTGTTCTAGAGTCATATTCTAAAAGAGCCCAAGGTGACTAGTCCAAGGCCAACACTTCAAAGTGCTAAAGGCACTTGGCATTGGACAATCAAGAATGTTTGGCCATGATTACCAACAAGAAGAGGGAAGAAAAGTGATCTCAAAGAGAGAAGAAAAATGATCTCAAAGAGCACTTCCCTAATTCCTTAGCAGAGCAAACTCAAAATTAAAGAATATTATGAGGAAAGCTTGAGTATCCCATAAAAGGTCTCGGTTTAGCATCTTACATTGATCTACATAAAATTTGTACGGCATTGGGAAAGATAGTGAAGAGGGACTCACTAAGTGCCTATGCACAATGAAAAAGATTGGGTTTGATGGATTTGGAAGCAAGACAAGTACCTCCGGTAGTAAACATCAAGAAATTGCCTCTAGTCCTATTTAAACATAGATGAGATGTACAATGGCGAGTTAGGCCTTATAGTGTTGGGTCATCTTTGCAACAATGGACCTTTACACTAAGACCACCCACATTGGGCCTACCACACACACATGCATGAGCCCACTCACCACATAAGTTTTCTTCTATTTTTTTAAAATAATGATGGTTGTAAAGGACTGCCCTATCCAAGTCCTTTTCATAAAGTCATTGTGGGACTATTCTCACATAACTTTAAGAAAAAATCCAACAAGGGTGGATAAATATCTAACAATGTCAATGTTCCAAAACAAGGGAAAAAACAAGCTATCAACTTTGTAAAGAGTCTAAGTACTAAGCAAAGTACTTTTCCAATCAAGAAAGAAGTACATTTTCTTGGGCATATACAAAGAAATCTAATTTGGATCCATACCAATGAATTTGTAGATTGTCAAGAGCTAAACCACATGGCTCTTGTCTCATGCCAAAGGGATATTTTGTATGCATCTTACAACTTACAAAAACCAATGGTTCACATTTTTCATGAAATCCCTAAATAGGCTTCATGGATGAAGGGTCCAAGCATATCCAATCAAGATCAAATCAATATGAATGAGTTGGCCTCATTATTATCTTCAAGATTAATGGATTGGAACATGCGGCCCCCATGGGTCTCAAAAAGTGTACTCCTTTGAGCAAGCAAGTGCACTTCTCAAAAGCCTGTGTGTGTGTGTGTGTGTGTGTGTGTGTGTGTGTGTGTGTGTGTGTGTGTGTGTGTGTGTGTGTGTGTGTGTGTGTGTGTGTGTGTGTGTGAAACCCTAACAAAGCAGTTAACTATCAACTTATTGACAAAGAAAATAATTGAATTATGGCTTGACATCCCTTTGAGTATGATGCTAGCCCGTTAGTTGATTTTTCTTATATTTCATTCTTAATATTATTTGGCCATGTAATATTGCTATATGTTTCAACTTTGAATGACTCTTGCATAAGATTGTCTTGATCTATATTTTAGTAATGCAAAGAAAAGAAAAAGACAAAGGAAAGTATTGAAAATGGAGAAACACCAATGTTAGGAGGGGCATTTAGAACAACTTGACACACAAGCATAGTTTTAAAACTTGTGAGTCAACTTGAAAAACTCATCCAAGTTAGTCGACCTAATAATAAATTGAGTAACTCGTTGAGTCAACTTGTTATGTAACAAAATTATTTTGTTTGCTCTAGGATTTGAACCCAAAACTATGAAAATAATAATACATCTCAACCAACTCACCTAACAACTATGTTGTGAATTTTAATTTGACTGCAAGTACATTGGTCTACTATGACATAGACACGGTTAAAGAGGTCAAACCTAGATATACTTAATAATTAACTGATTAAATTAAAGTCTAAGTTAACCTACTTTAACCTACTTAAAGATTAATGAAACCAAATAACTCTAATTAGTAAAGTAAAGCAAATAAGTAAAATAAGTAAATAAACTTAAAGCAAACTAGGTAGTCAAAAACTACTTTTATTAATGTAACTTTTGCTTCTAATGGAAATGAGTAAAGAACATAATAAATAAAATTTTCTTAAAGTGTTCCTTGTAGGATGTCTTAGTTGTGTCACTCAACTAGGATATTTATATGCTTGTTTCTTTTTCTCGAGCTTGAATTTCACATTATAGCTCTCTTTATTGTGTCACTCAACAAAGGCTTGTACACTTCTTTTCAACCCAAAATACAATAAATCCAAGCAAGCATCATCTATACAACTTAATTTACTTGTTTAGACACATAAAGTATAGTCGACAAGCAAAGAGGGTAGTCACCCTAGTATACTAACCCAAAATATCATCAACCATATCATACCAATCTTAGGAAGGAGATGCATTTACTGCCATAGAAAGAGGCACAATGATTTCTCTTTTCCTTTTTAAGTGTTCCTAGTAGCTAAGGAAAGAGAGATGAAGGGCTAAAGAAGGTGATGGATTGCATGTAAGGGAGTGGAAGGAGAGGGCGTGCTATTCTAAGGTCAAAATGGTTGGTCTAATGTAGGATGGAGTGTGTAGGTTAGAGTGAAAGATGGGACATGCATGCAAAGGGGTAAGGCGTGCAAGGTTATAAAGGTGGGTAAGTGAAAATGCAAAGCATGAAAGGGGATTGCGTGCAAAGGCTATGGTGGTAAGGATGCTATGCATGCAACAAAAAAATGGTTGATGTGCACGATCTTGGGTGGAGAATGAGAATGGGAATAAGAGAGAAGATGGAAGGGGATGAGATTGTAGATTGTAGATTGAGACTCTTACCTCTACTCCTTATAATGAACATTTTATATCTAAGGGAGAGAGAGTGAGAGTGATCCCTATCCTTCTATTTCTCCAAGGTATAGTTTTAGGTTATAGGGAAAAGTAATAGATTCCTTTCTCCTTATTTTTACCTCTTTTTATAGTTTTCTAAGTTGGAAGCCTAAGAGGTAAATGACTAGGATCATAACAATAAAAGATCAATAGATAGTTGAAATGGAGTGAAGGATTGAAGGAAGAGGGGGGGGGGGCTGGGTTTGTGGAAAGCAATGAAAGATAAGATAAAAGGAAAGAGGAAGGGAAGGAGATAAGGGTGAGTGGGAGAAAAACGATAAGTAGCAAGGAAAGAGATGGAAGGGAAAGGGAGAAAATAAAGGAAGGGGGGTGGGAAATAGAAAAGCATGGGGAAGGAGGCATGGAATTGGGAGTGTGGTAGAATGTTCAGAAAGTTTGAAAGAAAGTGAACCGTTGGATAGAAATGGATGATGAAGATCTTTCCTCCTTACGGGTTTTACTTTGAATTCTCATGAGGTAGATAATAGGTAGGGTTTGTAGCTTTCCTCTACATCATTTTTGTCCATTTGAATCATGCTTCACCATAGCTTGAATGAATGGGATTCTGCTAAAGTTTTCTCATCCAAAAGGATTTCTTTTATATCTCATTTTCTTTTTCACTATTGGATTAACATGTCTTAGAGTGCATGGGATAAATTCCTTTTAGATTTTCTTATTTACTCTAGATTTCTCTATTATTCTCTCCCATCTCACCTTTATTTTCTATAGCCAATAGCATTCAAGAAGTGGAGGACATCTCCTTTCATACAGTGTGACGCTTCTCTCTTAAAAACAAGGTGAGTAGTCCACCAAAAAAAATCTCCACCAATAAAGTCTTTCTTCTCATTGATCC
The DNA here is from genome assembly GCA_035236585.1 of Warburgia ugandensis. Classification (NCBI taxonomy): domain Eukaryota; kingdom Viridiplantae; phylum Streptophyta; class Magnoliopsida; order Canellales; family Canellaceae; genus Warburgia; species Warburgia ugandensis. The sequence continues at coordinate 27,901,405 of CP141136.1, forward strand.
ATACTTAAGTTAGTTCTCATTGGTTGCTTAGGATATGCATGACAAGGATAGATATTAGCCTTTGAATCTTGAAAAGTAAGGGTGATTATTAGCTGCAGATTTTTCATAAATTATCTCTCTCCTCACCTCCTTTATTTTCTTTACCTTTTTTGTAATAAAGCGATGATACACCACCTTGCATGAAAAAGTCATTCAACTCTTCGTTATTGATTTGATGACCGCTCCTAAGGGTGGTTATGGAGGCATGCTCATGAGGGTTAGGGTTTTGAGAACTTGACTCTATCTCAAATTGACCCTTGGGGTTAAGGATAGGTTGACTAGGAAACTGACCATTTCCTCCATTATGTAATTCAATTGACAATTGGCTTACCTACATGTCTAGTTTGGCTATGGCTTGAGAGTTGACATTGGTTGACTGTCTACTCTTACTTTGCAACTGGTAGGTCATTTTAATGTAATCATTATACTTTGTAATTTTTTCAAGCATAGTATGGATGTTTTCCTCTAAAGATGGGCTCTTTTGTTGTTGAGGTTATTGAAAGCTAGGTGGGTGATTGGGGAACTATAGTTCTAAGAGGAAAGTTTTGGACAGGAGTATTTATAGATGGTCCCCCTTGGTGGTTATTCTCTGACCATGACAAAGTGGAATGCCTGGCCCATCCAAGGTTGTAGGTCTCAAAATATGGGGTCATTGCTATGTTGGCAATATGCATTCAATGCATTCGCTTGGTCATGATAGAAGTTCAACATTCTATTTGATGGACAAGACGAGGTGATCTGGGCTAGACTAGAACAAGTAGCACATACCTCTTGTGGAGGTTTATGGGATAATATAGCAACCATGAATGATTGAAACATACTTTCAAGCTTGTCCATTCTTTCACCTATTTATCAACGACAGAGTCGAGCTTATGGGATAGATCAGTATGCACTCCTATCTCATAAAGACCTCCTTTCTTAGTGGGCTGGTTAGTTCTTTCTCTCCTATTTGAATAATCCTATTGCTAAGAATTATCAGCCACTGTCTGAAAGAATTCTCATGCCTCACTTTCATCTTTTAACATGAGGGTTCCTCCACTCACTACATCTATCATTTGTCTATTTTGAGGCGTAAATGCCTCATAGAAGTATTAAACTTGCTGCCATTTCTCAAATCCATGATGATGACATTTTTGCATTAGTTCAATTCACCATTCCCAACATTCGTAATATTGTTCATCATCCCTTTGTTGGAAATTGATAATTTCATGACATAGGGCATTTTTTTTATGAACAGGGAAGAACTTGTACAAAAATTTCTTAAACAATTGGTCCCATGTATGTATGGAACCTACCTTCAGAGAATTAAGCCATGACTTAGCTTTTTCCTTAAGTGAGAGTAGAAATAACCTAAGCCTAATCGAATCATCCAAAAAAATTCGAAACCTAAATGTGGCATAAATATCAAGGAACTCCTTGATATGTAGGTAGGGGTCTTCTCGGTCTCGACCATAAAAGGTAGGGAGTAATTGAATCATTCTCGACTTTAACTCAAAGTGATCTCCATTTGTGGGAGGTAAGGCTATGTAGGATAGGATATTGAGTTGGAGCAGAGCATAAAAATATCTAATTGTATTGCCCTCAATCTCTGTTGGTGGTTCAGCCATGAGAATACAAACTAGGTTTCTTTTCCCTTGGAGTTGGATGCATTGAATCTCTGAGTCTAAAGGCAATAGCTCTAGGTTCTGAGATCGATGTCCTTGCATGAACTATCCTAGTCTAAATGCTAACCCTAACACTATGTGATGCAAACAAAAGGCACAGTCAAACAATTCTTAGGCTAATAAGCAATATTTTGATTTTTTGGTATTTGTGTGAGGGCAATGCTTTTAATTAGCCTAATTCAGTACTCCTCTCCTTTAGATTTGACTATTGCTTACCTATTAGGTTATGTGCAATGTAGTTAATACAATTCTCATGTAAGGAGGCGTTTAGACCTCACAAACGTCAATGAAAGGCGTGAAAAAATCACTTGGATTTTAAGACACCCACTATAACCACAGTGCTCAAAAACCACTAGAGTGACAATAAATTGCGTCTTAGTAAGAGGGTCCTACGAGCATGTGATGGCTTTATAGGTCTCTTCTGATTGATTTTAATTTGATTTGAGGGGTAGAGTAGCACGCTTGAAGTGATTATCTTAGGTCGGCCAAGAAGTGGTGATGAAATTCACCCTTGATCTTGTGTGGTCTGGTGCCCTTACTAAATAAATTCCACACTCCATGAAAATTTGATCAACATATATTTCACCTTAAAGCCTTAAACATGCCTCAAGAATGCAATTAAAATAGTAAACTAACACAAAACCCTAAAAATGCAGCAGTTATCAAATATGCCTTCTATATGCACTTATACTAATAAACAATGAAATGCAAACCCTAATTTAAGAATTGAGAGTAAGGAAACTTACACTTGGATTTCTGATGAAGATCAAGTGTGACCAACTTATCCCACACTTGCCTATATTATACAACCCTTTAAAAAATTAAAATGAAAATTGCAAATTACAAATTACAAAAGGGCCTCACTATAAGATTCACTTAAAAAAATAAAAAAAATCTAATCTAGAAAAGCATGGAAATTTCTATTTTGATGAAGATTTCCTTGTCAATTTCCTCCACTTTCTTGTTTTTCTAAAAAAGAAAATTAGAAATAAGTACTAATTTCAATAAATTAGGTGGTTATGCACTAAAAAAATAGAAAAATGTACCTAAAAATACCTAAAATACTAAAAGTATGCAATTCCTAAGTTTTTTTATTTTTGATTTTTTTTTGTATTTTTAATTAAATTTTATAAAAAATTGGTTGTGGGTCCTCTACAACGGTGCTAAAAACTTATTGTTTAACTGCAAGTGCATGAGCTATTATGGTATAGCTAATGCAAGTACGGGTCGATCCCATAGGGACGCGTTTTAATGATTTTGGAGTTTTAAATAAATTTTAATTATTTTAAAATTATAATTAATTGACAAAAATTAACAAAAAGAAATAGTTTAAAAGTGAAATTCCAGAAAAAAAAAAAAAAAAAAAACAACAACAACAACAAAACCTTAACTAAAACTAAAAAAAATTAAAAGAAATCTACTTCCCTAGCTTAAGTACTGTCCAATTCTTCAATTTTGGTATCAAAAACTTTGGTCAGACTCCATTATATTCAACATATCCTGGATTAATGATCTGACAGATGAATTTGTCAGATTCTTCAAATTTTCAAAGATCTAGCCTAGTTAAGAAATTTAAGAATTAATGGCTTAGATCTGTTCTTGGAACCCAAATTGAAGATCATGAATAACAATTAAATTGGAAACTATCTTAAAAACAAGTTATAAAAGTTAATTGAAATTTTGAATTAAAACAGACAAGAAATAAGAGTTTTCCTGTGGTTAAACTAGACCCCTTGGTTTGGTTAAACAGGAACAGATAACATAGTTCCTAGATTAACTACGAAATAACACAAAAGTTGAATAACCAAAATGAAAATAACATAAAACGTGAATAGTAACAGGAACAAGATAGGAAATGTAATTTGAAATATTCTTCTAAGGGCAAAAAGGAAAATTTTCCCAAAACTTCCTTAAAACTTCAGTAAAACAGAAGATGATTGGTGAAGACATTAGTGCTAGTGCGTCGTCCACTGACTGGGATAGATCAGAAGGGACAAGCAGCTGGAGAGATGGGGTGTCCCACAGTCCTAAAAGTTGCCTAGTGCAGAGGAAAACAGAAGTGTTTTTCGGTCTGGTGGGTGATGGAGACGATTGGGCCGGTGACGATGATGGAAGTAGGGGAGTATGCATTGCAAAGAATAGAGGGATAAGGAGGGAAACCATAGTAGGCTCTAACCAAGATGGAAAGATTGGGCAGATGGAGATTGATGTGGTTTGGGCAGAGGGCAAAGGTATAGGCTGAGGTGAACGGTGAAGCAAGGAAGAGAGAGAGAGAGAGAGATGACTAACAGAGATGGGTGTGTGAGGTACTGGAGTGCAAGACATGGCTAGGAGAGAAGGCTGGGCTGTGGTGCTTGAAAAGGAAACAAGCACGATGAATAGAAGGACTAGGGAAATAGAAAAAACCAATGAATAGAATGCAAGGAAAGCAAAGGAATCTATTGGCAAGACTAAAAACCTCCAAAACTCTAAAACTTTTAAACATCCCAACTTCCTACGGCTTCCCCTCTTTATAACTTTCCCCTCTTCCTAATTATACTCCCCTTATCTTTAGGATCTAGTTTCCTACTAGGAAACTTCCTCCTAACTTTCATTCTCATCCATGTTACCTCTCCTTATTAGAATTCCTATTTCTTTAGGAAACTCCTACTTGATTGATCTTCATGATGATCTACACTGTCAAAATTTAATCTAATCCACCCATTCCTCTTTTGATCGATCTGCACCATTGAACATCAATCTGAGCAATCCAACCATCCTTTAGTTGATCTGCAAGGCCAAATACTAGATTAGAGTTAAGTAAACCATACATTAAGCATCCACTTAGCTCAATTGATCATGTGACCGTTAATTTTAACAATTTACAGTTGGATGGTCAAATTGAGCTAAAATTCATAGATTATCTAAAAAACATCAAATTGTTGAGTTAGATGGTCTAATTAAATACTAAATTAGGGTCTTTTGGCCAAAATTAAACACTTAACACACCCCCAACTAGTATTTTGCTAGTCCTTAGAAAAACATGAAGAAAACTATTTTACAAAAACTGGTATAATGTGCCACTTTTATAAGTACTCATGATTGCATTTAACACATGCAACAAGTCCTTGAACCCGTAGGTTACCCCCAGTGGATGAGTTATGCCTCACAAGGGTTTACAATGAATATACCCACAAAATTCAACAAGGTTGAGTCCCTTATTTTATCTCAAAGAATCCTCATTCATTAGCAATCTACTAGTTTTTCACAACTTAATGAAGAGGATTTGACAATTCTACACATCATACGCATATTAAAGACACTTTATTTGAGCTATTTCTCAAAGTGCGTATGTGTGTGTATAGTCACATTAATCTTGACTTCTAACTAGATATGCTTAAATTCTGTTAGAAATATGTCTTGACCTCAAATTATCATAGGTATACGTTCGTAATTGAAACTCTCAAATAAGGGGTTAAACATATTTATCTCATTATATGACCGAATCCAACAAGTTAATGGTTCACATGAATCTTTTGAACGCTCATGAGACAAAGGAAAGTGATCCCTGAGAGTGGATGTAATCACCAATAATAGTAAGGGTCTTTTACCTTAATTCTATCTTTTTATCTCCTCTTTAAGGCTATGTCCACCTAAGATCAATAGGTCTTTAACTATGACAAAACGTAAGCTTAGGACAGGTCCAGAAAAGAAGGGTATAAAGGTTTCAAAGGTTCAAAATTGAGTAGATGTCTTCAATGAATATATGCTACGACGCTTTTCTTTTGAGTTTGTACTTAAAGGTTCTCTTTTAGATTTTGGTTTTTCTTTTTCATTCTTTTAAAAAAAAAAATTATCACTTTTCTTTTTCTTTTTTGGAAGAAAGACGCTTAATTTTTCTCACTTCTTTGACTTTTTGTCCTATTTTTGAACTTCTTCTACTAACTCTACTCATTTTTACAATGGGTAATGGATATTTATTTTACTGGGTTATTCTAGGTTAAGATGCATTGGGTTAAGAAAGAAAAGGCTTAATTATAGGCTCAAAGGGGCTAACTAGTGGTATAATATACTGGGTAAGCTTTATGCCTTTGGATGTCATTTCCTAGGTTTCCTAAAGCCTATTAGATTCAATAATTTTTTAGAATTAAAGCTATTACCCCTATTTATTTTTTTATGTTTAACCAAAACAAGGATAACAAGAACACACTAAGTTATGTATGCTAAAGAAATTTTGGAATTACTTATAACTCTCAGAAAGAAGATAATCTCTAAACCTCATCGGGTTATAGGTCTTCACTGATTTTCCTCAAAGTCTCTAAGTCAGACCTCTATATTAGTCTTGATTATGTGATGTGTGTAAATGGTTTCTAAGAATTAACTTTCATAAAATACTTCAACACCTGAATGATATGCAAAACTAATCATATGAATTCCCATTAAGAGGTGAAAACATTGGACTTACTAAGTTCTAAATATCCAGTTCTCATCACAGTAAAGGAACTCTTCCTTAAAAACTTTTTTTTAAAATTTTTTCCAAAAAAAAATCAATTAAAAAAAATTCAAAAGAAAATTCAAAATCTCTATGTGCATCTACACCCCGAACTTAAATGAAACATTTTTCCCAATGTTTGAAAAGCATAGGATCCTATATGAAAGTTGAGTGATGTAGACTCTAAACCCCTAGGTTGCCTCTGAGTAAGTGCTAAGTTTCATGTCCTGGATTAATGATCTGACGGATGAATTTGTTAGATTCTTCAATTTTTCATAGATATAGTCTAGTTAAGGAATTTAAGAATTATAGCTTAGATCTATTTTCAGAACCGAAATTGAATATCAAGAATAACAATTAAACTGGAAACTATCTTAAAAACAAGTTATAAAGGTTAATTGAAATTGTAAATTAAAACAAATAAGAAAGAAGAGTTTTCCCATAGTTAAACCAGGCCCCTTGATTTGGTTAAATAGGAACAGATAATATAGTTCCTAGATTAACTATGGAATAACACATAACTCGAATAACCAAAACAAAAATAACATAAAACATGAATAGTAACAGTAATAGGACAGGAAATGTAATTTGAAATATTCTTCTAAGGGCAAAAAGGAATTTTTTTTTCCAAAGCTTCCTTAAAACTTCCGTAAAACAGAAGATGATCAGTGTAGATACTGGTGCTAGTACATCATCCACTAGCCAAGCTGGAGCAGAAGGGACAAGTAGCTGGAGAGAAGGGGTATCGCTTGGTCCTAAAAGTTGCTTGGTGCAGTGGAAAACAGAAGTGTTTTCTAGTCTAGTGGGCAATGGAGACGACTGGGCCAGTGAGAATGATGGAAGCAGGGGAGTATGCATTGCAAAGAACAAAGGGATAAGGAGGGAAACCACCGCTGATTGGGTGCAACTAAGAGGGAGATGACGCCTTTGGTCTGGGTGTGCAACTGGTGGAAGGGCTAGATGAGCAGAAGTGAAGAAAAACGACACCTTTTTGGATGTCGTCTAGCCAAGATGGAAAGATTGGGCAGATGGAGATTGATGTGTTCTGGGCAGAGGGCAAAGGTATAGACTGGGGTGAATGGCAGAGAGAGAGAGAGAGAGAGAGAGAGAGAGAGAGAGAGAGAGAGAGAGAGAGAGAGAGAGAGAGAGAGAGAGAGAGAGAGAGAGAGAGAGAGAGAGAGAGATGACTAACATGACTAACAGAGATGGGTGCGTGAGGTACTGGAGTTCAAGGAGATGGCTAGGAGAGAAGGCTGGGATGTGGTGCTTGAAAAGGAAACAAGCACGATGAACAAAAGTACTAGGGAAATAGAAAAAAAAAAAAAAAAAAAATGAATAGAATGCAAGGAAAGCAAAGGAAACTATTGGCAATACTAAAAACATCCAAAACTCCCAAAACTCTAAAACTTTTAAACTTCCCCTCTTTATAACTTTCCCCCCTTCCTAATTCTACTCTCCTTATCTTTAGGATCTGGTTTCCTACCAGAAAACTTCATCCTAACTTCCATTCTCATCCATGTTTCCTCTCCTTATTAGAATTCCTATTTCTTTAGGAAACTCCCACTTGATTGATCTTCATGATGATCTACACCATCAAAATTTAATCTAATCCACCCATTTCTCTTTTGATCGATTTACACCATTGAACATCAATCTGAGCAATCCAACCCACATTTAGTTGATCTGCAAGGTCAAAGACTATGTTAGAGTCATCTAAACTATACATTAAGCATCCACTTAGTTCAATTGATTATCTGACCGTTAATTTTGACAATTTATTATTGGATGGTCAAATTGAGCTAAAATTCATAGATTATCTAAAAAGCATCAAATTTTTTAAGTTAGATGATCTAATTAAATGCTAAATTAGGAGTCTTTTGGCCAAAATTAATCACTTAACAAGTGGTAAAATGGAGGGCAAGTTCACTGTCCATTGCCCTCCATTTTACCACTAACAATAGGAGTTGCTAGGGTCATCAAATGGATAAGAAGTGCAAGGCACAATGCATCTAAGTCAAAGACAACATTGTAACTTAGAGTCAATAGCAATTCTTACCATGTTGTAAGGGCCTCATGAGGAAAAAATGTCCATATTAAGACATCGCTGTAGTAAGGCCAAAGACCTAATATTAGCCGGCTTATTGAATTGACGATGTATTATAATCCTGCTCCATGTAGTAAGGGCCATCCTTGTCATTAAAGAAATAGTACAAATAAATGGTGCGGTTTCATAGCATCTCCCACACCAAATTCCTATTGTTTCTTGAGAAAAGGAATGGAAAGTCAACTGCAATGGTTTCGTAGCATCTCCCACAACAAATTCCTATTGTTTCTTGCGAAAAGGAATGGAAAGTCAACTGCAATTACAACTGAGTGAAACTACCCCGTGGGAGAGAGTTTTTGTTATTGATCTCTCCATTTGTCGGCCTCTCTACCGATATTTAGCCTGTTGAGGATGTACAATAATCTTGCTTCTTTTATCTGGCTGCGGGATATATAGTGGTTCTTTTTTCATGAATATTATCTTATTTTGTTCTTTTTAAAATTCAAAATGAATTTATAGATTCATGAAATCCGTCACCAATACTCCTTGCAAAGTGGACAGCGCGGAGCCGGGTTTCCTCTTTCGTTTGAATAGGTCTATGTACCAAAAGACATTGTCGTTGGGACTCCGCTTCCCATCGTATGTTTCATTTGCTTCATTTTCAACAGCCTAATCTCCAACACAGTCAATTAATTAACTCTCCCATTCAGTGAACTTCCTAATCTCCAACACAGTCAATTAATTAACTCTCCCATTCAGTGAACTTCCTTAATGGACCTTCTCCTCTAGGTAGGTAGGAGCGCTCATGTACACAGGTTTTGGCTCACGGACGTCATATACAGGAGATGAAATAGAAGGCATAAGCGATAGCAAATTAACTTTTGGCTCACGGACGTCATATACAGGAAATGAGATAGAAGGCACAAGCGATAGCAAATTAACTGTATATATAAAGAGTGACAAGAGGGAATTGCCCTAGATTGCATGTCTCATTATTGGTTGTCGTCCTATATTTATGCTACGTCTTCATAGCACTAACAGTGAGATGTTGCTGGGAGTACATGATATAAATAAACTCGGCTGTCAGTTTACCTTGCATTCTCTTTTGTTTGCATACTGTTAAAGGTAATAATACAAAAGAATGTAAGAAAGATAAAAATAATTATTATCAACACATTTGGTATATTAGCTTCTTTGTCAACGCATCCTGGTTCCGACGAATCACGCAAGAATGGTTTGCTTTGCATCTGTCTCGCAGTTCTCCTCCACCCTTAAGCTCTTTACTACTACGTCTGTGGCTCTTTCCACGAGATCCGACCAATCCCTTTAACAGCCAAGGAGGAGAAGAAAAGATCAAAATCCGAGAAACCAAATTAATAGCTAATTAAAATGACAATACATGGAACCTAAAATGTAATAATCAGAGGTTAGAGTTATGGCTTACCCATTTTGGGAGTCGAAGGTGAGACCTACTGTGTATCTAGCGTCTTCCAGAGCCCTCCTAAACCTGTAGAGCTCCTTGGGAGGACATGTAGAGTAGTCGAGGATCTGAAGGTCTGAGGGCTTTATGTCACAAAAGATAGGGACGATCTTCTTCTTGGACTCGAAAATGAGTGCGAGCTCATGGAGACAGAAATAGGATTCACAGTAACGAGGGGAGAAGACTGCGATCCCAACCTTGCAGCTCTGGATGGCAGAACCTATGCTTTCGAACAACTTATCACCAGGTTCCATGCTTCTGCTGTCCAAGAACGGGTGGTGGTTAAGCTGGAGCAGGCGGTCATAGAGAAGAGCGGCAATTGTTTTCTTTGTATCAACACCTCGATGATTTATGAACACATCACAAGGTAGCCGTCGACGTCCCACCATTGCTCTGCTAACAAGCCGCTGCATGGCCTTGAGATTAGAAATTTATCGAACTTAATTCGTTGGTGGGGGATGGGGAGGAGCTGTTGAAGATCTTTTCATGGATTGTATTTCTTAAACTGTCAATTCTCTTATTTATATGTTAAGCATTTCATGGTATTGGTTTGATTTCAAAGAGGGTGTCAAATATCAGATCGCGCATGTTGATTTCTTGGTAAAAGATTTTTAACATATAAAATAAACCATGGCTTTTGAATATATTGACCAGAAAACTTGTGTTTGAAAAATGAAAACCCTTCAAACACGATGAGGTGGGTCTAGAGATATCAAAACACGTAGAGCGGTTTGAGACTGGCATGAAGACAGAAAACTCTAGCCCTTCCCCTGTCTGTCTTATTTCGTACGGGTTCTCCAAACTCTGACGCTTAATGTTTGAAATCCATACTCTGACGCTGACACATTCTCTGTGTCTCTCTCTTTCACTAAGATTTCCGGCCCGTTTCCCGGTATTTTCATTCCCTCTTGCTTGTTTTTTCCTGAAAAGGGCTCCCCGTCTTCAGGATAGTCATTTTCAACAAAAGGGATGGAAACGTCAGCTAGTGGGTGGCAACCTCGTGACACAAATAGCAACACAGTAGTATAGACGAGCACTTCTCTAATAGATGAGCTAAGAGCTACCTTTTGGAATCAAATGGTTTTTATTTCCCCTAAAATGGGTCTCAGCAGTATTCTCGAGTATGACGCTCTGCAAATTAACAGAGGAAAAATCATTTCATTTATACTGTCTAATAGCCTCTGTAGTTCCATTCTAGGAATGCCATGCTTATGGATGCGGACAAAAAAAAAAAAGGCAAAGTTTGTGGGTCCCTCGGAAGAGAGAGAGAACACATCTATCACTCTTATATTTCAGACGGAACAGAAAAGATCACCTACACATCTCTCCCATTTATTTCAATATTTGCAAGATGTTTTTTGTGATTTAATTTCTTTTGCCTTTTTTAGATAGTCAATTCTTCTACAGTTTTTGGCTGTTAGTTTATAATGTTTATTTTATTTTACTGATGGACTTGGAGTGCATATATCAACGGCCAACAACCTATATTCAACATGATTACCACCAAGCCTACCACTAACAGCTTCCTTATTGCCACAAAATCACTTGTAACCCCAATGCATGAAGTTCACCTTACATGGAAAGCAGTAAAACTAACAAATTTATTCTATTGTAAACCAACTGTTCCTAATAGGCCAAGTCCCAAACATGGATAACGACTGTAATAACCCCGGATTTTTGTAAATTATTGAGAAAAATTAATAAAATTTGAATTTTTAGAAATTCTAGGCTGGAATATTAGGTTATTGAAAATTCTCTTTTTATTCATTAAACCATGAATTAAAACCTAGAAATTATAATGTTACATGAAAAACTGATCGAAACGACATTAGTACATTTAATTTTGAGTTAAAATGAAGAATCTCTAATTTTATAAATAAAAGGGTAAAATGATAATTTCACTCATAACAGAGAATTTAAACATGAATATTTGGAATGTACTCCAAAAACAGGTTGAAATGACTCTAAGTACGCTAAATTCTGAGTTCGGACTAATAGTGCCTATTTTTCTTCAATTTTGGAATTAAAAGGGTAAAAAGGTCTTTTCACATGAAAGTGGGGTCAACAATGTAGGCCAATATTCTAGAAGCAACAATAATTGATTAATGCACTATCAGCTTGTATTGGAGAGTTGGATAAGAGTTGTAGTGGAGAGTTGGGTGGGAGTGGAGAATGCATTCCCAATTAAATATTCTAAAGTACGAAAATATAATTATAAAAAAAATAATAATAATAATAAATTCAAATTTGGCTATAAATCTGTCCCAAACATTTTCAAAAGTTTTCACAACCTTCCCCACAAAATGCCCAAATCTCCCCTAGAGTTTCAGCTCCAAATTCCCCTTCCTTCTTCCCCAATCTCTCTTTTTCCCTCTTTCTCTCTCCTCTCTCTAATTGGAACAAGAGACCTAAATTCAATTAGGCACTATGTTCCAAGTTGAGGCTTACAAATCTCACCATCCATACCATTCTATACTACCTTATATACAAAAACCCTAAATCAATTTCAAGATTCAATGGTTCAAACAACGAAAATTCACAAAACAAGGGACTATCGAGCTATATTATCATCAACCGGTATTTTTCTCAAATTGGGCATCAAATATAAGTTTTTTCTCCAATCAGGTAGGTGAAACTACTTGCTAGATATATTTATTGTTATTTCATAAAAAATTTATTTTTCTGTAATTTGATCTGGGATAAAAATTGTAAAAATAGAGTAAGGACCAGAACCTTCCATTATAGATGATGGAGGGCTTAAATGGAAAATCTAAACCTCCCAATCGATCCAGAAGGGTTCAAAACCCCTAAGGTAGAAATTTCAAGAAATTTTATCAAGTTTTGGGCCCTCAATTGAGAAGAATTAATTGGACGATTCAAAATGGACTATTCAATCTTCCTAAATCTGGCTCTCGAAATGTTGTGCAAAATGCCACACAAAAACACGCAGCGCACGACGCATGTGTGACGTCATTCGGGCAGGACTACAACGCGACAGACCCGGTCATCGGGCAATCGGGTTACGCTTGCGTCCCAGTGACATGCACGGCGCTCATTCCATTCGGTCTTCCCGAATGAATCTAAGCTGTCCATTCTGATGGGCCTAGATCAAATCTGGACCCTGGGAATGACTGTGAACTTCAAATGACTATTATGGAGTCATATGAACTCCAAATCAAGATCGGAAAGAGGCTATACAAAGCTTATGATTTCTATTTTCTTATGAAATTATAAAATCTAAGAAATATGAAAAGAGACTTTTTGTTAAAAGAAATCAAGTTCCCTATTCCCATGTTCATTAAGATCTGGGATGATCAGACCTTAAGGATATGATATAATGGTGATATAATATTAATAACATATGAAATTAAGAGTTTAATATGAGAGATCTATAAGAATCTGAGAGATCAACCTTTAATGGTAGAAATACTCTGAAAATACAAAGAGCACTTGATCAGTAAGATCAAGCATAATCAGACCTATGATTGGGTTAAATAAATGGTATTATGATGGAATCTAGTGAGATCTTGGATTAGGTGCAACCAAAACTTGTGAATATAACATTAGGACCTTAATGAAGTAAAAACCCTTAATGGAATAAAAATCCTTAATCTAAAGGATGAGCATAAAATCAGATGGTTGGATCATGATTAAAAGTTTCTAATAAAACTAATTTCATTAGTTTAACTGTCTTTGATTTAATAAATAGAGTTGTAAATATGATTTATGAAACATGATAGTATAATTATTCAATTATAGTATGCTACGCTCTCATCGTCTTAGGATCATGAGATTTTAGTATGATTTCATTAGAATCTTAGTAAAGTTTTATGTAACCTAGGATCCATGTTAGTATATTAAAGTATAAACGTTCTTAGAATGATGTAGATATACAATTCTATTTAAAGTGTATGATTATTTGATTATCAAGTGTCAGCATCTTAATTTTCCTTAATGGTAGATATAATTGTTAAATTAGTAGTTATACTTCAATATGCATAAATTGCCAACAATATAATCTAATGAAATATAGATATTCATGGACAACTAAGATGAAGGAATGATTTTGACTTAATATTAGTAAGAGCAATAGTTAGTAGGACAATATAAGGAATGGTTTGCCACTTCCTTGGCCAAAAGTAGGAAAATAATGAACATCTATGGATGATATTATGCATATCCATGGAAATTAATTAAAATCAATTAGAGAAGGGACTTAAGGTAAAGAGCTCATAAGAACCTTGTCAAAAGTTGAGGTAGTACCACTCCAGTGGACTCTGAACATTATGGTTATAGGGGGTATACAAGAGTCAAGTGCTTTTCCCTCACCTCTCGTTAACGTGAGGTTTAAACGCCTCCTTACATGAGGGTTGTATTAACCACTCTTTGAGCAGACTTTAACTGATAAGCACTAATCACCCTGAAATAAGGAGGAGCTGTCTAGTAATAGGAAGAAATAAATTATCTTCGACCAAGTAAGACACTAACTAGTTGAATAATAATAAGAATATAAAAAGATAGCAAATTATCTAACCCTAATAAAAATAGTAAGTAAGATAAAGATCATCAAACAAGATGAGATCTTGTATGATAAAAAATAATAAAGGAAAAGAAATAGTAATGTATATTAGATTATTTATGTATAATATAGATATTACTTGTATAGAGGATACTAAACCCTTGGATATATGTGATTCAAGGCAGAAAGATTCAGATTATCCTATATAAGGATGATCAAAAGACAATGTAGTATGTACCCTTGATTAGAAAAATGATATTATACATATGATTTGACAGATATATATTGATCAAGACTATGACAGATTTCAAGAAGTAAGAATACCTTATTAAGGTAGGTGGATTTTTAAGAATGCCTTTACATGAAGATACATGTTTAATATATGATCTTATGTTTTGAAGTATTGACGTATACAATACTAATATATTGTGATAAACACCTCAAATTGAAATATGATCCAACCAAATGATGAGAAAAATAAGTATGAAACGGTTAAGTTGAGAATTGAGAACAACCCTAAGTGAACAAGGAAGTAGAAAATATTCTAGCCTTAGGTAAACAGACAGATAGTCTGATATGTATAAGTATTGTTTTACATACAAGTGCGGAGGCTTGTGGTTTTGTTTTAAACAGGCATAGACCTGGGGATGCTATGCTAGGAGAGTTAAGAGGGTTTGGCCACTCACTCTCTGAAACTTGATGATATTGGATACCAAGACTAAAAAAGGCTAAAAGTTGGGTGAGGCAATTATGGGAAGGCCACCACTGTGACAGCCATGGTCCCCCCATATGGACATAGATATTATAATTTCTACTGAGAATGGTATAAGTGGATTATAGTTATTTGGGCACATTGTACGGATCAGACTGCAAGCATAGTAGTCCTTGATTATTTTGCATTATGATGCATATGAAATTGGCACAGTGAAATGTCTTAAGGGATGACATGATGAAATGTCAGGTAATTGTATATTACCAATCTTTTTCCCAAGAAGGGAAATTCCTAGTATATTAACTAGCTGAGATACAAATCTCCTATATTGAAAGGAGTTGATCAGCTTAGTATGAAAATGATTATTGACTATTTTCATAATTTTAATGAATTTGTCTATATACAATATGTATATATAAAGATGAACACAAATGACAAAGAAATGAGATGGCCACATAAATAATAGTGGTCCATGAATATGTTTATGATAGAGTGAATTATGGATAATTGAATACTGAGATTATACTATCAATAACTTACATTCTTATCCCCTACCAAACATAGCTTGTTGAGATATTGTAAATGTTTGAATGTTTACAATATCTTAAATACAGAGAGGGAGATTTAGGAGCTCAAGACTTGAAGAACTATTGAAGAATAAGTAATTAGGATATATCCCTTGAAACATTGTATTAAGAGTATGTATTGTATTTAGAACTTTGTAATTTAGATTATGTATTTGGACAAGTATTATAACGATACAATGGGTTGTGTACTGTGAACCACTGGATGGATCCTGAAGTTTAATAAAAGCATAGTCCTTCAATGGAATTTTATCTTATACAAAACTCTACTTATGTTACGTATGAAGTGGTGACTTGGGTTTTACAAAACAAATTCTGAAGAAAAGAATTTTCGCTATTTTGTATTAAAAAAAAATTTACTACTAAGGACCCTGCCTTTACAAAATGTATTATAAAATATGTTATAAAAACTTGAGTCATCACATCGACAAACTAAAATCCTGTTTTTGTTCTTATTCTAGATATACTTTATTCAAATTCTATTATTTGAGTTTTGCCTTATTCTTACAATAATCCATAACAGACTTATCCAGACCTGTTTTATTCAAGCTTAACCAAATCAACGGTCTAGCTTGAATAAACAAGGAATTCTTCAATTCCTGATCTTTTTCACCCAGAATTTTAATTAATTTTTAGGATTTATTCTTAGGACACTTCATAGCTATCCACTACATATGATATTTAATCTAAAAACCAAAAATCAGATATAGGCCATCCAAACCCAAAATCACTCTTAAGCTCGGATGTTCTAAAATTTTGAGAATTTGCTCAATCCAACCGTTAGATCTTTAATCAGAAGTTCCATTAAGAGATTGATGAAAATTAATCAAAGTTTCTGATATTAAATTTGAAGAATTTGATAAAATTAAGCTACGAAAGTAGATTTTATATTTCTTTTAGTTAATTTTTTGTCTTTTTAAATTTGGATTTTTATAATTTTTAGTAGTTAATTAGATTTTAGTTTATAATTTATTTTTAATTAATTATTGTTATTTTTTTATTTTAAGATAATTAAATTTTATTAAAACTCCATCTTTTTAAGTCGAGTCTCAATGGAATTGATCCTTACTTGCATTAACTATGTTACAATAGCCCGTACACTTGCGGTAAAACAAATTAACAATAAGCAAGTGATCCAATACAAACCTGAGTATGAATAGCCAATAAGAAGGAATACACCCTGAAAATTTGACCAGAAAACACACTCAAAGTTTGAACCAATAGGCGTTACTCCTAAGTAAATCCTCTGAATATCAAGATAGTTACAAAGTTAAATGTCAAAACCGAATCATCCAACAACTCTCAATGCTCGACTAGATACTGTATGAATTCACTTTAAGCACTAAATGCAAAATTTTCGTTCACAGTAAGGCTACCAAACCAATGACAACAATCTAGCGGAACTTTCTTCATTCCTTTCTTTTTTTCTTTTTCTGATTATTAAAATAGAAATCTTGCATAATTTTCTCAACGCAGACATTGACCCTAAGCAAAAGACTTCTCTATTATTGCAAGCACAAGAAGTTAACGAGTTACCCAATTCTATGAGAAACAAAGAATGACATAATGCTGATATCTACCTCTTTCAATTGCATGCAAAACAGATTTTTGAATATTACTGCAACTGTGAGTTCTTGGTCAGATTTTTTTATTCATTTCTTTTCTAGATTTACATTGATTCTTATAGGAAAGTTTCAGAAGCTAGGATGTATGCAGTCATGGAGGTCAATCGAATGGATATTTTACTTACCAAGATAAGGCTATTAGCACCTTCGCTCGCCAATGGCATCAGTACTAAAAGATGGAAGCTGCCGAACTGCATTCACCAATATAGAAACTCAGACAAATCATCTTTAAAGCACAAACAGATAGATAACAAGTATCAAACATCAATCATCAATTATATTAACTGAAGCAAAGACGGCCATTGGCAAGCAGCCTATTATTATACACAAAATTACAATATCTATAAAATTTCATGGAAAATAGATAGTATTGAGCTTCCACAAACAGGAATGAAAGAACACCTTGAGAGAGGTCATACATGACCAAGCCCAAACTAGATAACTACAAAGATTTCAAATGCAAGTAACCAAACACCAAAAACCTTAGAAACCCCCACCAAATCCAAGCTATGAAATAAAAAAGGAAAAAAGGTAACTGAAAATGGTAGGTAAAAACCTAAGCAAAAGGATGTCCAATACCGGAAATGGTGAGAACAAACATAGTTGTAAGACCAATCTAGATACATGGCCAAGTCCAAATAGATGCCTTTAGACCTAGTTGTCAGACCAAGAAACAGATATAGGAAATGGTGAGAGCAAACAGAAATGTCCAACAAAGGTTTTCACAGCTTCATAGTTGGAGTTTATTTATATGAAATGAATGGACACTGTTAAACAAAACTGACTTCGTAGGTAGCCAATTTCCATGGCACACCGGATGGTGGTGAATGATGCCGTAACAAGTTTGAGAAACTATTTGTGTGCTACTTGGCATCCAATAATATACTATTTGACACGCACACATACACATTCTGGATATATGTATTCCTACGTTCAGCGGCCAAAAAATAATTCCTCATTGTGGTTATAAGCAATAAAAAGTACTCTTTGAGATGAGGCACACTTTATTCCTACAAGCTTTGTTGAGTTCAACACAAATCTCAGAAGAAAGAAAATTTCAAGTCACTATTAATCATATCAAATGATTCCCGATAAAAGGTAAAACTATACCTTGGACTTCATTTCAGTAGATATACGACCAGCCTCAGGCTCTCTTAGTTCCCCAAATTTTATTCTAACTACAAAGCTACAACAAAAATGAAACGTGTTCAGCTGCAAGCTTGCACTATTAGTACTTCAATTTACAAATAAACAGATCATCCATAAGCTCAAAGATGTTAGCCTTAGCTTCATAAAAGCAAGGAAACCTATAATCGTCAAAAGAAAATTCCAAGTTAGCTTAAACTAAATTCTTCAATTTCCTTACCACATGCAAAAACATCAGAAAAGAAAATCAAAATGTGACAGACAGCAACTAAATCATACCAGACTACGATCAAATGGCTGCAACAATGAATTGAAATAATCTGAAGATCTCTAAGGGAATTCCCGGCGGATCATGTTTACATTGCTGTTCTTTCTAACCAAAGTCCTGGTAGACTGTAAACATTGTACAGTCACAGCTTCCGGTGACCCAGTTCCCAGGAAACAAGACACTTTTCCATGTGATCCAATCCGATTGCTCAACTTTTCCACTATAAACACTCGAGTGATTGTGAAACAGACACTTTCATCCGCAAACAATTTTAACTAATCAACTACATTCTACAGATATGCATATGATCCAATCCGTGCATGAAAAATTAATAGTAAATCAGTAGGAAAATGAGAGAAAACTAATAAGTACATGCAACAACAAATCAAATTGCTTCAATATCCAAAACAAACATGCAGGACAGGAATCGAGAAATTACCTATTTCCTCGCTATATCTTACAACTGGCGAGATAGATCTACAGCTTCAACAAAAAATCTCTCAGAAACCACTGCAATGAGTAAGATCTAGGGTTTCCCATGCCGATCTTTCAAGTAGACGGAGAGATTTAGGTTTGCAGGTGCAAATATCTCAAAATCAGCTGGCGAGAATAGATCTAAGTGAGAATGCAACCGTTCTCATCGTAGGTGCCTTCAACTTGAGCCCACTTTTTAAATTTGTTTCTGTAATCCAGCCCGTTCAGCCGATTCGTCCTAGATATAAAAATCATGCATATTTATAAGTTTATACTTTTTGGATGTTTTGACTGTATCCGATTTCTATGCTTTGAGGTTTTTGTTTTTTGTTTATTTTTTACAGTATTTTAATTTAAAACGTCCAAAAATAAAGAGCTTAGATATGTAATAGACAAAATTTTATATACACAAGCTATCTATAATGAAATGAATCAAATGAATAGATTAAGTCTAGCAAAAAAAGATTAAAAAAAGGCCCATTATCCACTTTTGGTTGCATTATATAATTAGTCGAGAGAAACTAGTCTGTTTTTGTTCAAGGTCGATAACAGTCAACAAAAGCACCAGCTCAATAGACGAGGGACCTTAATCACTATAGCCTTCATAGTTCATTGGATTATTGGTATGATCAGCGTTCGAACTCCCACGTGTGTTCTTCTTGGACAAAAAAAAAAAAGTGAGACATGTATGGTCGGACTTATCCGTCCAGAAAAGGGTCTTTATAGTCGAATTATGTGTATCAGTCAATAATAGGAGGAAACCTTTGGCAGATTATAGTGAGAAAGTTTTTGTACCGATTAAACTATCTTTTCACCGGCGACATTTTTCCCGTAGTGTAAGAAATAATTACAAAAACGTTTTGGGAAGTCGAATAAGTGTATAAAATTGTAGAGCGCACCAGCACTCCAATTTTCATGATTCTTGATCCTATCCTGATTACGTCTCGCTTTCTCCATTTCCAGTGTGTCTAAGATACGTCAGAAATCATATTTCTCTTTCATTTCTTATGTGAAAGATTTGATCATCCCCAATATCCTAGAACTATGTCGAGAAGCTTCTTTTCTTTTTCTCTTTTTTTTAAGGAAATGGTGGGATCCGTTGATCATAAGACGGAGATGGTAAAAGAGAAAAGTTACAAGAGTGAGAAAGAGAAGAAAAAACCAAGAGAATAAACAGTTAACAATTTCTCAAAATGAGTTGATCACAAGTCACTCCATCCTTCCATCCTCTGCTAGTTTGTCAGCTTCCTGGTTAGCTGACCTAAGAATATGGGAGAAATAGATTTCCTTGCCAATAATTAGATGGGGAATCTCATTAAGTAAATCGAGGAACTGCCAAGGAACTTTGTGTGGATGTTCATCCATGCGATGACATTACTTGAATTTCCTTCAACTAGCAGCTTGCAAAACTGAAGATGATGCCATTGATTGATGCCTGTCTTAAGAGCAGGAAGCTCTGCTTCGTTATTGTCCTTGAAGCGGGCCTGGCCACTGAAAGTTCCAACTTTGCTGGCATGCCTACGAAGTATTCCCCAAGCACTCCAGGAAGTTTCAAAGAACCCATGGGGGGAGACTTCCGCTGCTGTTTAATCTTCTCTTTACTGACTGTGTACGAGACAATCCAATCCCAGACACTGAAAACTTCATTGTCAGACAAATGCTTGAAGAAGGTTTGAGTGGATCCGATGAAGTAAAGCTGTCTTTTAACATCGATCGCGAGCTGCTTAGAAGATGATTTTTTTTAAAAAAAAATTCTTTTCTGGTACGTTCTTTTCAAATGCCGAAGCAATGATAGGCAAGCCAATGCCCCAAAGAATCTTCAGACGTCGAGAATTTGTCCTAATGCTCCATGTTGGGACAAGAACCAGGAAAGAATTTGGCATAACCCAGTCCATGTGAAACCATGAGTAGAAATCACATCTAACTTAAGATGAGAATTTGCAGTAGATCATAAGATGACTAATGGTTCACTGTCATACCACATAACATGCACCTATTAGCCATATCCCAACCACGCCTTCGTAGATTATCAATTATAAGGGGCTTGTTGAGAGCAGCAAGCCAAACGCACACAGTGGATCGAGGATGTCAAGTGTCTTCGAGATACTAGCTCATCATCAATTTGTTCATGGAAGGATTTAACTGGGTAGACACCCGACTGGTCAGGAGCCCAAATGCGTTTATGTTCTTCTGAATGGAATTGTCCAAGTGGTCTGATTTCCATCATTCATCTTCACGTGATTGATAAGGGCTTCTTTGTAAGTAGCCAGATTAAAGAGATTGTAGAATTGCATGAAGGCCCGTTTCCACTACAAATGTCCAACCAGAACAGAGTTTTGTCACTTTCTTCGGCAGGAACTTGCAGCTCCCTCTTTGATTTCACTTTTGAAAGATGTACTTCCACAAACTTCTTGATTTCGTGGGAAGCTTGGTGCTCTAGCCAATTGTAGTAGTTCCATATTTTGCAGCAATAACATCTCTCCAGAGTGCTTTCTTCTCAGCACCAAAATGCACAGCCATTTAGCTATTCATGCGAGGTTCATGAGCTTCAGTTTTGTTACCCCTAAGCCACCTTTCTTCTTTGAAGTACAAGCCCAATCCCAGTTGGCAAGACGCAGTTGGACTGCACCCCAATTGTGATGTTAGATTGTTGCATCTTGGAGGCATTCGTCCACAGCAACCCTACGTGAAAGTGGGTGATGTTAGACTATTGTATCTTGGAGGCATTCATCCAAGCTAGCCCAATGCAGAAAAGGGAGGTAAAAATTGTCCCAAGGAGTGTGCTAATGCGCCCCAGTCAATTCAAATTGATAAGTTCTTATTTTCTTACAATGGATTAGTCGCATTTATAATTTTTAATTGCTACTAGTATTGATTCAATGAGGGAATCCATTCGATGCTGCATCTCTCTTTTATTTATTTATTTTCTGATGCTGCACATCTCATATTGCATGCTTATACTGGATGCGGCATACTAATACCTCGGCCTCGTTCCCCTCGACTTGCTCCGCTCTCTTGCTCCTATTTCCTTCAATAGTGCCTCTCCAGCCTTATCTTTTTGGAATCAAGGATGGATATTTTTCACCCAAAGTAACATAAGATATGAACACCCCTTTTGGAGATAGCATATCCAAGGGAGAGTCAATAAGATGAATGGAACACCAGCAGGTCCAGGACCGTCTTCGACCAAACTTTCAAGTCATCGATGTATTTATCAGTTACTATGCTGGCGACACTGTGTACATGGAATTACACGGACAGCCAAAAGTATAAATGGAACCTTGAGTGATCAAAACAGCTCACCTTTTGATGGACATCTTAGACAGGCAATGCACCAAGAGGAACAGTAATGAAACTTAAAAGTAATTAATTACACTTTTACTCAATTCATGCGAGGAGAAGACTTCTGGGTCTTAACCTTTAACAGATCCATTCATCTGTGCACCAGAGGTACTGCAAGCGCAGCCACTATATAATCCGTCTTCGTCCAGAATGCAAATCCAAGAATTGACATTCTTTCCAACTAATAATCCACGGGAATACTTTGCAGATAATAATAATAATAATAATAATAATAATAATAATAATAATAATAATAATGGCTTTTTTCATCGACAGTTATTCCTTCTTTTTTTTTTTCATAATTTTGATTATGAATGCCAACAGAACATACAGTGGATTACCACACAAAGTAAAACAATTAAAAGATCATATAGATGTGAGGTGAAAAGCCGAATAAACCATAAAATACATAATCCACAGAAGCTACATTATCACTATGACACTGTCAAGTTTCATCGAGCGCTCTACAAGTATATTTAATATACACAAGAAAAGGTTCATTAAGTTCGAAACCCCTCACCTGGATGGGGATGCTTTTGCATAAACCAAGAGAGATTTGCTGGAATTTAACTTTTCTAAGAAAATGGTATGGAACTGCAAGGAAAACAAAATGGATAAAAGGATAAAAAAAGGATGGGCTGGGACGACCAGTACTACACAACTAAGTGGAATAAAGCGTGGTACATTTCCATGTCGCCTTGCTCTGGTTTTCTTACCTCGCTAGTATGGCCAGAAAACTTTTTGACGATGAAGCAAGATTGATAATCCGTTAAAACTTACTAGAGAATGATGACATAGCAAGGCAAAGATGTGCTTGTTAAGCTTATCCTAAGATTGGGAGGATTTACAGCTAAACCGAAGCTACTGATACAAGAGGTTGTAAGCTGGAAGATCCTGAATTAGATGAATGTCTTCTAAAGATAGCTCTCTCTCCAGTTGGGTCCGTGTTGCATGTAAGACCTCCTGAGGGTAGTCAAAGAAATAAAATAAATATAGATAAGCATCTACATGTACCGTAGTATGCACGAGAGAGAGAGAGAGAGAGAGAGAGAGAGAGAGAGATACATTAAATTGCATGTAGGAAGCATGCATTGCAAGCCACTGAGCGTCCATCATTTCAAATGCTATACAATATAATACGTCGAAGGCTTCTTCATCTTCTGCAATTAGATACAATATCAATGTGAAGATAGAAAGATGAGAATGGGTTGAGAAAACCCAAAAGTAGCTTCCTAATTCTAGGAGCCACTCATTAGTACATTTTCCTTAAGATTATACCTCACCTGATAGGATCTTTATGAAGTTCATTCCTGGTAGACATTTGGGTTTAGCTGACATATGAGAAACAAACAAGATAATCAGAAAGATAAAACATCATAGAACAAATCAATTTGTGGTTGTTATTTTGCATGTCCTTCAACAAAGTGAATGTATACGCATAAAATGAGAAAAAAAAAAAATGCAAATCGAGAAAGCACTGTTTTATGGTTGAAAAGTTAGATACAGTTAACCAGTGTACATGGTGGTAACTCAGGAACTTGCCAAGAGCTCATCAAAGACTAAATGGGAATGGGTGGGCTGATCCAGAGTTGCAAGAAATTACACTTGCTGCTTAAAATATTCCCACCCAGACTAATAGCTGATTGATTTAAGATGTTCTGTTCCAACTTAACATCCTACGGAAAGAGGTTGACAGTTTATACATGAGCATGATGTGTTAACTTTGGCAATTAACCTAGCAATGGAATGGTTTGAAGTTACCATTGGTGTGGCTGGTAAATTAAAATAGTACCAGAAGCAGTTTGAAAAGTTTCCTTCCAGACAAGATTATTCAGGTTGAGTGAAAAGTAAAAAAGGCAATGGACCTACTAAACATGTTAATTTTCCTTTCCCTAGACTGAAATACCACATATCATCCAAACGTTGTAAGACTGCATCTGTGGAAAATGGAGGATGTCAACCAAACAGTTTGAAGCACATTCATAGATTTTTTTTATTATTTTGGAATTTCAATGAATCCGAAATTTTCAGCAATTGAAATGACCCCTAAACATTGTAAAGTATAAAATCAACATCACCAAGAAGGTGATTCCATTCGCACAATGATGCTGAAAATGCAGACATGACTTCCACATCCACCTTTGATGAAATTGGTCAAGTAGTTGGAGTGAAAGGGAGTAAACGTCACTACAAAATCCTACAAAATGAACCTTCCCAAGGGCAGATCCTCAGTAAACACATGCTATGGTGTAACACTAATGAAGCAAGAAACTGGATCCTAACTACTATTATTCTGGTGGAAAAATTGACGGCTCAAAAACTTTGAGAAGAAGGGTAATGAAGTCTTCACATAGCATAACAACAAACATGGAATACTATTATGGATCCCATGCATGAGATTTTGGGCTTAGCCTCAGTTGGATCTTCAGCATACGAATTGGTTTGGGTCACCAAACTTTGAGTCCACATTAACCATGAGCTACAACTGTAAATCCATGAATTCGAACTTAATTTCCAACTTAAGAAATGCTGTTTTGGTAATTCTACCCACAATGAGCACCAAGAAGCCGGAGCTGGGTCCTTATTGCCACTACGCAACTAGCCTTCCAAGCGTAGTGGCACAAGGAGTCTCTCACCTGGGCGACCAAGGTTTGAGACTGTGCACAGGAGGGGGGGGGGGGGGGGGGTCTCTACCATTCAAAAACCAAAAACAACAAAAGTACAAAACAACCCACAAAGTGCAAGCATGAGTTCATATTTTCATAATTTCAGAAACTTGTTCTAGAATGTACTCATGAAAACAAAGAAAGCCATTTAATATTAGTCCTACTCAGAGTGAAATAAGATAATGGTTAAGAACAACAAAAGGACACCCTGAATGATAGCTCGAATTTCTAAGATTAAGAAAGAAGAACATACTGACAACATGACAAACCTGAGTATAAATCCAACATCTGAATCAACATAAACGAAATGTTGATGCCAGCAACAGCAAAAGGGTATTCCCAAGTGGCTCGGTCCCCTTCTTGCTTGAACAACAACCTCTGGAAAGAAGCCTTCATTTTGAGTAAAATTAGTCATAGATCAACACATGGAAGTTTCAAATTACAGCACACCTTGAAATAGAGCAACATGAGAAAAAATACATATTCCCAAATAAGACCCTTTTCAGAAACAAACAAACAGATCTGTTTTTGCCTACCGGATAAGTCCTGGCGAAAAACAATAAATTCTCAAGTGAAATGAATCCACAGCCCCTGTGAGAAATAAAAGTTCGTAAAGTTTACTAAAAAAGGAACAATAAAAAATTTTGTGTACAGTGAGAATAATGTTCATCTCAAGAAAGTTAAAGATAGCCTGAGAATTTATGTGCAGTAAGAATTATGTGCATTTTGAGAAAAATAAAGATAGTCTTGCACAGTGGTTTAATTTGCCACAACCATTTGTGAAACCAAAAAAGATCTAAGATGAAGTAATTTGATAAAGAACAAAAGGTAAGTGATACATCATCATCATCACCATCACCATCATCCCAATTAGGGGTTGGCCACATGAATCTCGTTCCTCTATTCCCCTCTATTAAGTGTCATGGCGTCATTTAGTCCCAAAGTTTTTAAATCTTTTCTCACCACTTCTATCCCCGTTCTTTTAGGCCTTTCCCTTGCCCTTTTAAAAACTCCAACTTAGATCGCCTCACTCTTTCTAATCGGTGTCATTTTCGGTCTTCCTTAGGATATGTCCAACCCAACTAAGTCTAATCTACCCATTCGTGCTACAATATCCGCATTTCGGCAATGCTCATCTTACATACAAGTTGTTCTTTAACTGCCCAATACTCTGATCAATAGAGCGCCAATCTTACAGCCACCGTATAGATTTTCCTTTTATTTTGAGTGGCACCCACTAATCACACAAAACTTCAGAGGCACATCTCCATTTGTTTCAACCCGCTTGGATTCTATGGGTAACCTCCTCAACCTCTACCCTCATGAATTATCGATCCCAAGTATCGGAAGTAGTCCTTTAGGGGGCTTCTTGGCTATCACTCTTTACTTGTGCTCCAGTCTCGCTCCTCCTTACTACAATTGCATTCCATAGATTCTGTCTTAGTTCGGTTAATTTTAAATCCTTTAGATTCTAATGCATCTCTCTATAACTCTAGCTCTGTATTTACGTGATCCCTTGTCTTATGAATTAGAACTATCATCATCATCATCATCATCATCATCATCATCAAGACCTTATCACAATTAGGGGTCAGCCACATGAATCTTATTCCTCCATTCAACTATATTAAATACCATGTCTTCATTTAGTCCCAAAGTTTTTAAATCTTTCCTCACCACTTCTATCCACGTTCTTTTGGGCCTTCCCCTTGCCCTTTTACAACCTTCTACTTGTATTGCATCCCTCCTTCTAACTGGTGCCGTTGTTGGTCTCCTATGGACATGTCCAAACCATCTAAGTCTAATCTCCCTCATCTTGTTACCTATTGGTGTTACCCCTAAATTTCCTCTAATATTTTCATTTCTAATTCTATCCTTTCTTGTCTTACCACTCATCCATCTCAACATCCTCATTTCTGCGATGCTCATCTTATGAGTATAATATTCCTTCACTGCCTAACACTCTAATCCATAGAGCATGGCTAGCCTTATAGCCATCCTATAGAATTTTCCTTTTAGTTTAAGTGGCACTCGCTGATCACATAAAACTTCAGATGCACATCTCCATTTGTTCCAACCCGCTTAGATTCTCTGGGTAACCTCCCTCTCAATCTCTCCACTCTCATGGATCAATGATCCTAAGTACCAAAAGTGGTCTTTCACGGGGACTTCTTGGTTATCAATCTTGACTGGTGTTCCACTCCTACTCTCTTTGCTAAAATTACGTTCCATATATTCTGTCTTAGTTCGGCTAATTTTAAATCTTTCAGATTCTAATGCTTCTCTCCATAACTCTAGCTTTATGTTTACACCCTCCCTTGTCTCATCCAGTAGGACTATATCATCTGCAAATAGCATGCACCAGGGAATCTCCTTGTGCAAATGTTTTGTTAACTCATCCATAACTAATGTGAAGAGGTATGGACTCAATGTCGATCCTTGGTGCAATCCTATAGTGACAGGAAAATCACCAGTCACGCCACTACTGGTCTTAACATTTGTTACCGCTCCCTCATGCATACCTTTAATTATGTCTATATACCCCCGAGAAAGCCCTTTATCACCCAACACCTTCCATATTAACTCTCTAGAGACTCTATCATAAGCTTTTTTTAAGTCGATAAAGACCATATGTAGGTCTTTCCTCCTCTCCCTATATTTCTCTACTAATTGTCTTAGTAAGAAAATAGGTTCCATGGTCGACCTCCCATGCATGAAGCCAAACTGATTCTCCAATACACTTGTTTCATGTCGTAGCCTCTTCTCAATCACTCTTTCAAAAAGTTTCATGGTGTGACTCATAAGTTTGATTCCTCGATAATTAGTGCAACTCTGAATGTCTCCTTTATTCTTATAGATTGGTACAATAGAACTTTTCCTCGACTTATCAGGCATTTTCTTTGATTTTATAATCTTGTTAAACAACTTAGTCAACCAAACTACCCCAATATCTCCCATATGCTTCCAAATCTCTATTGGTACACCATCAGGCCCCATGGCCTTTCCTGATTTCATCTTTTTCAAGGCCTCTTTTACTTCAGGTATTCTAATCCTACGTTCATATCTATAATATCCAATGTTATTTAGATTTATAGTATTTTCAATCCCTATATTCTCAGAGCCATTATCATTTAACAATTTTTGAAAGTATGTTTCCCAC
Organism: Warburgia ugandensis; assembly: GCA_035236585.1. Taxonomy (NCBI): domain Eukaryota; kingdom Viridiplantae; phylum Streptophyta; class Magnoliopsida; order Canellales; family Canellaceae; genus Warburgia; species Warburgia ugandensis. The sequence goes on from CP141136.1 coordinate 27,929,599, forward strand.
CTTTGTTTGATGTCATCTTCTTTGACTAATACCCCTTGATCATTGCTTCTAATACACCTAACATAATCTAAGTCCTTACCCTTCTAGTCTCTTACTTTTGCAAGTTTAAACACATCTTTCTCACCTTCTCTTGTTCCTAATCTATTATAGAGCTCATCATATGCTTTAAGTTTAGCAGCATTTTTAGTATTCTAATATTGTTTATAGTTTTCATTATTTCTAATCTTCTACCATACTTTAAAATGCATCCGTTTTTCTTTAATAACTTTTTGCATTGTTTCACTCCACCACCATGTTTCCTTTGCTAATAGCCTTTTACCTTTAGATACTCCTAAGACATCTTTTGCCACTTTCTTAATGGACTCAGCCATATTAGTCCACATAGTATTTACTTCTATTTCATAGTTCCAATTTCCTTGTACCATCAACTTATTTTTGAATAAGGTTATTTTCTCTCCTTTTAAGTTCCACCACTTAGTTTTAGGATATGTATTAAGTTCAATTCTTTTACTCTATCTTTTAATATGGATATCTATAACCATTAACCTATGTTGTGAGGTTAAACTCTCACCAGGTATCACCTTACAATCCTTACATATAGATCGTTCATTATTCATAAGTACAAAAAAGTCTATTTGGCTTTTATGAAATCCACTTTTAAAGGTTATTAAGTGTTCATCCCTCTTCTTAAAGAGTGTATTTGCAATGGACAAGTTATATGACAAAGCAAAATCGAGGATATTCTCCCACATCTCATTTCGTTCACCTATATCATACCCTCGGTGTATTCTATCATATCCTTCCTTATCTTTTCCTACATGGCTATTTAAGTCTGCTCCTATAAATATCTCCTCAGTGTTGGGAATTTCTTGCATAACTCTCTCCATATCTTCCCAAAACTGTCTCTTGATTATATCTTATAACCCTACTTGTGGTGCGTATGCACTTATAACATTTATAATCTGCTCTCCTAGAACAATTTTTATTATTATAATTCTATCATTGATTCTTTTAACATCCACAACTTTATCCTTTAATTCTTTATCCACTATTATTCCTACGCCATTTATGTTATTTTCCTTTCCTATGTACCATAATTTATACCTATCTATTTCTCTAGCTTTAGCCCCTTTCCACTTGGTTTCTTGGACACAAGCGATATTGATTCTCCTACGTTTCATCGCTTCTACTAACTCCAAACTCTTACCTTTCAGTATCCCTATATTCCATGTAGCGATGTGAATCTTATTTTCTGGAGATACCCTATTTACTATCGCCTTTCTTGACCTCCATGGTATGAACCCATGTCCACTTTTCACTGCACCTAGGTTCTGATGTAGCGCGTCGCTTCTAAGAGAACGCCCTAGCAACCCTTGCCTATTTTTCACCGCACCCGGGATCCGATGCAGCATGTCGCTTATAGGGAACGCCCTAGCTTGAGGGAATGTCAGTTTTTGATTCATGTCATGGTGAGGTTGTCATAGTTTTAAAAAGCTGAAGATGATTTCATTTCTTCCTCACAAACTAATACAAATGCATATTCATTTGCAAGTAAAAAAGAAATAACAAAATCATCTTCAGCTTAACCCTTGCCGGTTGGGTACCTGACGCAAGGGTGGCCGTATTTTAAGAAGCTGGAGATGATTTTGATTTCTTCCTCACAAACTAATATACAAATGCATATTTATTTGTAAGAAAGAAATAACAGAATCATCTTCAACTTCCCCCTTGCTGGCTGACACCTGACGCAAGACCCTCCTTTTTCATCTGGGCTTGGGACCGACATTGGCAGAGTTTTATGAATCAAAACTATATCATCTGCAAATATTGTGCACCATTGAATCTCTTGGTGCAAATGTTTTGTTAACTCATTCATAACCAATATAAAAAGGTATGGACTCAATGGCCATCCTTGGTGCAATCCTATAATAGTAGGAAAATCACTAGTCTCTCTACTAGTTGTCCTAAAGTTTGTTACCGCTCCCTCATACATATCCCTTATAATGTCTATAAACCCCCGTGAAACCCTTTTCTTGCCTAGAACCCACCATATTAACTCTCTAGAAACTCTATCATAAGCTTTTTCTAATTTAATAAAGACCATGTGGAGGTCCTTCCTTCTCTCTATATATTTCTCTATCAATTGTCTAAGAAGGAAAATAGCTTCCATTGTAGACCTCTCAGTCATGAAACCAAACTATTTCTCCGATATATTAGTCTCATGTCATAGCCTCTTCCCAATCACTCTTTCAGAAAGTTTCATGGTAATAGCTCATAAATTTGACCTCCTAATAATTAGTGCAACTATGTATGTGTCCTTTATTCTTATAAAAGGGCAGCATAGCGCACGAAGTTCCCGTGAATATGGGGTCCAAAGAAGGGGCGGACCACAAGGTTCTATAGTAGGCAGCGTTACCTTGCATTTTGCTAAATAGAGCTCTTCCTCTATTCATACGGAATTTTCTTTGATTTTACAATTTTGTCAACCAAATTAGTCTAGCATCTCCCATATACTTCCAAATGTCTATTGGTACCATCAGGCCCTGGGGCCTTTCCTGATTTCAAATCCTTTCCAAGGCCTCCTTCACTTCAAGTATTCTAATCCTTGGTCATGTCTATAATGTCCAATGTTATTTGGGTTTATAGTACTTTCAATCCCTATATTCTCAGGGCAATTAATGTGGTCTAAGTCCTTACTCTTCTATTTTCTTACTTTTGCAAGTTTAAACACATCCTTCTCACCTTCTCTTAATCCTAATCTATTATAAAGATAATCATATGCATTGAATTTAGCCTCAATACTCTCTTAGCAACCTTTTTAGCATTTTTATATTACTCAAAGTTTTCGCTATTTTTAATCCTCAACCATGCTTTAAAACACACCCATTTCCCTTTAATAACTTTTGTACTTTTTCACTCCACCACCAAATTTCCTTTAAGTGATTATACAAATTAAGTTAATTTGTGAAGGAGATAAAGTAAGTTTCAAAATGGAAGGATGTAAACCATGACTAGATACAAAGACATAGATCCTATAAGACGTTTAGTGGAGATAATATGATTTTGATTACTAATAATTGAAAAAACAGACATAATGGAAATTGGCCTTAATAACAAAAATAATTACAAAATAATGATAGAGAAGACAGACAGCAACTACTATCATCTAGACTTTGGTCTGAAGTCTAAGCAGTGTAATATAAGGATCTAGCTAAGCAGTGTGAGAGATAATAAAAAGGAAAGGCCTGTATATGAAGTTTCTTCAGATTCAACTAAGATCAAAATATCAAATAAGTACCTAGGAAGTGACTGTATAATAATCCATGTAATACATAGTGTCAATTCTCAAGAGGGAGCCTTTATATACTATGACAACTCTTACAATTAAAGGGTCACACCGCCCAACACTAACCTACATTAATCCTTTAATTACAAATTGATAGCTGAGCCAGGTTCCCTTGCTTTTTCTTGCCATTTTCAGCACAAGCCTTTCTCTTTTGTCTTTAGGTCTTTTCCTACTGAGGGCCCAGATGGCTAAGGTCAGGGGCCATGTGGTCAACTAATGCAAGCTGAGAATGAGGTATTATTTGTAGGACTCTTAGGGAATTTGTGGAATTCTTTTCCAGCATTTCCAAAGTGTTTCTTAAGGCTATTTGATTCACTCCTTCCTTAAAATAATGAAAATATCATTATTTCTTCTTCAGCTTTGCTTCATCAATTTCCTTCATTTCTTTGTTGTCACTTTCAAGAAAATGTATAGAAGAACAAACAAACTCATTATTGTTGTTTACGATAGCATCAAGCTATTGGTGCCATTTACATATGGTAATTACAAAAAATTCTACCACATACAAGAAGAAGCAAAAGAAAACTTCAAAACAACTGGATAACCAACACAAAACGACAAAACAAAAGACTGTAGTGATCAGTTTTGTGTGAATAATAGCCAAGCAAACTTGCATCAAAAAGCTTATACTTGTGTTGAGAAAGGAACTTGTACCTAAAGTCAGTTGATGGATTTGGCCCTTGCCACCCCATATCTTTCCACTGCTCAGAGATCAGGCCATTAAGATCAGTATGTGGAAAAGCTGCTTGCCACAAAGCTTTAAGAGCATCCTGCCAATTACAGAGCATACAATTAATAAAAACATGCAATACGAAGCTCAGCCACTGCTATGAAAAGAAATAGCTATAACAATTTGTGAATTTACCAGAAAGAAATTACTGGAAACCCCACATGAAGACTGAAATCTCAGAGACCTTGAAGAGGGAAGAAGCAATCGGCAGAAAACTCAAAAAGAGTTCCAAGCCACGTTATTTAGAATGAAGGCACACTTATGAAAGATAAGTTTTGTTCAGCAATAGTTACAAATCCACGCCAATGTTAGATCTTTCCTTAATAAAACTTATGAGAAATACCATTCTTGCAGGATCAACAGAGTGAACCAGCTGGTAATTTGCCTAGATTCTTGCCTCTGGAGTATTAGTGTGTGATGGGAGATAACAGTTATTCGGGATATGCCTGTCAATATGAGTGGTTAAGTACCGGAAATATAATTGTTTTTGGTTTAACTCTTCAGACTGGTATTTGTTGTATTACCTTCCTCTGTTTTAGTATTTGCATTTAAGCACACTATTTTTCTAGAAAAGCCTCATCCCAGAAACACATTACAAATTTACACAAGAAAAATCAAGTTTCATAAGTTATATCTTATTGTTCAAGTGACACAAGCATACGATAACCCCACAATACATGTCTTATCAGAAACAAAAATTTGGATATGAAGATTGTTCACATGGCAGTTTCCTGGAAATGCTCCATCTACATAAATATATATATATATATATATATATATATATATATATATATACGCAGTTTCCTGGAAATGCTCCATCTACATAAATATATATATATATATATATATATATATATATATATATATATATATATATATATATATATATATATATAAGATCTTCCAACTATTCCTAGAAACAAGAGAAGACTATATGGTCCATCTGCAATTTATGTAATAGATGACACCAATTGAGTTCATATAAAGGGCCAAAACACATAATAGATCAGCATGCATAAAATTTGGTTGTCCATGAGGCTAAGGACATGTTACATTTCCTAAATTAATCAAATCCTCAAAGCAACCCTGGCTGCATTTTCCTTTTCAGCGGTTAGCAGATAAAGTTTGCAGTAAAAAGTCTCTGAACATTTACCGACTGTTGGGAACTTGAATAAACTGATTGAGCAAGAACAAGAAAAGATATACTTGATGGTCTGGACGTGTCTCATCAAAAGGTACTTGTAATCGTTCCTGAAGCCTTTGCAGTCTTTGTTCCTGCAAGGTATATATGAGTTAACACAATAAATTCTATGAGACAGGTAATAACCAATAAAAAAGAAGTTATTTTTCTCTCTGGGCATGTGCATGTGAGTCAATCTGCACACATATGCATACATACATGTGTGCAGTGATGCATTCTTTTGTGCAGATAAGCTCTGTACTTAAGTGCATATATCCATATATTCTGTTGTGCAGATGCCTAGCAAATGCTCCTTTTTTTCATGATCTACACATGATTTCTGGGATATTTAAGCCATTCATTCATCTTGCTCAGCATGTCTTAGATTTTTTACAACGTCAAAACAAGTGGTTAGAACCATCTTATTGCCATGATTTTAGCCTTGTAGTCCATATAAGACCAGCCAAATCTGATGAAAGGCATATGCATTCACTGGGATCTAAGACACAGAAAATGTACGTTCCCAAATATCTCTTGAATAAATAGACTCAAGGCAAGTGTTACTGAAGTAAAACATGAAGGAAAGAGAAGTCCTAGTGTTCCAAAAAGAAATGAATCATTATAATTGCTCCTGGCCAAATCAAATACTTACCTGGAAAGGGCTCAAAGAATAATCAACATTCTTTTCACCATGCCGTTTATTACTGGAGCGATAAAGGAGTCCCCCAATCCATGACCGTGATCCAACCATAGCATTAGCTGTAACCAAAAATCCATTAAACACAATATCAAGCATTCTTGTCCTGAATTGAATAGTTCCTCAGTAAAAATTTAACTCATAGTAAGCACAGTCACAATTAACTCACAGTCACAAGAAAATATTAGAGTCACAAGGTAGAATGCAGCAGAGTAGCAGCCATCACAGATCCAGGACCCCATTTTAAAATTAATTAGTTTGCAGGTAGCTAAAACAAAGAAATAGAAGATATGACATGGGACCTTTCTGCAAACACAGCTTAAGTTTAGTTGGACTATTACAATATTCTAATTAGAGAGGAAAAATGCTTCCTTAAATTAGGAAAAAGATCACATCATCTGATCTATGCATGACAAGTCAGGGCTTACAGAGGAGCACATCGGGACTGAACACAAGGCCACTGCTTACAAATCTATATATCATACACAAGTAAAACTTTGTCAATGTTAGTATGTAACTATGTATCCACACTTTTAAAGAAAGGTAGCCCAGTGCACCAAGCTCCCATATATGCAGGGTCTGAGGAAGGGGAGGACCACAAAGGGCCCTTTTCCTAGTCCAAAATAAAATATATATGCACTTTCCCATAATTCTGAGATATATCATGCAATACAAAAGCTTTGATCTAGGACAAGCACTCTGCCTTCCTCAGGCACTCCAGCTCCTGAAATATTTTAAAACAATATCAGCTCATGAAAGATTGTCGCATTCCCCTTCTATATGATTTGCAGAAATGTGGTTATAGCCATGGATCTATGCTTCTTTCTTTTATTACAGCGGATGTCTGATAATGGGAGCACATAACCTGTTACAAAGAGCCTACTATCTCTCTGAATGGCCTTCAGTTCCTCATAGATCATTCACTCCTCCCAGCTGCGCCCACCCAGTACACAGTGATAACAGTTGGTGTTTCTACCAAAATGGCAAAATCAATGACTAAATGGGAGACAAATAGAATGCTTCTGCCAGCAAGTCTTTAGAAGCCATTGTGGTAGCTCAACTTCTAATTGATGGGAGTGACTTCAGGAATCAAAAGAGTCAAGTGGAAGACCTACTCTTGAATACACCACAAGTTTTCGAATACTGTCATATGAATAAATTACCATGAGAATCATGACCAACCATCAACCATGAATATACAGGGTGAAGCAGGAGTGCATCAATTATTGCCACTAAAATAAACAAGTACACAACTAAGCACCCTTTGGCAACAGAAAGACTGCCTGACACAGAACACACACTTGAAATCCACAAATAGAGGGAGAGAGCAAACAATTCTGAAGACTTCATCACTAGAGCATGGGCATGTGTGTTGGAGTTAGACTGAGATCAAGGTGCTGGATAGGACAACCTGCAAAAGCCCAAATTATTAACACATTCATGAGCTCTAAGTAATTTCTACGATTTGGCCTTTCCCTTTCCCTTTTTTTTCTCTTGGGTTAGGAATGTGGGCTTTTTTATGGACAATCCCGAACCCATGACAGTGCACTGGCAAGGCCATTCTTGCACCTCTGCACTAGAGTCATAAGCTCTTTGCTTAGTAATAAATACATATATGTAATCAATGTGTATGCAATTGTTAAGAAATCTACCAAATATTAGTAGTAAGTATATTCCGAAAAGGAGAAATAAATTAAAGATATACAACTAATATGGATGTGAACCAAGAAAAATGACTCCCATGAATGGCATTGTCCTAATATTCATGTACACGAGTGTTCAAAATGCATGCTCATTTAGGAACTTTTCTTTCTAATCTGATCGAAACTTGTATTACCCTAAATGGAAAGTAAATGTTAGATGTGAATGCTACAGAATCAAACTTGACAACTCAATCATCATCTAAACTGCAGTTTGAGTACTCAATTTTTAACCAGTAATGGAGAATTAAAGCTAAAATGCATCAAAAGTCAATAACTTAACTGGCTGAGAAATAATAAACCTGGAACCTAAAATGAGGTAATCCACGTGCATTTGCAAAATGATTGCCAGAATACTTGTTTGCATTTCATGGTTTAAGCTGATTAAATAAAACAAAAGAATACCAAATTAAAAAGAAAAAAGTAAAAAATAAAAATAAAAAGTGATTCATAGTTTCATACACACGAGAACAAAGAATGAAATAGAGATAGGCAGACAGTAGTCAAATGTACTCACTAAAACATTGAGCCCACTGTGATATCACATGAGTGAAATTTTGTGCCCATTCCAACTCTTCATATTTAGTCTTTTCCCTCCAATAAATATCATCCTCATCAACCTGTGTTCATTAGTATCACTGAGGTAATGCACTTTAATGAGACAAGTATGCCAATCGACATTAACAGGTCGATTACAATTGAGAAGGGTAAAAACATATTAAGAGGTTGATTAGGTTAAGTTTTCTTTTCCAGGCCCTGCATAAGAAATCCAAACTCTGGATTTCCAAGTTATGAGCTAATTACTTCTAAGCTGCATCTTGCCCATTTGATCAATGGATTTCAACCAAGAAATCATAAAGCCAGGTATTAAGCTGAGCCTGAAATGTAGGTCATGGAAATGCGACATCAGCAAATCCAGAAATACGTAAAACAATCCAACTCAATCAACAAAGAACAATATAATTAGAGTTTGCATTCTTTAACTTATCACCAAGCTGGACTAGGTTCCACAGATGGCAAGTAAGATAAGGAGTAAAAAGTTTGAGACATTCTAAAACAGAGGAAACAGGATCCTAATATGTTTCTAAAAAATCAATACGCCAACACCAACTAGGAGAGATTTTCTGTCAAAAGGCCAAGGGAATAAGCAGCAGCACGTCCAATTTCAAATGCGCATAAGCTGTTCAAGAACATTGCCTTAGTGGATGATCGACCACATCGAAAGGTGGTACAAGTAGTAATGCATTCTGGGTGTGAGAGAAAATGGGGTTGAGAGAAGGAAATGAATGAGGCAAAAGGAGAGATGGGGATTTTACCCACCCGGTGAACTGAAGAGCAGGAGGGGATGCAACGGCGACGTCTTAATCTCATATCTGAGACGATTAGGATATTTCATGCTGCTTTGCTCTCTTTCCATGCTCTGCCTTTCAATTTCAGACCGAAAGGGAGAAAAGAAGCACACAAATGATTACAGGAGCACATGCTCTGCTCCTAATTGATTCATTCACCGGGTTTTTTCTACAGGCAACTAAGCTGAAGTCAATCTATGCAATGATATGGTCGCTGTCCATCAGTCATAATGCGGAGAATAAGACCGACAGAGATGACGAATGGAAACCGCATGGGGAGAAAGGATAGGAGCGCAATCAAAGGGTAGTCCATTGGGATAAATCGCCTAATAGAATAAACAAGAAAAGCTGCTTTCCAGTTTTGTGGCTTTTTGTCATGTATCTGGAAAGGGAGAGAAGGCGAAAAGGCAAAGAGATTTCATGATGGGAAAAGACAACTACTAATGATTAATAATGATAGCTGAGGAAGGACCTGGGGAACAACAAGTGGGGTCTACTGGTGAGGTTGAAGTGAGCAGCGGGAGATCGTTCGCCGGTGGCGCTGCTGCAGCGGCGATGCCGAGAACATGGAAAGCACGAAGACCCGCAAAGAGGACGAGACGGAAAGGAGGAACCCCCACAATTCTTTCTCTCTCCTTCCTTGTCTCGCCCTCTCTCGCACGCGCGCTAAGACCAGCCAAAAGCCGACTGAAAACCCGCCTGTGCCGTAGGAATCGGGAAATCACCGGAGGAGGACTAAGGTTCCTTTTCCTCTACGTCTAATTGTCAGGACAGAAGAAGAATGCAATTGCCAGTGCCATAGGAATCGGGAAATCACCGGAGGACTAAGGCTCCTTTTCCTCTGCGTCTAATTGTCAGGACAGAAGAAGAATGCAATTGCCATAATCTTTTCCCATAGAGAAACCCAAAAGAAAAAAAATGATGGATCAGCGCGCACCCAACTCAAAAGGTTACCGTAGCCACGTCTTGTCGGTCAGTTGTATTTTATCAACGGCTAGAGAGCGGAAGATTGACTTGGGAGTGAGACTGAGACAACATCCCTGTGGCAATTCCACTCCTCCGACCTTTTGTGATGGGCCCCACATACAATTGATACGTGTCTTTTTGTCGTACTCCTGACTCCGGATATCTAATGGCTTAAATTTCATGCGGCCAAAAGGGCGCTTGTAGCATATGAGCAATGGTGTTTTTGGTTGATTGAATGTAAATTGTTGCTTATCTAAATTGAATGTGCCTGGCAATAAACATAAAATCATCATTCTTGGTTGTTGGAGGTGCACTTTAGTTTGACTTTTGCAGTGGCAAATATATGAAGCTAGGGGTGTTAAATAATTAGTATGGATTAATGGTACATGGGGCTCAATATATAAAGGTAGAAGAGTGGCACAGCTGTGTTGTGAGTGTGGAGCATGATTAGCTTGATCATGTTGTGCTCATATCAAATTATGCAAACTACAATTGGGGTTCACGGGACAAAGCTGGTCTAACAGTCAACTCGTCAGGGTGCTGGGGCTGTGTGCCCCTATTGGGGCATGAAGGCAAAGCCCTCGGCTAGAAAAAAAGGTAGACAAATTTTTCTATCTCGTAATATGGGTTGGAGACAATTGTGTCTTCTACTATATGTATGTATGTATATATGTATGTATTAGCGTGATCCTAAGTTTTGTTGGGGGTGGAGAAATCTTTCATACCTTGTTATAGCTATTTTCTAGTGATGGAAATAGTGAAACTAGTATGAGACCGTGAACGTACCTTAATTCAGAGGAACCATGTAAAACTGTGTATTTCTTGTTGTTTCTTCACATTTTGCCTCTTCATAACAAGCTATTGTTTAGGTATTCTCTATCACATTTTCAGTTTTTATAAATCTATCCTTATATTCACAATTGGGTTTTGGAATCTCCATGGAATGGATGAATTATTATGAAACAAAGATATGACCATGTCAAATATTTAAACTCACAAAAGTAAGAGGATAGAAGAGTAAGAATTTAGATCACATTAAGTGTATTGTAAGTGATGACCAAAGGTGTAATATCCCTGAATTGTGAGAAAATTTAATGAGAAATTGAATTCTTAGATATTAGATTGTTATAGAAATCAAATCAAGATTAAAGACATCAATAACTAGATTGTGCTCAAAAAATTAAATCCAACAAGGCTAAGAATGCTAAGATTGGAGTTCGGACAAAATACATATCATTATTTTAATTAAGTTATTTAACTTAGTAATTTTACTATGTATGGGGCCCACATGATATGACATGAAATCTGGAGTAGGTAATAGTAATAAATGTTGATTTAAAATTTCATGAAATTAGATATAATGATTATCTTATTTAATATAGGTAATCATTATGTAAAAAAATTAAATTAAATTTATTTCCCCAGCTTTAAAAGCGATTTCCCACATTTACTCTGCCCCCCCCCCCCCCCTCTCTTCTCATTTCTTTCATCTCCCCTCTCCTCTCTCCATCACTCCCTTCTAGTGGATGCTGCCACCACATCCTGACGACTGCCGCCCCTACTACGACCACCAACAACCTTTGTTTTCCCTTCCAACCAAACGTGCACTGCTCTCCCCACTCCAACTACCAGGTAAACCCTCCTACTTTTCTTTTTCTTCTCCTCCCTCCACCATTTCCACTCTTTTCACTCGCCGAATTGGTTTTTTCAAGCCAAAGATCCGTCGGTGAATGGATTCAACTAGCCAAGAAGACCCATCACATAGACAACTCATATGGAAGATCTAAGTTATCCATCATGTTTCTAGAACCCAAAAATGTAAGAAAACATGAAAACGGATAAAATCGAACAACCTAGATAATAGATTTGAATAGAACAAGAATGGACAGTCAAGATTGCACTGGCTAAATGACATGTTGGACTTTCGCACCTAGCAAAGGCACCAACGGAATGCACTGTTGGCACATTCACACGTGTGTGTCTTTCATGAAATGTGCGAGAAGCGGGTGCATCTTGGTCTTCGTGATGCACCTAGATGCATCCTGGTGATCTTGACACGCCCAGGTACATCCCAAATGCTTGTCACAGATGCAATGCATCCTGTTGACATCGTTTCATCCCATTCTCAATCCAAGTTTTGATCTAGACCATTAAAACTAATTTGAAATAGTAAATTTGTAATTCAGGAGGCTATATAAGCCCAAATTTTGATCTGAGACATCCATTGGATTGGTCTCAACAATGTAGACCTGATTTTATGATAAAATTCATGATCTAACCCCACCTTAACTAGATCAAATGACAAAGATCATTGAATGACTTAGGTTGGCCTAATCGAAATATGACTAGGGCTTAGAAATTGAACAATTATATGACCTAGCAAGTAATTGGTGAATCTGGTAGTCAGATCATTTATTAAACTGAGATTATGATCAAAACCATTAAACAAAATGCGAACTATAGATCTAATTGATTGGAGATCAATCTGACCATCATATCATTAAATTAACTATTAATACACCTAAGAACCTTGTCAAACTCTAAAATTATCAAGGATTGGGACATATGAGACCCAAATTAGCCAATTAAGACACCTAAAGGACTATTACGAATGATCTAACAGATATATCGTCTCAAAAACCCTGATATAAGTAATATTGGACCCCTGGGTGATCAGGGAACATAAATCTAACTAATTAAGACTAGATTTGACTGTGGGATTGACAGATTAACTATTGAAATGGAACGAGGGCTGATTTTGGAGGTAATGATCAATGTGAATGAAGTAAAACCAAGCAATCTAAACCATTGATTTAGGATCAACTACCAAGATCAAAAGATCATACAAAATAATGAATGAATCAAATTTACCAGATGAACACCAAACCATGTAGATTAAGAATGGATTGTAGTCTTGTGAGTTAGTGATGATGAACTTATCATGGTAAGTGATGATATGTAATGCGTGTGACCTAATAGATACTCTTGATGGTATGTATTAGTGAGGTCATACATCTCAGAGGATTGTTTTCCTCATTGAGGTAGGTGACGACATTTAATATTAGCATGTTTTCTTTTAAAATCTTGAATGATCATGATATTGGTTTTATGTTGTATAATGAATGTAAACCATTTTCATCATAGCATCTTAATTTTTATTAAGATTTGTATTTGGCATGGATCCTTTTTACATATATATGAACAATTTCTTGTTTTCTATACTATCGTGGACATATGATTTCTGATGGTGTATTGAGGCAATTTGATGATCAATTTTCTTTATTAATTATGTTATCCATGGACCCCTATGTAGACTAATGGCTAATCTTGGAGAACTGACCAGTGATAAGGCAGTGGTCTAGGATGGTAATCTATAAGTGCTCATGTGTTTTGTGGATCATATGCCTTCTTTTATCACTTACTGAGATTTGAATGATTTCCATGGTATTTGGGATTTTTACAGGTGCTTTCACTTGGTAGACGTCATGTTAGGAGGGATTTAGGGCTGGTCACGTGCCCTCTGAATTTGTGAAATGATAGAAATCTCCCCCATAGAAGGGCAAATACTATAGGGAGTGGTATCATGGGTAGGTCACACTACGATTCCGGTCCTCACCCATGTAGGGTGGACGCTTAGTCTTCTATTCTAGTGTTGACGAGGAGCTACAGTCGGTAAACTCGGGAGTTTGGTTACCACTGTAGCACGATGATCCATATGATTGTTCTATGTTTTGCTACATTGCGAGCATGTTAGCCTTGAAATATCATTTTGAGCCCCAGCATGATGATGCCTAGTGGATTGGTATGAGTATTCATGACCGATGTACGAGTGTATGAGACACTCATGGGACCCTTTCACCTTGAGGTGCCCCTCTTGTTGACATACATGTTATCTAAGGTATTTATGAATTTTATGTTTGCATCAATGCCTCCTTGAGATTTGACATGCTATATCATTGCATATTGTATTATTATCTCATGTGTTCTTATCATTTATTGCATTGGTACTACTTTTGACATTGAAAATCATATTGATGCTCTTTACTTATGATGATTGATCTTTTCATACTCTATCGATGTTATTGTTCTGTTTATTCATCATATGTAATTATTCGAGTTAATATTAAATATTTATAAACCTACACAAGCAATAGCTTGCTAAGGCATTGCTTTGGTTTGTATTGCCTTAGATATTGAACAAGATAATAGAATAGGCAAAAGGGTGGAAGGCTAGTGAAGGCAGTGGTAAACATTAGCTTTTGTAGAGACCAATATCTTTATGTAGTAGTTGACTAGATTTTGTTTCAGACATACACATGAGCTGTACATGTATATGATTAGACTTTATCTTTGGTACTTGAAATTGTGGACATATTATTTGGTATTTGGTGTAGTGCTACAATGAACAGACCCTGGGCCATGTTATTTCCATTTTCTTGACACTATTATTGTTGTTTACATTGACAAAGTCTTTGGTTTTGATTTCGCCTATTCCACAATGTATATCATTCTTATATTTGATTTCATCTTCGGTTATCCGACCCCTAGGATTTTAAAAGGTGATGCTTTAATAAGGATATGTTAGTTTAAATAATAAGTAAACTTATTAATTTTAGGGATCCCGACTATTTTACTATTACTATTATTGTTATTAAGTATTTATTTGTGTGAATAAAGTCTAGGGTGTCACATAAGGGTATTAGTCAAAGACGATGAGATCAAACAAAGATGAGAAAGTTACTTTCAAAAATTGCTACATGACAATTACCCTTAGAATATAGAGATTGAAGTACCATAAACCCAAATATTAGAATACCTAAAGTGAAAAAGGCCTTGAAAAAAATAAAATCAGGAAAGTCCTTGAGGCCCAATAGTATACCAATAGAGGTTTGGAAGTATAAAGGAGATATTGGAGTAGTTTGGATGACAAAGTTACTCAATAAGATTGTAAAATCAAAGAAAATACTAGATAAATGGAGGAAGAGCTCTATTTTACTAATTTATAAGAATGAAGGAGATATAAAGAGTTGTACTAATTATAGAGGAATCAAACTTATGAGCCATACCATGAAACTTTTTGAAAGAGTGATTGAGAAGTGGTTATGGCATGAGATGAGGGTATCAAAGAGCCAGTTTGGTTTCATGCCTAATGTTAAGTGTTCAATTTTAGTCAAAATACCCCTAATTTAGCATTCAATTAGATCATCTAACTGTTCAAAATTGCAAAATTTAGCTTGATTTTGAATTTAACTTAAATTGACCATCCAAACCTTAATGTGTCAAAATCAACGGTCAAATGATCATTATAGCTCATTAAATGACTAATGTATGGTTCAGATGATTCTAATTTAGTCTTTTCTTTTGTAGATCAACCAAAAGACGCATGGATGGCTACGATTAAAAGTTAACAGTGCAGATCATCTTAAAGAAGATTGGATGGACCAGATCACCCATGGAGATAGATAGAATAGTTTCTTAAACAATAATTGAGCTTAATGTTAAAATCATGGACAAAATAGAAATAACATGGAGAAGGCAACTTTAAAGTTTGGAGGAGTTTCCAAAAGGGGGCACCCAAATTAGCAAGGAACAAGAAGAAAGAGGCATGAAAACTCATTTCACTCTCTTTCCCCATTCACTCTCTTTCCTCTTCATACCACCTTCTCTCTCTCACACACATCTTTCTCCCTCTCTTACCTTTCCCATCCCCACATCATGCAACCGTATCTACCCCCACTTCTCTCTCTCTCCTTTCCCATCCCCTTACCTTTCTCTCTTAACCACCAACTTCCTCTTCTTCCCTTATTCTCCTCTTCTAAACCCATTCCTAAAAACCGTAGGAGGGGAGCCTCATCTCCCACTACTTCTCTACCCTCCTTCCTATCTCCTCTCTTTCTTCTCCCCTCTACCTCTTCCCATTCTCTCCTCTTTCTCATTATCCTCTCCCCTTCTTCTCTTCCCATTCTCTTCTACTCCTCTCTTCTCCTCTCATTTGTCCTCTTGCCCTCTCTCCCACGTTCTTCTCTTTCTGTCAATCCCTCTCCCATTTTGTTTCACTGCCCAGATCTCCCACCCCATTACTCTCTCTCTCTCTCTCTCTCTCTCTCTCTCTCTCTCTCTCTCTCTCTCTCTCTCTCTCTCTCTCTCTCTCTCTCTCTCTCTCTCTCTCTCTCTCTCTCTCTCTCTCTCTCTCTCTCTCTCATGCACCATCTGCCCAGATCGCACCTTCACTTCCAGAATCGGACGGCCAAAAGCCTAGACCGCATCGGAGGTCAAAACCCGCACTAGCTCTTCTACCTAGGCAAGCACCGGTGTTCTTCACTGGCTGCATCGCGCACCCATTCCTCCTCCGACGTCGTTTCTCATCGTCTCCTACCTGCCCAGAGGTGAAAACCCAAGTTGGGTTTTTCTCCTCTACCTCCTCCTCTTCTCCTCGTTTTCTTCTCTTTCCCTCTTTCTCCTCTTCCTCATCCAGCATTTTCTGCTTCTCGTCGTCGGATGGTCCCGGACTGGAAACCCAAGTCGGGTTTCCTTCTTCTTCCCTCTCCTCTCTTCTCTTTCCCTCTTCTCTCTCCTCCTTCTTCCCCACCTTCTTCGTAGGGTTTTAGTCTAGTTTTTCCTAAAAAACCAAAAATTTCACTAAATTCTGGTTTTGCCCTCGCTCTTTAAAAGAAATTGCAATTCTGTTATTTTTGGGTTAATTACATTTGTGTCCCATTTTATTCCCATTCTATTTTATCCATATTTTGTTATCTAGGAACAGATTAATCCGACCAGATCATTTAAGGCTTAACCCAATCAACGGGTTAGCCTTAATCAAACCAAATCTTCAATTTCTCCTTTGTTGCTTAGTGTATTTCAAATTAATTTTATAGAGTCATTCTTAGGACATTCCTATATCTAAATAACATTTCTGATCTTCGATATGAAATCCAAAAATCAATCTGAGATGTCCAAATCTAAAAATCACAATTTAGCCCAGATCTTGACCATTGTGATGAATCTGACAAATCTGACCAATGGATCACTAATCAAGGACATGATGATGATATATATGAAGGCTGATCATCTATCAGATTTGAAGATTTTGATAATGATTAATCTAGGGAAATAGTTTTTTCTTGTTATTTGATTTGATTTGTTTTATTTAGGAACTGGAAATTCTATAATTTTGTTGGATATAATCTTTGATTATGATTTCCATAATTCCAGTAATTTTGAGTGATTTATTTTTAATTTTAGATAATTAAATTTTATTGAAATTCCTACTTTTTAAGTCAAGTCTCTGTAGGATCAACCCGTACTTGCATAAACTATACTACAATAGCCGATGCACTTGCGGTTAAACATTAACACCTAAGAAGTTTTCCATGAAAGATATTTTTCTACTAAGATAATTGATAGAGAAATATAGAGAGGAGAAAAGACCTCCACAAAGTCTTTACTAACTTACAAAAAGCTTATGATAGGGTCCTCAAAGAGTTAATATGGTGGGTGTTGGGCGAGAAAAGGTTTTCACAGGGGTATATAAACATAATTAAGGATACATATGAGGGAGTAGTAACAAAAATTAAGACCACTAGTGAACAGATTGGTGATTTTACTATCACAATAAAATTGTTTCAAGAATCAGTATTGAGTATGTACATTTTTATATTGATTATGGATGAGTTAACAAAACTAGAGTTATGGATATATGTATTAAAATCTAAAGGATATAAAATTAGCTAAAGTAAGATAGAATATATGGAATGCAACTTTATTAAGGAGAGGAGCAAGAGTAGAGCATTAGTAAAGATTGATAACCAAGAAGTCACCTTAAAAGAACACTTCCAATACTTAGGATTAATAATTCAGGAGGTGAGAGATTGAGAGGGAGACTACCCTGAGAATCCAAGTGGGTTGGAACAAATGGAGATGTGCCTATGAAGTTTTGTGTAATCAGTGGGTGCCACTCAAACTAAAAGGAAAGTTCTATAAAATTGCAGTAAAGTTGGCCATACTCTTTGAATTAGGGTGTTGGGTAGTTAAGGAATAAGATGTACATAGGATGAGCATTTCCTAAATGCAGATGTTGAGATTAATGAGTGTCAAGAAAAGAAAAGATAGAATTAAAAATGAAAATATTAGAGGAAACTTAGGAGTAACATGAATATATAATTAGATGAGGGAGATTAGACTTAGATGGTATGAACATGTCCAATAGAGACTAAAAATGGCACCAATTGAAAGGAGTCAGACAATCCAAATTGAAGGTTCTAAAAGGGAAAGAGGAAGGTCCAAAAGAACCTGGATAGAAGTGGTGAGAAAAAATTTAAAAACTATGGGACTAGATGAATTGATGACACTTAAGAGAGGGAAATAGAGAAATAAGATTCATGTGACCAACCCCTAATCGAGATAAGGGCTTGACAATGATGACAATAATGATGATATGATTTTTGAAGAGTATCCTTCAATGATAATGGGACTCCACTTGTATAAACCCCATAATGTGATGCCCCTGGCTTTTACACAACATATAAATACCAATTTCTAAAAAATCGAGATCCCTCGTTAAAATTTTCAACTTAAAATCAATTGAAAATGAAAACTTTGAATTAAAAAGTGTTCATTTCAAAACCCTAAGAGTCATATGACCCAAATCACCGATTTATTAGTGAAATAATATTTCCATTTCTACCAAAATTTTGATAGAGTCTCCTCTGTATTTTGGACCTGCACATTCAGCGCATGCAATGCACAAACACCTG
Source organism: Warburgia ugandensis (assembly GCA_035236585.1). Lineage (NCBI taxonomy): Eukaryota > Viridiplantae > Streptophyta > Magnoliopsida > Canellales > Canellaceae > Warburgia > Warburgia ugandensis. Next base: position 27,948,320 of record CP141136.1, read on the forward strand.
ATAAACATAATAAACATAAATACAAAATCTAGGAGACTCAGTCTCCATATCTATCCATCTAGATCATACATATTTTCGATAAAACCATATACCTCAAAGGTAGAGTAAAAATAAAAAAGAAACAACATCACTATCCAAGGTCTATAGTTAAGTGTTTAATTTTGGTCAAAATACCCCTAATTTATCATTTAATTAGATCATCTAATCGTTCAAATTTGTAAAATTTAGCTTGATTTTGAATTTAACTCCAATTGACCATCCAAACCTCAATTTGTCAAAATCAACAATTAGATGATCATTAGAGCTCATTAGATGACTAATGTACGGTTCAGATGATTCTAATTTAGTCTTTTCTTTTGCAGATCAACCAAAAGACACATGGACGGCTAAGATTAAAAGTTAACATTGCATATCATCTTAAAGAAGATTGGATGGGCCAGATCACCGATGAAGATGGATGGAATAGTTTCCTAAACAATAATGGAGTTTAAATTTGGAATCATGGACAAAAAGAAACCCAAATTAGCAAGGATTATGTAAAGGGCAACTCCTTCCCCCACTTCTCTTTCCTCTTTCATTTTTTCTCCTCTTTCCCTTCCTCTTCTCTTTCCCTCCTTATTCTTCTCTTTTTCCCTCCTTATTCATTCTTTCCTTTCCCACTCCCTCACGTCCTATTACTTCCTCTCCTTACCACCTTCCTCTTCGCCTCCTTTCTCTTCTTCTCTTCTCTTCTCTTCTCTCCATCCTCTCCTCTATTTTTTCTTCTCTTCTTCTCCCTCTTCTTCTCTACTCTCTTTCCCACAGTTCAGTTCCCTCCCACCTACTTCTTCTCTTCTCTTCCCATCTCTCTCCTTCTCCTTCTCCTTCTCCTCTTGTTCTCTATTTCTCCCTCCTACCTCTACCTCTGCTTCTCACCAGATGCCCAAGCTGCTCATCCACATCTCCCCCTTCAATGGCGTTGTCGTCGGACGGCTCGACTTCAGATTGTCTTCTTCCCCCCTAGCAGACCCCTGCTTCTTCACTGCACCAGATGCCCAGGCTGCTCATCCACATCTCCCCCTTCAACGGCGTTGTCAGCGGACGGTTCTGGGGAAGGAAACCCAAGTCGGGTTTCCCTCCTTCTTCCCTCTTTCTTTTCCTTCCTTTCCTCTTTCCCTCCTTCTTCCCCCTTATCATCTCTTCCCTTTCTTCCTTCTCTTCTCCCTCCTTTGTTTCTCTCTTCCTTCGTCTGTTTTTTCCTAAAAACCAGATTTTTCACGAAATTTCGATTTTTACCCTCACTCTTTAAAAGAAATTGCAATTCTGTCCTTTTTTGTTAATTACATTTGTGTCCTCATTTTATTTACATCTGTGTCCCATATTCTGTTATCCAGGAACTGCCTAATCTCTACCAGATTAATTAAGGCCTAACCAATTAACCCATAGCCTTAATCAAACCAAATCTTCAATTTCTCATTCGTTTCTTACTGAATTTCAAATAAATTTTATAGAGTCATTCTTAAGACATCCCTAGACATAATCAATGCCTCTGATCTTCTATTTGAACCTCATCAATCAATCTGAACTGTCCAAATCTTGAAATTACAATTTAGTTCAGATCTCCTTGATTTTAATGAATCTGACAAATTCGATTGGTGGATCTCTAATCAAGGACGTGATGAAGACATATATGAAGGCTGATCATCTTTCAGGACATCAGATTTGAAGATTTTGATAGTAATTGATCTAGGGAAGTAGTTTTTCTTGTTATTTGATTTTGTTTGTTTTCTTTAGGAACTAGAAATTCTGTAATTTTTTTATATATGAACTTTGATTATCATTTCAATAATTCTAGTATTTTTGAGTGATTTATTTTTAATTTTAGATAATTAAATTTTATTGAAAGTCCTACTTTTTAAATCAAGTCCTCGTGGGATTGACCCGCACTTGCATAAGCTACACTACAATAGTCAGTGCACTTGCGGTTAAACAATAAACATCTATCCATACAAAGCCATCACATCCAACTAGATGATATCCACGCATCCATGTCACAAAAGTGTAAACCATATGCATATACAACCCATAAATAATATCCAAAATAAGGTTTTAATAAACCATATAAATCATTAAAATCTCCTTTATGGACCACTAAAGGCAAATGCCCTCACTTGCTCTTTGTGTACTTGCAGTACCTACTATCTATCTCTGTATATGAGGCATTGCAAAAGCATCACAATGCCTCAACAAGCTATGCTTGTGTAGGTGACAACAATAATAATAGTAATTTATAAATATTAGCACAATATGAAATGATCAATGTATCAAATCTCAAGGCATGTGATAAATATCTTCCTCATGGAAACAATTCTAAAATTATATCAAATATGAGGATAAATAGTGATAAAGTATAGCATATTTAGCATCCAAAACTAAGTAAGACATCGATAATAGCCAAGCATCAAAGCTCATAAAAATGCTAAAAATAAGGCAATGCATCCAAGCCAGTTGCGTATTTCCAAAATATGTTGAGTAGACAAAGCCTCTCAAGCTCGTCACAATGCCAGTACCAAATTGATGTAACTCATGCCAACTGCATGTCTGTAAACATGCCAAATCAATTGAGCTTCTAAGGCTCATAAATATGCCAAAATTACATCAATACAGAGTATCAAATGCTTGCACAATATATTAATGAATGTGCAAGTCATCAATAGGGTTACGCTCAAACATGAGTTACACGAGTGTTCCATATGCTTGAATATTTTGTCATGAGTACTCATACTACTCCTCCACGCGTTGTTATGTCATGGATATATAGGGATCTATCCATCTTGGTGTACTCACTGCGCTGTATGAAAACACAGAATAATTATATGGATTGCCATGCCGTAATGATAACCAACTCTCGGGTCTACTAACTACCACTCTATTTTGACACCAACCAGGAGAGTAAGTGTCCATCATGCATGAGGGCTAATCAGATGTGCAGTGTGGACTACTCATGATACCACTCCCTATGAGATTTGCCCATCTATGAGGCGAGTGCTTAATCATCTCATAAAGTCAAAGGCCAAGTGACCAACTCTACATCCTTTATAGCACAGTGTCCTCAAGGTAGAAACACCCATCATAAATTTGCAAAAACATAGAAATCACACATCTCATGGTAAAAGAATAGATATATAATCCTCTAGTGAAATAATGAAAACCAAGAGCACTTGTCGTTCACCATCCTAAGGCACTACCCCTGATCTTGGGGTTAGCCTCTCAAGGACCAACTAACAAGCCTCCAAATGGAAATAAGGAAAACTTGTGGTTGCCATCTCAAGACACTGCCCCTTATCCTAAGGTTAGCCTCTCAAGGACCAACCACCAAGCCTCCTCCACCAAGTCCACGATAAAATAAGCAATAAAACAAGGTGTCCACATGCCTCAATATGCAATAGTAAATCAAAATAACTATTTAATGACTTCACAGGTTATGAAATTGTACTAAAATCATGTACATTCACATCAATCACAAATAAGATAGATGTATTAATAAGAATTGCAGTGTAATAATATATGCATGGAATTCATTTATAAATACTAAGTTGATGCTATAAAAATCTATAATTTTAAAATAGAAACATGCTCATTATTTATTATTATCATCTACCTTAGATAAGGAACCACTCATTTGTCCATTTAAAATCACGATCGGACTCTAGTCTATCTCAGTTCACTTCAATCCCACTACCTAGACACATATCAAATCTAGGTCTAACTTAGAATTTAAGTTGGATCCTTATTTATAAAACAAATATTATATTTCCATATCTTAATTTATTATGTTTCAACATGATCCAATGGTTTGCAATCGTTGGATCTTAAGATTGGGACCGTCCTCGTTGGTTGATAATCCAAATCATGTTGAATCAGGACTACCAATAACTATCCAATTCCTCTTTTAATCATATCATAACATATTCCTAAGAGATCATACTCATACCATTTCAATTTTAGTTAATTTATCATTTAGCCAACTAATTGGGTACATTTATATGTAAATCATAGTTGACTTTAGCTAATTACTACCACATCAAGGAAATTAAGTGGTTAAGATGATAATCCTACCTCATATAATCAATCTGAAGGATATCCAGCTATTTGTATTATCAGATTGTCAACTAATCATCTCAAAGGCACCTAATCCGCACTATCAGTAGTAATTTGACCATGATCATCCCATATCGAAGAATATGTTGATAAATATGGTTAAACAATTTCAATAAATTATTTGGATGGTATGGATCATTGAATTTGATATAATTTCATTCCTAAATCCTCAGTTGATCTCAGACGTAGATCAAGATCGACTAGATCATCTAAAAAAAATGCACCAAATATAGGATATCTCACATGGATCCTTGATCTAAGCATCATGAGAATCACAATGGTTAGTTTAGATAGTAGATTAGGTCGGATCGTCATAGATAAGACGATCTAATGTTCGATCAAAGGTCTGATCACGATCAATTATCAGATCTTCTCCGATCAATGAACGTAAAGGTGGGTACTGTTCCTCATGTTGCAAGGATAGCGAGGGTTATTCCGGATCTTTGAGATCCTTTCTAGATTGGGTAAGATAAGGGGTCAAAGCTTAAGGGTTAGTGGGGCCCATTGTGTCAACTTAGCTCACCAAGACGAGTCGAGAGCTAGTGACATGACAAGTTGACCTGCCCTAACCCTCACTAGAAGAAAGGGAAATAAGGGAAGGAGGAGGTTGGGCGAGCCGGTTGAGTGTCAATGAGGTGATAGTGGTGGCCATTGGCTGCTCGAACTCTATAAGGGAGGTATAGTGGCCGCAGTGAATGTCGGTTTAGTCATCTCCCTTGCTTGACAGGAAGATAGATTTTTTGTTTTTTTTGCGGGGGGGGTGTGGGTGTTAGGAGGCTCATGTTTGACCTGAGAAGAACGTAGGCAGACCAGCTAGCTAAGTTAGGAGGAGATTGGCATTGGTGCAGTTGTCCTATGCAAGCTGGCGTGTCAAGTTGCTGTGTTGGAGTGAAAACCCAACTAGGGAGGGGAAGAAAGATTGGCTCATGTTTGACTTGAGAAGAACGTAGGCGGACCAGCTAGCTGATTGTTGCTGGCAGAGCAAGGAAAAAAGTGGGGAAAGAGAAAGGAAGGAGAGAACCATGTGCGCGTCGCTGGAAATGGGAGATCTGAGCAAGGGATAGCTGGGGAAGGTTTCCAACCACATTGCTGGAGGGGAAACAATACGTGCCTGTGCCGGGGAGGGTGCCGGAGATGGATGTGCACCGGTGACAAAGAAAAATATGGGCAGAGGGTTTCTATGTCATTGGTGTCGGTGTCAGAAAGGTCTAAGAGGGACAAGGACTATGCACCGGAGCCGGGGAAGAGGGAGATAGGACAAGAGCTATATGTTGGTGCTGGGCAAGTCCAAGCGGCATGGGGCTGTGTGTTGGTGCGTGCCGGTGCTAGTGACAGTAGGGTTTTCTCTTCCTAGCATCCCCCCTCCCTCATTTCGTCCTGTTTTCAATTACCATAGCTCGAAAATAGAGAAAACAAGGGGTGCCATTATCAATTTCCTTGGAATGACATCGATGTGTGCATTTCATTTTTTTTTTAGTCTAAATTTGGAGTTATCAAAAGGAATAACATCCTTGATATATTTTTTTTTTATTGAATTAAATTTCTAATTTTATTTCAATTAAAATATATATAATACACAGAAAATGACCCAACATTGAGGGTCGTTACACATAAATTCTATGCGTTGTGCTATAACTTTAGTTTCTGCTTCTTGGAGTCACCAAAACCTGTGGGTCTTGCACAATAGAAAGTGGTTTGTTGAAGATGATTTCTAAGAGCTCCCCCAATACCCAAGGCACCCGGATTACCTCTCCAAGATTCATCAAAGTTAAGATTTACAACATTAAAAGAGTGCGGCTTCCATTTGAGAGTTGCCTTGTGTTTCTTTAAACCGCTTCTAGTAATGACTTTCCAAATTCTAACAATGTCATCCATTGAAAAATCCTTGCACTCTCCCATAACCGAGGTCCAAAAACCTATCAATTGAAAGATGTTGTCGATCAAGAATACAGGGCTGGAAGTACCTTTAAAACATTGCGACTAGTCCAGATGCCCCACACAAATCATACTAAAAAAGGGCAGCCTCGGTGCACGAAACTCCTGCATATTCAGAGTCTAGCAAAAGGCCATTTTCCAACTCTCTTAGAGATCAACTGATACGCTGATTTGACACAAAAATTCCATCTGAATTAGTTGTCCAAATGATTCTATCTTCCTTCACCGCGTTCATTACCATTACCACCCTGTTTCAATCACCCAATAACTCATTCAGATGTTAATCTTCAAGGCCCCTAAGGTTTTTTTGGAATTCAATAGTCCAAACAACTGTTTCTTGATGATAATGAGCATAGTCTGAAATCCATCCATCCCCATTTCTAGCAGCTTTGAAGAAACGATGATAATGTGCATCAAATTTTCTGTTGTCAAGCCATATATAGGTCAGTCGAGAATTTAATCCGATCTCCGTTTGTAACACCCCGGATTTTTAAGACAATTTTTTTTTTTTTATAATTTAAATAAGAGCATTTGGGATCCCATGAGAAAAGATTTATTTAACATTTTACTAAACCTATCTTAAAACTCCGGGTGTTAATTTTCCTTTCTCAAAATAGCGTACATGAAATTTAAACACCAATAAATGATCCGCATATAAATCAACGTCAAATAAATAGGCGCCTTTATTTTAAATCAAATAAACGTCCAAAAGACAATAATAATATGGCCCAGGGTCTATCCATCATAACATCCCATATAAATGTCCAATATATGTCCAAAGATCTAAATCACAACAAATATAAAGTATGCAAATTCATAATGAAATTCAAATGATAATCCACTCTAATGACTCACATTATCGCCTAAAACTATAATGAAACTAGTCTTCAAAGAGTTCTCAAGGTTTATCAACCGCTTTTCCTTTCCGGTGTCGCGCTCGAGATCTAAGGCATTTGCAAAACAAAGCAATGCCTCAAAGAAGCTATCGCTTGTGTAGGTACATAGACAATTAATGTAATAAATGCAAGAATTAATGAACAGCATTGATGAAAAGTCTAACATTTATGGAAATAGTAATATCATAATGCCATGTTCAAATAAATGCCAATTTATTCCAAATGCTAAAACATGAAGTTCACCGAAAGTTAAAACATGACATGAATCAATAACATGGAGCATACAACAAGAATAAGGGCACCCTAAGGTAATGGGTCCCACCACATCGCACTAACATCCCTGATCAGGAGTACACATAGTCAACCTCTGAGTGTCGTCACACCCAGGCATACCATCTATAACCATGCTCATCATACATGCACACATAACAAGAATATGGGCCATCATGTCATAGCAACCCTCCATGGGTATCAACCACCGCCGCTCCCGTCGACACCATAACGGAGACTTAACGTCCCGTCCCCATGGAAAGGCTCGCACCGGTAGTGTGGACTATCCATGTTACCAAACCCTTACCGAATGCCATCTATGGGCAGGTGTCTATCATATCACAAACTCATCACATCATAATCTCGGAAGGTGGGTGGCCGGCCCTATCCCTCCTAGCATGACGCCCACCGGGCGAGAGCACCCGTCATCAAATATAAAACACGGAAATCATATGTATATGCTAAAACTCAAGAGCACTTATAGCTTGAAATCCCCAAGACATGCCCTCATCCCGGGTTAGCTCATAAAAGGACCTTGACTACTAAGCCTCTATACTCATTTCCATGTAATCCATGCATTTTCTATATATATAATAAGTATTAAGTCCCTAATTAAGCATAACTTATTAACATCATGCTTGTAAAAGCATTTTAAATAAGTTTATTCAAGAGAAGAATTTAATTTGGAATAACCATCCCGTACGTAATAGCATGAAATCCATGGTAAATAAAAATCGCAATTTAAAACACAATCACACATGATGCTATGTTTAAAACATGGTTTAAAATCAAGGCAAAACATTAGTTGTCGTCACCTACCTCGCAGAGATCACTAGCTTGCCAATAACTCCCTTTAATTGGTATATTCAAGTGCACTGTACATGTCACATCACTATTTAAAAATTTTTCTAAATAAAAAGTGGTCATTTCTAAGTTTTTAAGTTAAAACTAGGTCCTCGTCATTGTCAATACGGTCCACAACGCCTCTTCCGGATCGTGATTTGGACCTCTCTAGCTCCCAAAAATCAAGTTTTAATGAAAACTACGCAAAAAGGGGGCTTTCTTGGACCACCATAAGGTGGTTTAAACCGCGGCACCCTTTTCCTCCGGTTTATACCGACGTACTCTGGCGCACGAAGACGCACGGCGTCGCAGACGCCGCACGGAGACGCGCGCCGCGCGTTCGCAGCTGCCGTGACGCACGCGCGTGCGTCACGGCTCGCCGCGCACGCGCCGCGTCCCGGCCCCACCGCGATGCCCAACGGCGGGCGTCCACACGCGCGTCGCCGCGCGCACGCGCTGCGTCGCCGCGCACGCGTGCGGCCGCCGACGTCATCCGACGTCGTCCCTGCTGTGCGCGTCCCGCTGTGCCATGGCGTCGGCGCCAAGGCGCCGACGCGTTGACAACGTCGAGAAGACGACCGGATTCCGGCTGCCTCCGGCAGCCTACGTAGGCCCGTTTTGCGCGATTTTTGCGCCATTTTCTTCAGAATTCTCTCTAGAATCCATTTATGCCCTCCTTTTGCACTAATTTTCTCAAAAACCATGGTTTTTAAATGATTTTTTCCAAGTTCCTAAAAACTTTCCTAGGTACCGTTTTGAGTTTTCGGGCAATTCCACCGTTGGATCACTCCCAAATTTAAAAGGGTTTGCTCTTGGGTGTCTTGTGCACTAGTTGGACGGTGCGATTTCCAAACGGACAACGTTTGGTCTATGAAATCACGCTCCAACAGTAGCGTGCACAAAACCCCAAAAAATCCAATTTTTTTCCTAATTTTTAAATGGTTTTCTAATTAATTTTCTAATTAATAAATACATAAAAACATAGGTTTTGAGGCTTACCTTGCACCTGGCCGGAGTTGCTCGTGTTGCCGGGGCTCCACTCACGGAAAATTCAAGTTTTTACAGTGCTAGGGTTTTGCGTATTTACTAGAAAACGCCAAAGTGGAGCGTTTTGGCAACCTAGGAGGGTAGATATAGGCCTGAAGTCCCTGTGTGAAGAGAACCTCTTCCATTCACGCTTCTTTCACGTCTCTCCGGCGATTTTTCCGGCACTGGTAGAGACGTGTGGAAGACGGAAGTGCCGATATCAATTTGGGCCCCTGTGTTACACGTTTCTGTCAAAAGACCATTTTGCCCTTACAACTTTGACGGCTCATAACTCCCTCGTTTGAGCTCCGTTTCTCGCGTTCTTGGTGGCGTTGGATTCGTATCGACGAGCACTTTCTAATTATTATGTTTTCAGGAAATAATTTCATCCATAAATTTTTATTTTAATTTATTTAATAATTTCTTATTTTTATCTTAAAAATTAAGGATATTACACCGTTACCACATAAACATGATTTTTCCTCGGAAGAAATCAGAAAGCTTGGCAATATCTCACCAAAGTCTAGATCCTCTGATGGTTTCTTATAAATCAATTTACCAAGCATGACAATGATTATATGTTGCAGACAGAATTTGTCTCCATAGCAGATGATTGTTTGTCGCGTACCTTCAGTGCCACTCACAAAGAAGTGCATCGTTCAGGGCCCTTTTATCTTCGAATATCAAAACCTTCTGATGTTTTTGGATTACAAACTGTATCCCATGAAACCAGATGATACTTTTTCTTCTCTTCACTTCCATGCGATAAGAAGCATCTTTGCATCTGCTCCAATTGGTTTACAACTTTAGATGCGCAGTGCAAAAGGTGACATGTAATAAATTGGCAAATTTTCCATTGATGCCTTTAAAAGGGTGAGTCAGACACCTTTCGATAAAACTGTTCTCTTCTAGCATGTCATTTTGGATTGGAATCTCAGGATGTGACTGGTTTCCATAAATGCGACCATAGACCAAGGGAAATCGGAGATACCAACTTGGGAGACTTGCCTTTTACGGCCCAAAAACTTCGCCGTAGTTGTAAAATCGTTCTCGTCAAGATTGACACCAAAAAGTTTGTATTTATCTAAGGTAACTTTTCGACAAGTCACTAGTTCATAAGCCTTGAGGATTGATTCTATATTTCTGACTTGAGAATTCATTGAAAGAACCAACCAATCCTTTGCGTATTGTAGGTGGGAAACGATCAGATCCGAGTTCGGTATTTTAAACCCTTCGTCTAAGTTTGCTGCCACTGCTTTTTCATCAAATTTTTAAGAACTAGGTAGGAGAAAAAGCATCTCCTTGGCGAATTCTATAAGAACATTTTAGGAAGCCTTTGGGAACACCATTGACAGGAATCAAGTAAGTACACCGAATCTACGCACTTGGGTGTCCATTCTCGGCAAACTCGACCAAATTTTGTTCTTTGAAGAACCTCATCGCACACTGCATGGCCAAGAAGCCATTTTCCCGTTATGTTGAAGTCATGTGTTTGAACGTCATAGGCTTTTCTCCTATGTAGTTGTAGCGGATTTTGTCAAAGATGTCAAAACCTTTGAATATATAGGAATTCTTTGAAAAATTATAGACTGGTTCCTCGTGTCACAATGTACAATGTACCCTCCGTGTATAAGACGCACATGAACATGTAAGAGTTTATTTTGTATGGTACAAGCTAAAAATTACAAAGTAAATCAGTCGCATGAGCTCCTAAACTTAATCCTTAGTTAAAGGAAAAGTTGTTTGCAAACGAAAACCAAGTAGGGGACCCCAACAAGGCCCCAAAGCAAGGAGTGAATGATGTTCCTTTGGCAAGGTTTCTCGCTTACCTTGGAGTTGCTAAAATATAAAGAATGAGCAAACAAGAAGGTAAAGTTTGAGAACAGATCAAAATACAAGTTATGTTTAAGAATTAATCAAACAAAGCTCCCCTATTACAACTGCAAAGTCCTAAAGCAAAGATGCTATGATACACAAAAGGTTTGTGGGGGGTGGTGGTAAGAGAATTTGCTCAAGGAACAGGATAAGATTTGCTGTTGCACATGCATTTATATGCCATTGGACACGTCTCTGCCTCTTCAAGGGAAGCGCAAACGAAGCTCACCATCACGAGTCGGCACGGTGAGCACGATCCACAGGCATGCGAGCAGTCGGGTAAGCTAGATCCTGCAACTTGAACCGTATCAGGCCTTCTCATTCTCATTTGCCTCTTCTCCTGGTACAATTCTGCTTTTGCTAGTACAATGTCCCTGCTCCTTGGCCGTGTGGGATGGTGATGGCTATTATCTGTGAGATGACAACACTCATGTAAGAAGAAACAACAAACCAAAGCCTAGTCAAGCAGCCACCAGTTAACCGGACAAGAATTTGCCCAACGCAGATTTAGTGATCCATACGGTTCATCTACTAGACCCCATCTTTAATTTCAGAAGGCCCAAAATTCTCATATATCAGATAATTCTAGCGGTGTCTTGGTCAAGTTTTAATAACCCTTGTTTTCTGAATTTTCTTCGTCATCTGTTTACCACCAAGAATTATAGTGGCTAGATCTAATGGAGAAGAATTTTAGGCAGTTTGGATCACCAAATAGCAGGTTCTACCTGTACTGGTATACCTTGAATTATATGCAAAAAAAAAGAGTCGCACAAATGCTTGCAATGCGGGGTTGACTTGGGTAGGTAATTGAAGGATTCAGTTGTCCAATACCAATTTTGCTGACCCAACAATTTTGTAGAAAAGCATCAAGGTGAATAAATATGTGCTTCAGTATGTGGAGGTTAGAAAGGAGATGTGTAAAAGAATACATACATGGCCGGGACTGGCTAATGAGCCTTCCTTTTGCGATCATCGGCAGGAGGAGAAGAATGGCGAGAAGAACTGTGAACAAAGAAGTCTTCATGGTTTAATGCACTTTGTGGAGGGGCTGAGGGCCTTCGAGCAAATGGTGTGTGTGTGTGTGTGTGTGTGTGTGTGTGTGTGAGAGAGAGAGAGAGAGAGAGAGAGAGAGAGAGAGAGAGAGAGAGAGAGAGAGAGAGAGAGCAAGCTAAAACAAAGAAGGCTGTTTAAGAAATGCAATGAGATGAAGGGACGAGGTGAGCTCATACATATAAAGAAGTGGGGAAATGAAGAAAGATAGAGGCATTGAAGCGGATCACAAGAGGGTGGGTGTTCGGTGTTGTGATATTCACATGAGAAAGAGCGAAGAAGAGAGATCACAGGGTTAGGTCTGGTGACGAACAATGCTTTCGGCTGTCTCTTCACGAATCTGCACGCTTTTGGCGACTCTTAGCCAGAAATTTATGCTGATTTGTGAAGATCTGACGTACTTTCCTGTTTGGGGCCATAAATGCCACAGGAGTTTATTTGTGGAGCCTTCCGACTAGTGGTGGCAGGGAGAATGTAATGTGATCACCATTAATGCCTATTCTACTTCTTTTCACGCTTCTGCGCTTGCCACCATAACGAACCGAATTTCATCAGCCCCCTTTGTCTCCGTTCTACACGGTCACCTATGAGCAAAACCTTCTATTTCGGTTCCGTTTCGTTTTCGATTTTGGAAAATTAAACGACCGTCGCAAAAATTTACTTCAATCCTAAGTTCAACGGTAAATAACAAATTGGATTGGTCAATCAAAATTTAGAAATGAAAAGGGATTGGATTTTCTTTTTACTGTCTATTTCTCTCCTTCGACTCATCCTTCTAGACGAGTTGGGTTTTCAGCCAACTACCTTCAAATATGAATTGGGGTCAGTTAAGAGGTAATCTCATTTTCTTCTTTATCCATATACTCTTTACCTATTCAAAAAATGAGAGATATCTTTATGCGCCTAGATGGATAAGAATGTATCATGATATAGACTATCAGCTAATAGAATATGTGGATCCCAATCCATATCAATTCATTTAGATGAGTATCTATTCCATATATTAATCACGTGTTAGAACCAGATTTGAACTAGTGGCACAAGGATTTTTAATGCTTTAAAGCTGAGCTTCCTAACCATTCTCGTTGCATCATTGTACTAGAGGCCTTGGGTCTATGTTAATTAAAGGGATTCAATAAGCAATAAAAATAGCACATAGGCCTTAGATTTCTTGGATCTTCAGAAAAAAAGGTTATAACTGTAAGAGTAATAATACGGATTATGAGTGACTCAATAATGGAGATTCCTTAACATTTACTTTAAGAAGAGTAGATCTTGAGTGCTATTTTATTAAGTCATTTAATCTACTTTCATTAAGCGACTTATTGAATAATGGAAAGAGAGAATCTTGAGTACTATTCATAATTCATAAGAACCTTGAGGAAGATCTGTTCAATAGGTCAAAAAAGCCTAGTCTCACTTCTTTAAAGTGAAAATGGAAGCATATGAGTTTTGAGTGAATGGATACTCTAAGATAAAAAGAGAAAAATAGAATTTGATTAATGCTACTTATGAGAATTCGATAGGGGAGGCAAAGTATGACACAACATAATAACATGACTTGAATTCGACACGGATTTAGCAGGTTAGGGTTGAGTCTTATTATGTTCGTGTCATTCAACCCAAAAATGATATGCCAAAATCATGTCATGTTCTGGTCAGCCCAAGCTGACCTGTCGTATTGATCTGTTTGACTCACGACCTATTAACCCGTCGTATTGACTAGTCTAACTCGCGACCTATTAACTTGTCGTGTTGACCCGTCTGGCTTGCAATAACATAAACCAATTTATCTATCTTAATAAAAAGGATGGTTATTCAAAAACCATCCTTTATTCTTACTGATATAGGATGGTTTTTTAAAAACCTCCTATGTTCTTATACTAATATAGGATCTTTATTAAAGACCACCTTATATTAGTAATAATATAAGCCAATTTTCAAAAACTATCCTATATTCTTATAGCAATATAGGATGGTTTTTTTAAAACTATCTTATATAAGTTATAATATAAGACGACTTTTGAATAATCATCCTATATTGTACGGCCTTCTTAACCAATTTTATTTTTTTTGTTGGTTTTTGTTTGTTAAGTAAATTCTTCCTGTAGTTATATTTTTCAAAGTAAATTAATTCAATAGTCACTATAAGACAAAATAACATATTCACTTATGTAGGCTACATTTACAATCATTTGGCACATTCACTTCCAACATTCCACATTTAGCTTCTCCATACACTTCACATTGAAATAAAGAAAGCACACACATACATTCACACTTATTTGTAGACAACCATATGTCTTGTTCTATACACCAACTTCCCCTCATTGAAATAAAGAAAGCAGACACATATTTCAATCAAAAGAAAAATGGAATACATCCCTGGAAATGAAATTATGTTTTGTATTTCATTTTAGTAAAAATATTTACATTCATTAACATTAGTGAATTAAAAATTAAAATTCATAATATATTCTGTTCATTCCATTCTAATGTCATCTAGATCTAATTAGGAGCAACTCTAGCTTCCTAAATTCACCTGCAAGAAACATATAATAAATTAGTTCAAACATGCAATCTTGGGGTCAGTTAGGAAATGTAGAAAATATAGAAAACATTGCATCCCCATCATGCACATCCATAGCTAGGAGCATCCAATGGGACATATAAACACAATAATTCAATTGTAAGTTTTAAATCTTAATTGATATATATATATATATATATATATTCATGGGTATGAAATGACATAATTTAGCAACATATGTTATAACTTATCTACTATTGTAGGGAGTCAGTAAGGCCTGCCCTTTCACACAACCTAAGAGCCTAGGTATGATATCTTTTATTTGTTTCTTCATGACAAATGCCCTTTAGTTGAAACACGACAACATGGCCAAGGAATTTGTAAACGTCATTGATCACTAATTTTTGCAATTTATCTTGGAAAGACTTGCATTGGGTTAATTTCAAATAATTATCATGTCTTATTAAGAAAATATGTAATGTCATTTTAATTTTTAATAAAGCAGTTACATGACATGCTCAATATAGACAACAATTTGCATGTATTCTAGTTGAGCCATGGTTAAGAGTCCTTGTTGTTGTTGTTTTAAATAAAATTCGTAAGCACACAAATCATTTACAACATAGTACACTAGTGAGGTCAATCCCACGAGGAGTGAATTATTGTGATGCTAGTGGTCCATACTTTAAACTATCTAACCTAGCCAAAATTCAAGTGATTTTTGTCCTAAATTAAGAATTAAAATTAACAAATGAAATTGGAAACTAAGAAAAAACAAGAAACATGCTAAATGAAAAACTTTCCTAAAATACGCACTTTCTAAAATTAAAACTTTCTAAAATTAAAAACTTCTAATTTATGACTTTCCTAATTAACAACTTTGGTAAAGTGACACTTTCCTAAAATGCAATTTAGCAACTTTCCTAACTAACTTTCCTCAACATGAAATTAACAACTAATAAGGGAAACATGCTTTAATAAACTACTTTCCTAATCATGCAAAACTAAGAAAAGTAAGCAACCAAATCAACTATTTTAACAAGTATGCCAAATTTGATTACTTTCCAACTAATTAAGATGCAAACTAATGGAATCTAACTACAACCAAACTAGAAAAATAAATGAAAGCAATTACTAACAAAAATAAAGGAGAACTGCCCAGCTAACATACATGTAACCATGGAATGGTATGCATGATTCATCCTATAGGAGTGAGTTTAATTAACTACTTTGGAAATCAAAGCATATAATCTATTTTTAACATTAACTAAGCTATCTAACAATCTAATTGGGTTGTTGAAAAATCAAGTAAATATGATTGTATAGTGCTAAAAATTAACACACACCATTCATGCAAAGAAATTCTAGCTCTAAGGTAATTGAAACATTCATGAGTATAACATGTAAAACATGAAATTAATTACTTCTAATGCATTCAAACATTCAAGAGCAAAGTTAATTCGCTACTAGACACAAACATGAATTGAAATTTCTAACTAACTTCATTGAAGCACATCCAAAAACTCATCAACATAACATTCCATACATGTAATCCAAATCTGAAACTTAAATGCTATTACAATGATGTTCATTTAATCTTAATCCCTCCTCAATTACAAGCCAAATTTTTATTCAATTGTTCCAACATTCACTCATGAAGACGTATGCTTGAAATCAAGGGAGAATCCTTGCAAAAATAAAGCAACAATCCAATGGAACTTAAGCAACTAAAGTTGGAAAATCAAGAGGGCTAAAAGAGAACAAAGATGCAGTGAAAAATAAAGAACAAAACTAGATTCAAGATGACTTCCCTTGGCTATCACTTCAAGGGAAAACCAGCCTTGAATCTTAGTTAAAAACAAGGAAAGCTAAAGGAAAAACAAGGTAAACTAACATGAAAAGAAGTAAATTCCACCAAAGGCTAACCAGCCTTCAAAGATGAATCAAAACCCCACAAATCCTAGCTTGAACACCTAAGGAAGAAGCATGAACCTTGGAAGTTTGTGGTAGCGCCCAAATACTTTACAAAATAACAAGCAAAAGGATGAAAATGGATTGGAAGGAAGTGGACATCTCCTACCTATGGAGGAGACATCTTTTCCTATGGTGAAAAGAGTGTAGTTTTGCTTGGGTTTTCGACTGGTTTTATAAGACTTGTCCTATTTTTCTTAGGGTAACCTAGTACTAAGGTGTGGTGGGGATTAAAGAGTGTCAAAATGCATGGCTAGGATAGGGGAAGGGTGGACATCAAATAGGAAAGTGGAGAGAGTAAGTTGGCTATCTTAAGAAGGGGGGTTGGTGGGAGGCACCACCTTTTTAGGAAGGGGCGTCTCCTCCCTTCCAAAATGGTTGGATGCCTTATATTTTTTATGAAAGTAGGTGGGGATAGGTTAGGAAGGAGGTGGAGGGTGTTAGGTGGAGAGATTTGGTTGGTTGGAAAGTTTCCTAAGAGGTGGAATGAAATAAAGTTTTGGAAATTCGTAGTGCATCTTAAGGGTAAGGTGGAAATTAAGGAAAAAGTGGGGGAAAGTGAACAAAACAATAAAACAACGTTGTTCTTATCCCATTGGTCCACATGGCATCTTATTCTAATAGATTTTCTCTTAATTATCTTCAAAATAACTCATGGATAACTCACTTGAATCTCCTCCAATCCTAGCCTTCCATTTAGTCTAGCTTGATGGCTAACTTTGAAGGCTCCATTGGCTAAGCTCATGGTTGACTTAGGAAGCTTCCTTGGCTTCAACCCTTGGCTTGAGTGGCTTGTATGGTTTGGCTTGAATTCCTTAGCTTTCCACCATCTTTCATGGCTTATATGGCTAAGGTGGCTTAAGTGGCTCGCATGCAAAAGTGGTAGGATTGCATGACTTACTTCATGGGCCCACTTTGGCCATCTTTAGCTCCTTTAATCACATCTATTACTGGTTCACAAGATGATTTTAACCTTTGGTTTATGTTGAAGTGATGATTTTTTGCCTTTGACTCGATCTTTTGATCTTGATCTTTAATTTCATCCCTATTGATCTCGGCCTTCGAATCATCGTCTTACTTCCTACAAAAGGTGTTAAATCCTAATTAAATCGTAGAAAAAATGATTAATTATATATTTACGTTGGACTAGCTTTTGGACCTACAAAATAACAAACTTTTGGGTTATTAGGTCAAAAAATGTACGTGTTACAAATTTTGGTCTAAAAACCTAATTTACCCCTATAAGTTGTAACACATGGGTACTAATTGGGTGGTTTTTATGCAAAATTACACACTTATTAGTCCTCCTTAGGAATGGAACCTTAACCATGTCATTGACAAGCACACTGCCTCTATCCTTGTGGGGTTGATTTCCTTATCTTCATTAACTAGTCTATACAGTCCCTTAAGGAATGGAGACATG
Organism: Warburgia ugandensis; assembly: GCA_035236585.1. Classification (NCBI taxonomy): domain Eukaryota; kingdom Viridiplantae; phylum Streptophyta; class Magnoliopsida; order Canellales; family Canellaceae; genus Warburgia; species Warburgia ugandensis. The sequence continues at coordinate 27,966,279 of CP141136.1, forward strand.
TTAGGTGGAACCTCCACGTAATTCCTACAATGTGGATGTAACATTTTAGAACTTAGTAATGAATATATATATATATATAAGAAGAGTGATAGAGATATTAAATTTTATCATATATAAATATATAAATACCTGGGATGGGCAATCAATATGCCAGAATTTGCTGTTTGGGGAGGGGATTGGCCTCGATGGTGCCTTCTATTGCTTCTGGTGAATCAACATGTTGGATACAATATTAATCAATTTAGGAGAGGACTTAAAACATAGATGAAAATGATGCTATGACACCATATATATATATACCTAAAATATCGTTGGTTTGATATATTTCTCCAGCAAAGCCACATTATATCCAATTGCATCCCCAACAATTTCAATATCATCCTCTTGTATGGAAAATGGTAGGGGGAATTTGGTTGTATGGCAGCAGTAATACACACATGCTTAGTGTGTGAATGCATTAACTTGCCATGCAACGTGATGGAAGTCACAGAATGAACGTCATATGGTGTAGCCACAGTGATATAGTTCTCAACTGTATATAGCTGCAACATGCACTAACCCACCTGCAATTGAAAAATAACATATATGTATATATATAATCATGAAAAGATTACTCAATAATTCAACATTGCAAAAGTAAACATGTCAATACATACCTCAATGATCGGGAAATCTCCTTAAAAGACTCGCTCTATGACCTCTTCTTCAAATGGAGGAGTGCAATTATTGTTAGATTGGGGTTGAAGGACAATACCCTGACGTGTACTTTTATAACTTCAATAGTCCTTATACAATTCATTCTTCATCTTCTTATATATTTCGTCAAAGTTTTTCTCCTTACATGCTTCCAAGTCTTCTACTAGAGGATTCTTTGACTTAGGGAAGAACTTGAAAGGAACCACACTGCGACCTTGGCCACTTACTTAGCCAGGGTGCTTGTCCTTATTGTCCATAGTTGTTGTGTTTTCTGCAAGTGCACGGGCTATTATAGTATAGTTAGTGTCAGTATGGGTCGATCCCATGGGGACTTGACTTGAAAAGTTGGAGTTTACATATAATTTAAATTACAAAATTAATAGAAATAAAATTTAAATTTATTAACTAACCCATAAGTACATAGTTCTAAATTTAAAGAAATTAAATACAATGACAATTTAAATTTAACTTCCATGTCTCGATCCTTGTGTCATGCAACGAACATAAATTAAAACTACATAGTTTAGGGGTTAACCGAGAATGTGGACAAGACATGAATAAAATAAAACATGGATAAGAATAGACAAAATATGAAAAGGGCAGCCCCAGTGCATAAAGCTCCGACCTATGCTAGGTTCGGGGAAGGGGCGAACCACAAGGGCCTATAGTAGGCAGCCTTACCTTGCATTTTGTAAGAGGCTGATTCACGCCTTGAGCTTGTGACCTCAAGGTCATATGATGACAACTTTTACTGTTGTGCCAAGGCTCCCCTTCAATAGACAAAATAGGAATGAGACAAAAATAGGATTCAAATGGAATTAAAACAAAGAGACTGGGGACAAAAATCGAATTTGATAAAAATGTTAGTCTTTGAATAGTTAAAACATTATTCTTTGAATAGTACCCAAAAGTTACCATTCATGAATAATATTGATAGAGAAGATGAAGAATAGAGAGCTACTTCTGTCATTTTGAATCATAGAAATGAAGGCAAAAATGGAGATTCTAGATGAAACCTAAAGTGGGTTTTGCATGAAACACAAGGAATTCCAAAAAGGTAAAAGAAATTTGGGGGAATCAAGGCTTGAATCAATTAGATATAAGGAAGAAAACTGGTGTGCAATGACTGTAAGTGATAAAGAAAATAGGAAACAATAGAGATACACAATGACTGAAATAGAAAGCAATATAGTAAATAGATAAAGAAATGGGCAACAGGTTTTTGTTGGAGTAGGCTGATGGGGCGATGGTTAGGAATTAGGTGCTCTTACTGTCTGAAGTATCTTGGTGGAGAGAGAGAGAGAGAGAGAGAGAGAGAGAGAGAGAGAGAGAGAGAGAGAGAGAGAGAGAGAGAGAGAGAGAGAGAGAGAGAGAGAGAGAGAGAGAGAGAGAGAGAGAGAGAGAGAGAGAGAGAGAGATGGCTTCCATCTCCTCCTCCTTCCTTGTTTGGGTTGTAGAATCAAAGGAGAGGGAGGAAGGTGAGTTCCTTCCAGTCTCCCCTTTTAGCCTCTTGTTAGCCATCCCCTCTGGGCCTTTTTTCCCCTTTCTTTTCTTCTCTTCTTTTATAATCTCTCTTCCACATTTTTCTTATTCGATGCTGGGTCTTCCATTTGCATGCAGCCCACCTTGTTTGAAAATAAAATCCAATCTTTGACATTTTCCTTACTCTCAAGATCTATAAGATTCCCTTGTGCATATCCATCTTGTAAAGTGGGTCCCATTTATCATTTTAATGATATGCTCCTAATTAACTCAATATGCATCATCCAAGTTTATTCTAATTGATCTACAACACAGTTAGATTTATCTAAACCATGATTCAATCATCTAATCAACTCCAATGATCATTTAGTCATTAAATTTTACAAATCTACAGTTAGATAATCAATCAGAACTATAATGCACTTTTAATCTAAAAATTCAAAATTGATTGTTTATATGATCTAATTAGATGTTAAATTAAGGGTTTTTAAGCTTAAATTAGACACTCAACACACACCCCAAGCAACATTTTTTTAGTCCCAAGCAAAATATATGATAAATTATTTTATCAAAAGTAATGCAAATTGCCATTTTTGTAGGTACTCACAGTTGCATTTAGCATATGCAATAAGCCCTTAAACCCCTATATTATCCCTAGTAGACGAGTTAAGGCTTGTGAGGGTTTGTAGAGAATTTACACACAAAATTCCTAAAAGATAGTTCCTAAATTTATCACTGAAACTTTTCTTCTATCCATACTTAAATTACCATTTTAACATGTTAATAAAAATGAATGAAAATTCTAAAAACCCTACTCATATGCTAATGATATTTCATTTAGGCTTAGATCTCATGGTGTAGTGTGTGTACAGTCTCCATGTATAATAGATCTTTTATTGTTAAGTAGAGTACAACTCTTAAACTCCATCTGAGATATGTTTTGACCTCAATCCTCACTAATAGACATACCCTCAGAAATCAAATCTCTTAGATAAAGGTTCAAATCATATCTCTCTTGCAAATATGTGAGCAGAGCCAATAGAAATAAATTTATCTCACATATAGTTATAAAAGAATGGGAGTTAATAAGGAATTTTACTAATCCCTTTAAAAAGAATGTCATTACCAAGAACTTTAAAAATGTTACACCTTAATTTCTACTCATTCATATCCTCATTAAGACTATATTCTTCTTAGAATCAATATGTCTTCAATTGGAATGAAATGTAGGCTTAGGACAGAGTACAAAAGAAAGGTTATATAGGATATTGAAAAATTCTTCAAAAATAAGCAAAGATCTTCTACCACAAAAATCACAATTCTCATTTATTTTATAGCAAAGTGAATATTCATTCATTTTATTGTATTTTTATTTTTATTTGTTTTCTTTTTCTTTTTGCACTTTGAAAAAAGCTTTTATTTTTTCATATTCACTTCTTTTTCTTTGGTATTATAACTTTAAAATTCTCAAATCCTCTCTAACTTATTCTAGAAGAATGGGTAGTGGATATATGAACTGCGGTAATATGGCTAAAGATGATTTGGGTAAGAAAAGAAAAGGCTTATTAAAGGCTCAACTTGGCTAACTAGTGTTAAAAATACTCTTTTGGGTAGGCTTTATATCTCTAGGTTAACAACAAAGATGGTCTAAATCATTTTCTAAGTTTCATATAATCTATCAGATTCAATGAACTTCTAGAAAATTGAGGTTAATATTCAAATAAATCTTGGTAATTGACCAAATTAAAGAAAATACTAAGATCAACTAAGAATTATATATGCTGAGGAGAAATTTGAAATTTATAACACTCTCAAAAGAATGAATGGCTCTAAGACTCACAATGGCTATAAGTCTCCATTGATTTTCTTCAGGATTTCTAAAGTCATAACTACTTATCATTTTAGACTATATACATGTAGCTGTATTTACAAATATGATGTGGGACTTAACTTTCATGGAATACTATAGAAAATGAGTAAAATAATGAATTAATCATATGCAATTTTATTAGTAAGCTAAAAATGAAAATTAAAGGTTGGACTTCAGAAAATCAAATTCTCATCATTGTATATGAACTATCCTTTCTTTTCTTTTTTTCAAAAATAAGAAAAAATACTAGAATTCACGAGAATTCTACACTCCCAACCTATGTGAAACATTATCCTCAATGTTTTTAAAAACATAGGACCATAAATGAACATGGAAAGTGTAGAAGACTGAGATTTTCTAAAAAAACTATAGGTTACCTTCTAGTGAGTGCTAAGTTTAATGTCTTCTGCCAAACATATAAAATTTTAATTTAGTAAGACTTAACAACCTAAGCTAAGTATAGCTAAGCGGTCCTAAGTACAACTTGTTAAGGTGAGGTCTGGACTTCAAGTAACCTCCTTGACAATTTTTAAGTAAAATTAAATTAAATTTATTTATTTATTATTTCAAGTTTTGCCGTGCAAAAATCTAATTATGGAAACCCACATGATGCAATACAAAAAACCAAAGAAGAAGAAGAAGAAGAAGAAGGAGAAGAAGAAGAAGGAGAAGGAGAAGGAAAAAATGAATTGGAGCTTCTTTGTGGAACTTTGGAGATTGGAAGCCTTAGAAAAGAAAGCCAAAAGAGAGGAGACAAAGAAGTGGGCTGAAGAGGAAAACTGAGAGGGATAGATTTAGGGCTTTTGTGTGGAAGCTCTAGGACGTTTTTCTTTCCTTTAAATGTAGACAAATCTTCCCCTATTGATCTTTCTTGATAACTAGATGTTGTTGGCTAGTAGTACTGTATTAGGGCTCTGGGGCATGCATTTATTCTTTTACACTCCTAGGTTATGCCACTAGGCACGATTACGTTGTACATGTCAAACCACTCTATACATGTTGAACCACTCTGTCTCTCATTGCATAACACCATTAATTATTCTCTTTCTGTTGCTTATTTGTCATAATTGAATCTTGTGAAAATTTTCATCTTTTGTTTGAAGACTAATATCATCTAATATGATATGAACAAACATTTTGGAGGGTGATCAGATACACCCATATCTCTAATAGTAGCACTGCCCAATATATACATCACATGACTTTAAATTAATATTGATTGATAGATATGGGTTTTGATTTGACATGATGCTTTTATCTAACCAAGTAAACTCTCATTGTGAATTGTTGCACTCACGCCCTTACAACTAACAATTTCAAGTGAAAGTTGTATTAAGGAGAAATAGGAGATTAACTGGTGAAAACTATTTACTAAAAAGATCTTTAATTTAGAAAAGGTTGTGAGGCACTGATTATTTTCATCATTCAGATTATGGATGGTTGTTCATGGATTTGTGTCTTTTTTTTATATGTCTTCAAGAAATCTTACACCATGTGAACACCTACATGACCACAAGTATGTGTTTCTTATTTGTTCTTTCTTTAACTCTTTGTTTCTCTCTTTATTCCTCACACAAACTATATGTTTTTCTTTGCTTATTCACTCTATGATTCTTATTTGTTTGATTCTTTATGGAGTTTGATTCTTGTTTGTTTAATGCTATATGTTTCTGTGCTTGTTCCTTGTTCTGATTTATATGACCTTTTAATGAAGTAATTGTTGTTTAATGTATACTAAATTTTATTTATCAATTGAAATATAGGAATAAGTTGGGAGTAATAATGTATCTGATAGTTTGAATTTGTGCATGAGAATGACGATGATGATGAGCTTGCTGATTTGGAGAATGTGGAGTTAGTTTCAAAAACCAATAGAGGTAAAAAACATTGGAACTAATGTCTCCAGTATGGAATTTTTTTGAACACTTCCGGTATCAGAAGATGGAGGGCAAAGGTATAAATGCAAGAAGTGCTTCGTGGTATATATTTGTGACAACAAATTTGGTATAAGTAATGTAAAACATCATTTAAAGACTTGTCAACAGAGCTACCCTCATGATGTAGGTCAGTTGCTTTTATCTCAAAGTCAAGGGACTATGTCACTATGTTTTGAAAAGTTTGATCTTGAAGTTTTTTGTGAGTTAGTAGCAGCTACAATTGTTATGCATGATTTGCCTTTTCAATTTGTTGAGTATGATAGAATTAGAGCTGTACTAAAACATTTGTTGTAGATTTGCATTTTATTAGTAGAAATATAGTAAAAATGGATGTACAGAGAATGTATAGAAGAGAAAAATAAAAAAATAAAAGAGATGTTAGAGTTGGCCCTTGATAGGATAAGTTTGACATTTGATTTGTAGACTTCTTGTATTACCGATGGTTATATAAGTTACACAGCACATTTTCTAGGTAGTGAGTGGTTCTTACATAAGAGGATTTAAAATTTTTGTTTTCTACCACCTCCACATAATGAAATATCTTTAGCAAAAAAGTATACCCATTATTGGGAGAATGGGGGGTTGAGAAAAAGATTTTTTCAATCATTTTAGACAATGCTTCTGCTAATGATTCTTCTATTGGGCTATTAAGGCATCAATTAAACATAAGAAACACATTTGTTTATGGTGGAGAGTTGTTGTTGTCATATTTTGAATTTGATTGTGCAAGATGATTTTAAAGAAACAGATGATGCTATTCAAAAAATTCAAGAGATCGTCAAGTATGTTAAAGCATCACAAGGTAGAAAACAAATTTTTAGAGTATGTGAATCACATGTCAATTGAGACAAAAAAGGGCTTAAAGCAAGGTTGTCCTACAAGATGGAATTCAACATATGTGATGCTTGAAAGTGCTCTTTGTTTCCAACATGAATTTTGTCACTTAGAACTAAGTGATTCAAATTAAAAGTGTTGTCCTTCCATAGGCGAAAGGGAAAAGGCAGCAAAAATTTCCAAGTTTTTGGCTATTTTTTATGTTACTACCTACATGTTTTCTAGATCCAAATATCATACAACAAATTTCTACTTTCGTGCATTTGTGATTTATTTGAGTTTCAAACAATACATGAGGAGTGATGATAACTATATGAAGAGTGTCCACTCTAATGTTTGCCAAGTTTTCAAAGTATTGGTTTGAATTTAGCACCATTTGGGCAATTGCTTGTGTGTTGAATCCTTGATATAAGCTCTCATTTAAGGGATTCTCATACAAGAAATTGTTTGGTAATGGTTGCTTAGAGTTTGTTCAAATTCGAGAAAAGTTATTCTCACTCTTCAATGAATATATGGTTAAGGGTTCCCCTAATCCTTCCTCATCTTCCTCTACGGCTAGAGGTAGTGGTCTTGATGTTGATGATAGATAGAACTTGTCATATAGTCAAGAGGTTTTAGATGTAATGAAGGTAATTATATCTTTCATATGTGACTTATTATATTGTAATCAAGAGGTTTTAGATGTGATGAAGGTAATTAAATCTTTCATATGTAACTTATATTGTAATTTATTATGAATTATCTTACATGAAGTTGAATAATATAATTATACTTGCATTAAGAATTTGATTCATTTGAAAGTGAAGAATGTTCTTTAGCTATGCAAAAACTCACAATTAAAGCTTTATTTGGATGAACCAAGGTTGAAAGAGTCAAAACTGGACATTCTTGCATTCTAGAAAGGCAATCAATACAGGTTGCATGATTAAAAATCTCTTATCTCATAAAAACAATATTTTTAATAATCTTATTTATATTTATATTTAATGAAAATGCTAATTTCAAGCATCTTGAACTTGCTGTATGGTTTGTGATGTCTTGAGCATTCTTATATCTACAGTTGCATCAAAGTCTGCTTTTACTATTGGTGGTCAGGTTCTTGATCAATATATGACTGCTTTAAAGCCAAATACCCTGCAAGCATTGATTTGCGTAATAGATTGGCTATATGGATTGAAAGGTAATAATTTATGATTCTATATTAAAACTTTATTTTATTTGATATATATATATATACAAATATATATTATATTTATGAGATAAGTAATGATTAATGCATGCTTATTCTATGTCATTGTAAACTCTACTATTATAGTTGCTATGGATGAGCTCGCTGAAGACATTATAAATATAAGTAATAGTGTAGGAGCACATTAACCAACTGAAGACTCTGGAATAGTTTATGTAGATTAATTTGCACATGTGTACTTTTCATAACTTAGATTAATTTGCTCTATTTGATATTAAATTTGTTGTCATCCATAAGGAGCTAGATTTCTCTCATGTGTTCTTCTTGCTAATGTTACTTGCTGAACTTGTAATTACAATTAGGATTTGTACATTTGGCTAATTAGTATTTTCCTTTTGCCACTCCTATTTCATTGGAAAATAGTACTACTTTTCAAACATTTTAGGATTATTCCAAAAAGAAATGGTTGGGAACAACAAAAGTAGAATGCTTGATGATTAGTGAATGGTCTCCCAATGGACTTTATTTCATGACAGCTGCTTTGACGACCCGGGTTTTTATGATGTAATTTTTTTTTTATGATAAATAGCCAGATCGATCTCTATTTAAAATAATTTATGCAAAAGCATGCATAGAAAATCTTTTTTTTTCCTTTTAATTAAAATTGTTTGTATAAAGAGCCCAAGTGCCATGAAAAAATCTCAATGCATAATGCCATGGAATTTTTTAAACCAAATAGAAATAAGTACTACTCCCAGGAATGTTAGTCACAGCCACGGTTATAAACAAATACTTACAACCAAGTTTATAACAATTATAGAAAAGATCGCTAGTTAAGTCCTCACTTAGCCTTACCTTTGCTTAATTGACTGTAGTCCTAATGCTTTCTGATACTCCTTCTAGTTGTACTTTGTTTGATATGAAAAATAATAGATTGGGTTGAGTATTTATCATACTCAGTAGGCACCCTGATACTACTATTTTGAAAACACGGTATATAACATACAAAATCCAAAGAGCTTGTGTGTAAAACATCAGTAATGCTTGTTTTGAATAATTACGCATATGTATGCATAAAAATGTAAGTAATGTGATCCACGAAAATCCTTTACCAGACTTTAGTATGCAACAATAGAGAAATGACTAAATTCAGAAAGTCAAAATGAATTAGAAATCAATAGATCCAAGACATGAGATCTCAACAACACGTCAAATCAATGAGTCATATATAATGATCATGAAATACTTAAAATAGTCCTCATTCGAGGCAAATGATCGCATCATAAGATAACAGGCACACGGTCTCAAGCTGACTGGTCACGAGTACTCGTTTACGACCATCTCAATACTATATGTATATCAATACGATTGAAATAATAGGGCCAACTATGCTCATGACCAGAATACCTCTAAATCGTGTATCTCTAGTATCTAGAGACTAGTCCACCATAGCCTTCACAGTGACTATGGATATGTCCCTGAAAGGGTGCCGTGACACCCCCAGTGGTCGTCCCTATTTACCACAGCAGTCAGGGAAGGGACAATGCCATTTTTGACAGTGATACTATCCACCTTTTCAGTGGTAGAGGCTGGGAGGCTACCCCGTACAACCTCTCAGCATAGTGCCCACCAGGCTCCATAGCCCAAAAGCATACATACATAATCCAAAACTCGATCATCATAAATTATGCAATTTATGCATTTGTTTTCAAAACATGCAAGCGATGCATAAAGTCTACTGATGCTAATATCACATTCAATGACATGAAGCCGCAAGCTTGTATAAAAATAGCGTATCCCAAAAGCATACTCAATATATTGATAGATGCAAGTGTCTCAAAGACAAATCATGAAGACAAGTTTGCGGTCCCGTATAAACCAACATGTCTCAAAACGCGCACTAAATACGATAATAGAAGTAGGTAAATCACTTTGAGATTAGGATGTATTTTGAAAACTGAGTAGTATTAAACTACCTACAAATCAAGTACATTTGGACATGCATAAAACATAGCAGTATCAGACTACCTACATCGAGTGTCATTTACTTAGCTCGTGCCTTTCCTCAGTTTGAACCCTAGAGTATCTTGGTGAAGTCCTGAAGCCCTGGATGTCGTTCAAACATAAGATCCCAACATTATTTCTCGTTCATAGGGCAACGATTAGATCTATATGATTATGGGTTTCTAGGAGTCGATCCATGACATTCTTGGTCTAAGAATGTCCTAAGGCCTCTATTAGATCAAATCATGAGGTTTGATCACAGCTGATCTTGAAGATTCATGAGATCTCCATGGCTTTTAGGCTATAGTTTCATTAAATAGTCTCTTCATCATAAATGTTATTGCATAATTAGGTCCACGTCATCCATACAGATGCAATGGTTCTTTCAGATCGTCAATCGAAGTCTTACAGCCCCTGGAATTGCATTTTCTTGTGTTGCAATGTCACAGGCAAACCAGATTCGTCTACGCGGGCCCCATGCGTCATGGTTCCCAGGACGCTCATGCATCCCACGTGTGTGTCCCCATGACATTCTATTTTGATGAGTTTCCTCCAAAACCCGTCTCCTCTGATTTTCCTTCGGCGTTTTCCCTAGCCGGGACAGGCTAGATTTGGATCGGGAAAAAGGGGAACTAGAGATGGAAAGGGTGGGGGCTCGTCACATGCGTGCGTCACGCCCGTGTGCCCCTGGGATGTGCCATCTGTGATGGGTTTCATCCCATTTGGTTCGTTCCAAAAATTTGACGATTTCCAGCTGAAAAATGAACCAGATCTAGTCGGAATCTGGGTGAAAAGGAAGAGGGAAGAGAGAGGAATAGAATGGGGAGAAGGATTGTACCTGAGAACCCGATGTAGAGCCGGTCGCATGCCTGGAACGTTGGCTAAAACCCTCCTTGCCGGAGGCGGTAGTGAACTGGATTTGAGCTTGGAAATAAGATGATGGAGAAGGGCGAGTGGGGGAAATTTATTGGAGAGGGAAGGCGATGCTGCCCAATGGCGGTGCCGCCATTTTTTCCGTTACAACTGGGCATAATGGTGGTGGGAAGATGGATGAAGAAGAAGAGGGGTGTCATTATCAAAATGACCCCCTGTGTTTTTCATCCTGTTTTCGTTTTAAAGGTAAATTCCAAAAATTCCCTTGGTCTTTAAACGCCTATAACTTTGTCATACAATCTCCGTTTTCAGCGTTCTCACAGATTCCTATGTTTCTTATTTTAATTAAGATAAAACATCCAACACCCTATTAATACCATTAGACATATATTAAACATATATTGATTTCCAAAATAAACAAGTTACAACTCGTTGGCAAGTGGCAAACATCATAGTTGATCTTCATACAAAATGTCTTCAAAATTTGAGTCATTACATCATTACCCCCTTAAAGGAATTTCGTCCTCGAAATTCTACAATCCATTACTAGAAAAGATTTCTGGGTAATTCTTTCTCATTTCAGATTCTACCTCCCAAGTTTCTTCTTTGAAAGATGTGTTCCTCCACAAAACTCGAACTAATGGAATGTCTTTACGCCGTAGCGCCTTGATCGTTTTGTCTAGAATTTGTACCGGTTTGGTTTCCAAGGTCAAGTTTGGTCGTAGCTCGGCTGGTACCTATTCAAGTACATGTGTGGGGTTAGGAATATACCTCTTCAGCATGGATATGTGAAACACATTGTGGACTTTCGATAACTGCAGTGGTAGTGCTATCCTATAGGTAGTCTTTCCCACTTTGTCTAGGATTTTGAATGGTCCAATGAATTGAGGACTAAGTTTCCCTTTTACACCAAACCTTATAACGCCCTTAGTTGGAGATATCTTCAAGAAGACATGATCCCTAACTTCAAATTCCAACTGTCGGCATTGCTTATCTCCGTAACTCTTTTGTCGACTTTGAGTTGCCAGAAGCTGCTTTCAAATAAGCTTTACCTTGTTTGTCATTGTTCTACTAATTCTAATTTCACACACCTCATTCCAACACACTGGTGATCGACAAGGCCTTCCATAAAGTGCCTCATAGGGAGCCATTCCGATGCTTTAATGGAAGCTATTGTTATACGCAAATTCAATTAAGGGTAAACTTTCATCCCAACTCTCTTTCTAGTCAATTGCACACGCTCTTAACATATCTTCCAATACCTAAATCGTACGCTCGAATTGGCCATTAGTCTGAGGGTGAAAAGCCGTGTTGAAACTTAATGAGGATCCTAATGATTTTTGTATTGACTTCCATAATTGCAAAGTAAAACGACTGTCTCTATCGGAAATAATGTTGAGTGGTATCCCATGCAAACTAACTATCTCCTTAATATACAACTGAGATAGGCTGTTAGTGGATTGACTTTGTCGTACAGGGAGAAAATGTGCCGTCTTGGTTAGTTGATCGATGATCACCCATATCATATCATGTCCTTTAGATGTCTTAGGTAGCCCTAGGATGAAGTCCATTATAACATGATCCCACTTCCATTCTAGTAGTTCAAGAGGTTGTAATAAGCTTATTGGTCTCTGATGTTCCACCTTAACTTGTTGACAAGTCAAGCACCTTGCTACAAATTCTCCTATGTCCCTTTTCATACCGTTCCACTAGAAATGGTGCTTCATATCTTGATACATCTTTGTTCCACCAGGATGAATAGTGTACTTAGATTGATGTGCTTCTTTCAAGATTTCTCATCTTATTTCATCATTGGCTGGCACTACCAATCATCCTCGTATGCGAACACTACCATCTGCTTCCCTAATGAATTCTGGTTTCCCAACTAATGTTTGTATGTTAGTCTGATCTTTTGCATTTGCTTAACTTTCTCATTAATAGTGGATTTTATAGTCAAATTTGCTATAAAAGATCTCTCATGACCTATTTTAGGTTTGCACTCTATCACCTCTTGTAATAATTTCCATCTTCTAAAATGTAAACTTACACATTTTCCATGTGTCTTCCTACTCAAAGCATTTGCTACGACATTAGCTTTCCCTAGATGGTATTGGATGGAAAAGTTGTAGTCCTTCAAGTACTCCATCCATCTTTGCTATTGCATATTCAAGTCTTGTAATGAAAAGATATATTTGAGACTTTTGTGATATGTAAAAACCTCAAACTTTTCCCCATATAGATAGTGTCTCCAGATTTTTAAGGCAAAGACTATAGCAGCAAGCTCTAGGTCATGGGTAGGGTAATTGACCTCATGCTTCTTCAATTGTCTAGAAGTATAGGCAAATACTTTCTTATTTTGCATAAGCACGCAGCCCAGCCCTTATTGAGAGGCATCAATACATATCTCAAATCCTCCACTGCCAGATGGTAGAGTAAGTACTAGTGCAATGCGTGAAAATCCTTCGATGAATCTCCGATAATATCCTCCAAGTCCCAAAAAGCTCCTTACCTCTATCACCGTCTTAGGTGTATCCCATTTCTCCATAGCCTCAACCTTTGCTGGGTCAACCGCAATACCATATTTTGAAATAACGTGACCCAGAAAAGTCACTTTTTCCAACCAAAATTCACACTTGTTAAACTTCGCATATAATTTGTGTGCTCTAAGTGTACTTAGTACTACTTGTAAATGTTCCTTGTGGTCCTCAAGGGTTTCTGAGTAGATCAAAATATCATCCACAAACACTATAACAAACTTATCTAGATAGGCTTCGAACACTCGGTTCATAAGATCCATGAACGTGGCTGGTGCATTTGTTAGTCCAAAAGACATTACTCTAAACTCATAAAGTCCGTATCTAGTTCTGAAGGCCATCTTTGGAATGTCTTCTTCCCTGACCCTAAGTTGGTGATATCTAGACCTTAAATCGATTTTGGAAAAGTCACGGGTTGACTGGAGTTGATCAAATAGGTCATCAATACGGGGTAAGGGATATTTGTTTTTCATTGTAGCCCTATTCAACATTCGGTAGTCGACGCAGAGTCTCATTGACACATCCTTTTTCTTGACAAAAAGGACTGGTGCTCCCCAAGGGGATACACTAGGTCTGATAAATCCCTTATCCAACAACTCTTGCAATTGGGTCTTCAGCTCCTTTAACTCTACTGGAGCCATCCGATAGGGTGCCTTCGATATGGGGGTTGTGCTAGGTATTAGGTCAATAGTAAAATCTATCTCCCTCTTTGGTGGTAACCCTGGTAAGTCTTCAAGAAAAACATCTGGGAATTCACTAACCACATCTACCTCCTCTAACTTAGGCTTCATGAACAATATGCTTTGCCTCTTTTATAGTAGAAATAGCACATGCTCCTGCATAATCTCTCCTCCCTTGTAAGGAAACTACTCTCCCTCCGAAAAGGTGAAAAATAATCTTCTTCCTTTGACAATCAACTATTGCATTATATGAGGTTAACCAGTCCATCCCAAGGATGACGTCAAAATCTGTCATATCTAGGTAGATTTGGTCTACGTTCATGTGGTTGCCCTCGACTACAATTGGAACATCCTGGAGGTATGTTTGTGTGGAAATTGACTTGCCTACAGGTGTCATGACTTCTAAGGGGAAGTTTAAGTCTCGAACTATAATATCCATGGAAGAGGCAAATTCACAAGATATGAAGGAATGAGTAGAAACCGTGTCAAACAATACCTTGGCAGGTCTATCACAGATATGAAGCGTACCTTCTACTACAGTGTTGGATGCCTGCGCTTGTCCTGAGGTGATGGCGAATACTCGTCCTTGACTTCGAGGAATGTGATTCTCCTTATGTTCCTCCTCCCTCTTATTCTTAAGGCAATTCTTGACTATATGTCCTGTTTCTCCACAGTTGTAACACAAAAAATGGGGGAAGGTACATGGCCTGCCTAGGTGATATCTGTTGCATCTAAGGAAACTCTTAAATTCTAGTCTCCTTCCTTTATGGTCGAATGGTCTTTTGTGTGGGTGTCAGAGTCCAAAAGGTTGGATGGGTCTTTTACCTTTATTATTTCTTCTGCCATTGTTGTTCTTTGCCTCCTTAGCAACCTGTGTTCTTTGATAATCCTTTTCAAAAAGAGATGCCATTTCGACTGCCTTTGCTACAATGGTGGGTTGGAACCCTATCACGCGGCTCCTAAGGCCCGGGTGTAACCCATCAACAAACTTTTCTGCAACATCTTCTTAGGTGGGGCAAGCATTGGATGCTAATCTTCGAAGACTTGTGAACCTGTTCTCATATTGTTGTACGGAGAGATTGCTTTGTTCTAGGTTCATAAATTCTTTCTCCTTCTGTTTTCACACATGGAGGGATTGTACTTCTCATTAAATACTAGTTTGAATTCTTCCCAAAGTATGACATCATTATCTCGAAAGTATGTCCTTTCAGCTGTTTCCCACCAAAAGCCTGCTTCGCCTTTTAGCACGAAACTGGCCATTGCAACCTTTCTATCCTCGGGAATTTTCATGGCCTTAAATAACTTCTCAGTGTCAAAGATCTATTTTTCTATTGTTGTGAACTCATCCTCTCCAGAGAATGATGGGGCCATTTTTTGAAAGTGCTCAAGTTGGGCCTCTGTCCTATCAACAATTCTTTCTAGAGAAGAGGCTCTTGCCGTGGGTGCTTGTGGTTGGTTCTGCATGAACTGCCCCATATGTTGCATGAATAGTTGAAAGGCTTCACACATTCTATTCCTAGATCCAGTGGAGTCAGCTAGAGGGTTATCAGGTCTTGGGGTTGCACCTCCTCTTCTCCTTGGTGGCATCTGTTTTATAAGACCAGCACCTACCTTTTTAGGGGATTTTATCATACTATCCTAACGATTTTTTCCTATTGATGTAACTTGATTATAAGTCTTTATTTCATAACTGGGCTATGAATAACATGAACCTGGGCTCTGATACCAACTGTGACGACCCGGGTTTCTATGATGCAATTTTTTATTATGATAAATAGCGAGATCGATCTCTATTTTAAAATAATTTATGCAAAACCATGCATAGAAAATATTTTTTGTTTCCCTTTTAATTAAAATTGTTTGTATAAAGAGCCCGAGCATCATGACAAAATCTCAATGCATAATGCCATGGCAATTTGTAAACCAAATAGAAGTAAGTACTACTCCCAAGATTGTTAGTCACAACCACGGTTATAAACAAATACTTACAACTAAGTTTATAGCAATTACAAAAAAGATCGCTAGTTAAGTCTTCACTTAGCCTTACCGTTGCTTAATTGATTGTAGTCCTAATGCTTTTCAATACTCCTAGTTGTACTTTGTTTGATCTGAAAAAGAATGGATTGGGTTGAGTATTTATCATACTCAGTAGGCAACTTGATACTACTATTTTGAAAACACGATATATAACATACAAAATCCAAAGAGCTTGCATGTAAAACAACAATAATGCATATTTTGAATAATTACGCATATGTATGCATAAAAATGTAAGTAATGTGATCCACGAAAATCCTTTATTAGACTTTAGTGTGCAACAATAGAGACATGACTAAATTTAGAAAGTCAAAATGAGTTAGAAATCAATAGATCCAAGGCATGAGATCTCAACAACACGTCAAATCAATGAGTCATATAGAATGATCATGAAATACTTAAAATAGTCCTCATTCTAAGCAAACGATAGCATCATAAGATAACAGGCACACGGCCTCAAGCTGACTGGTCACGAGTACTCATTTACGACCATCTCAATGCTATATGTATATCAATACAACTAAAATCATAGGGCCAACTATGCTCACGACTAGAACACCTCTAATTCGTGTGTCTCCGGTATCTTGAGACTAGTCCACCATAGCCTTTATGGTGACTATGGATATGTCCCCAAAAGGGTACTGTGACACCTCTAGTGGTCGTCCCTATTTACCACAACAGTCAGGGAAGGGACAATGCCGTTTTTGGCAGTGATACCATTCACCTTTTTAGTGGTAGAGGCCAGGAGGCCACCTCGTACAACCTCTCAGCATAGTGCCCACCAGGCTCCACAACCCAAAAGCATACATACATAATCCAAAACTCGATCATCATAAATCATGCAATTTATGCATTTGTTTTCAAAACATGCGAGCAATGCATAAAGTCTACTCATGCTAGTATCACATTCAAAGCCATGAAGCCGCAAGCTTGTATAAAAATAGCGTATCCCAAAAGCATACTCAATATATTGATAGATGCAAGTGTCTCAAAGACATAAATCATGAAGACAAGTTTGTGGTCCCCTATAAACCAACATGTCTCAAAACGCGCACTAAATACGGTAATAGAAGCAAGTAAATCACTTTGAGATTAGGATGTATTTTGAAAACTGAGTAGTATCAAACTACCTACAAATCAAGTACATTTGTACATGCATAAAACATAGCAGTATCATACTACTTACCTCGATCATCGTTTACTTAGCTCGTACCTTTCCTCAGTTCGGACCCTAGAGTATCTTGGCGATGTCCTAAAGCCCTAGATGTCATTCAAACATAAGATCCCAACATTATTTCTCAGTTCATAGGGCAATGGTTAGATCTATATGATTATGGGTTTCTAGGGGTCGATCCATGACATTTTTGGTCTAAGAATGTCCTAAGGCCTCTATTATATCAAATCATGAGGTTTGATCACAACTGATCTCGAGGATTCATGAGATCTCCATGGTTTTTAGGCTATAGTTGCCTTAAATAGTCTCTTGATCCTAAATGTTATTACATAATTAGGTCCACGTCATCCATACGGACGCAATGATTCTTTCAGATTGTCAATTGGAGTCCTACAACCCTTGGAATTGCATTTTCTTATGTTGCAACGTCATGGGCGAACCATATTCATCTACGTGGCCCTGTGCATCACTATTCCCGGGATGCCCGTGCGTACCGGTAGAGCTAGGACTCGCCCGCAAGCAACGCAAGCACGGGGACTGCCCCAAGGAGCACATCCCACGTGTGCATCTCGTGGTGAATCCCCGTGACATTCTGTTTTGAAGGGTTTCCTCTGAAACCTATCTCCTCTGGTTTTCCTCCGACGTTTTCCCTAGCCGGGAAAGCCCAGATCTGACGTGGATCTGGACTGGGAAAAAGGGGAAGTAGAGATGGAAAGGGTGGGGACTCATCATGGGCGTACATCACGCCTGTGCGCCCCTGGGATGTGCCATCTATGACGGGTTTTAGCCTGTCTGGTTTGTTCTGGAAATTCGGCAATTTTTGTCTAGAAAATGAACCAGATCCAGTCGGGATCTGGGGGAAAAGGAAGAGGGACAATAGAGGAATAGGATGGGGAGAAGGATTGTACCTAAGAACCTGATGTGGTACCGGTCGCATGCCTGGAACGTTGGCTAAAACCCTCCTTGCCAGAGACGGTAGTGAACCTGATTTGAGCAGGGAAATACAATGATGGAGATGGGGGAGTGGGGGAGTGGGGGAAATTTATAGGAGAGGGAAGGCGGTGCTGCCCAATGACTGTGCTGCCATTTTTTCTGGCGCCGCACTGCAAAGGCAGTGCAAGTGCAATAGTTGGGTGTAATGGCGGTGGGAAGGTCAGTGGAGAAGAAGAGGGGTGTAATTATCAAAACGGCCCCTTGTGTTTTTCAGCCTGTTTTCGTTTTAAAAGTAAATTTCAAAAATGCCCTTGGTCTTTAAACGCCCATAACATTGTCATACGATCTCCGTTTTCAGCGTTCTTTGAGGTGTTGGATTCCTTTTCGAGTGTAGAATCTAATGGTACTAATTTTTCTCATAGATTCATATGTTTCCTATTTTAATTAAGATAAAACATCCAACCACCTATTAATACCATTAGACATATATTAAACATATATTGATTTCCAAAATAGACAAGTTACAACTCGTTGGCAAGTGGCAAACATCATAGTTGATCTTCATACAAAATATCTTCAAAATTTGAGTCATTGCAGCTGTCACAACTCCAAGGCTACAGGTAGATAAAGGGTATAATTTCTTTGGTTTATATTGCCATTATCCTTCAACTTGTTCATCAGAATTAATATAAATGTATTCTTCATTGAAGGATAAACATTTTCCACCACCACAGGGCACTATATTTTACAAAGATGTTTGATAAGTTGCACCAAGTCATGTTTCATTTCCTAATCATCATATTGTATACTTTACTATTCTTGTAATCTTGCATTTGCCAATGTACTACTTTCATTTGTCTAGGTTGAATGGAAACTAGAAGCACTTGAAAAGTTTGGTGATATTGCTGAACTAGTAAAGTCTATCAAGACATTAAAGATCAGGGAAACAAATCAAGGTTATTTCATCTCCTCTATAGTCCATATTTTCTTTATTTCATATCTTTCATACATGTATGGATTCATTGATTTCATTTGAATGTTTTGGTATAGGGTGCAAAAACTTTACAAGCATCTGCAAAGGCAACCACCACCAACACACTTGTGTAGAAACCTGACGCTTATCACCACCACATGCTACTACCATGTTTGTGTAGAAACCTACTACATATCAACCATCACATGCTAAGAGTGCGGTTGTAGTTCAGGTAGAGGTATACGTGTGTTAAACTTGAATTCCATCCAACTAGAAGTTATTTGATGGTTTTACACTAAGAGCACTCAAGCAATTATATGTATTTCTTTATTTAATCAACCCAAATGCGGCTAGTATTTTGTAATCATGCCATTTCTTTACTGTTGAAAGAATAACTTTTATTTCTTTAAATATCAAATCATATTAGTAAATTCTATCTGCTTCACCTTCTCTACTTAGAAGGTGAGTGTTTATTTACATCATATGTGCATTGGTTTCTTTTTGGAAAGTTGTACCGAGTGAGATTATGGGCACATATGTATTCTTCCTAGAAACTTGGAGGGCACTCTAAAAAAAGCTCAAATGTTATCAGGATGTGGACCAAAGCTTGTAGTCTTCACATGATATGTGGTCTTTTAAACAGTTCCACCATCAACAAGAATAAGAAAGTGTCTCACTCTATATGTGAGGCATTTTTCAAATTTTAAGTACTTTGTCAAATTTTGAAAATGAAGAAGGCTTAATGCATGGATGAGGAGAGGCTCCCTTGCCTTGGGATCCTCATAGAAGTCCCAAAACCTTTGAGAAGAGACAATACAATGTCTTTTTGGTGAAGTGATACAAAGTAGTGGCCATTACTATATTTGTTGATCAGCTTTATTAAGAAGTAGCCATACTGTTACTGGTAGTAAGAAAGTTTAGAAATGTCATCAGTTCAAATCACTTATAGGAAGGCAGTTTCTTTTAGTCTTAACACATTAAAGTCAAAGGGCTTTGTCATGTTCATGAACCTAACTTATCAATTTTTCTAACATATCTCCCCATTTGGAATGCAGATGCAGTTTGACTAGAGTTAAAATTAGTTGAGTCAACTTAGCTCAGATAGGCTAGGGCAAAGTTTGGAAAGTACGCCATTTGGGTCCTTTTTTTTTTTTTTTTTCTTTTTCTTCTTTTGTCCTTTGAATTTTGAATGGTTTAAGCGGGTTCTATTAACATCCCACATAGTTCAGTAGAAAACTTTGGTGGGTTCTCTTAGAGGCTTGAGAATCAGAGGCCGATTGTGGCTAATTGTGATTTCCTTAAATTTTTTCAAAATTTGGACTTTTTGAATTATAAGATTTGCTATTGATTTATTTAAGCCAAATTTCCTAAATTATCTATTTGGCCCCTGCAAGAACAATAGGTTTAGTAATTAACTTTATGCTATTCTGATAACTATTGTACGCTAGTGGATGGTAGTTATATGGTGGAGGTGGCCCTTTAGAGTAAGCACACTTTTGATTTTTCATTGTCCTATATATGATTTTGGTACTTAAGCAATCAAGTTATTATACTAGCTGTCATCCAACTATGCTGCATTAATGTAGAGAAATGATAAAAAATGTATCCAAAATAAAAGCCACAAGGATGAACAAAAGGAGAAGAAGGCTGCATAAGCATTTTATGGTGCTACTTAAATTTTTATACATTTTGGTTTTCATCTCTCAGGTGCTTCAACGTGGTCCGGAGTGTGATTGGAATGCTTTAGAGTGTAGGTTTTCCATGACAGGCCTTCAATGGTTGCTTGTTGAGAGCAATTTATTACAAAATGTTCAAGTACTGTATCTCTGACACGACTACTCTTGGGCTTAAGCCTCTTAATGCTATAGCTATTTGACATTACCATTTATCTATGAAGTAGGAAATGATTGAATAAGTATGGCATCTAGTCACACTTATGAATCACAATGTTGAG